>JAVJGI010000064.1:57753380-57779931 GCA_035590275.1 Ibycter americanus | reverse complement strand
GGGACGCGGGAGTGTTGAGGCGGGGGTGGCCGGTACCGGTCCCCCAGAGCCGGGACGCGGGGGTGCTGGGGAGGATCCGGTGCCGATCCCCCGAACCGGGACGCGGGGGTGCTGGGGGGGGTCCGGTGCCGGTCCCCCGGAGACAGGACGCGGGGGTCCTGGGGCCTCCGGAGCAGCCGGGCTGTGGGGTACAAGCCGTGGCACTGGGGTGTGAAGCCACGCGGGGGGTGCTGCAGGGGTCTCTGAACCGGGGTCCCCGGGGGGGCCGGGGCACTCTGAAGCAGGACCAGGTTGCAAAGTGCTGGGGGAGGTTTTGGGGTGCCAGGGCACTTCGGAGCCATCCCAGGGGCCAGGCTGCTGGCGGTATCCAGGGTGCTGCAGAGCAGGGCTGGGGCACAAATCCTGGGGGACACAGGGTCCTCTGGGATAGGGACAGGAGGGTGGGATGCTCCAGAGCAGCCGGGGCACGGGGTACCTGGGATGCTTGGGGGCAGCCCAGGGTGCCGAGGTGAGGCTCTCCAGAGCAGGACTGGGGTGCAGGCTGTCACAGCGCTCCAGAGCTGCCGGGGCTGGGGAGGCTGGGGTGCACCACGTGTCCCTTTGCAGACCCCACTGTGCAGACCATCATGGCAGGATGCTCTGGGGGAACAGAGTGTCCCTCCGGTGTAGATGGGAAACTGCATCTCCCTCAGATGCTCTGCTTACACAGAATTCAACGAGTTCAGACTCGGGGACAGCCCCCTTTCCCGCTCACGGACCCTCAGGATGGCCTGTGTGTCCCAAGGAAGGTCCATCCCCCCACGACACAGCCATACAGCAAAGGGCTGGCAGCTCTTGCATAGCAGGGAAAACCAGCTGAGATTTGGCAACTCCAGAGCTTAGTAGACAAGACTTTATATAAGGATGATGCACGTTTCCCAAGGGCTCTTACGTGTGTCCCCAAAACCAAACCAAACCCAGGCACGCACTGGAAGGGAGGGAGATCACCAGTGGGATGTGAGTGCTGGTGAAGCCCGTGCCCCACTAAGGGAGTGGCTGGCAGAGGTCCGGGCTGCGGAGCAGGTTTTGTTTCAAAACCTACCATGATTACATTAAACAGCTCATGAGTGGTTTTAAAAGCTCAACAACTAAGTATTTTATGTGGGCTTGGAAGGCTTCGCTCCTTGCTCCGTTATCTTTTTAAGGAATCCCTTCAGACTGGAGAAATCCCAGGCGATGTTTAGCAGCACAGCCCCAAACGCCTCCTGAGCGTGGCGTCAGGGACAGCGGTTGCCCCAGGAGCGTTGTGGGGCTGTCCCAGACTCTGCCCCACAGGGGCCATTTTCCATGTTCCCCATCCACAGGATGAGGCTTTGGTTGCCCTCCCAGAGGGACCTGCCACATCACTTCCCCCAGGAGCTCTGCCATGGGCGGTTCTCAGATGGGCAAGGCTCATTCACACCATTCTCTCATGATTTAGTTCTCACCACAGCTAGTTTTTCCACCAAAACCTGGCCATTCACTAAACCAAAAGATTGCCACCGGGGAGTCCTCACCAGCCTTACCTCCAGATTAAAGACTCATTCGTGACTCCTGAGCTGTGAACTGAGGGTGATTTTAGCTACCACAGCCAACTTTGCAGCCATGTCCTTGAGGAGTGCTCCCACAACCTGTTTGTGTGGCTCAGCCTGGGAGCACCAGCCCTTTGCCACAGGCAGCTGGCATCAGGTGAGGAGCGCAGCATCTTTCATCACCCCAGCCAGCTCCTCCAGTAGACACCTGGCTGTTCCCCAGGATCTGCCACATTCTTTTCCTCACCTGATTCACTCCACAACCATTATCACATGTGTGGGCTCTCCAGTGCTCTGTAAGCAGTGAGGATATGCCGCTGCCTTTGCATAATGCAGCTAAAAATCAATCAACCACGACACACGAGTCCATTGGAAACCAGCCTTCATTAGCGCCGGTGCAAGAACAATTTGTTTTCTTCATTCCATCCAGAGCTGAGCTGGTTCTGAACTCCAAATTCTTTCGCTTGCCACTGCTGTTTGTGCTGACTCAGTACATAACTGGTGGGGGGAAAGTCTTTAAATGCTTAATGCTAACCATTCTGCTGGCCAGATGAGGACTTCATGTTTTGCATAACGCAGAACAGATTACAATCTATTTAGGAACTATTTGCAAAGCACATTAGGATTTATTTTATAATATTTTTTTTCCCCACTTTAAAGGTGGGAAACAGCCCAGGTTCGGTACAGCATGGTGAGTTCCAGGTGCTGTTGCAGGGGAAACCAGCTCCTCCTCGGGCTCCCAGCCACGCACCCCGCTTGTGCTTCGGCTGCAGTACAGCCTCATGGATGTGGTCCAGACTATGGACAATGCAACACGGGAATCAGGGATTTCACACTGGCTATGTCTGCTCGGTTTTAGTGCATAAGTATGAGTTGTGACATTTGGTTTTGACCCATTAGGGATTAAGGAGTAGCTCAGAGGTGACAGCACCTCCCCAGTGGTACCTTTTTTTGTTCAACAAGACCCGTGTGCTCCTTAGGGTGTCTTCAAAGGCACCACAAGCACTTGCTAAACAAGAATATGCCCCCTGAATGTCATGACCCCTTTGGCACACAGCTATCCCCTCTCTGCCCACCAGCCCCCTCCTGTGAGGATGGGGCTGTCACCGTCAGACCTAAAAATCCTGTTGCACAGAGGTAAAACAGGTTTTCCTGTTTCAAAAGCAACAGAAGGAGCGAAGTACTGGCATCCCAGCTGAGAGGAGGAGTGTTGCCATCAGGAAGGGCCAGACATGGGGCTGACGGCAACATGGATAGGTAAGAGCCAGTGCAGTCTGCTGGGTGATCAAAGAGCCTATCCATCCTCAGCATCATTGCAGACCCGCTCATGCCCCCATGGATTCAGCACCTTTTCAGCAGCACTGTGCCTGGGTCCTTGCCTGTCTGCCAGCCTTGAGAGTTGGCCTAGGGGATTATTTTTGCACCTCAGTACGTGCAAATAACATGCAGGGAGTTATTTGCATCATACCCCTTCCAACCTGTCAACAAACACATCAGCTTCCTGGAATTTTTGCTTTCTTTGCGTCATAATATTTCTAGATGCAGGATGTTATTCAACCACCAGGTTTCTTTATTTGCCACACACGGTTCAAAGCCGGCCCTGGGAGGGAAAGCCAAAGGAAGTGGAAGCAGGTGGTGTGGGAAACTTTGTCTGCATTCATGGCTCGTCTTTTATAACAAGCACCTTTTCTTTCAGATCTCTGTATGCAATAAGGGGAGCTGCTCCATGCCTGGTTTTCTCTCAGGCAGAGGCAAGCAGATTGCCACACCACTCCTTGATGTTTGGTATTCGAGGTCTGCACTGTGCTGACTAGGCTTTGGGCAGGGAGCAATCATAGAAATTACATGGTATTGTTCTTGAGTCCCAAAACTCTGCTGTGTGAGCTCAGACAGGCCCTGACTCTCTTACTAAGGAGGATCAGATGTAAACAGGGTTGGGGAATTAAAGAAAACTTTAATATTTTCCTTTAAAGAAAACTTTAATATTTTCCCTTCTGAGTCATACAGGCTTTGCCTGAGGCATCATCATTCCTAGAGAAATGAGTTGACTGCCACATGGATTGGCGGGACACGGGGCTGCGATGTAACATTATCTCATTGCTCATGTAACTGGGCTTATGCCTGAACTCCTGGAAACGAGAGACACAGGGGGAGAGCCCAGATCTGCATCTGGCTCATTTTACTCTCTTGGGCCAAACATCTTGGCAGAGAGTTTGGCAGAACATTATCACTCGGTCTTGGAAGCAAGTCCCACATAGCATGCATGGAGATGTCTTGTGTACAAGCCACATACCACAGAGAAGGGAGTACAGCTAAAAGCAAGGCCAGAATTGTCCCCGTTATCCAGGGGGAAGCCCTAACATGGTGACAAGACGATGGTCTGCAGTGAAGGGTGCTATCAGCTTGCCTTGATGCTTTGCAGTTGTTTCGTTGGTGTTTCAAGGGCAGCTGAAGATCCTCCACCTGTAGATCGCATGGAGGGGCCCAAAGTCAGCACAGCTCGTCCAGCACCATCTAATCCTAGGGTGCATAAGGGCATGAATAACATAACCAAGTGATTAGAGGAGGAAAAGCCGTGAGGAACCCACTCTCTGAGGACATAATCCACCTTTACATTCCAACAAGCCCCACCACTTCCAAGGGGGTTGATGTCCACAGGAAGCTGCATCCTAGCGGGCCAGACGTGAAGGTCCATCACCCACTTCATCTTCTGGATGAGGAGAGCTGATTTGCAATGGCTCATTACTGCAGGGTCAGACAAAAGTCGCTGGCTTCACAAGCTGCTGTGTGTCCACATGCCTGACCCGGGATGTGTGGCCGGGGGTGACACCATGGTGGCCCATCACTGCAGCTCAGGGACTCACCAGGCTGCCCTGCCCCACTCATTCACCAGCCCGTGTGGCCTTGGCTCCTTGCCCCAGCAAGAAGTGAGTCTGTGCTGCCTCCCTTATTTCTTCCCTTTTTTTGCTTTTTCTGTTTAGCTCCCACCCACCTGACAAAGATGCCAGCAGGGCTGGCAAGGACCCAGCGCTGCCTTTTCACTTTGCCAAAGGAGGCTACAAGTGGCAGCAGGTGGGCTCTGCAGATGGCAGAGCCTGGGCTGCAGCGATGCCTCTATCCTGCCATGGCCAGGTCAGGTCCAGGATCCAGCTTGTCCCACTCATCTCATGCTGTAATGGGTCACAGGAGGGTGCTGGCTGGTGGAGGAGCAAATTTGCTGGTGCCAGCGGGGTTGTCTGTGTGCAGGGGAAGCACGGGCGAGCTGTGAGGTCCTGCAGCTGAGCATCCCCTCCATGAATACCCCCTCCCACAGTGGCCAAGAGCTGCTGGGTGAGTGTTCACCCCGGCTGCACTGCCTGAGGAGCTGCAGATCTTTCCTCCTCTCTCTGCTCTTGGTGTTGGCTCCTGTACAGATGTTTTTCCACATGAGCTTTTGTGTGTATCTTCCTCCTCCTCTGCCCTGGTCTTTATTCCTTCAGCTTCACCATCTCCACCACCACCAGCCTGATACTTCAGTGTTCTTCTTCATGAGGACGAAAGAGATCTTGCAAAGCCAGTGGCTCAAATTCCAGCTCAGACCTGTATCTGACCATGGAGAACGAAGCACTTTGAAGACTCGGAGAGCAATGCAGGGGGCTGCTCAGGGTCTTCCTGCAGCCCCACTTCCCCACAGCCAGCCGGCATAAAGCCCCAAACACAGGCACTGGGCTGGATTTCAGGCAGGACGAGCTGGGCTGTGTCTCTACTGCAATATAAATATATAAATAGCTGCTTGCGGGCTCCTGGGCTGGCTGCAGCAGCAGTGGCCTGGGCAGAGCTCTCTGCTGAGGGAGCAGACGAGTATTTCTGGCTGTGGGGTTTTTTTTTTCCCCAGATTGTTTTGCCTCCACCTCTCCTGCACTTTGGACAGCAGGTGAATCGTGTTTGGGTAAGTGAGTCACTGCCCCGCCACCAGCGCACCCTTTCATAACACACGGACGTCACAGCTTTTAAAGAGGTCAAGTTGTTAGTACTCGGCAGAAGATCTGTCACCCAGAAACCTGTCTTGGTGGATCTGTCAGAGCAAATTGCAGGTTTTCCTTCGCCGGAAGCCTGGCACCATTTATTTGTGGATTTTAGGAATGTATTGCAGTGAGGTCTGGGGAGTAGAGAACCCACTCCGCTCTTCCGAAAGAGCAAATGCAGGAGTTCTAGGAGGGTCTGCAGGGGAGAGGAGGGTGCTGTGAAAGTTGTGTATCCTTAGAGTCATGTTTATGAAAATGAATCCCAAGCAGTTCAGTGAATAAAGCTCGGCTATAACTTTGAGCTGCTAATTAACATAGCAAAAAGTTTTAATTTACAGATTTTCAGAATGAAGGGACAAGCTGCAGGATGCAGCACAGAGAAGGGCAAGTCTGAGTGCTCTGCAGAGCAGAGCAGAAGCAGGGATTTGACCTTCCAAAACACCCTTCACTTGCAAGACTTAAGTTCCATTTGGGTTTTGCTTTTCTTATTATTCAGCACAAAAATAGAAGAGTCGTTTCATAGGAAACCTCTGCCTAGTGCTCTGCAGAGATTAGCAGATCATAAGCAGGGCTGCCGGAATCAGCTTTTCTGGGAAAGTCAGGATTTCTAACTGTTTCCATTTTTTAGTGGAATGAAAAAGCAGCTTGAAATTTTCCATGAAGAAGGTCACTTGGGAACAGAGGAAAGATTTCTTTTTGATCTCTACCTTAGAGAGGCTTGTTTCCCTAATGGGACACTTTACATAATAAAGCCTCTAGATGCAAGATGAAAAATTTCATCACAAAATAAAGATCCATCTTTTCTGTTCTGAAATTGTTGGCATTTATAGAAAAATGCCTTCATTTGCGGGCATCTCTGCATGAAACGGTATGGAAAGCGGTTCTTTCTCCATGCCTCTCTCCTTTTCTTGGCATCTCTGCTGCTGTGAGGCCCCAGACAGCTGTGCGCCACGCAGGGTCCCTGCAGGTACCCCCAGCTGCTCTGAGCCAGGGCAGTGCAACCCCTCCTGCTCCCTGAGGACCAGCCAAGGTTATTATATAAAGACAAATAAATGTGTGTAAACAAGGCTTGCTTAAGTAACTCTACAGCTGCCAGTTTCTCTTGCTGGTCTTCTTTTCCTACTCCACCCCTCCAGAGCCTGACGTGATGGGCGTTCTGCATGGCTCTGTCCACGTTCCTCTCCCAGCCGGCTGAAGGCACATCAGCTCCAAGGAGCCCCTAGTTGAACCTTGCAGATGCTTTAAGCAAATGAGGTGGTTAAACACCCCGATGAAGTCAGACCTCGTGCCCAGCAGTGCTTGGGAAGCTGCTGGTTGCCACATCTGTAGGCAGGCACCCATCTCGGCACACCAAGGTACTGCTGGGGGACGCATCCCAGAGGGCAGCCACTGCCCACTGCAGCTGAGGGTCCTCAGCATCCCCAAATGCCAAATTTCCACATGATTTTTGCTTTCTCCCGTGTTTTTAGAGCCCTAATCCATGTGGGTGGCACAAATACTCATGCTATATGCCCATTCACGTCGCCTGGCTTCAAGCCAGGACTGAGATGCAATGAAGACCTAGGGGCACTAGATAATTTGAAATGGTTTTCACCCCCAGAACTCTCTGGGGAAACTTGACCAGTTCAAATCAAGGCAGCACACAGGCACAGAGGGAAGCAAGTTACGTGCAGGGTGAGATGCCAAAGGCAGGACAGAGAACCTCTCGGCTGCCGGAGGAGACACCTGGATGTTCACACAGCCAGTCCCTGTGTGTGTTTTGCTTTTTGCTCTTGTGCCACAGGGATCTGGCTGCGCACGTTATATTTGCACAGAGCTTAGTGCAGTGGCCTGAAGCAGGGACCGTAAAACACAAACGGCAAACAAGGAGACTTGCCTGGCTCGGCACTTGCCATCAGCCAGCAGTGCGGGGTGTACCCAGCGCTGGCTCCAAAGACATGAAGATGCTGAGATCTGGGGCAGTGTGAGGACACGATGGCGGGGTCAGCTGCAGAGAGACATTTGCAAGCTTCACCTACTTTGGGAGCTGGGGCACAAGGTGCAAAGGACAATTTTAGGGCTTTTAGCTTGTTAGGTGAGATACCTGTCATCAGCTGAAAAGCAGAACCTCACTCCAGTGAGATGCGACACCTCTCAGCTCCAACAGAGCATCTACAGGCATAGCTTGACCTCAGAAATTAGAGCCTGGCACAGCATGTTTGAAAAGTTTCCAGCGTTTAACTTAAAAAGCAAAGGCAGAGCCTCCCCTTTTCAAGTCCAGACACAGAGAATTTATTCCAAGAGATCCCCATCCTGCAGGAGCCTGGCCTGAGGGGACTGTAACATGCCACAACTCCATACACTCTTTGAAAGTAGCTTGTGTCTTGTGCAAGAGGCCTTCGTACTTCCACAGAGGGGAAAGTAAAATATGTAAAATAACCCCACACAGGGTTGTTTTACATTAAGGCACCCTTGTCCATAAAATAAGAAAGCACTTAGACCTGGCCTTTCCCTGCTGAAGCTAAACCAGTGCACTAAAACCCAGTTTAGCTTTTGGGGTTGGTTGTTTTTTCCTGTCTTCATGTTTTTCCTTTAATCTTTGTGCTGGATAATTATGACAGCATTCCTCAGCATCTTTCCTGCTGCTTGTCATGCTTATACAAGAGCCGGCTGCATTTGTTCCATGAAAACAACATCTGAAGCCACGTTCTGGGGTTTCAAGTAAAATTGTCCAGAGCTTTGAGCCTTAAACTCGAGTTTGTCCGAAATCTGCATTAGTCTGGAAAATACCCTTAAAAATAGACTCCTTAAGGAAAGCAAATCCAGGCAGCGGCACAGCGGGGACCGCTCAAGTTTGCATTAAAGTTTTTCTTGACGGTGACGGTTCTGGGCTGGGGCTCACACCGGCGGCAGAGCGGTGGGGGGGTGGGTGCTGGCACTGCTGGCGAGGACAGTGTCCCCCTGCCAGGTCCCCCCCGGCGGGAGCCTTTACAAAACAGCCGAGCGGTTATGAAACGCGGGGACCAGCTGCCACACGTCCCATCCCCGGTAGATGGCGCTGCCAGATCATTTTTCCCAATTTCTCACCTCCCGGGTTTTCCCCCCTCCCCACTCCTGGCGCTGCGCTGCAGGCTGCGCACCCCGCGCTGGGGCAGCACTGCAGGAGGGGAGGGAGTTGGTGGAGTTCCCCCCCCCCCCCGGTAACTGCTTTTCGTATATTTTTGATAAATTTGAAGTCACAGCCAGTTGCGACAACTCAGCACAGCCCATCTGTCCCCGCTCCGGCTGCTCCATCCCACAGCAAGCATCCCACACAAGCAAGGGGACAGGGAGGGCACTGGTACTACCGAACTGTAGGGGATTACACAGAGCCAGGCAGCCAGAGCACCTGGATTTCTCCCCAGACTCTTTCATAGTTTTGTACAAAACCTGCTCACACAGATCCCAGCTCCCCACCTCTTGCCTTTCCTTGGCTGTTTCCTTCTCGGGAGGGACAGGTAGCACTGGGTAGGCAGCGTGAGTGGGTGAATAAACAGCATTTCTCCTCGGAGCCCACAAACACCTTTATTTGGCTATAAGTGGCCCGGGCCCACGCCAGCACATGCTGCCATTTGCATCCCCACCTCCTTGGCATGCCCAGGGCGTACACCACTGCTCCAGCATGGAAAGGTTAATCTTTGTCCTCCTTCTCACCATCCTTGTCACTGCCGTGGTCCTGAGGCAGGAACAAAAAGAAAAGGGACAGCGCATGAGGGAAGTGCTGAGCATTTCGTGTTCCATCCCTCAGTACCTCCAGGTATTTGGTAGCACCCATAGCCAGCACCCACACAGGGGTTTGTAGGTGCAAACCCCCTCGGGCTGGTGTGCAGCGGGGCAGCCAGGCACAGCACAGGGCTGGCGGTGTGGTTACCTCCTCCAAGTCGCTGTCGGAGCTGCTGCTTGTGCTGTCCTCCTCCCCATCTCCCTGCAGGGAGAAAGAGAGATGGACAAGCATCACCAGGCACCCTGCCGCCCTGTTGCTCTCCAGTCAGAGAGATGTCAGGTCTTGTGGGTATGTGGAGTCAGGCTTTGCACCAGTGGTGCTTCCCTGGAACCATGTGTGCTCATGGCCCTGCCGAGACCTCCAGAGCCAAGAGCAAGGATTCAGTGGTGTGTGCAGTGCAGACAGCATTGCTCTCCACAGCACTATCTCATTTAGGTTGAATTAGGAGGAAAAGGAGGGAGAACTAACTTGGAATACTGGGAGAAAAGAAAGCACGCTCTCAGTGGAAAAGCCATGCACACAGCATGATTTCTAGGCTGTGGACAGCATAGCTCCATCCACCAGAGGTGTGGGGTTGCCATGGGTCAGACACGGCTTCCCTTCACAGCCAGGATGTAAATCAGTTGGGCCTGGTGCCTTCTGACTCCCTACAAAGCCTGGCTGCTGCCTGTGCCAAGCATCC
The DNA here is from genome assembly GCA_035590275.1 of Ibycter americanus. Classification (NCBI taxonomy): domain Eukaryota; kingdom Metazoa; phylum Chordata; class Aves; order Falconiformes; family Falconidae; genus Ibycter; species Ibycter americanus. The sequence goes on along the minus strand of JAVJGI010000064.1, from coordinate 57,769,953 downwards.
TTCTCCACGGGGCTCAGTGACAAGCTGGGAGCTCTGCATCATTCACATCCCCACCGCCCCACGCTCACCTGTGGAGGTGGCCCAACTCCATAGCTGCCTGCTTCCCCCTGGGACACCGATCCTCCCCACAGGAGCTGGCCCCATCCTGCCGTGTGCTGGTGCCCCACGGACACCACACAGCCTGTGGCACAGTTAGTCCCGGGTGTCCCCAGCACGGCCCCTGGCATCAGATCAGGGGCTCACCCTGAGCACTACGGTGGGGACTTTGGGGCTGGAAACCCTCTGGCAAACAGTTCAGCAGATGTGCAGAAAATTCCATCATTCCCCTACCTTTTCTTCTTCCCCTTCCTGCTTCTTCCTTTTCTTCTTGTCCTTCTCTTTTTCTCCCTCGGTCTTTTCCTTCTCCTCTTCTTCCTTCTCTTCTTTCTTGTCCTTTTCCTTCTCCTCTCTCTCCTTATCTTCTCGCCCAAACCCTACAACAAGGCACAAAGGGAGGTTCACCGCCAGTGTGCAGCACCCAGCACATGCAAACCTGGTGGTTCCCCCTGGGTTCACACCAAATACTCACATTTCAGGATTGTCGACATTTCACTGAAGCCAAAGAGCTCTGGGGCACAAGACCGTCACACCTACAGCACAGAGAGGACCTCAAGGAGCAACTGGAGAATGGAATAGGGTGAGCTTTTCAGGGATGAAAATGCCTCACTGGGTCCCACCATGGGGTTTTCTCTTCTTCATGGGAGAAGAGACCCCGTGCACTTTCTACCCCCCCAAAACAGCAGGGGAAGAGGTAAAGCAGTCTGCAGCCTCCACACAAAAAAAAAAACCAAACAAACCCAAACCAAAAAAAACCCACACCACCAAAAAACCCCCCACAAAACCCAAACCCAAAACACCACAAACAAACAAAAAAAACCCCACCCCACAACACCAAAAGGACCAGACCTTGTGCCCACCCAGCAGCACCCACTGCCCTCCACCCAGGGAAGCAGCAGGGGGAGAGTGACAGAGGCAGAGAAATCTCAGGGCAAATGTGCAGAGCGATGCCCCTATGAGCAAGTGCAAATTATAGAAACATTTCAAATTAATTGAGCATGAATCGATAGGCATTGGGGCTCCCAGGGAGCCCCCGCAGAAAGGAGACCTGCCCTGGGGATGGGGTGGTGGCAGGGAGATGGAAAAAGCAGCGAGCAGAAGAGAAGCCGAGAGCAAGAAAACTCCAAGCATTGATTAGGTGCATGAAAGGTGACGCTAAAAGAAGAGAAAGAAGACAGCTTGCTTTAAAAATAGTAGAACCAAAGTCCATGAAATAGCCCAGGCAGGTCAAACCCTCCTTCTCGTACACAAATGGCAAAATGAGGCAGAGGGAAGGCAGCAGGGGTGAGGGATCGGGTCCCTTCTGCTCACAGGGAAGAGCGGGATCTTCCCCTGCCGCAGCAGGTAATTAGGAAACAGTTTCTCTTCCAGCCACTGATGGAGGGAGGCAGAATATTAATGCTTTCTTTTAATGTTTTTTTTAGCCAGAAAATGACATCATCGGGTTGGTATTTGGGCTTTTAAAAGAGCTGATCACAGCTTCCGAGCTGATAACATTGATTTGTATTTCCTAGACAGGTTTGAAAAGCCACGGGATGCTGCAGGGCAGCAGGGAGCAGTGGGTTTTGGGGTGGCATCAGGGGAGAGGCAGGTTGGACGGGGAGGGCAGGAGTGTGGGAAGTGGCTGATAAAAGGTGTAATCAGTGCAAAGTAAAAATCTAATTAATAATGAACAGTAATCTAATTCATCTTCATAATTAAGAAGGGCAACTACTAATTGAAAATAATTACATTTTAATCTAAAATCATTAAAAATAATCAAACATTAACAAAAGAAAAGACAGCCGCTGGGAAGGTGCAGGAGAAAGTATAGCTGATGCCCTGACCCCAGGTCCTGCTCACCAAAGCTGCTATACAGCTCCGCAGTTTGTGTCCAGCCCCAAATCCATGGGGAATGCCCCTGCCTTGTGCCTTCACTGCGGGAATGTGAGCAGATAGGAAAGGCACAAGGTACACAGAAGTGGACCTCAAGCTTTGCGCTAAGACGTAGGCAACCAGAGCAAAGCCCAGCAGTCAGGGCTGGGAAGAGGTAGTGCTGCCCCAATGCATGCTAAGAAATGCCACCGTCGGGGGTTAAAACCCTTTAACTCCCCACCGCACCACTAACCCTGTCCCTGGGGACCAGCCTAGCCGATTTCCAAGATATGTGGTGGGCTCCCCTGCCCCAGGGCTCTGCCACACTCCTGTCCCCTCTCCAGGGGTGCCACCCAGCGCCCTGTGCAGCCCTCGCCGCGGGTGGTAGCTCAGATGAGGGCTGCCAACGCTCAGCTTTTTCCCATCCCAGACCAGCAGATCCCGTTTCGCCTGTTCCTTTGGAGCCTTGGCCACCCTGCATTTTGGGCAGGCAGGTTCCCTGCCCCAGATGAGCTGGTTCCCTAAAGCCCAGGCAGGCAAACCAGCAAAACCCAGTGGCTGGCTCTATGGTCCCCACTGACAAGCTGCCATTGTCCTCCATGGCCAAGCAAAGCACGAGATGCACGTGGCTCAGACCTCTAGCTGACAACGCAAACCTGCATGTTTATACCCCATCAGATGCAATAGCCTGGATGGCCTTACCCCACCAGGCACAGCGGGCTTACGTGTCCCAGGGTTTGTGCCTAGTCTCACCCTGGGGACTGAAGTCCTTCCTGCGAGGCTCTAGCACAATGCCTGACTGCCATCCCCGAAACCGCGTGGCTCATCCCCAAGACAGCATGAGCTGTCCCAGGGATGCTCCTGCTGCACCCTCTGCTTCACGCTGCCCTCCTGCTCTGCTTCTCCAGCCTATAAAATTGATCTATATATATATGTCTGTAAATCCCCGTGATGACAAGAGGGACATAGGCAAGTGCCTTACCTGGAGCTGAAAAAGGCAAGTGGCCTCCTCGATGCCTGGCTTGCAGCTACCAGGGATCTGGGTATTTGAGTGTTGCTGTCTCCTCCCCAGTCCCACTTTCAGAGCAGAAAAACTGGCTCTGCCACCCGCCACGGACTGCACATGACACCGGGAACATGACCAGTCCCATTTGTACTCTAAAAGGCATTGCCTCCAGCAGGGGCAGGAGCAGAAAGACCCTTTGCAAGCAAGCCAGGGCAGCTCTGGAGGCTGCATACATCCGCAGGGACCAGCCCTGGGACCAGGGCGGGCACTGGGGTTCAGTCTGGGAATGTGCTATGGTCAGGACCCTGTTGGAAGTAGAGAGGAGAGGATTTGGGAGCATTCTTAAAACCACGGTGAGAGGAACCTCCAGCAGGTCCTTGCTCCCCTCTTGGTGGGAGGTGCCAGGCGGCTCCAGGAGGTCCAGGCAGAGACACTTGCTTGTCCTTGCTGCTGGCTTTCACTCCAACATATCATTAAGCAAATACCTGTCAGCAGAGAGCAGTTACCAGCAGGTCTAAACACTTGCATAATGTGCTTCCCCTCTAATGCAATGCCCTCGTTTCTAATAGTACCAATACGGGATAATAACAGTAACAATAATGTCAGGAAGGGCTTGTGTACGTGAAAGCTGATTTGTCTTCTCCACCTAAGTATTACCTTTCCCACAAGATTTGCCCCATTTAAAGCCTTCAACTCTGCAACAAAGTTGCTCCTGCAGTCATTTCACTTTAATTTACAGTAATTGCAACACACATGGAGCCCCCTCCCACCAAGCCAGACTAAGCCCGGGTAACTTATGCAAGAAGCAAGCAGCTGTACCGAAGTCACTTATCCCAAAAACCTGGCCGTGTCTGCCCCAGGCCTCCTCCACCAGGGCCTGCACCGGTCCCAAATGCAGAGCATGAGTCCCCTTGGCAAGTTTAGATCAGAAATAAGGGATGGATTCTAATGGCAAGGGTGAGTAAACCCCGGAGCAGCTCAGAAAAGCCGGTGGCAGAGTCCCTGTTGCTGCCAATTTTACAATCAATAGCTGTAGTGCTTTCCAATAGAGATGTTTCAGCTCACACACAAATCATTCGGGGAAGTCGGGGCAGCCAGCACTCAGTCTTGGGGTAAACGATGGCAGCAATCCCACCTGTCCCGGTGTGATGCAGCCACCAGGTCAATGCAGCCAGGTAACTCGAGGTACAGTGCGGGAGCTCAGTGGCGATGTGCACAGGGAGCACAGCGCAGAACTCTGGAACAGATCCAGGGAGGTTGTTTGGTGTCAGGACTGGCTGGCATCCAACCCTGCTTCTCTGAGCAGCTCCTGCCACCTTAGGAGGATCCTCCCCTCACAAACACCATGCTCAACCTTATTTTTAACTGGTGACCTCATTGCTCGCTCCCTGCCAGCCCCAGCCAGGCTCTCGGTACACTGATGCAAGGGACCTAAGCCTGCAGCATTCTCCAGTTAGGGCAGCCCAGGGAACAGCCCTGCCATCACTCCCTGGACACAAAGCATCACCCCAGGGAACCTGCTTATCAGAGACTGCCCCAGCCATCGGGCCAGGCTGCAGCCACCAGCATCTTACAGCACAGGGGTGGCTGCCACCACCCAGCAGGACAGCAGAGAGAGGCAACTGCAGCCACATCTAGGTCTCAGCCCGCAAACCACACAGGCTCTGCTCTCACCCTGCAGCAGGCACAAAGCTGCCCTTAAAGGAAGGAAAGCAACCTGCCAGACAGCACCCAAAACACCAGCACACAGCCACCTCAGAGCTGCTGTCAAAGCACAGAGCTGCAAGGGACTAGCGAAGCTCACAGAAAACCTTAACTAGCACAGCACTGGCCACTCATGTCCTCCATTTCTGTGCCAAGGAGCCTTTGGCTACAGAAGACCAATCTCTGCTTAAATCACATCATCATAGACCGCTGTTTATTTAGGATCCAGCATGCACACCTGAGAACGAAATGCTGAAGCTCTCCTCCCTGCCTCTGAATCAGGCCATTTAATGTGTGCTGCAGGTGACCTGGGACTGCTGTCCCCCTGGTCAGGGCAACCAGTGGCAACATAACTGCTGCTTTTTCCAAATGAGGAAAACTGCTCATCCCACCTGTGTCAAGAGGTTTTGCTGCTACTGGACATGTGTGCTTTAATTATGAAAAATGAGTCCCTGGGAAGCTGGTTGGGCAAGGGCTGGGAGCAAGTCCCAAAGCCCATCAAGAAGACCAAGCCTTTTTTATGTTTTAAACCTTTCCACAGCGGCTGCCAGGAAGCAGCTTTTACAGCTGCAAGTAGAAGAATCCCTCCGAAGGAAAGAAAATAATTGTGGAAAGCTTTTTTTTTTTCCCCTCCAAGTCACTGCCAGCATCTTAGCTAACTCTTATCTATTCTCAGCCACCTCTCGCCTCCCCAAACACTACCAGAAATGCTCAAATTACTGCCAACTCTCATTAGGTTCATGCACAAGGCAAGGCTGAGCAATAAGACCTCCAGACAGTCAGATGCTGAATTCTGATGAATCCTTTGGGTAGGAAGGTTTCAGCAACTGTGGAACTGTTTTTGTTGGCTATCTATTGTAGTGCTTGCTCTGGCACACAAGTGAAGCTGGTGCATGTTTGATTACTGGCTGCTATAACAAAATCCAGGTGGGCATACGACTGAAAGAATTACTGTCTGCAACTTCAAAAAAAAAATCACCTCATTTCCTTTAATTATTAAATTACACTAAAGCACTGCAGGTCAGTAGAATTTATCTGCAAGAAAAGCAGCTGCTGCTTCATAAAACATCATTACCTTTATTTCTCCTAATGTTTCCGTAAAATTTGGCTTTGCAGCAGGAACAAAGCTGCCATTTTGCACTGATGCAGGAACTGGGAGCTCAGCTGTGGGAGCTCTCAGTTCCCAGCCTGGATTCAGAGCCCTCTCTGCTATGAGACCATACCTTATGATGAAAAAAGCCCCAGCTGTCCCGGCCCCAGAGCAGCACCCAGCCCTGCCAGACAAGCCACAGTCAGGGCTGAGAAGATACAAAAGACAGCTCGCTCTTCTCATTTTGTTTGTGCCCACCGTTATCTTGATAGTTTTTAACTGAAACAGTTGTCAAAACAAATCCTTTCTTTAATAATGCTATCAACCAAAAGAAGAAATAAAATACAGTTTATTGTAGTGCAGATTTTTTTTACCCCAGACACACTCCTTTCAAGTCTAGTTTTCTTTAAGATGCAAAAAAAGGCTCTCCCTTTGGAGATCTGATCAGTCTAACCATGAGTAAGGTAAGGCTTTTTCCATATATATAAAATCAGAGGAGCATTAGGCAAAAGGTATTCTAATAATAAAAACACTTCTCTACTGCACAAATAGAGCAGAGGAATGTTAAGCCTTCAGTACAGCAGAAATGTGCAAGACCTACTAAAAAACCCAGAGGATTTTCAAAATGGGATTTGAGCATCATTGTTACCAATGAGCAAGTACAGACGCAGGTGTGACACTCAGTCACCTCTGGTTAGCTGTTCTGAACTTCTTGAAGTGATCCATTTTGGCTGTGCATTTCTGCTCTTGTGATTCCCACAGAGGCTGCTCCCTCCCAATGGGCAGGCTCAAAAGATAGAAATTGCAAAAAGGAACAAAGCAGGGAACTTTCACAGCACAAAGAAACAGATACTATATGTGGAGCAGCTTCTGAGACAAATCAGAACTCCTGCTAACAGAACCAAATTGCTTCCTCTCCCCCTACTTTAATATACCTTCCAAGAAGAAGGAGCATTGCTTTATAGGGTTTTTACACAGAAAGAGGAGAAAAGCAGTATCCACGTTTGTGAACAGTCTGTGGCTGACATGTCAAGCTGCACTGAAGAAGTGGAATCCTCCTGCTAAATTCTCTCATTAAATTGCCCAAACACAAATCAATCCCTTTTAGCCAGTTCTCATTTATTGCTGTAAAGCAAAGTACCCACATTCTTAGGGCCCAATCAGCATTTTCCCAGCTCACGCTGGAGCAAACACTCTGCAAAATAATGAGAAACAGCACTCCAGTGAGAGTCCCCGTCGCACATCCCTGAGTCATTAACAGACACCTTCAGGAAGCCAGGGCTTCTCTTCAGCGACAATGGCTTGATCAGGAATCCTCTCTGCTCTATGCTTTCCAGCCTAGGAACTGCAAGGTTCATCATCATAAATACCGGCCTTCGCTTGCGCCCCCTACCCAGTATTCACTTCAACATCAACACAGAGCTATCAGGAACCTAATTGGGTCTTTCTGACTTAAAAATCACACCACGATTTTAGCTAACTCTTTAACTACCCAGCTGCTACTCTATTCTCCAGCACTGGAGAAGCTCTCTGGACTGTGAAGACAAAGAGCTTGTTAACACATACAGCTGAGGAATTTCAGTGAAAAGATATAGACAGTCTATGAAAACAGAGAAGCAATATGCACTTTAAGTCTGTCACGTTGTCCACCAGCCTGGACTATGCTAATCACATCTCTCAATGTGCTGTAAGAGCTGTCATTGCCAGACTGGATTTAATCACTGTTCTTGCAGCAGCAGCGATCAGAGTTAATCTTTTTCCCTTTAATAAGAGCCATTACATCATTCTCCAGCACGGATACTATGAAGTGGGAAGGTCAGAAAGTTCTTAATTAGAAGGATTCTTATTACTGTGATAGTTCCGTTCTAGCCTCAATAAGAGAGATCTGCAGTACAGGCAGCAAGAGCTGGAAGGCATCTTGGATATACGAAGCACTGTTTGAAGCCTATGAAAACAAAAAACAGAATACACACATGAATAATTATGCTACCAATCAGTTTTAGTAACCACATACCCATTTCAAACAGCATTGATTAATGCACATAAGAAACAGAAGCCTAGTGCTTGTCGAATTTTTAAGGATTCATTCTAGAAATCAATTTAATATTAAGTTTTTAAGGGGCTTTATGCCACTCAGCAAAAAAGCATCTGGCTTTAAAACTGCCAAACAAGATCAGGTGCAATCCAAACGTAGGATACTGTTTTTGATAACAGATGACAAGAATTTATTTCAAAGTGAAGCATAAGCATGCTGTGGCAGGAAGGAGAACACACCAACAGGAAACACCCGTTTCCTACCACACCTCAGAAGTTTACAAGCACTGAGAACCAACTTAACAGCTAGGAAGTGCTGGGACTCTGGCAGGCTAATTTCTGAGCTCGTCTAATGTTTGACTTTGGACATTAAATTCTAGAAATCCAGACTGTTGAATTTAATATGCGTCTTCTGACTCATCATAACTGTTGAGACCACATAAGGCTCACTCTTCACCAAGTAACTCATCTCTTGTGCAAATCTACAGACATTTATTAGAACTTTTAAGTTATTAGATAAGTAAGCAGAATCTTAGATCATAGGTTAGAGAACTTGGCGTGCATAAGGATACTGAAGTGGAAAAACCCGAGCATATCTATTTTTTAAGTATTAGCTTAAAGTTTTAACTTCAGCATAACTGACCTCCAAAAACACTCCAGTGATTAAGGGATTAAGCACATCTGCTTTCTCTTTGACCTGCAGAGATCAGACATATATTATCCTGATTGAAAATCTGATCACATTTCTTCAAGCAAGATAAAGCTAAATCCTCAGTAAGTTTAAAATCACCATTTGCTCCCTTGAGTATAAGAAAAGCTAAGTCACCAGTTGCAGAGGACCTGCCTTGTAGCATGCAAATCAGAACAAAGTAACCCACATATGCCCAACACAAGTCGTATGTGAATATACACGTTACATCTTCAAATGAACTGTGGACAACTGGACAATCTCTAAAGATAACGATAGAGTAACACCTGAGCATTTTGGAAAATCCACAACAGGATCACAAACCTTATTTTCTTCTGTCTCCTTAGTACTGTCAGCACCAACTCCCACCCCCAGTCTGTGCCAGGCTGAATGCAGCAGGAGGCACTCAAAAGCTCAGCATACATTCAGCTGCCACAGTTAGGGGAACATTGGTCCAGAAGATCAGTTCACAGGGCAAAATGTATATATATATATATATGTATATAAACATGCAAACACAAAAAGCACTTCATGGTGAAGATCCCAAGGCTGTAATCAACTAACCACATCTCATTCCCAAGAACTATGATGTAACCCTTACCCCTGCAGTTGTTAAGCACGTAGTAAACTCTTTAGAGAAAGTTGACAGTTCTTTACACAGCACAATCGTCATTCTGTGGAAGAAGGGTGGGAAAACCACATAGTAAATACAGTCTACAAGATAACTTTCTTTTAGCATTCCTATAACACACAAATACCTTGTTTCCATGCATATACAGAAAAAGTAAACCAAAATTGATATAGAGCATATAAACAGTGTATGAAGATCCAGAAGTTCCCCAAATAAATTAGGGAGGGGAAAGATGGAAAAATAAATAAAGCTGAAGATCTGAAAGAGCATTCAGAGGACAGACACATCCATTCCAGAAGGAACAGTACTAACTTGCTTTTTTTTACTGACAAGTGTTATCTTCTGAATTAGAAAGTACTGCATATTTCATACACTTGCAAGTATCTCCCAACATAAAAGAAAATTCTGTCATGCATTATTAGTAAGACCAGTCTACTAATTAGTTGCAGTAATTTTACAGTATCATGTACCTAACATACTAAATGAATAACAGTGGTAATTAAGAATCACTTTTATACAACTGCTTTATCATATTTTAAATGTCTATCTATTAACTAGCACAAGCTTAGGGCAAACATTCTTCTTGGCTATATAAAAGCTTTCAAGTAGGGTTTCCTCTTCTTTTATCAAGAAATGTCTTTAAGCTGGAAAAAGAAATGGACAGCTGAATTCTGCTGGAAGATAGTGATGCCACCCATTGCAACTTTGAACACATATGCAGAATTCAAGAGCCCTGCATCCCATGGATCCCAGAGTTATTAGACAGTTTAATCAGTATGTAAATAATTATATGCTACACATTTACTAAGAGATGAACTTACTGTGAAAGGGACTTGGCTCTGTCTGCGGCTGTCACCTCTTGTTTCTGACCATGTAGAAACAAAGCTGCAGTTTTGTGAAACATTTCAATGGAGCATGCTGTCAGTTCAGCCAGACTTCTTATGGCAAATGCATGAATGTCCTGCAAGAGTTAAAAAGATTCCCCATACCATATAAAAACTGGCAGCTATAATTTTAAACAAATGAATCACAATGTACTACCACTACGTTGCCCTTTCAGACCTCAGAATCTGCACAGAAATAGAAACCCATAAATTCTGGAATCACAACTGTAACTTGGCAGCCAGATAAACACTCTGCAGTCAGATATTCTCTTCCTTCATTACTCCATTACCTCTACTGATATTTTAGCATCATCGTCACCATCTCTGGATTCTAGTTGTTGGTTTTCTTCACACTCTTTTTCTTCTTTAGGAAGACTACTGTTGAATCGTGCTATCCATTCATGAGCAGATGTCCTCACCTGTATGAAGATGTGCCATAGTATTTAGTGACTGGAATGAAGCCCCCTCCTGCAGACCACAAAACATGGAGTATTGGATCTCTCTAGAGGAAGAAAACAGCTACGACTCCTGAGCTAGCGAGAAGAACCAGGACAAATGATTCCAGTGCTTTCAGGACTTTGTAGAGGGTTGGCTGCTCTGATGTAGTTGAGGGCAGTCATTTCTCTAGCACCAGGTGCTGGAGTTTACCAGCAAGACCACGACTAACAGAGGTGCTTTAAAAACACGTCTGCAGAATGCTGCTGCCACTTGGTGGATCTGAAGGGTAGTGAAAGGAAGGCAAGAAACGTGATTCTTCCTCATACCAACTTCTGAACACAGTCAAACCAGCTGCTTTGTACCAAGAGGAGGGCTTCAGTTCATGACTGTAGGTTGGTTTCACTGTGGTGGCTGAAGGCTTACTGCTCCCAGTTATCTTTGCCACCACTTATAACTGCCCAGTGACAGGACAAAGACACACTGGTGTCTACTGATTCAGAGCCGAAGACATTACAGAACATGATTGTGCCCTATAAAGTGAAAAGGAAAAAGCCCAATCTCTTTTGCCTGCCATTGTCAAAGGATCTAAAACATGGCTTGTTTTCATGCATTTGATATTTTCACAAGCAAAGCAGGACTGAGAAACAGTTCCTGTGAGGAATCTCTCCAGCTTTCAGAAGATGGGAAATAACTCACCGTGATCAGTTTGTCTGGCTTTGAGGAGATACGCAATTCTGAAAACAACTCTGTTACTTCTTTTGTGAACTCCTCATCTCCTAAAGGACAGGAAAGGTTAAAGAATCCACACAGAAGACAGGTACAGGAATAAGCAGCACTTCAATGCACAACTAGTTCTGCACAAGTCTGTCAACTGTTTCCTTTATTTCCTCTTTGAATCATCACCTCGGGCAAGAATGCAAACCTGGTCTTTTTAAATACAGTTTATAAGGTAAGTTCTGAAAAGGTGGAGACACCAGTGCCAAAAGGTTAGCTTTTGCTTTCTGAATTCTGGTTTTGTAGGTAAGGTAATTTATTTTTTTTTTTTTTAACAGCAGAATTTTATGATGGACTAACTTGTGCATCACCTTGGAGAGTCTGAAATATCACTTAAAACCTATGGTTCTCCTATTACATACGGCAGGGCAGATGTTAACAGTGATGGAAAGGCTAAGAGATCCATCATGTGCAAATATAAAACATACATTAAATGCTAAATGATAGCAAGTGCAGGTGTGTAAGACCTCCCTGATGAGCCATTTAGGTAAAAGTAATGCAGAAATTTACATTTAAATCTGCATAATCCTCAAGAATCAGATGGTTCTTGTGTATGGATGCCCCTCTGAGTCTTTTGGTCTGTGTGGCTAACTCTCATTTAAAAAATAAATAAAAAGGCTTTTTGCCTTCCCACGGGTTGGACAACTGTATTCACAGTCTTTCCCTCATAGTCAGGGAAACCCAGCATCTCTTTGAATTTGCATCTTGGCTCAAGGTCAGTTGTATGAACTGCCCAGGAGTCAAACAACTCTAATCCTGCTCTGGCAAGAAATCATTCCTGCTACAGGATTAATGCACAGTAGCTTTCCAGAGATGAAGGGTATTGCTACCTGTCATGCTCCTGGCCACAGGCAGCTTTAGGATTAAGTATCCAGCTAAAGAGTAACTTTGGCATCATGCGCATTGCTAGTGATCAGGGCTGGTTGGTTCTATATTGAGAATTTCATTAAGAACCAGCTCCTCCTTCCAGAACCTGGGACTCACCCTTCTTTTCTTCTTCTTCTTCTTCAAAGAATTCAGGTAAAGAAAATGCTTCTTTGAGCTGTTGCATTTCCTCCTTCAGTGTGTCCAACGCTTCTCCAGAGAGGGCATTTAGAACTGATTTCACCTGGTGAGGAGCAGCACAGCCAAAGAGAAAATAAATCCAACAAGAAAAAGAAACAGGACAGAAGATGCAGCACTGGTTTACATTGTGTATAAAAACATCACAGAATGATGTAATTGGGAAGTGGTATTTTCCTACAGAAAGAAGGAAAGGGAAAAAGACCTAGTTGTGAAGTCCTGTTAGGTAATAATGGATTCTTAAGGAGTTCTTCAATTTTCTTTCATAAAAAAACCCCAGTGAATGACTTTTGAAATTGCATGCTGATCTGCCCTCCTACCTGCCCCAAGGCAGAGACAACAATCTCTGCTGTGCTCACAATACTCTCCTCTTCTCCAGACCGAGGCAGCAAACAAGTGGGTATGAGGACAGAGTAACTTGTAAGAAGTTGTTGAAGACATCAGGAACTGCAGCTAGTTGGGTATAGAGAATGGCTTTAGGAGCTGATGACGGGACATAATGCTCCCAAGGTAAACACCAGATCATAATGCAGGGGTCAAAGTGAAGTTGTGTTATCAATCACTTTATAGCAAGTTTCGAGCACTTGATTTTACATGTATATACATACATTTCTGATCTTTTTTGCCCTGCTCAGCTGAACTCAAAAAAGGCAGCAAATTGCTCAAGGCCATTACCTTTGATTCACTCTCTCTGGAAAGCATCTCTAAAGCCTCCAGATGCGAAAGACCCTGAAACTCATCAAACAGTAACCCATAATGGGCTTTCTTCTCTGTAGCCATGGTAACCTTAGTAGCTGTCTGCTGCTCTTCTTTCTCCTTCGCCTCTCGTAAGACCTTGAAAAGAAAAGCAGAGGGCTCAGGTCAGCGCCAGAAGATACAGTATATGGGAGGAGAAGCTTTTTCGTTCAATAGTAAAAACGGTTGCTTAATGACAGGACTGCAAAAGAAGCAAAAAGAAATGAGAGAAACCAATGAGGAGCAGATACAGAACTGCCATACCTGAGATAACGTAGAGGTTCTGCTCATTAGGCCCTTTGTTTTTTTGAACCCAGGGTCTCCCTCAGCTATTACATCCATTGTCTTTTTTCCGATGAATTCCAAGGCATCCAGACCTCCACTGATAACACTTTTTCCCTAGGAATCAGATTTGGGTATAGACAGTGATTAAAACTCGCAGAAGACTATACAATTGAAGAAATTGAGTTGGGGGATTTGTATCAGCAATGTTATGGCACACACTCACATAAAAGCCACATTGGTCCTTGTCACCCTAAAATTCAACCCTAGTCACCACAAAGAGAGCAGAAGGACAAGGAAACAGCCACAACACACTATCATCCAACAGTTTAATATAGTACTTGGGCTACTGCAGTAATCTGATGGGTACTACACTTTCATTCTGTGAACAAGCTGGTTCTCAGCACATTAAAATATTTAGTTCTCATCCTTCCAACCAAAAAACACTAGACCTGTGGGTTCTGGTTGCTGACTCTTGTTCAAGCCTTAAAAGCAGGAGCAAGCTTTCCATCAGCGGCTTTTTCAGATTCATGGGCAAATTGACAAGACAGCAGATCACAAAAGCACAGTTTTTAAGGGTAATGGGTTCCTTTGAAGTGCATTTCTCATGGTCACAGGAGCAAGCTGATTTCCAAGTAATTTGGGCTAGTTTCACAGAAGTTTTTGAAGAGGAGAATGGATTTCATCTCTAGACAGTTCTGTGCAAATCAGTGGAAATATTCCAGCAGTGAATCTAACCCTGCATTTACCTGAATACTCTAAAGGAAGGGAGCAGAGATAACAGAGTACAGATGTGACATGCATGGGAATGCACGAACCACGCAGTCCACTTTTTGTTATGTATGTATCAACATTTAATACATAACTATAAAAATTCAAGACATCTTAGACATTAAATGCCAGTTAGAAGCAAGGCACAGGATAAAGGTTGTCCAAAGGTTGAAACATTTCTCACCATTCATCCCACAAAAGTCAAAATTAAAAGTTTCCTCTTACAATGTTTTAGATGAAAGGAAAAAACGCCAGCACTCTCTTAAACCCATTTCCTCCTGCATTCCCAACTCACTCACTGTGCTTTGGACAGCAGTAGAGATGGTTGATAAAACTCCAAGAGCCCCAGCAATAGGAAAGGAACTGCCATCATCAACTGCATCTGTGCTGCCAGCACCAGGATTCTCGCTTCCTGCATTAGAAGGCAGAAAATTAAGTTCCTTGCTCCCAAAAAAAGATCCTGTCAGCTGCAGAGTGGAGAAAATCAACAAACACCGAGCGTCAGCCAGGAGCAGGGCTAGAATTGGGATTATTTTCCTACCTACTTTTCAGAGCCAACAAAGTGAGCAATAGAGTATTACTTTAGCACAGAGATATCTACCTCAATATACATGACGCAGAGTAAGGTGATATTATTTTGCAGCTAATTACGTTATGAGAAATGTTTTGGTGTTTTTCTTATGCAGTAAAAACTGACCTCTTGTAGCATCTCTAGTCTCTGAAGAGATTTCACTAGGACTGGGGATCCCAAGGGTTGTTTCTGCTTTTTCTATGACATTTGAAATACCTTGACCTAGAGAAGACAGCTGTATTACTTCAACTGTGACATACAAGAGAAATCAGAACAGAACAGGATTAGGGCTGCATTATTTTTTTTATTATTATTCCAGATTCCTCCTTTTCAAGACAGTTTGCCCATCACTAAAACCTACTACTACCCAGCTTGCTTACCAATGTAATGAACTCAGGTTTCATCTCAGCTTTTAAATCAAGCTGTAAACACCAGCTGAATACCAGTTTAAAATACAGGCTTAAAATTAGGTAAACACCTTACAAACTTGAAAGTAATTTTGGCTGAGCATATTTCCTTAATATTACTGTACCTTTTGGTACAAGTTTTCTCTGTTACTTGAACAATTCCCTTGACATTTTTCCAATAATTGCTGCTATAACAGAAATCCCCTTCTTTAGAAACAAGCTCAAAAGCAGTAGCTTGAGACATGAAGCATGGTTAAAATATTTATCGAATACCAGAAAGAGCCTTACCTACAGTAGCTACAGTAGCAGATGCAGTTGACAGAAGAGATTTCCCCCAGCTCCCCCAGTACCCCCATCCTGTCTGAACTGCAGCAGGAGAATCTGAGACCTTTAATGAAGAAAAGAAGAAGAGAGTGATGGAGGTATTATGGTGAGGAGAGGAACACAAGCAGTCTGTGATGCGTAACTTTTGTGTAGATTTTTCTTTTCAGATAAACAGCAATGTGAATTTTCAGAGAAGGATTGGGGCTTATGCTCAGAAAGCTTCTGTGCTCAAAGTCATGAAATGTGAAGTCACGTTATTCAGAGCACGCACAGGAACATACCGTGAGGGTTTCAGCTGCAGGCTTTTCTGTGGCAACAGGCTGGCTTGGGGGTTTGAGTTCAGGTCTTTTCCGAGTCATAGGCACAGGCTCAAGCTCTTGCTCTTCGCTGCTGTCAGTGCAGCCAAGTCCCTCTACTTTCTGTTCATTTTCATCTTTGTAAGAGGTTTCTTCTTTCAGATTTTCACGACTGTCTTTCTCAGACATGACTATGAACATCCATAGAAAGGAAGCAGATAAAATAATCACTTCCTTGTACACTTTGACATTAGTTCAAAAGCATCACATTTGTGTTTTAAATAATTAAACACAACTAAGACGGAAACCCCTTCATGTTGCCATACCGCACGAACAGAATAAGTTTTTAAGCAAGTGTGTACACCAAATTACATCTGTCTGGAAGAAATGTCATACTTGAAAGTTTAAAGTCCCATAGAAACACGTGGCTTTAACTGACACACCCTCTCCACAAGAAAGAAACAGGTTGCTAACTCTGAAAAGCAAATGAAAGGTTCAAAAGGTCCTCAGATAATTAAATCCATGAGCTGCTTCACAAAAAAAAAACAAATTGCTTGGGATGGCTGCTTTGAAGGGTGTTGGATATGAATTGGGAAAGTTGGGCAGATAGGGAGGCAGCAGCTGTTTCACTTCTGTATTTAGGGCTGAGCTTCACCAGGGCATTAACACCACCCAGAACATGCAACACGCTCCAGCTGCCACAGCAACCGGCCCGACATCACGCGTCGGGGACGACGGTGCCCACAAACAGGGCTGCCATGCCGCGGCCTGCTCACGGGGCAGAGGTTCCTCTCCTCCTGGCTTTGCTGGCAGCGCTTCACCGGCTGCAGGACAGCATGTTGAAGGCAGCAGCAGCAGGCAGGGCCAGGTAAGGCCGGGCCGGGCCAGGCAGCGGCAGGCAGGGCCAGGCCGGGCCAGGCAGCGGC
>JAVJGI010000064.1:57720397-57752496 GCA_035590275.1 Ibycter americanus | reverse complement strand
TTTTGCTCCTGTTGTTAATGACAATCAGGATGGGAATGGGGGGAGGGGGGCGGTCTTCTGGCGTGACGTGAGACCCGCGTGACGTCAGACCCGCGTGACGTCAGGCCGGCGTGGCCTGGCTTCCCTCGGCTGCAATGGGGGAGTGTGTCGCCCCTGTAGAGTTTCATGCCTGAGCGTTTTCAACAGACAGAGGAAAAAACGCTGGGGTGTGCGCGGCGCTGCGGGGGCCTGCACGAGGCACCCCGTGACGGTGTCCGGCAGCCAAGGGGCCGCGTACGCGGCTGGACGCCAGGCCCTGTACGGCAGCGGGGTCTGCTCTGCTGGCCTGCAGGCTTGCTCCTTGCGTTGGTTTTTGGGCTGTGGGGGCAGCTGCACCCCTGCGGAGCCTGCACGGGTGCCGGCTGAAGGTGAGCCCTCCCTGCGGCATCTCCCGCGCTGGGAACACCGGTAATGGCTCTCACCAAGACCATATCATCTATTTTCATAAACTTCCCAGGAGTTAATGTCTGCAGGTCTCTGTCAAATGCAGCTCCCTTGAAGGAGGGTCAGGGGGGCCTCGCAGGATGGCTGCAGCAGCCTTATTTCTTAAAGACATCACCCTGCAAGTAGGAGGGACATGCTCTGTGCAGAAGTGATCCATTTAGATCCGTTTAGTGTGCGTTAGTACCAGTTAGCTTGCTGTAACTGCCAAAATAGATTTCCACGTCGTGTGCCAGAAGTGGCAGTCCGTCAGAGGAGTCTGTGGTTTGTCAGGTGTGTCTCGGTTTATTGCTTCACATTTCTCCAGGTATGAAATGGTGTTATGAGCAGTGAATGTAAAACCATATATCCTGCAACCTCTTGGGCCCCAGTTTTGCCGTGCCTTATAAATGTGTGTAATTTTAAGTACTATCAGTACTTCCATTGACCTCAGTGGGACTACTTACAGTGCTCTAAGTTAAAACACAAATACACTTCTTCAGGATAAGAGCCAAAGATGACTCATACAAGCGTATGCATCACGGATTTTTATCTTTCCACTGCTGTTTGTTGTTACAACTTATGGCTTAATAAAGGTTAAATATGTTGAGCTCAACTTCAGGTTCAGTTGTAAAAAAGCCAGTTTCTATTCTGCACATTTCATCTTGCTTGGGCTTAATGCTTTCTTGAGTAATTGTGGTGTTGGCACTGTTCACGCTTTATCCTTTTTGGATCCTTTATCAGTTCCAGCAGCTGTTTTGCATAAGTGTGATGGTTGAAGAACATGGATTTCGCAAACCATTTTATTTTTCCCAGCACTCGGCAGTGAGAGACCATTGTCTGCTTAGCAATAATGGCTTTTCCAAAAGCAAAATGTGACAAACAAGTCCTAATAAATCAGACCGCGAAGAGTTTAATAGTAAAATTCAATGACCCATCACCAATGTTTTATACGTTATGCAAGCTCAGTGCAAATATAGTGGAGAGCATATGCAATTACTGAAGATAATTATCTTACTTTTATGAGGGGAAATGTTGCAGAGTGTTTCTTGTGTTAAATAATTGACTGAGGTTCCTAATGTCATTTTAGGAGGAGTGTCACAGACACTTGGAAATCTAACAATTTAAATTTAATAAATTAAAATAATTTAAATTAAAAAAAATAAATTTAATGAAGTACAGGAGGTACTGGAATTATTCTCTAGTAAATCTAAAACATTATTAGTTGGTAGGTTATTGGTTTAGATTACTTTAAGTTACTCTGTGTGTTTGATTTAATACTGAAGATGAGGGTTTGTCTTCACTGCAGAGCTATCATCAGCTGTAACTGCATCAGATGCTGTCAAGTCAAGCCCCAGTGCATGCAAAAGCCATTAAGTGCAGTGGCATTTTTAACTGAAGGCAGCTGGATTGTGGAGATATGCTGGAGATCTGCAACCATAGTGCCTCACTTGCTAGTGCAAGCTGTGACAGACTCTCAAATGGCAACTCCAGCAATCCAAATGTCAGTGGTCCACAAACTACCAACAATCCACAGCCTGTCTTTAAGAAATCTGCACAAGGTTACCAAAGTAAGCAGGTCAGTTGTCAGCAGCCTTCTGAAGGCTCTGAAACACTCTGAAAATGCTAGGGGTCTAAAAAAGGAAAGTTAAAGCCACTCCTTCAAACAGAAAAATAGTTGTTGATCAGCAGCAACCTTAGTATTGGGTTTTTTTCAGACCTGTGCAGTTGATGTGGCTGGGATGCTCTTCACCTGAGGCAGCGGGACTCAGTAACACTTTCCCTAAAGTATAACTGGTGGAAAACAGGAAGGAAAGAGGCCTTGGTACCATTTTTAACCATTTAGCTGTGGGAAAGCAGCTTCTTCAGCACAACAGTATAATTGAGTCTTCAGTGTTGGTCTTATCTTAAATGAATGGACAAGAGGCACGATAGAAAGAGTGGGGCCAGTAAAAAAGAAAAAAAAGAGGGCAGATGAAGGGATTGTGGTTTACAGAGAAACAAATGGAAGGCCTGTTTTCCAGTTTCTCTTGCAGGATTCAGTGGATGAGTTGGTTAGTCAAGCTTGAAGAGAGTTGGACACAGCTGTCGTCTTTGCCTTCTTTGTTAAACTGGTTTTGGCAATAGCCGCAACAGAAATGGGTCAGATAACACATTTCTCATCAGATGTCAGGTCTGGAGTCTGGTTTGACCTTCAACAAATTAACTTTAGCTGAAAAAATTCCTAGCCTGGGAAGTGTGTTATCAGCACTTTTTCCCATTCTTGAATATGCTCAATTTTTCTCTGCTGAAAAGACAATTAGTACAAATCACCTGTATTTATTAATATGACATTGTTTTTCATAAGTGATAGGATTTCTGTCTGCTTTAGGCAATATTAACTAGTGAGTCTGGAAGGATGAGAAGTGTCTGCATTATTTATTAAGAAAGTGTATTCCTTTGTATTGTGATATTTATGAATTCAACTCCACTAGCATTTGTTATTGGTAGAAGAAAAGATGATAAATTTGAAGTCACAGTCAATGAGATGAAGTGAGATATTCTTTAAGATAACATTTTGGCTTGTGGCTTCTGTACTTTGTAAATTGTTTTTTAGGGCTGTGGAGCAGTCTAGATGGAATCATAACTTCAGAGAATGCATATTGAATTAGAAATTCTCTTGAATCAGGCTTCCAGGAAAATTGATTACAGATTTTCTCTTATCAGTGTCATTTCATTTTGTTACAAGTTCGGTTTATTCTGGCTTTTAAAAAAGGAAAATCCTTGTGTGCAAACAATATAAAATTAAAAGCTGTATCCTGATGTCTTAAAAAATCTTTTGTGCACATTGATTTGAAGAGTATGGATTCTGTCCCTAGACAAAACAATTTTTCTAATTGCTGTGAAGTATGGGGCAGCATTTGGGTAGAGAAGATGATAAGCAAGATATGACTGCTGAGATCTAGCAGCATAAAATAAAAGATTTTAAACAGGGTCTTGCTGTAAAACAAGCAAGAAAAAAAGAAGCAGAGTTTAAAAATACAGCAACAGCAGCAAGAGATTGCAAAAACGGAAGTATGTTCAGACATCGGTATCCCGATATTCCAAAAGGGGCTTCCTGTCTGTGGCTGTAGATAACTGCCAAGAGAGTTTTCCCAACACAAGAAATTATAAGCATAGTGTGTAGTATTTAGACATCTGACACCGATTGTGCCTCTAAAATCAAGTAAGTAAATGTATAAATACTAAAAATCAGGGGAGTATGTGCACTTTGGTTTTGCTCTAGGTGCTAAATGAAAGACTGGCTTTAGAAAACCGGGGCTTAAAAGCACTTTGATATTGGCGGAGAGGGAGGCGGAAATTATATCCTCTTTCTTGCTTTTCTTCCTCTATTAAGAAAACACTTCTTCTCTGTTAACAAATGCAAAATCCACTTTCTGACCCTAAAGATAGTTACACATTGCAAGTAGTCTGAACAATTTGTTCTTTTTTTCAGCATTTTTCTCCTTAATGATTATTGTTCCTGAGATTATTTATTTGGATGGGAAAATGAACATTTAGAGGACTGAAGGATGTGCTAATGCCTTCTTACCCTCATTTCATTACTGTTTTATGAGCAGAGCTCTGATCTGGAACCTCTCAGCTGACAGTTTATATTATGCTAATCAAAATCTGTTTACTGGAAATGAAACTTGAATATGCCATAAGCCTGCTATCATTAATAAACTTCTGCTATCATTAATAAACTTAATTTTTTTTGTTTTGTTTTGTTTCAGTTGGATTTCCAGTTTCCACTTCTTATATTGATGGTCTTGAAAGTGCATTTGGATCCAGGACTTTTTCTATCACTGAACAAATCAAGAGCCTCCTCTCCTATCTCAGAGCAATACAGCTTAATATCATATGACCTCATTTCTCCAAATTACATGAAAAAAGAATTATCTGTAGCTTTCCATGAAGCTCAGCTATTGCCTGTTAATTTTGACTGTTAGTACTGATTTTTCAATTGGATTTACACTGAAAAATGTAGCTTTTAACAGGACAGTTGCTTTTGGGTCTTTCAATGCATCACTTCATACAGTGTCTCAACCTTTAGTAAGTTCTCCAGCACACCATGATATCATAGCCAAAGAGGGGACGAGTATTTTAATTGAATGTAAACTGAACATCAGCCAGTATGAATATATTCTTTGGTATAACTCCAGAGGACACCTGCTTGAACAGAAGGATGAAGGTGAGCTTTCCAGCTGTTTCCTATCCTTCAGGACTCTCCTTTTACACAGTATCTGAAAACCTCTGGGATTTTTATTATTATTTGCTCTTCCTATCCTCCCTTTACAGTTGGGACATAAGGAGAGAGCAAGACAAAGCCCTTTGCCCTCTGGCGTATTGCATGTGAATTATACCCGAGTTGTTCTGTCTTAGCCCATCCATGCTGCTATAGTGCCCCACAGAATCATTTCCTTCAAGCGTCATCACAGCATTCAATACAGAAGAAATGAGTCTGCATCCTACCAAATGCTAACAAGTTTTTATTTATTATTGCTCTGGTTTACATTGTATTTTTCTAAACACATGAGTTAAACACAGTTCTCCACAACTTGTGACCTTTTCCAGCTGGCAATCGGCACTTTAATTTTGTTACAGGATTTTTTAAAGCGTGGGGTGACTTATTACATTTATTTTCTGTTTTATGCACCAGTGAGACAGTGGAAACTAACGCAATTTGTAATGGCTGATGATGAAATACATGCTATTTAACCCTTTTGTACAGGGGGAGAATATTTTTTCCTAGCCATTGGCTCTTATAGTTCTGTCCCTGTAGTTTTTAATTTTCAGAAAATAATGTCTTTTAGAGATACATGTGGTTTTCTCTACTCTATTAGTATTAATGAAGGTCATTCTACTAATTGATAGGATCTTCTCGGAGGCCATCTTTCTGGCCTGAAGTATTCAGTAACCTCTTTGTAGTTATAATGCCATCTGGAGATTAGTTTAAAGTGGAGTAATTAGAAGAATGAGTTATGAAAACAGTTTTCCCCCTAAGTTATTAATGCGTGGGAAATACTGTATAAAGCTAGCTTCTTTATTGATTTCTTTTTACATGGGTTTTGTATATCAGCACTGCGTGCTCAGCAGAAAACTGTCTCAAGAAAATCCTGGGTTCTTTTGCCAGCCGAGCCATTTACAGACTGATCTTTTCCATGGGTCACTTGACTTTTGACTCTGAACATATGGAAAATTAGGCTTTATCGAGGACAGTCTTTCAAGATAGCATTACACAGTTGGTGAGGAGCACTAGTTAAGAATTAGGTTCCCTGTCAGAAGGAGCTAGCAGTCCAAAAGCACGCAAGAAAGTGCAGATGAGAGAAAGGAGAAAAACCACAGTAGCAAGCCTGCAGAATAATTTACCATTAAGCAGTAGGATTGGTAACTGGATTATGGTGCTCTGTATCACAAGCATGAAAAGGAAATTTCCATCCTTGGTGTTCTGTTTGTATTATGCTAGAAATGGACTGCTTGCTTCCCAGTTCTGTCTCCTGTTGATGGAGCAAACAGCGCGTGTCTAGTTTAAGTAGTGATTTTTGTTTCATTAGCTCATGTTTTTTCTTTTGAATCTCCAGGTGGCCGGTGGAGGATTGCTGATAATTCCCTTAACATCACAAAGGTCAACTTTGCTGATCGGGGGCGATACACGTGTGCAGGTGTTAATCATAATGACACCTTGTATTACACAGTCACCCTGAGGGTTACCTTCACCTCAGGAGACATGAGTATCTACTACATGATTGTGTGCCTCGTTGCCTTTGCTATAACCCTCATTTTAAACATAACCCGTCTGTGCATGATGAGCAGTCACCTCCGCAAAACCGAGAAGGCTATCAATGAGTTCTTCAGGACGGAAGGGGCTGAGAAGCTTCAGAAGGCTTTTGAGATAGCCAAGCGTATCCCTATCATTACATCTGCCAAAACACTAGAGTTGGCCAAAGTCACTCAGTTTAAGACCATGGAGTTTGCTCGGTACATTGAAGAGCTTGCCAGAAGCATTCCCCTTCCACCTCTGATCCTTAACTGCAGGGCGTTCATGGAGGAGATCTTTGAGGCTGTGCGAGTTGACGATCCCGATGAAGCTGGTGAGGAGGAAAAACAGACCCAAGCCTGTGGTACCCAAGCTGCAATATACCCCATCAACCCAGAGATCAAGCGCAGCGATTCACCAGCTGGGGATTCAGACGATGGGTCCATGAATGAGCAAGGTCAAGAGATAGCCGTTCAGGTGTCCATTCACCCACAGTCAGAAGTGCAGAGCATTGACACCGTTTCTCACGACAGCTGCCAGTTTGCGCCTTCTGAGGAAGGCACCTGCTGAATCCAGTGATGTGCTGCTGTGGAGAGAGCACAGGTGACCCTGGCATACTGCAAGAAAGGGGTCTGCAAACAAGCTGCCTCAGTACCATATGCACAAAAGTTTTCCAAATCGCAAGGTGCCAGAACTGCTACCGAAATCTGTATTTTCTGTCAGTGTTGATCTAACAATTTCAAGTCTGTTAGAGAAGGCCATTTGGAATATTGTGCAGTGGCTTTTCTTTTTAAAGCAAGCTTACTATACTTAAAATATTTACAAAACAGGAATTCGTTGTCCTTGGCTCCTTGGTAGCTTCTAATACTTCTGATCTGTGTTAGAAGTAGCCAAGCTGAGCAGTACAACTTGCAATAAAATCTTTTCCTTTGTGAACTCTTTTCTTCCTTCACAAAGTGGAGCTGGAATTCCTTTGAGTCAGTGTTGTCCTGATGAATTGTGTGCTCTTTTTCAATTGCCTCTTGGTGTGTGTAGCCCATCAGAACCATGGTGAGCTTGTACAAATCTGTTTTGTGTCGTGTGCTTCTGTGTTGCTATCAAAATGTACTGTACTTAGGAAAAGAATAGTACCACGATCTGCTGCTGGATTAAACAAATTGTAGTTTCAAAGCAGCTTAGAGAAGAACCAGGGGGTCTCAGTTTTCTATGAGTCTGCGGCAAACTTGTGCAGCATACTCTAGCATGTGGAGGGCGAATTGTTACGAAACTTGTTGCTTAAACTTGGTGCTGATTGCCAAAGCGCCTTACCCTGGTTCCGTCTTACAGAATGGAGCAGTAACAGCACTGCCAGCATTGCCTGTCTTCAGACTTTGCTGATTTCACTCACTAGAAAATCCAAAGTTTTATATTGTGTTTGACATTGTTGTGAGAAAAGAGTGACAGTAATCGCGTTGTGGTGTAATCTAAAAATGAATTCATCTACACATCAGGTGTCTCACTTCTTTCTGAACAACGTTATAATAAAGGTGGTAAAAAGTAGTGACACACACTTTGCTTTGGGTAGCACTTTCAGAAAGCAGTGGAAGAAACTGGTTAGCACAGGGGCTGGCTGAGCTGTTTGCCAGCCACTGTCTGCAAGAGTGGAGTAACTCACTGAACATGCCCTGTCTAATCCACTGAAGAAGGGTAGCAGAGGGAGTGAGCGGTGCAGGTGCTGACATATGTACACTCATAAGTCCTTCACCGAGGATCTCCCACATGGCTTCCTCAGCTGTAGAGATCCAGCCTCCAGGAATCGGAGTGCAGACAAGAATCTTGTTTCTTCTTTCACTCTTTGGTGCTGATTTTTTTTCTCTTTAATGTTTGTAAGTTGTATCACTTAAATAGCATTTTATATCCTGTTGAGATTTAGTAGATGTAAGGCTTGTAAGCACTCCACAAATTAATTTCTTACAACTACTGGAAGCATATTGCCATATAATTTTAACAACTTGGCAACAGGAGCACCATTTAATTTCCCACAACTCTTTTTCCTTTCCTTATTATTACAGAAATGTCAGTTGAACAAGTGATTCTGGATGGCTGCTCAGGATTCTTAAGAGGATTTGACATTACATTTACATGAGTAGGGATAGAAAACAAGCAGGCACAGTGGTAATAACAGGGTGGGGTCGTCTGTTGTAATGCATGCTCGTAACAAAGGATCTGAACAAATTACATTTATCGTATCATATCAGAGAAGGGGAAACTAAAGCATCTATTACCGTTTTAAACTGCCTTCTGGGGAAAGTTCTGCAGTCAGCTACCAGTAAATGCACCCTAGTTGGCTTTGGTGTGTTGGCTAAGAGTGATATTTGTCAGGAAGGAAGAAGATTGCTAGCCTTGGTTATAGTAGCATTCCCACCAGCTTGGTACCATTTCCAAGACTGTAGCAAATTTTATCTGCTTCAGGGGAATAAAGTCTTCTGTAGACACAGGAGCTACTGCCCTCAACAGTAACTTCTTTTTTGCTTCCGTCATTTGATGGCACTTTATGTCCAGGTGAAAAGTTTGTATAGTTTTGTGTTACCTGTTTGGTTTCTTTAAGTTTTAAGAGGTGATCAGTGTTAAAAGATACTCTTGCAGATGAACACCTAGTTCTCTTAGAAGCCCTACTAAGATGCTGCTGGCTTCACTTCTGTACTACAACCAGCTCTGCAGGTTTGTTGCACATGCATGAGTGGAGATTTTGGGGTTTGCACCCTTTTGGATGTCCTGGTTGAGAGAGGTGAAGGCTACAAGAGAGAATGATCTGGTTTAATCTGCTCTGTGCCATAGGCCATCAGGATTGTACCTGCACCTGCCTTTTTTTTCCCATAAACAGCTCTCCTTGCTTCTGTGAAACTATTGCATTATATGCAGCAGTAGCATCTTGGACGTTTTGCCCCTAACTACATACACAATGTAGAGATGCAGCCACAAAATCAAAGTTCCCTTTAATTGCTTCCTAAGAAGCAGTTACGCAATTGTGGTTGAGAGTTGTCTCATCAGAAGCGGCAGCTTACAGGCAGCAGAATGACAGTAGAGGTGTGTCAGGTAGGTGTTAGGAGAGTGGTTTCTAGGTTGATTCAATCTGTTCTTTGATTTTTATACTTTATTTACATAGCTCCAAGTTCTTAATAAGCACAGTTACTTGGTGCCTTCGTGTGTACTGTTGCTGGTGGAAAGTATGATCATGCGTAAAGGTCCTCAGAAATGCAGTTGCAATGTCAATTGCTGGATAGTAAAGCTAAGAGTTTTCCTGAGTTATTACAGTATTTTGTTCACTAAATTAATTTCATTCCTGGGAAGGAGGCTGTTTTGTAAGGATTTCAGTAAATCAGGAGTACTTATTAAATGTAGGAACTGATCCTACTCCCACTGAATTAAATTAGAGCAGATTTGAAGCTCTAGTGTATTTTACAAATGATATTACAGGATTTTTATGCATCTGAAAGCAAGGATGATGGTGATGTTATACAGTAAATGTAATTTCCAGAGAATGAAACTTGACACTGTTTTCCAAACTTGTGAACTATTCTTGTTATCCTGAGTAGATGTGTGCACTTAAATTTGTTTGATGCATCTAATTGAACATTAACTTTGAAAGATTATGTAAACATCTGTGTTTCTCTCTTAACTTTTTGTAGGACAAGGAGAGTCTACAGTGGTTTCCTTGCTTTAAACTAAATTTTTTGACAATCACAAGGCTATTTTATCTCTTCTTTGTGACTTATTTTTATTTTAAATAATGTAAAATCTATTTGTTATCCAAGAGTACCTAAACCTAACTTTGTAGTGGTTATTTGTATTACCTGGATTGTAATGTAACAGTTTAATGTAGCCACATAGGATTTCATACTTTCATAAAATGGATTGTTAGATTTGCAAAATAAATTGAAAACAAAAGCCTAATTTTGTTAGAGTTTTCTTCTTTATGAGTAAAGGGTGACGAGTGCCTGTCTATCCGAGGTTAAACAGCAGCTCTGTTCAACTAAGCAGTGATGTTAGCCAGCCTGACGAAGGTTGCTGGGGTGTTCAGTCATCTGATAGACTGTTCCTGCTGTAACATCTTTGGGTCTCATTTTTTTCTGTCTCAAAGACCCCAGCAGCATCTGTAATAATTGTTACCAGCTGCATAAACAAATGGTTACAGACCTGAAATGGTTTCGGGAGGGCCCATGCATTCTCCTTGATTTTACTTTTGCTAGTGAAGGGCAATTGTGAAGTGCAGTGACCTTCTGCCACAAACCTGTATTTTCTGTTTTTATGCTTTCACAGGATTGTACTATTCTATATTATAATCACCCCTTTTTTTTTTCTTCTTTTTTTTTTTTTAAATCCTCCTGAAAACCCAGTATATTTGGACAGAACTTACCTCCTAAAAGGCAACAGAGCACAAGTGTGGAGTAACTAAAGTCTTTGAGTGACCAAGTCTGTGTCGCTTTCCAGTGAGTTGCTGAAATGACATAAAGAAATTCCCACTCCTGGGACAAGGGAAGCGTGTGGGCTGCTCTCAGTCTGCATCCCTAGAACCAGAGGAGATGTAGGGCTGACTTTTACCCTTGCTCTTTGCTAGCCAGCAGTTTATTAAATTACACAGGGAGGGAGTAACATCCTCTGGAGTGCTGTACTAACCATACTGGGAGTGGGAGGGAGGGGTCTATCCCACCTCATTGCAGTGACCAGGCTTGGGTTCCTGCTCCCTTTGCAGTCAGTTCAGAGTATTAAATTCTGCCAGGGAATGATCCCAAGCCCCTCAGTGAGGTGCTTACTTACCACTACTGGTTACACCAGGGAGCCAGCTGTATTTCCCATGTGAGTGTCTGATACTGCATGATAATAGATGTCTTCTGTATGGGCATGTCTGACTCTGGATGCCAGCCTGGAGCACGGAGTAAATGTGCCCCTAGTTAAGTTTAAACTGCATTCCCCCCCAACCCCAAACACCAAAAAACTAGCTTGCTGAGAAACCCTATATAATATAGTCAGTGGGGTTGTGCAATGGTGGATGAGAGCAGGCTTCACCCACATTGTTTTTAATCTCTGGTCGCCAGTCTCTGCACAAGCCAGATAGTAGAATTAAAGCTGAATCTTGGGGATTTTCCCATGAGAATCAGCTGCTTAAAGGAAGAATTACTGGACCCATACTCCTCAGGCTAGGTCAGTGTTCAGTCAGCATCTGCTTTCTATCTCCGTGTTACGAGATATGCATGAATGATAACAGTTAAGTTTGTTAAAGCTCCGGTAACCTGACTCCATGATCCTGTCCACAGTGAACAAATTAATCTGCATGAGTTTAAAACACTTTTCCATTTGGATAACAACAGATCATTGAAAAGGGAGCTGCATTAAGGATGATTGTACTTTAATTTTAGGTGTGCTCCTTAAAAAATACATTTTTTCTTAATGTTGCAGCACTCTTCATCTTGTGAGTCAAGTCGGCTGGAGACATGCACTGGAGACACAACCATGTCATTCAACGTGGGCAAGTTACAGCTTTATCGACTTCCCTTCAGCCAGGTCATTTCACACCAGCTGGGTCTCTCTCCTCTTCATTTTTTTAATTGTATAGCAGCTCATTCAGATGTCTCCAAACACTGCCAACTTTTTTGCATGTGGAAGGGGGAATACACCATCACTCCAAAAAAAAAATTGTTTTGCCAGACGTTCAAATATCAAAAAAGCCCAAAAAGCTGGGAAATTGTGCTTTATCCCTGGTAAGACAGTGCCTATTCTTTGGTGACGCCTGGCTGCCAATGATCATAATAATACTGAGCAATTAGGCCTTTCATTTTCGTTAGGCTAATTAATTGTTTGCACAGTGCCCTGAATATGGAATAATTTTCCTTTGGAAAGAATAAAAGGATTAGAATGGCTTCAACCCAAGATGCTCAGAACGTATTTTATTTATTTTATGGGAGAAAAATTCTCTTGCGCCCCAAATGCAAACCATATACTTGAGTGTTAATGCCTGCGCTGGGACGTTTACATCAGCAGAGATGCACACAGATTATACATATGTCCATCCATCTGCCTCCACGCTCCATATGGTATCCAGGGTTTCTGCTGCATGTTAATGAATCCACAAAGAGGCTGGAGTCATCGTCGCATGTGTGCTGCCGGGTTTGTATGTCAGCCGTTGTCAGATGCTGGGAGAGTGATGAACATATCCCCTCGGAGATCAGCTGTCCGTGGCACAGACGTGTGCCAGAGGCAGCACCGCTGTAATTACGAGCGCTGTATTGTGATAGCACTCGGAGGGCAGAGCACTGGGGTGTAGAAATGTACTGGAGACTGTCTCAGGAGGTTTGTGCTCTTAAATACATCAAAGGCGAATGAAACCTGGGCTGGGATTCCATGAAGAAGCATACCCACTGCATACAGTATTGCAGAGGCTGTTGGTAGCTCTTTTTGATGTTTGTCCTGTCCAGTGCCTCTTCATGCTACCGTATTGTTAAATACGTATTTCATATTCAATCGTTCCAAGTGTAATACAAGCCTGCAGAAAGCCACTTCAGTGGAAAGCGAGGGCACGTATTCAGCTTCAAGTTTAAGGGAGGGGCTGCCGTCACACAAACTTCCAGTAAAGTAGTTGGGGATAGCTAGCTGGAGTTGCCCTTGCCTTTCTTTCTTTCTGCTTCTGGTATAAGACCTGTTATGGCCAAGAGTTGAAAGTGAAAATTGTGTCACATGCTACTTTCTCTTCCCCTTAAGATCAGGTCACTGAGAACAGCCCTGGGTTCGAAGGGAGCGTGAGGGGCCACCCGGGACAAGCTGTCAGCCACAGACATCTGTCCTGTCTTAGAAACAGCCACTGGCAGAGATGTCGCATCTCCCGAGCAATCTGTTCCCCTGCTAAACTACCCCAACTACTGGAAGGATTTCCCTGATACCTGCCCCCAAGCATCTCTAAATTCATCACCCATCTCGTCCTATCTGTGCCTACTGCTGCTACATCTGCAGCCCAGACCAGGGCCACCCCAAACACAGGAGAGGGATGGAAGTGGGACATAAAGCAGGGACCGTAATCGGCTTTATGTGCCTGCTGTGTCTGAAGATGTCACTCTGTGTTCGGACTAAGCCTGCAGAATGCAATTGGAAGGCAAACTCCTTTTGTTTATTTAATGTCTGGATGTTTGAGTGTTGCTCCTTGGGGTTTGGACCTTCTTGCTGTCTAACTGTGCTGGGTCACGCAGATGCCCCTGACATCAGTGCTGGCAGCCTACAGTCCCTGCCCCTATTCACATCAAACAAGTAAATCTAGTATTTTGGGTGCACATTCCTGTGATAGCTTTGTACATATATGTGGTAGGGGATGGAAAGCAGCAACTGCAAAGAACACGAGGATGTCCCACCATTATTTCAAGACCTTTTCAGCATTTCACTTACTTTCCTTCCTTGGTGCCTTCTTTTCACTTTCCTTCACGATAAATATTCTGAGTATCTTGCCTGGTCAATGGGAGAGTCCCAAGTTTTCATTTTTCTTTTTTTTCTTTTTTCTTTTGTGAGTTTTTTTCAAGCTTAACTCTCCTAAATAATGACTAGGGAGGAAGACAATGAACCAGAACAGACATGAAGGAGTTTGGACAACTGTCCTAAATTAGAGGACGGGTTTGGTTTTGGAAATCCTGTATGCATCACACTCTGTTATAGAGTTGGCTTTAACAGCAAATCTCTTGCAGCAGGGTGTCACTTCACTTCTATACATTACTTGAAATGCTTTATTAATTTGATGACCTCGTGGGCTCTCAGAAAAAGTCATTTATCTGTGTTTTGAGGAAAGAGCTCCTCTGAGCTAAAGGGACTGTTTTGTTGCTCAGATTTATTGCTTGGCTGACTTAATTCACCATTCAAACATGATGATTTTTAGCTGCTGGGCAGTGGCCCTTTCAATGTTAAAACTAATTAACTGCTAGAACTCTTCTTAGTAAGGCTGTTTTCTTACTGTTTGGTTGGTTTTTTTAATCCACAGAAATAAAGCAAACACAATCCTTGAATCACAGGTTGTGTGGATACGGTATCAGCACAGACACAGCACCGTGTTGAATGACTTTGTGGTACAAAGGAAGCAAGGCTGCCGGCTGTCCCTGCTGTCGACGTGACACTATACAAAGGTAAGACGAGAAAAGAGACAATATACGAAGACAGAAGAAAGGAGGGATGCCAGCATCACGACAAAGTGAGAGCTCGGAGAACAGCAAGAGAGGTCTCCAATAACGTGGCTAGGGATCCACAGCCACCAAAGATCTGAGCTATGGACCTTGCTGACAGGTCAAGGTCAATGGCTGTGCAGCTGGGGGTCCTTGCACCTCCCTCCCCTTCCTTCAGCCCTGCCGCTGCTGTTGCAGCTTGCACTTCTGAAAGAACCGTGTACTTCGTAGCTTGGCTAGATCAGAAGTGCTGTGGTGCCTGCTGTCAGGACGTTGTCAAAACCTTGCGTGGGAGGAGAAGGAATGGAAAGGGGGGTCGCTGGCTGTCAGGATGCATCCAGCTGCAGGATGCTACTGGTTGTTATCAGGGAATTCTGCTCATCAAAATATTTTCTAGGAAAAGTTTATAACACCTGCGATATTTCGTGGTGATGTGTGAAGAAGGCATAAACAGGTGTAGAAGCTGAAGTGCAAGATAAATTCAGTGTCTGTTGCACTCCTCCCTACAGTGTTTTTGCAAAGCACTGCTGCCCTGCTCCTTGCTCCAAGTCCGTAGGTGCAAATGAAATATAAATCACAGCTGTTAACTGAAAGCAGGGAATCCCTCACTGGCTCCAGCAAGCTCCCCATCTGTCTTTGTTCCTGACAGTTTGATTGCCTTTATCATCATCTTTAAATTCAGAGCTGAAAATACCATTAGTGGTCATAAAGAACGGCAATTCTTCCTGACATGCCTCAACCACAATGTCCTTCTAGAGTGGCAACCACGAGCACAGGCCAGCCATCTTTCTCCTATGAATTTGGGCTGGGAGTCTCAGCCCTGGCTGTCAGTTCACCTCCATCGGATTGTCTTCTTCCTTCCATTTCATTTCAGGTGTCTCCAGGATTTCCAGCCTTCTTCCGAAGCTTTGTGGTCTAGTTGCTCATCCCTGGAGCACAGGAGTATAGAGGAGCATCCCTGGGGGTGTGATCAAGGAAATCTTATGTCACTCGACTTGCTCTGAACAAAGGGGAAAGTGCAGGGGAGCAGCTGTGTCTGGGGGAGAAGGGACCTCAGCTTCCCATGGATGCTGGTAGATCTCACCTGGCCTTGGCCAGCTGCAGGGGAGCTCCAAAAGGTTCATGAAGTTTTTGGTCTGGTAGTTCTCTAGGCAAAGTAAGAAGACAGTTGGTGAAAGTTTGTCATGGACAGGGCTTGAATAAGAGAAAACACGAATTTGTGGTTGGGAGAGTACAAAACAGCATCTTGGGATATGTTGCAGTGATCAGCTGCCCCATCTCTTAGCTCTCAGAGCATCCCCTGGCCTGGAAAGGTCACCTCAGAGGCAGGACAGGACACAGAGTGTGAGGGGGACAGTGCTGAGGGCTGACCGTGACCCCAAAGATGTGCCAGGGGCCAATGGGGCAGAGCAGTTCTCTTCAGTCCCTGACATTTCACTGTGCACCAGTGGAGCCATCCCTGGAAAGAAGCACATACCGGGTCCACACGTCTTATCATTTGCCGCCCATCCCTGCTGAACTCTCCTTGCCTGTGCGCACCCACGCTTTGTTTCCCATCAAACTGTCCTTGAAGCGACGCAGCAATGTGCCAGGCCTATCTCTGCTGCCGCTCTCATCTCGGCAGCCCAAGGCTTTCCATTTGTTTAGCTGAAAGGGAGCCTGGGTCAAGGTTTTTACATGCCAAGCTGAATCCGAACAGCAGGAACACACAAGTGAGCTCAGAGCCAGGACCCGGGCTGACAGTGGCCCTGGCAGGAGGGGCAGTACCATGCTGGGGACCAGGGCAACGCGGACAAAGAAGGGGGATGCTGGTGGGGTGTGAGATGGGATGGGACGGGATGGGATGGGATGGAATGGGATGGGATGGAATGGGAAGCTGTGGGGTCCCTCTTATGCAGCCCCAGCCAGCTGTTGAGTGACGGAGGCACATCACGGTCAGGCAGCAGTCCCCAGGGCAGAGCCGGGAAGGAGCTCCTCGCCTGGAGCCCCACACAAGCCCTGAGGCGTCTCGGGTACCGCTAGAGGCAGCTCTTGTTTTGAGCATGGAGAAAGCAGCCGGGTGCTCGCAGGCACCGAGCTGCAGCCCAGGGGCTGTGCCGCAGGCAGGAGGGACAGGGCTGCTCCTGCCTGCCCTGAGACATGGCCCTTCCTCCACCAAGGACCTACAGCCCCTTGCCACAATCTACCCGGGCTCTGACAGCCCGATCGGCAGCAGCTTTTCCCCATGGTAGCAAGTACAGCGTGTTAAAGCGTGGGTGGGCAAGGGGAGCCCCAGCACTGTGCCAGCCATCCTGAACTGAGGCAAGAAGGGGTTGTAGGGGACATGAGAGGCTCAGGGGGCCGAAACTGGCACCTGGGAGCAGCGATGTCCAAGGGAGAAGGCTGGAGTGAGAGCTGTGTGCCCCCCCACCCTTGTTCTGCCCGCACCAAGAGCGATTCCCTGCCACTGGCATCCTGCGGCAGGAGGGCGGGAGATAAAAGCCGACAAGGAATGGATTTGGTTTGTCCTTCTTTCTTTGTAGATTAACAGATCCAGTTCTGACTGAGGGGTTTAGCGATTCAGCGACTTAATTGCATGGGGGAAACATTTTCTAGCAATTCCTTCTGTGTCCGTCTTGGCTGGCTGGGTGTTTCTGTTCACGCCATGAGCAGCGGAGACAGCGCTAGCATGGCATCTGCCCCGGTGCTCGGGGATGCAGCCGGCCCCAGGGAAGGGTAACCACAGCCTGGGTGGCACACAGGGCTCCGGCCAGGCCTTCAGGACAAGCCCTGCCAGATGGATGCTGCCTGCAGTTGTGCTCCTGCCTGCTCCGTGCCTTGGGGAGCCCTGGAGAGGCTGGAGCCACTCGCCCACCCTCCGCTTGGTGCAGGCAGCATGGGCAGTGCAGGCAGCCAGGCAAGTCCTTGGTGACCGAGGAGGTCCTCAGCAGCCACCCACCCCTCTCTGCCGCACCAGGGTTCTCCCTGGGTGATCTCCAGCGTTGCTCTTTTCATCTCAGCGCAGCCAGAGAAGAGGCTTATGGTCGCCTTAAAGGAATAAACGATGCATAAAAATATTTGATCAATTAAGCTGAATGATTTGGCAAGCGCAGGCTCCCGCTGTACCCATCCTCCTCACAACTGCCTCATTATCCAGCCCTAAATCAAGCTGTCACAGCTTTTTTTGGCTTGGGGAGGGGGGAGGAGGGAGGGAGAGAAGGAGGGAGCTGCGTTCCAGTGTTCACCTCCAAAACAGAAAAACCTCTCCCCAAGCAGGGAGCGGGGCAGTGAGTCACCGAGAGCATCCCCCCGCCCGCCTTGCCCCGCCGCCCCCTCACACCTCGCTCCAATCTGCCTGCGCTGCTCCTCGTTAATTTGATTGCAGAGGGGGGAGCGGAGACGTGATGGCAGCGGCCGGAGGCAGGGCTGCGTTAGCCAGCATGGGCTGGTGCCAAGGCTGTGGGGCTCCACATCGCCTCTGCCTGGGACT
Organism: Ibycter americanus; assembly: GCA_035590275.1. Taxonomy (NCBI): domain Eukaryota; kingdom Metazoa; phylum Chordata; class Aves; order Falconiformes; family Falconidae; genus Ibycter; species Ibycter americanus. The sequence continues at coordinate 57,734,618 of JAVJGI010000064.1, read as the reverse complement.
GGGGGTGCCTTTTTGGTCCTGTCCCCAAAGATGCTCACTCAGTTACTCACTGCTGTCTGGGAAGCATCCCGGGAAGGGGACACGTCTCATCAGCAGGGCAGGAGGGTCTGGAGGTGACCCAGGGAAGGGGTCTCCACTCTCCTCAGGTGCCAAAATGAAGAGGGCTCAGATCCTGCTTGCTTCTGTCCATGCCACGTGCAACAAGTGTCTGGAGAGCCTCCTCTTGCCTTAGCTGGGACAAGGGGCCTCTGGAGCCCTGCACAACGGGCACAGCTGCGCTGTAGTATCAGATCAGCCTCTTTTCACAAGGAAACCATGAGGAGATTGCACCAAGAGGCTCTTGATACAAGCAGGTCTCTGAGGGACTCTGCGTGCATGAGCCCCAGACACCAGACATGGAGTCTTTCACTGTTTATTAGTCAAGAGAGAAGGAAAATCAGTCTCTCTGGGAGCCTCAGTGTTTCACAGGCCCTGGAGAAATCACCTGAGGACCCGTTTCTTGCATCCTCAGGACAATGGATCATCCCTCGCCCTGCATACAGGGAAACCCTTCTCAGGAAGGGTCCCCCTCACCCTCTGCCCTCCCTCAGTTGCAGCCTGGATGCTGTGCCAGACCTGTCTGACTCTCCAAGTCTGCTAGATGAATTTGGAGGAGACCCATTGATTCATTCTGCTGGGTGGGTGGGTGAAACAGCTGCAAACTCATCTGTTCATGGGAGCAGAGCCAGGCAGCCAGAGCATCCCCATAACACCGGCCTCCCTGCAGCAGAGACAGCCCAAACCAGACCCTTCCACACAAGAAAACCTTCAACCCAAGAAGAAAAAAAGATGGTACCATGCGGTATAAACAGATCCTTGCATACAAAACTGTTGTTAAGAAAATGTGTTGTTTTCTCCTGCCGGCACCACCCCAGCAGGCAGGGCAGGGCAGGGTTGCTGGCTCTGGTGGACAGGCTGGGACCTTGCTGGTCCCCAGGACCCGCCATGCTGTTGGGGCCACTGACAGATCAGATCAGCACTAGGTCGCTGATGCCGGAGTGACAGCTTGCATGGGTGGCATGTTCAATCCACACTGTTTAGTTTCCATGCCTTTTTTAACACTGTCAAAACATGAGATGCTCCCGCTGCTTTCACAGCCTTGCTAATTGGCTGCAAAGAGCAGATTTCTGTTCAAATTGCAGCTACTTTTGAACTTTGGACTTGCTTTTAAAATCCAATTCCTACAAGGCTTTTCTGCCCTCCTCTCCTTCCGAGCACAGTTCTGCTCCAGCTTGTGGAGCTGTGAAGCAGCACAAGCAGCAACTCACTCCCACAGTCCTCCTTGGAGGACCAAAGGCAGGTCACACACCCTGCAGTGATCCTGCAAGGGCTTTTTTGCTCCTTGTGCTGGTCACCCTGGACTTCCCCAACCTCTGGGACCTCTGGAAATAGAGGACTAGAGAGCCCATGCCAACCCATCACCTGAGCCTGCAAGCAAGACTGTCTCCAGGGAGCATTTCTTGGGCTGAACCTCCAGCAGATGCTGTGGTGTCTCCACCCTTTCCCACTCCATCCTTGTTTTATAGCCTTCTCCCTACTCCAGCGACTGTTCTTTCCCCCTGACAAGCCTCTTTGATCACATAGGTGCAGGATAGCGCCATGCTTTGGGTGCTGAGTGCAGCACCTGCATGAGTCACAGGAAGCACCACACTCTCTGCCTGTCCTCCACCCATGTCCCAGCTCAGTCACCTCTGCAATTCAGACTTTTTCAGCCTGTTTTCCAGCTCTGCAAAGGTGGTAACCATTCGAGCTGCACAGCAGGGCTGGAGCCTTCCTGACAGCACACACCTGGCAGGCTCTGGAAGCAAGGCCAAATGGGAGCTCTGGAGAAGCCCAACTGAATCCAGCGGCAGCCAGAGGAGGGCTGGTGAGCTGAGACATCTCCAGGCTCCAACTGCCATCTCCTCCAGGGAGACTGGGAAAATGATATTATGAGACTGGCCTATGCCCTTGGCAGAAGCAATGCAAGGAGGAATAGGGGAGCTGGACAAAACGCCCTGACCCCTCTCTGGTCACCCCTGAGCCTGCACTGATGAAAACCCGAGCAATGTCCATGTGTGCGGCGCCAGGAGGGTGAGCCCACAAGGATGGAGCTTGCACTATCACACACGTGCACAGCCAAAGCGCTTGCCAAGCCTGTAGCTCAGGAAATCAGCCTGAGACTGGCAAGGAGCTACTTGCCAGAGCAGAAGAAGTCCACCTCCAGCACATCCTTCGCTCAACAGATGTGTTTCAGGTCCTGCTAAGCTGTAAAGAGACTGGACAAGAGTCCTTGATGGGTGCAGATGGGCTCAGCTCCATTAGCCATCATTAACTAACCAAAATGCATCATGAGCCACAGAACCAGCCTGCTGCTGGGCAGGAGGCATGGCCGGAGGCAGCCACAGCCAGAGCCAGCACTGGGGGCTGCTGGGCACTGGGGAGGAGAAGCTGGACCTGCATGAAAAATCATAGTGAAAGAACACTCAATGGGAGTAGCTGAAGCAACAATTCAGGGTTTCTACATTACTTGACAATTTCAGATCACAGATGGAAATACCTAAGAGAATCATCTCATAAATCACACGGTCTGTGGTTTTTCCCTTTTCCCCTGCTGTGTAATGATGGAAATTTGCAGCCAGTGTTTCCAAAAGCCATGGAATACCATGCAGGCCCTGGCAGGTTCACATCCAGCTGAAGCAAACTCCACTCCAGCTTGCAGCTCGCCTTCAGAAAGGTCACCGATCCCCACAGCTGACCATCCTTTGCACCTTTTCCCCAGCTCTTTTGGCTGTTCTGGCACCTTTCGCATCAGCATTGATTCAGCGTTGCTCTCATGCCAGCCTTGCACCCCTGGAAGACAACGGCAACCAGTGGATTTGTGATAGGAAACATGGAAAAGGGCATGGGAGGACAGCTGTGAGAGAAATAAAAAGGGATTTTTTTTATATGATTCTCCAATAATAAGAGAAGAGAGGGGGACTTTGCTAAAAGTTTCCGTACTCTACCCAGCAAGAGGAGATGCTTGGGCCCAGAAGGTCTTCTCTGCCACTGCCTCCCTCCGTGTCCAGGAGAAAGCATGGCGAGCGCTGCGGCAGAGACACCTGGTAGCACTTGCTGCCACAGCTCTGCCTTCAAGATCACGTTCTCCATCTGTGCTCAGTCTCAGCAGCACAGCAGTAAATTGTCACCATCCTTCGCCCGATGCTGCCCCAGCTGCCCCAGTTTGCCCGCAGGGCTTGGGGCGAGCATCATGCCATCAGCTGTGAGCAGCAGCATCTTGCTGCAGCCCAGGCCACGCTGGGGTCCAGAATTACCCTGGAGCTATACTAATGACTTTCTATTTTAATTACATGGAAGTCTAAACATGCTGCAGGGTCTAGCTAATTCTTCACAGCACAGAGGGCCTGTGCATCACCCGGTAGCTTTTTTTTTTTTCATAATAAAGGTAAAGTGACACTGGGGACACGTGTCTTTTATGGTCCAAGTCAGCCTCCTGCAGGTCCCGAAAGCTGCTAGCGGGAGGGGAGAGGGAGGGAAGGAAGGCAAAATAAACAGATAAATCCCTGGAACATATGGCTTGTGCTCAGTATCTTTACGCATGAGGCACCCCACTTAATAAAAGTTTAGGATGGAAAAGCCAAATAAAATTGATAATCTGCCCAGGGAGGGTGATTCAGATGAAGTAAGCACATTACAAGGGGGTGACTGATTTACAGTTTTCTTCTATTTGCAGTTTTATGACTATTACAGTTATTCTTGTGAATATAATTCATTACTGTGCTATTATTCCCAGAAGTGAAAATCAAAGGTTTATCAGCCGACACTGGCAAGCATGAAATACTGCCCCAACACACAGCTCTGCGCTGGAATCAAAGCTCACAACCAACCGAGGAGGCAGTAGCTGAGCACTCATCTCTCCCCATCTCAGGTCCCCTCCCGGGATGCGGGCAGGGGCAGGCAGCTCAAAGCCAGCAGCATCTCCCCGCTGGGCAGGGAGGAGGCGATGAACCACACGGGCATCCGCATGGCCAGGATCTCATCCTCCGAAAGATGATGAACACAGGGGTGGGAGAGTGAGGCTGGTTCAGTTATTTGGAAAAGAGTAATACAGGGGGGTGTGCTGGTAGGCAGCCCTGGGGTGGTGCCGGCAGAGGGGAGCTGTAGGAGCTGGGTACCAAAGAAAGGTCAGGCACGCTGCCTGTACCAGGGTCACGGCGTGCTCCCAGGTGTGGGTTTGGGCACAGCATCTCACCATGCTGTGAGGTGTCGGTGGGGCAGGGTAATGGGCTTGAAACCAAGACAGCATGCCCTGGAGCCAGTAAGAAAGAGTTCAGGGGTGGGGTTTGTCTGGACTAACAGCTGTAGCTGGGAGAAATGGACTAAACCAGGATTTTATCCAACCCAAAAAGCAGTGATGAGAGGATGGAAATGTACTTTAGATTGCTGCTTGGTGGATACCTGGTTCTATAGCCCATATTTAACACAAAAGTCATCATTCCTGTGATGAGGTTTTTCTGGCAGCAGCTGAAGCCCAGCCCCAGCCAGCCACTGGTGCAGCTGGTGCAGCCGGATGGCACAGCCCTCCCATGCTGCATCCTGCGGGTTTTCAGGCTTTGTCACTCCCGCATGCTAGCCTCGGCTGTGAAAACCAAAACAAATCTCTTCCAGCCTCCCTTTGCTCCTCTTTTCAACAATTTTTTTTTCTGAAGAGCCACTCTTTGCTTTCCCCTGTTTGGCTCCATGATTGATTCTCATCCCAAAGGCTGCTTTGCAGCACTCCAGATACTCCTGCTGTCCTGCTCTAAGGCTGCTAGAAATCAGCTCTTGATTAAAAAGAAACTCCAGAAGGTAATGGCAAAGAGACCCCTGCACAGCAAGCCCTGCACAGCATGGAGACCCTGCAATAACCCCTAAACCCTGTCAATGAGGAGAGGAGAGGGGAGGGGAGAGGATGGGAGGGGTGGGAGCCCAAAATCAACACATTTTAGTCAGACCAATGGCCGCCCCTCATCCCAGCATCCCAGCACTGGTCCTGGCCAAAAGCAGGTGTGATGGAGAAAGCAGGAGGGCTGAGGCAGAATCGAGGGACACTTCCCTGGCATCCACCCATCTGGGTCCCAGAGCTTGTCTCAGTGTTTAATAGCTCTTGATGGATTTTTTTTTCTTCCTAGAATTTGTCTAATCACTTTTTGAAGCCTTGCAAAGTTTTGGCATTCATAGTATCTTCTGGTAATAAGTCTCCAGCTGAAGGGCGCGCCGTGGGAGGAGGTGTCTGTGCTTTCAAAGCCCCCGTCTGCGGCGCTGGGATCTAAGCTACATTTGAGGATGGGAAACACAAATGCAGAGGAAAAGAATTTACTCCTCATCACTACAAAGTGCCACAGTAGAGGCAGAGTCTCTGAAGTCTGCATTGCTTAAAAGGAAATAAAACTGTCACCAGCTGTGTTGTCAGAGTCTGTCCCCAGCCCTCTGCTGGCTCTGGGGCCCTACGAATGGCACATCCCAGAGCAGCTGAAAACAAGCTGCCAGGACAAGCCGCAATTGCTGTTTAACACCTTTAGATCAGGACCAAAAACCCAAATCTACACTTAAACAAATGTGCCCATTGCGCTGGAGTGAGCTGAGCCTCTGCCCGTGTTCAAAGCGAAGCACGCCGAGTGCTCCGTTGGGAAGGGGCAGTTTGCCAAAGCCGAGAGCTGCGATAGAGAGATGTGACCAGGCCAGCAAAGGCTCAGCCTAATGACAGCCCCTCCTGTGGCCCCTCGGACTGGCAGTGCCACCTCAGGCCACTCATCCGTCCCACCACCACAGCCAGGTGCCAGGCTGGGGCTGTCCTCGGCTTCCCCCGTGCTGCCGGCACAGCAGCTTCCAGCCAGCAGTTCCTGCAAGCAGCTCCAACTGGACATGCGCAAAATAAATCCTATTAAGCTGCAAACGGCATGAAGTAAAGGCACATCAGCCACAGCAATAACCATGTACTTTCCCTGCCAGAGGCTGGGGACGGGGTGCAGTGGGGCCCCGAAAGTGCCCGGCGAGGACACAGCTCCAGACTGAGCTAATGGCACATGTGCGGCCGAGAGACTTTAGCATCACGGTTAATTGTGATGAGCAATAAAATTCCAGCTGGGGATGAAAGTCCCAGCGCCTGCCAATTAGTCCTGGCATCCTGAAGACAGACTATAATGGGATTATTGAACCAGTCCTATTATGCACTAAAGTGTTCGGGGAACCTCGCCACTGTGCTGCTGCCCAGCTGATGAGAGCGATGAGCGCACCGGCACATGCCAGCAAGGGCTGTGTGGGAGCCGGGACGGGAACAGGCACCCACCCAGCCTTCCCACAAAAAAATAAGCACTTTCCTCAATCCCTGGCTAAAGCACTCATCATGCCAAAGGTGTCTGAGTCGACAAGCAAGCGGTAAAGCTGGACAGTGACTAAGATTTTGCTGTTTAAGATAAAACCTGATTTGTTTTCGCTCTTGAAAGACAAACCCAAAGAAGCTGCATCAGCCCCCAGCTGAGAATACTTAAAAGGCAGCGCTGATGCAAGAAGCTGTTTGCTTAGCCATCTTACTATAATGGCAGGTGATTTCGAGCTTTTTCCTTGGCAGCCCTGCTGAGATTTTGTGTTTATAACACTACAGTTAAGGGTGGGCAGGTGGGCTCAGCCTGCCAAAGGAGCCGCCATTCTCTCCGGCTCACGGGTGACATTTGGAGCTGGTGGGTTCACCACAGCAGACGACGGAGGGGCATCCTGCAGACTCCTCATCCCAGCAGCTGCCGAAAATACGTGACCCTCTGGCTCTGCTTCCTGCAGACATTGCCAGGGGGATCTCTCTATGATGGCAGAGATACCAAAACTGCTATTTAGGTTACAGCAAGGCTGGCAAAGCCTGGCCACGGAGAGATGCAGAGGTTTGTGCTGTGGGCGCTGCCTCTCCCAGTGCCTCTGTGGAGGGTGCCCCTGGCAGTCACAGCTCAGAGACAGGGACCACGTCTGGGTGTGTGCCCGTACCACAGCCCATGCGGTGCCATCCTCAAACCTTCCTGGAGCTCTGAAGCCACTAATCACCCAGAGACCCCTGGCCCGGTCTGGAGCTGAGGTATCCTGAACTGACACAGTGGCCACGGCCCCTGTCCCCCTTGCTGCCCATTGCTCGCTGCTTTTGGCTGAACAGCCAAAATATGGCTTCAGTTTGCACCCCAGCCTTGGCCACAGAGATAAATACTGCGCTGAGAAAGGTCATCTCCTGCTCATGGCTCACTCCAAAACTTCTCCCTCTCTGGCACAAGGACCTGGCCATCGAAGAGCCCTGCCAGCTCCTGATGGAGGGACACGGGAGCTTTCTGCTGGGGCTCCAGCCCCTCCACTCAGCCCGGTCCCCCCTCGGCAGTGCTGCTGCGGTGGGACTTGGGGGCAGGAGCCCAGGCAAGCGGGGGACGGTGCCTGCCCCGGGGGAGGACCACAGCCACAGCAGATTCACAGGGGGGATGACAGAATTGAATCAGACACCATTTATTAGGCAATAAAGGGGCAGACTAAGCAGAAAATGAGTGAGGTGGGAGAGGACGGGTTCTGGGCTGTGTCTGCAGAAAGCATTAGCAGGACATGGTTTATGGGGATGAAAAGCCATTTGATTATTAGGGCAATATTTAGTGCCCGTGGCTGCAGGAGAGGAAATGCTGCTGCTTTTCCCCCGGCTCAGCACAGCACAGAGCCAGGATCCATCCGGCCATGCCCAGGGGCTGCAACAAGGTGGAGGAACGGAGCCACCACAGCTGAGGCTGTGCCATGATCCAGGGAAAGCTCAGCGAAAGTCCTGCTGCCAGAGCAAGGCAGCTCTGCCTTGGGCTGCAGCAAGTCGCTCCTGAAAAAGCATTAAGAGGGTCTGAATGTTATCTCCAATCCATAAGGAGCTTTGCTTTTCTGCCTGGGAGCCTGGTATGACGTGCCTTGAGACAGGGATTCATTTCACCTTTATCATCCCAGGCAGACTCTCCCAGGCTCCTGGGAAGGTCTGCATGAGCTGTTTAACTTCAGCAGGCTCAGCCAAGATGATGTGCACATCTCAGAGCCCAGGGAGATGCAATGAAATGCCCCGGGAGCCACCTGTGACCCATGGCCTGCCCTGCTGTCCCCATGGGGTCAAGCAACACTGAACCCGCAGCCATGCTCCCAGCTGACTCTGAATCTATCATTTCCAGTGCATTAGTTTCTACTCATTATTGATCACCTTGTAACACGCTAGGACTGTGCTGTGCTCCACCAGCCATGAATTATGAGCCCATCAACATTTGGCTGCAGTAAATGATGTGCCCTTAGGAGCCACCTTCTGCTCGTAGTACAGAGAGGGAGAGGGACAGGGAGAGGGACAGGGACAGGGACAGGGACAGGACAGGAAGACCAGGGGATATCAGTTGTTCGCGTTTTCAGAGATTTTTAGGGTCAGTAGCCAGGATTTATCCTGAGTCAGAGGTAAGCACCAGTCAGCGTGTTGTCTGCCGTGGGCTGATTTTCCACCAGTGGGATCCAGACCCACGTGCCAGAGCCACTTCACAGCCCATGTTTGTGTCCCAGCACCCCTCTCACACCGGTATCACCCCGGCCATGGCAGTGCCCCTGGCAGACCCTGAGCTCTATCTAAAGGAGGACTGAAAAGCACATGAAAACCTTGTAGTTTAATGCTGTGACATCCTCCAGAGGATGTTTGAGTTATTTCTTCTACAAATTGTCTGAAGTTCCCATGGCAGAAGAAGGCTCCAGCTGGGCAGAGGCAGGAGCAGAAGACTTGCTGAGAACAGCGGCTGCAGGGCAGGGATGTAATGAGCTGATGAACAAGTGCCAGGCTGGTCACCGTGAGCATCCGGATAAAACCCACTGCTCATTTATCCCAGGGGCAAACCAGGGGCTTACGGCATGTGGGAGCGTCCCACAGCCCCCCCACTGGCACCGGGCAGCTGCCTCCAGCCCTGGCCACCCACCCCAGTGCCCCGTGGGGTCTCCTCGGTACCCGCAGCAGCCTTCACACCAGCACCCCGCTGGTGCCTACAGCCAGTGAACACGCCATCAGGGCAGCTTCTGTGGGTACTGGAGGTAGGAGAAATATCAGAGTGGGTTTGCTGCTCGTGTTGCAGGGTGGGAGGTGGGCAGCAGCAGGAACCGTGCCCCTTGGCAGTGCATCGTGTGATCAGGCATATTAAAGGACAGAGTGGCTGTGGCATCAGCTGCTTTGGAGATGCTGGGAGGGAGGGAGCATTGATCTCTTCCCAGCTGACAGTTTCTGTGACCTGCAGCAGCAATTAGAGCATCCCCGAGGAGGACGCAGTGCCGCTTCAGAGCACTAACGACAGCAGCAGAGGCGAGACAGGAGGGCTCAGTCTGGGTTGTGTCGGTGATGCTGCACACTCACAGCTTCACGCCGGGGGGTCTGAAATGTGCTGGGGAGCAGTGTGCACCGAGAGCCCTGGGGCTGTCACTTGCGTCCCACAGCACCACCATGGCTCCTCACCCCGAGGAGAGCACGGAAGGGTGTCCCCAGCCCACTGACAGGGTCCCTGTGCTGGGGAGAGGGAGGGAGAGCAGGTGGTCCACCCCAGGACAGGCAGGAGAGGGGTTGAGGTTGGGCTCAGAACAAGGACAAGATCAAATTGCTCAAGTAGGCTGTGAGCAGAAGTATTTCCCCCCATTGAATTCTTTCTTCTTTGGCTTTGCCTTTGCTCTTACCACTTTTCCTACCCTGAAGGGCTGTCTGCACACAGCAGGGAGCTCTTCCCAAAGCCCTCACCTTGAAATATTGTGTCAAGACACCACCTCCCTGCCACCCCCTGCTAATTGTAAGATAAGCCGGATTTGAGGAGGGACGGCATGCAATATTTGCGTGCACCAGGGAGCAAAGGGATGCCAGACATGGAGAGTCAGAACAAGGACACCCAGTGAGAAGGGTTTGTGGTGAGGTCCCCCAAAAGTATTGGGAATTGCAATATTCGCTGCACAAACCCATTGATTTGAGAAGGGTGATGGGTTTCTTGACATTACAACAGCTGACATGCCTTCAGATGACCTGCCATAAGCTGAGACATGAGGGAGAGGACAAGGAGAGCTGGCTTTCCTTGCTCTGGGACAAGCACACCCCTGCAATGCTGCTCCTCCTGGCAGAGCGCACACTGGCTCAGCAGCTGGTCCATCGCCGGGCAAAACTGCTCTTGCCTCAAGCACCTCCTCAGCTTTAGACACCTCAGGAAATCATCCAAGAAAGCAGAAATCCCCTGGGCATGGGACACCATACTGATGGCACGGCTGTAGGTACCAGCTTCCTGTAGGTTATATTAACAATTCTTGTTGTAAGTAATTTTTGTTGTTATGAGCTGCAGACTCAGAAATGCCAGTTTCTTGCCTCCATCAAAAACCAGAGCAGCTCTACATATGCATTAAAACCCAGCACACGCAATTTATCTCAAACCACCTGAACTTCTTGTTCTAGTGTATTATCTGTCAGCATCCGCCCTGGGAGGCTTTACACAGCATTTCTCTGCACGGAGCCCCAGTCCATCAGAGCCTCAGTGTTTTAGATCATATTTCCTCAATAACACATAAGCTGTTGGAAAAAAAGAGCAAACACGCTGCAAAAATGACAGGGAGCCTGCAAGCACATATGGAGAAAAGGCAAAGCAAGTTTTGGGTTTCCCATCCACGCTCTCTTGAGTGTCCTATTAAATATGCAAACCAGCCTGAGGCAGAACCATCCAAAGCCCAGCTGTTTCGCAGCAGTGCAGTGGGAATTACTCTCGGCCCCACACTGCAGTTTGTCAAACAACGTTTTTTGTCTTTAGATGCTCTTAATTAGCCCCTTCATTGTTCACCAAAACCCTCTTTGGTTTTGCAGCCTGCACGTTGGGGTGGGGTGACCCTGGGTGCAGGATCCGAGTGTCCCAGATGATGCCGGATTCCTACAGGACCTTTCCAGTTCCCTCTATAACCTCAATGGAAATACACAGCAGCACTTCCTTCCCGCCCCCCCCATATTTTTTCCAAGTCTTTTTATTTCTAAGAAACTTAGAAACAGGCTTAAAACTCTCCTTTTTGGCTCCATTACTCTGAAGCACTGATGCTATAAACAAATGACAACAGCCTCAAACCTCTGGGCAGAGGCTCCTCCTTTGGGGGTCACCCCCTCCCAAGCCAGGTTGCTCCTCAGGGCTGCGATGCTGCTCCCCAAAAAGACCATTGGGCACCCACAGAGCTCCAGGAGGGCTCAGAGAGTGTTGCATCGTGCCTGCAGCCCCTGCCAGCCCATGGAAGAGGGGACACATTCACATCCCCTTCCCACTAACCTCCAATCAGGGAGGGAAAGTGCAGGGATGAAGCATCACAGGGCTCCTAAGCGACTCAGGGGAGGAGCAGCCAAACAGCTCTCTCTTTATTGATTTATTTATAAAGAATGAGGTATTAATGCAAGACCTGTTGTTTGAACTGGTTTCTTCTCACTGTGCGGAGAGAGGAGCCCCGCTGTGCCCAGAGGCGTGGGCAGAGTGCTAATCCCTGCCCCGTCCCCTCCTCACTCCATCTGTTCCTTTGGATGATTTGCCTCAACTTCTCAGCTTCCTATTCCCCTTTCCCTACCCTGAGCTGGGAGTGGCTGGCAATTAAAATATTAGCAGGGGGGAAACATTTCATAATGCACATGATTATCCCTTAGTCCAAGGAATTTTAATTAGTTGAAAATACAGAAGAACAAGTTTGCAGGTGGACCCTGCAGCCTGGCAGTGAGACCTCGCTGGCTGCCTTCTCCTGCCTGCAACATGCCTTGGATAGTCCATTACTGCTCACACCTCCAGATTTTCCTGCAGCTTTATTATTATTTTTATGTCTTGTGTTTTACTATATACAGCCTTTACAGCAGGGTATTTTTTGTGATGCTTTTTTATCTTGGTTTTGGTTTTTGCTTAGTAGCATAACAAGACGATGGGATTTATGGACAGCTCTGGGTTTTTTGTTACAGCTTTTCTTAGCAAGATCATCACTTTTGTCACTACCCTTGCTAGCCTTTCTCTCTGGCTTTGGTGGTCCCCAGGAGACACAGCCCACATTAGTCCCCAGCTGTTGTTCAAGCAACCCAAGCAGTGATCACACAGGAGTTGTTGTAGCTAAATAAAAATTTCAAGAACAGCAGGGTTTTAAAAGTCTTCAGAGCTATTTCTGCTGTCATGCATTAACAACGGTTTGAGCAAAGCCCTGCTTATGGTGGACAATGGCGAAAAGCATCCTGGAAGGCGAAGGACTAATGCAGCAGTCTTGAATGCCTGCCTGAGGACTGAGAAAGCAGCTGAAAGCTGTGACAAAGCCAAGAGCTATAAACTGATGAACAGGTGAAAAGAACCAGAGTGTTGGTTCTTAATGATGCCAAACTCAGGACTCAGGTGGGGAAGGTGTGAGCCAGCTCCAGCATGTGCCCGAGCTGCTCCAGGAGGAGCTGCCCCATGGCTGAGGAAGCAAAGGCTCTGCCCAGCCATGAATTTGGGCACAGCAGCCTTGAAGGCTGGAATTCCCAGGGGTCAGCATGGATGAACCTTCCTGCAGTTTTGTGATGAAGGGAGAACATCCTTCAGCTGGGGTCATGGTGAGAATTTGCAGAACCCCCACTGGGCAGCCAGAAGACTTCACAGGCTGATTCCTGATCCAGCCCCATCTCAGAAGCAGGGCTCTCAAAACCCAGCATCAAACATGTTTTACCTTAAGTGGGCTAATGAGATTCACTCATTAAAAACCCCACCAACCCACCCACCCACCCAGCAAGACTGTGAGGATAAAGATCCAGCAAAAATCTTCTCCCACTTGATTTTGTGGAGTTAACACTCGAGTGTTGCTATTTTCTTTAGCCAGAGCCCCAGGGTGGGCACTAAAGGGTGAAGGGATGTGGGTACCACAGACTTGCTCCTTCAGCATCTCTCAAGGAAGGAGAAGGGCTAACAGCTCCCTTTTCACACCCTCATCTCAGACAAATTGCAGAGATGAGGACATTCCAATGCTGCTCCATACACTTCGCAAATATTGCCCCACACGCCTAGCCAAATTCTGAATTTTTCCCCCTCAAGAGAAAAATCCCAGTTGCAATGTGGTCCTAGGCAGTGCTAGGACAAGGACAGAGACCGGAGGTGTCCCCTATAGGGGTATGTTTCCTAGAACTGTGTTTTAGCTCATCAGTTACAAGAGCATTACCTTGCAAGTCCTTCCCTGGAAAAGGCAATGGAGGAATTGCTGGGGGTTTTACACAAGTGGTACAGCCACCCGGCAGGCAGGGCTGTCCCTGTACGGCATCAGGCAGCTTGGTCCAGCCTCCCCATGGGCTTCCCTCAGCTCTGCTCTCTCCAATGCTGCTTCTCGCACCAACATCCCCATCCTTGACAATACATAAAATAAATTATACAAAAAAAAAAAGGAATTTCTAGAGGATCCAACTGTCTTAGCATAGAAAGCCTTTCCCATAGCAGGAGCTCTCCTCCCCACAGCAGGAGGGCATTGCAGGGTTGAATCTGTCTTCCAACAAGATGAGAAGTTGTTCATTAGGCCGCGTAAATATTTCAGCGGCGTTACCTCCCACGTTTAAGTGCCCTGTCCACTCCCACGGACTCACCACTAATTCCCTGGGGTCCTGTGCAGTAGCAAAACCCCCAGCCCTGAAGCCAGTGCAGCTAAACTATCACCAGTTTTGAGGGAAAAGTAAAAAACAGGTGAGTTCATTCATGCTTCACATGTTCCTTAAAGCCCAGCTAGGCTGTGAATCGCTCTTCTCTGCACAGGGCTGGGGCCGCGCTGGGACGAACCAAAGCAAACACAAGCCAGGATGAAGTGACTGGCCAGGCAGCACTTTGCTTTGACCCCAGCCCTGGGGGCACGGCCACAGCGGTGTGTTCAGGCCCTTAATCTCTGCATCACCAGAGAGCTGGACCTTCAGGGACATTACAGACCCAGCTCCCTGGGGATGGTCACCATGTGCTCTCATGACCATCCATCATTGGAAGCTGCCCGGGCTGGCAGCAGGGTAAAGCATCACCCACGTGCTGAACTCCAGGGCTTCCAGGGCTGTTAGAAACCAGAGGCACACACATGGCCTTAGTGAGCTGTCACAGCACTACCAAACTATCAAGCTGCAACAAGGCTTTTACCATCCCATACCAGCCCTCTCATGCCTCAGCACCACCAC
>JAVJGI010000064.1:57686017-57720297 GCA_035590275.1 Ibycter americanus | reverse complement strand
GGCGGCGGCGCCGGGTCCCGCCGGGCCAGCGGGCGGGGCCTGAGCGGCCGGGACTCGGTGTCCAGGGGCCAGGCGGAACCCTTCCCCCTCGGCCTTCACCGCGGCCGCCCAAGTGCTGCAGAAGCCACAACAAAATGCTGGGCAGGGCCGCGGCAGCCGCAGGCAGACGTGTGTGGTGCGAGGGGTGTGCCCGGGCTGCCGTGGCCCGGCTTTGCCAAGCTCCCTGCCCCGCAGCGGCAGCGGCTCGCACGTTCCTCTTCTAGCTTCGTTTGGTTTGGTTAAACAAACAAAAAAAAATCCCGGAACAGCATTAATTTTTGCAAACTCCTTGACCGCTTTAAAAAAAATGAAGCTTACCTGCACTCACGTTTTTAACTGCATCGAAACGCCACCAAGTTTCAGGGCTGGAAATGCCGCAAGCACAGGAATAAGCCGGGACGAGGCGCTGGGGTTTCATTCGGCACTTGCAATGAGCAGGGTGCTGTCACCCTACAGCATGCTCTCGGAATGCCTTGGCTGTCTCACCCTCTGCATCTGTTCAGAGTCTCTAAACACATTAACAGGATCAGGCTTTTAAGCTGTTTCCAGACTTTTTTTTTTTTTTAATTTCCTGAAATTACTGCCACTAATCAAGCAATAAATCAGCCATAACCTTGTCAGAAATCTACTTTTTCCCCATAAACTTTGTTGCTCTTAACGTCAGTGCTGCTGTGGGCAACCTTTAAATTCCCCTGAATAAGGGAAAATCCCCTGTGATTCAGTTAAAAGCTGTGATGACCTTTTTTTGTCCAGCAACAACCTGGAAAGGGAGGGGAGCAAGGAGATGCGATAGTTTGCCGATATATGAAAGTATTCAGAGCGGTGAGGATGAGGCGCTCATCTCCCACCTCCCACAGGCACTGCCACAGGTACGGGTGCTCTCACATGGGGCTGTTAGAAGTTCAGACTCGCTTCTGCAGTAGGTCTGCAGAAAAAAAAAGCCACCAGGGCTTTGCTCGAGGTTGGCTGTACATTGAGTAAAGCACAGTACAAATCAGCACATCCATGTCTTCACAAATTGTGAGGTCCCAGAGTTTTTTGGGGAACAAGCTCTACTGAAGCACACGAGCCAGCGCTTGCTAGCTCTGCTGAAGACTTGGGCGTTAGGCAGACCCCTTGCTGGTATCAGTGCTGTCAGACACCTAAGCAAGCCAACCCGCGCCTATGCAACTGCGTGCATCGGGACGAGAAAATCTGGAGAGTTAAAAACCATCCTTAGTTTGCTGATGGTACAAAGACACCTTTCTGGTTTGGATCTGCTACGTGCTCCAGCAACACTGGTGCAACTGCGACAGCGGCTGTTAATTACAAAGCAAGCCAAGCAGACTGGGTAAACTTTGCACATAGCAGTTCAAACAAATCTTGAATCCTTCCTGATGAAGGGAGGAATACATGATTAATAGCTTGTGTGGATCAATAGGGCACTATACTAGCTAAAATATAGATGGAAAGGAGGTTTTTGTGCTGTTTATTTCATTTGGTCCAAATAGATATGGCAGCTCTTAATTTTTAAAGGACCAAACTGGAAATTACTGCCCAATGTCATTGTCATTTCTGTGTACTACTCTTTCACCTTCAAAGTGAAGGTATTATTTCACCTTCAGGTGAATATTATTTTGCTACTGAAGATCAGGGGGGGAAAAAAAATCCCTTCTTCTTACCAGGCTTTATGCATTCAGGTTCTTCCTGAAGTTATATTTGGGTCTTGGCACTGAGAACCAGAAACTACTGAGAGAATTCAGAGCCAGCAGATGAGTTGCGAACAGGCTTGAAGAGGAAGGTAATGGAAATCAAGTCGCACTTTTAAAGGCAATAGGATTTCTTCCTGTATGAGAAGTAAAGGATTAAGCATTTCCAGTACAAACTGGAGTATGTCTAAATTCATCAAACGCATGCTTGTAAATTGAGACACCAAATCATTCACAAATATCTGAATAGTTTAAATATTAAAATTATTTCATCAGGTTTATATGAACAGAAACTTGAAAAAAGACTTGGGGAAGATGATTAGTTTTCCTATTCAGATACCCGATGATTATGTGAAATCGTTACAAATTTTCAACTTAAATCATAATGAAGCAGGGCATGGCTGAACCAGCAGAGAGATGCTGGTGAGGATTTAAAAATTCTCTTTTTCTGGTGATCTAAACTCCATATTCTAAAGCATTACTCTGCTGGCTTGGGCAGAGAGAGGTGTTTTAAAATTGCAGTCTTCAGTCTCCTGGTTACCTGTGCGTAAGAACTGGTTGGAGCAGTGCTGCTTCTGGGTAGGCTCTTGAGCCAGATTTAAAGGAGTGGGATGGGAAGTCTTCTGTTCCTAAATTTGAATGTACACCATTTCTGAGTATTGAGCACCCACTGAGGAGTGTGTCTGACTATTCTTTGCTCCAGGCATGCAATTTAGGTTTCTCTGGAACTAAGAGAAAGCCTCTTTTGATATAGTTTATTGACACTGCTAAACTCATATCTATCATGTAACTCTATATACATATAGCACAATTATTAATGAACCATCTTGCTTTACAAAATGAAATACTCTTTGAGCAAATTTGCTTCTTCTAACAGCTCATCACCTGGACTAGTAAATTTAAAAATACACAGTGAAAGAGTCAAGCAACATATTTTCTTCCCTGTGGCATGTATGTGTTAAAAGAAATAAAAACATGAATAGAAAGGCAGTATTGTTTTCTGGTACCAAGCCACTGTTGAATCAATTGAATGCACAGTACCATTTCTGTAAACAGTTTTCAAGACAAGCATGAAAAGGGAGAGGTCTTACAACAAGAATTTAACCTGTGCAAATGACTTCATTAAAAGCTGCCATTTTGAACTGTCTTGCATCGGTGATTTTATTTTACATTTGTTAGAACGCAGTATTAGTGAATTTTATTTCCCTTAGTATGGATTATTCTCTCTTACTTTTGTTTGACTGTGTTAGAAGTTAAAACTAAGAGGCCACATGCACTGAAGCCACATGAATATGGAGAAAGAGGAACAAAAAGGTCAGGAAGCCTGTTTGCCCTCTTTTGCAGAGAACATCATTCCCCGGAAACCGTTTGAAAATAATTTGAAAAATTAAATAATATTGATCTATAGGACTGGCCAGAATACAGTGTGGCAAACCCTCCTGCATGGTAACGTTCTCAGCTTTCTGTTGGCCTCCTGGCATTTTTCAGGTTGGGTGAGTGCAGGGACCTGCCAGAGGGAGCTGCCTGCCAAGATGACCCCTGCATAGAGCCTTTGGCCTGTGCAGGATGGGGGAAGAGGCAAAGCCCAGCTACTGCAGGGATATTTAGAGGGATACTTACTGTAGCGTTACAATTTCAGGAAGGTCGTTTGGATGTAGCATGTTGGGAATAGACATTTGGATTGTAGGCGTAGGAAAACATTTTTTTTACCCAGCTCTACATAACAGTAGGAGTGCATGGGATAGGTGACTGATCAGTTGGTGTGTTAGTTTAGTGGAGATGATCCACTGTGACTGTCTGAGGATGTTCTGAATCATGGGGACACTGAGCCCAGGGTCAAATTCTGCTGTTACTTGGGGAACTGTGAGGCTGCATTATCTGGCAAATAGCTGCTGCATGTGTAACTGAGGGCATTATTCCCCTGTTAACTTTTCCATCATTTTTTCCACTGGATTAATTCATACTCATTAATAAAAGTTTTTCTCCTGAATTGTTGAAAGTAAAAGAAAAAAGTCATCAGAGCCAAAAAAAAAAGACCAAAAAAAAGACCTCAAACCCTGGAAAGTTTTCTACATGTCATTCATTTACAAATGCAGAAACTATTTTGCTAAGAGTTCTGCTGAGAATTTTCAGTACCTGCAACTATTTGTCTTCTGAAAGAAATAAATACATATTAACACCACCATCTCATCTCCTTTTTTGTCTGTGACATTTTTAGCTACAGTCCCCTCACTGAAATCCCCTTTAAAACTCCTTCATACCTTAACTTAGATTTTTAGCCTAAATACTTTCAACTGATTCATGGAGGGAGGAAAAAAAAAAGGAAATACTACTCTGTTTCTTCTGGGCTCTTTCTTCATGGAGCTTGGCATGTCCTGGAAGCTGAGGAATCTCATCAGGGTTTATTTGGTGGGAGCTAAAGTGGCTCACCAGCTTGCAGGCTCAGCCCCCTAAGTGGTGCATGAATGAACTGCTGACAAAGTTAGAGTAGAACATGAAGAATCAGAATAAAAGGCTAAATCTTATTTCCTTCCTGCACAAGTTGTAATACTTGAGAGTGTGTGTTAGGCTAAATCATGTCAAATTTGGTATATGGATCTGTTTCATCCAAACTGAGTATTAGGAAGCCAATAGGCTTTTTTATGTAAGATAGTGGTTTAAAATATCTATAGTACTACTCAAGGACTGGATATGGTAAAACCAGAACTTGGCAGCTCAAAGATGGTGCAGTACATTGGGTTGATAATTCTATGGAACTGTCTATGATGGGAATGAGATCTTGCTCCTGAGTGGCAACTTTCAGCTCAGAGTCCACCTGCCTCTATTGGAAGCCAGGACTCTTTTATTATTTTCCCTATGTATGTCATTTATCTGATTTTTTACCTGTCGTTTTATTGGCCACTCACTCAGTCTCATCAGGTCTTTCTGATCTCATTTCTAAGACCTTCCCTCATCCTCACCACTCTGAATACTTTCATATATCAGCAGACTATCGCATCTCATTGCTCCCTTCTCTTTCCAGGTTGTTGCTGGACAAAAACCAATCCCCATATGAATTACAGAACTCCACTGATGATTTCCCTTCACACCCTCCCTTCCTATTTTCACCCATTATTCTCCCATGCAAAGACATTTTTTTTACCCTTCTTATTTTGAAATTACAATCCCAGTATAATAAATTATGCAAACACAAAAAGACCAAAATCTGCCTAAGTGGTCATGCCCACAAACATCTTACCTGCTGATATTGTCAGTGCTGATTTCTGAAATGCTGAATTTCTCTGAGAAATCAGGAAACACCAAATATTTGATTTTTCAAATGAAGTGGCAGGTACTGACAAGCTATATCAAAACCTAGGAGATCTGTTCATATTGATACCAGAGGAATTTTACCAGTGTGCTTAACTGTAAATGTTGCAAATATGTACCCATGACATGTCTGAGCTGTACAGCACTGTATTATGTACTTTAGCTACTAGTAGAACGCTGCATTGTGTAGTTTAGCTACTAAGTAGATAAGAACCGGTCCGAAACCAAGACATGAGCCAAGAGTGCTGAAACAGGGCCAGAAGAAGAGAAGGTCATGGAAAGGATAAAAAGAAGAGGAAGATGATGAAGAAGAGGATGGAGAAAGGATGAAGATGTCCCAAAGGACCACCAGAGGAGCCCCAACCCATTAGGCCACACGTGTAGTAAGAGTGTAGATACGATAAGTAGTTTATGGAACTGTAATGAATATTCTAACAGTTTCTCAGAAGTGTCATTAATATGTATAGATCGGCCATATAAAGATAAACAGCAAGCAAAGTTGGCGTGCATGTTGGGCAGAACTTACCCCCTGTGCATCTGGCGCCAAAAATGAAGAATGCCTGCTTTCTAACGCTCCAAACCGAGTATTGGAGAGTTTTGTCTCCAATTTTTTGGTAACAGTATAAGTTCCAATTCATCCAAGTCTTTCACATTGTAGAAGCTTTCAATACTCATTTCATCCACAGGAACTGGGTTTACTAGCTTGTGAAGTTCTTCATAATGAAAGATTAGTAAATTATTTACTTAAAGCAAATAAGAAGTCATTTTCTACCAGGACACCATGTATAACAGACATGTCTGTACTTAGCATCATGTTGTTCTTGGTGGCTATGGAATCTGACCCTTTGTGACGTTGCTCAGTTTTGATAGCTCTTTCAGACATACTACATTAAATATATGAGGAAGGGTGCCATTTTTTTTGACCCAACACAGGTTGCAAAATTAAAGTGTAAACAGATCTATTATATAGCAACTGAGAGTTGGTAACAGAACAAAGACTTCAACAGTTTTTTCCCTTTTAAACACTCTGTAACTGGGGTTTCAGTCAAACTGAAAATAAGTTTTGTTGCAGTAATTTTCAGAAATTTGATGGTTCAAAGCTCATAGTCACTGTAATATTTTGACTCAAAGATGTCTTTGGTTCACTTTTTCAACCATTTAAGAAGTACCATGTGTTAAATTTAAAGCCTTTTGGGGCTATAGTGGGGAAAGACCTACAAGATCTTACCTAAAGCTCCTTTTTTTCTTTTATGTCATTCCTTCTTGTTGAAGTGTTACACTTAACATGAATTTCTGAAATATTCATTGGTATCCTGGTTAGGGTCAGCTCTCCTGCCTCAGAAGATCTACATTCTAGAGCACAGTTGTTAAAGTTAGAAGTTGAGCTGAATGCAGTATAATAACCTCAACCCTAAATGCCATTTAACCATACGCAAACTGCTTCCTGGACTCTAATGTAAGCTAAAAGCTTAGGGCTGGGGAATAGGGCTGGTGATAAAACAAATCTTACTTCTTTGCTTTTCTAGTCTACTTGCAAATCCAGCCAAATATGTAAGGGGTTCATTCAAAAAACAATTTTTGACATTTAGTTTTTCTAGATTATTTTATTTTTAAAGTTAATGTCCAAGTGAGTCCAAAAATTGCTAACAGCTTCAGAATGATCAACTGCTCACTGGAAAGGTTGCCCAGATATATTCTATACTCAACAACTGTGCTTTCATTTAATTTTCTCTTATAACAATTACAAGAAATCTTGGATTATGCTTTATAATAAGGGAAAATCAAGTCTGGTTTGATCTAGAACGTTATAATTTTTCCCCATTTGCTCTTCTGACCATTTATTTTACAGCTTGGAGGACCACGACTGTAACTCAGAATAGCACAGAACAACTAACAGGAATTGGCTTGAGACTAACAGATACCCTGGTAGAAAACAGGAGGATAAATAAAACATTATTTTAGCAATTTGAAGGGTGAAGGACAAGGGAAAGCTGATGATGAGGTCTGAGGAAGAAATCTGGACATCAGACACCAGAATAGTTGTGATTAATAAGATGGGTAGAGGCTTGGAAAAGGACTGGAGCATTATGAGCTGCTTCAGGAATAATAGTTCCTCCTATTATTCCTAGAGACTTTACTCCTATATACTCCTAGAGACAGAGGAAACAGAGCCAAAGTTTAGTTAGCCAAACTAAAAGAGGGTAGATTTAGTTTAGATATTAGGAAGAAATTCTTTACTGTGAGGGTAGTGAGACACTGGAACAGGTTGCCCAGAAAAGCTGTGGATGCCCCATCCCTGGAAGTGTTCAAGGCCAGGTTGGATGGAGCTTTGGGCAACCTGGTCTAGTGGAAGGTGTCCCTGCCCATGGCAGGTGGGTTGGTACTAGACAATCTTTAAGATCCTTTCCAGCCCAACCATTCTATGATGAAAGTTTCTAGCCAGAGGCTATCAGAGAAGGAGCAGAGAAGGACAGTGGACCTTCCAGTCATACAGTAGCAAGATAAAACAGCCATCATTGCAGCAGCAATTAACATTTCTGGCACTCATGACCTTAGCTTTCCAAGTCTTCAAATACTATAATCAAGATTTTTTGTAAAGACACAGCAGTCAGGGTATTAA
This sequence comes from Ibycter americanus, assembly GCA_035590275.1. Classification (NCBI taxonomy): domain Eukaryota; kingdom Metazoa; phylum Chordata; class Aves; order Falconiformes; family Falconidae; genus Ibycter; species Ibycter americanus. The sequence continues at coordinate 57,712,641 of JAVJGI010000064.1, read as the reverse complement.
TAAAACATTCCTCTTCAGTTTCATTGGTTTATAGATTATGTAAATACTTTTCTATTGTTTATTTACAAAGAAAAATGCAAAGCTGAGTTCCTTGTTTCTGATGGCTATAATGTTTAGCTAATGTAGTAATCATTGCTGCTAACATTAAGATTCAAACGTGGCTTTCTATTCACAAGTACTTTTCATAGACATTTCTGTCACAGGCAGAAATTCCTGTTGGCATACATGGACAATTATTAAAATAATATTGTTTAGCAAAGCTAAAGATTGATATATCCATACAAAAAAAGCTTTCAGATGTTCTTAAAAGAAATGTAGATACATTTATAATATTGTTCCTTGAAGTTAAGAATGGGAAAACAATTACCAGTACAAATCCTTCCCTGTGTAATCTAATTACAGTTCAAATGTAATGATTTAACATATAAGTCACCTCAGTTGCCAACGTTTATCGTTTATCAAGAAAAACAGAAGTACTGCATACATTCCATAGAAACCATTTGTGCAAGACAATGTTGATTTATGTAAATGTTAACAAAATTGCAAAGATGTCTGCCAGGAAGATAGAGGAGATACAGTACAGGGAAGTAAAGCACAGCCAGACAATTTGACACCAAAAAGCACTAGTTGTGCTGTTTGGCAAGGTGTAAGAGAACACACTTTCACCTGTCTGGGACAACATGTTCAGATTTTAGTGACATAAGTAATTTAATATTCAACTTGTACAAAGGTGAGCATATCTATACAGAATGGAAAGCCCTGAAGCTATAAATGCTTAATGAACAGAAGCTCAAAAGATTTGTTCATGTCACTACAATTGCAAATAAAATTATAACCTGCCTTGTTAGTACATTTTTTGTGGAGCATATCTGAAGTGGTGCATAACGCTTTGTCTGTTTTCCTCCTTTCTCCTATAACTTAGGTTCAGAGACAATCTGAGTATCTAGGACAACTCGAGCAGATGCGAAGAAGTGAGACCCTCTGCTCCTCTCCAGCACTCCTGCACAGGTAGCACTAGATATCAGGGCACATTTAGGCTCTTGGGGCCCCAGCAACCTTCCCTCTGACAACCTGCCTCCACTGAACTGAATTTAAACACTCCTGCTGAGTTCAGTGATACAGGATCAGGCTTCATTGCCCCATGCCTCTGCCCAGGTAATATCCACCAGCGCTGACAGCTTTGAGATCCTTAGTTCATTATGCCAATTTTCCCAAACAATTTTCATTCAATTCACAAGGAAATTGGAAGTATCCAGTTGCGTGGGAGGACTGGTATTGCGGGATTGTGCATGTTCCCTTTCCCGCTCTGGGTTTCCACTCTGTTCCTGATACCCCTCTTACTAAGATGGCAAAGTTTCAGTTACGGACACCACAGATCTGTGCATGCTAGTTCTACCTTAAATCCCAGTTCACTGCTCTCATGTCTCTCCTCTGATCTTGCCTCTTCTATGAGAGTCACATGTCAAGACCAAGGTAATCTCTAAACAAGATATTGACACCTGTGTGTCTAAACCAAGCAACCATGTCACAGCACTACCAAACTATCAAGCTGCAACAAGGCTTTTACCATCCCATACCAGCCCTCTCATGCCTCAGCACCACCACCAGTCCCACACAAGGTTCCAAAAGTTCATCTACTCTCTATGCTGTTTCTTCATCCTCTTCAGGCCAGTCCACCCTGCTTCTTGCCTCTGCTGCATCTGGGTTCCTGGCTTCTCCTCCAGCCAGCCTCTCCTCACCTGGTCCCCCTTCTTCTCTCAGCTTCTCCCAGGGCCTCTCTTCATCTCTCCTACATCCCTAGGCTCTTCCTCAACCAGTCACCTCTCTCTTCACTCAGTGCTCCTCCTCTTCCATGCGCCTCAGTGTTATTTAGCTACTTAGCAGGAACAAGCCACAGCTGTACATTATCCACGTCAGCCAACCTACAGCCCCAGAAGCAAACCCACAACTGTATATTATCAATGTTAATTAACCCACTACAATTCTTCTACAGTGAGCTGGGGACACTTTTCCACAGCCCCTGGGGTCCAGGAAAAATAAAAGGGCTCAGTCTAGAGCAGAGAAGGTTGAGGGGAGATGCTGGGATGTGCAGTGCAGCTCCAAGGGCAGGGTAGATGGAACGCATTAAGAGCAGGAGAGACAAGTATTGATCAGAAATGGCGTTGGGAGAGCTGGTCCCACCCCAGAGCTGAGAGGGGCAATCTCTGTTGATCCCTTCCCATGAAATCTGCCTGTGAAAAATAAAAATAATGATACCCATTTAAGATTCAACAACAACACATAACCTACATCAACAAGGCATTGTGATCGCTTTAGCAAAGCCTCCCTCCCCAGAATTGTAACCAGGCAGGCCATCAACTCATTATCCCATTATATCTGGGAATGACATGAGAAATGTTGCATGGTTTTCCTGCAAGGGACAGAACAAATAGGGCTGGTTTCTTTGGCAGAGCCATAATAAATGTCAGAGGAGGAGGGGGCCAGCCTTTGCCAGCGCTGGGCAACCTCAGGCAGCAGCGAGGGATGCTGATGCAGCGAGGGATGCTGATGGAGCATGGCCGAGGCCGTCTCCTCCCCACACCGGGTGTCTGCAGGACACAGCTGCTGCAGGACCAGAGCCAGGCTGGGCTGGTGCAATGCAACCAAAACCCAATCTGTTAAGCAGGGAGGAAAGATACTGTGAAAATGATGTTTCCAGCTTTAGCAGAGCATGTACTCAATAGGAGGAGCTAGCAGACAGATGAGATGCTCAAAGGGGTGCTTGCTATCAGCAATCAAAAAAAAAGGGGCCATCAAAAAAAGAAGGGCCAGGGATGTGGCATAGAAGCAGAGCTGCAGATGCTGGTAATCTTTGGCGGAGGCACAGCTCAGCATTCATCTTTCCCAAACTGCTGGAGGACTCAGGCTGACCTGGGCATCTCTATCCTTCATCCCACAAGAGACTGATAGCAGCTCCAGGAGGAACAACGCCTGTCCTCAGCAGCCTGTGGTCAAAATAATAATAAAAAAAGAAGAGGAAGAAAGCAATCGAAGCCCAGGAGAGTGAGGTGAATTTAAAACCAGGTAGGAATTTCCCATGAGAACAGTTTGCTGGCTGAAAATGCCACTCTCATAAAAATGAAAATTTTCCCTTTGGGAATATTTCAAGATTGATGAAAAATTATGAGTTTCCACTGGGAGAAGGGGTGGGAGAACCGGAGACATTTGCCTAGTCCCATTTTTGCCTTCAGGGAGGAAACAAAATTAATGGGCACCGGTTGAGCAGTCACACATTGAGCCAAGAAACCCCACTGCGCTTTCCAAAAGCTTTTTCCACATGCTCTGAATATCTCCTCCTGTGAAAAAAAAATATCTGGTATTGCATTTTCCCCCAATTCACGTTAAAAAAGAGGCTTCAAAATCACATTCTCAAGCATGGGATGGGATTTCATTTTCCAGCTGGCACCAGTTACCTTGCATCAGCAAAACTTATGCTCAATGGAGCATGCCTTGCCCAGCCTGCCCCAGCATCACCCAGTTTAATTAGCTGCTGTCCCCAGTGCCTGCAGCTCAGCTTAACCTCACACAAATAAATCCTGCTGTGCTGGCCAAGCTGGACTCCTGCTTGCACTAGGGAGAAATCAGTGCTTTCTTCCCCATCTTTTCCCTCAAGACTTCATGCCTGGCAGAGATTAAAACTCAGAAGATGGCCCCAGATGGATTCATACCTGCCTTGGTCACTCAATCCTGTCTTTTATCTAAGGAGGAAAATACGAAAAAAGGCACCTAACGGAAATGAATCCTCCACTGAGCCTTGATGCGTGGCTTTCCAGGCTGCTGGTGTCTGCCTGGGAGTGGGATTAATACCCATCATGGGCACTCATGGAGGCGACGAGCATCCTCACCAGGCTCAGGCGGATGCAGAGAGGGACCAGGAGGGCCACGTGGGAGTTGAAAACACAAAGATGGGCTGGCAAAACTGGGCTTTAGGCTCAAAAAGAGCAGACTGTAACAAAGCAATAATAGGAAGAGTGATGGCAAGGAAGGGAGGCGTCGCTTCTTCATCCTCTGCTGGTTAGGACAAGGTGGGATGGACTGAAACAGCAGCAAGAACATTTGGGGTTAGACAGCAGAGAAAGCCTTTAAGGACAGCAATGAAACATGGGGCAGGTTGGTCAGGGAGATGACAAACATGCTGTCACAGTGAAGAACAGACCAGATGCTTTCTCTCTGGAAAGATGCAGGCAGAGCCAGTCCTGCCTGGACACGGGGCTCTGGACTAGACAAATTGCTGAGGTTTCCATGGCTCCGTTTTCTGCTGGTCCAGCCTGCGGCCTGACCCTGCCTGCCTCCCCGGGGGGTCAGTCTACAGCCACTTTTTGTCACTTTACCACTCATTTTCCCAAATGACATCAGCACCTGTGGAAGGCTTGGGCACCCAGGTGGGACCCCATGGAGGGAACTGGAATTACTGAGCTGCAAGGCAAGTCTGTGCATCCCTGTGTGAGCCGAGGGAGCAGGCAGCATGCACAGCTGGATGCAGCAAGTGGGGACAAGGACACTTGCTTGTAAATTTTGTATAGGCTTAGACAGAAGAGGGGACTTGGAAAATACATTGAAGAGGTTTGTTGAAGTGAGGTTTTTCTTGCTTGGCTTCATTGACTGGATCAGGAATCTGCAACTGGCATCTCAAAGCACTAAACTGATCACTTTCCCTTTGGATACATGAACAGGGACTTCTCTAAAAAGATAATAGAAGATGGCTGGGATATATTTTCCCAAGGAGCAGCACCAGTGGGCAGGACTGCATCTACCAGGCTGACCTACATTTCCCTTCATCCCACAGCTGTGTCCTGCTCCTTCTCCCGGGCTCAGCCACCAGCCAAACCTGCCCCATCCACACCGAAATCACCCCCCCATGGCAGTGAGCAGGGATGCACTCAGGGACAGGGTTTCATCTCACTCTTGGGCTAGAGGAGGGGAACGGGAACAGGAGGGATGCGCAGGAGGGGGTAACCCTGCCGCTGCGGAGTTTACCAGCCTTTTATGGTGCCTGATTTTTGTCATCTGCAAAGCTATCAGCTGAAAACGTCAAATTAGTGCTGTTAGTCCACTGCGCAGCTCTTATCTGCGTCTCTCAGGATGGAAGACACTTGAAGATGATTATTGTTCCCCACTGCTCCTGAAATGAAATTGGCCCTCCCAGAGTGCTAAAAGGGAACCAAGAAATTGTTTGCCTGAATTTGCATGAAAAGCCCTGGAGATGTAATGAAAGGGAGTGACAGTCCCAGTGTCACCTTCTGCTAGCTAAATGACAGAAGAAAAATTTTCCTTTGTGTTTCTGCTTCATTTTAGGGCCTTGATTTCCTCTACTGCCCCTTTCCCCCCACCTGCCCTCAAGCTTCTGAGCCCTGTGGATCTGCCTGCCCCATGACTGCCATGGGGGCTGCCTGCTTTGGAGTCTGGATGATATTTTGCCACCTGGGGAGGGATGGTCTGTCCCCCACAAAGACGTGGACCCTATTCCTGGCACCACAATAGTATGTGTGTGCCCAGGGACTGGCTCTCCCACCTTCAGTCCGGGGGCAAAGTGGGGTCCTGGGTGCTGGGACAACCCATTTCCCCAATTTAGGAAGTCCTGCACACTGGAAAGGGGTGCACTGACACAAATTCAAGTCCCAGCTACTCCCTTATGGCAGCTTGATAATTTCCTTTTAATCCACTCACTTGACTGCGAGTAGCACACAGCAGGACAGACAGACAGCTGTGTGCTTCCAGCGCTCCTCCTGATTGCCATGGGATCATCAGCCCAGACCTGCAACACCCTGTATGGGGCAGGAGCTTAATGATGGGGCTTTGCTGGCAAAACACCCACAGCATCAAGGCAGGCACTGCTGGGGTTTGGCTGAGGAGATGCTCCTCACCGGGCTGATGGCAGCCAGCTCCTGCAGTGCCCAAATGGGACTCCAAATCCAAGTCCTGCTTCAGCCAGGGCTGCATTTAGAGTGTTTAGTCCCAGCACCTCGCTGGCTGTGGCTCTGTGAAGGACCTAGCTGGGTCTGCCAGGCCACAAACATTCCCATTTCCCCACCACCCTGCCTGGCTGGTACTTTTGCTTCAACCTCCACACTGGTTTGGGGACGTCTGGAAGGGCTTTAAAGCACAGCAGCAGCTCCCCGGCCCCAGAGGGAGTTTTGCAGGGCTGGCCTGTGGGTACACATGGCAGCGAGAGGGATGGGTGAGCACACTTGCATGGCAACATGACATCCCTGGGGAAGGGATTCCTGTCCACAGCAGAGCTCTGGGTGATGAAACATAATGGAGCGGCCAGCATATGCTGGGGCATTCCTGTGGGAGGAGAGCCGATACAGGGCTCCCACCACGGAGACCTCGTGGGACATCACTATGTCCATCCTACCCTGACACATCTGTCCCTGCCCCAGCAGGGCAGCACCATCCCCTTTCCCAGCTGGACATCTCCCGGGTGCAACACAGGCAGCATGCGCAGCAGACACAAGGTCCCACAGGGTGATTCCTCCAGGTCTCTGTCTGCTTTTGACTCCCTGCAACAGCTTCTGCCCCTCGCAGGGACTGGGACCCCACAGCCATCTGTGCCAGCAGCATCCCACCCCGCGTGGGGTTGCAGGCAGGCTGCGGAGCATCTGCATGCCGGAGAAAATACAACTGGAGTCAAGCAAGTGTCTTCATGCCACTGCTCGGAGAAACCGTGCTGACACATTATCTTTCTTCCCTATTTTCCCCACCTCCAGCAGCGCAGTGGGAGTTTTCTTGCTGCTTCACCTCCCACAGCCAAGCGAAGGTGGGATGTTGTGTAACAGGCATCCTCAGGAAGGGAAACTGAGCCACAGCGTGGGAGGTTGGGGTCCATCCCCAGCCTTGCTGGGCAGGGGGACAAGTGAGGGCAGTGAGCAAGCCTGGCTTGACCGAAGCTGTGTGGCCAGAGGAGCCCCCTCCAAACCAGGGCTTGGGCGCAGCAGGGTGCCTCCCTGCAGCAGACCTTGTTGCCATGGCGGGGAATAAACCTGCCTGGAGCGAGAGAGAGGAGAATGTGTAAATAGTCATTGCATCCCTGGAAAGGCTCATACGTTGCAGCTGGCTGTGAGGGGAGAAAATCAGATGGAAAAATATATCGCGGGGAACTGAGAGGGAGCTTTTGGAGTCAAACAAAGGGACCAAGAAACCTGGCTTCAGAGTCAGAGAAGGAAACAAAGCTGTTGTGGCTTGGTGATGAAATGAAAGCTGCAACTACAATGGGAAAATGTATATATAGCCAAGGAAAACTAGATAACAGTCATTATGTTATGGAAGACGTGAGATGTTAAGAATGCAAAAAGCAAGATAAAAATGCCAGGGGAAAAATTTGCCTGGAAGGGATAAAGGGTAGGAAAGGAAGTTTTAAAATTATATTTGTATTATTACAGACAAATGCTTAATAGAGATGGCAAAACTGCCAATGATGATACATAACAGGCAGAAACAGGCAGAAAATATTTCTGTTTGGTATTTGGAAATGAGCAGGCAGCTATATTTGTCTCACGTCAGGCTGCTAAAGCTCTTTCCAGTTCATTAATGATGTGGCCTTATTAAATATCATCTGCCAGGAGTAAACACTGGAGAAGCAGTAGGCTGAGGTGCCTCGGCTCCGTGCCCTGCCCAAGCCGAGTCCTGGAGTGAAGCCCAGAGCTGGGGATGCTGCGGGAGGTAAAGGGGGTGGGAAAGGTGGGTTGGCTCCCAGAGAGGGGACGTGGGATGACCCAGATCGGTGCTGCCTGCTCAGCCTGGCTTTAATCCTAGGCAAAGTAAAAAAGAAGCTGATGTAAGATTCAATTAATAAAGAATTAAAGGATAGAAATCTAATTAATGCCAGTCCACGTGGTTTATGGCAAACAATGCCTTGTCAAACAAAGACGGTTCCTTCCATGATGGGGTGATGAGTCGCGTTAACAGAGGTGACTAAGTGCTGCACCAGCACGTGCTTTGCGGAGCCCCAGCTCTGAACTGGAGGATGTGCTGGTCCCCCAAAACTGGTGCAACACTTGTTAGCAAAGGGCACGCAGCTGGGATGAAATCTGGGTGATGAGCATCTCACAGCATCGCAGGGACCCTCACACCGGCTCCTGGCCCTGCTGCGGCATCCACACGGTGACACGCACAGGGACCGCAGCCCTGCCAGCCCATGAGCTCTTAAGGGTTGGAGCTTCCCATGTCAATTAAGGCAGAAGAAGACCTTTGGTAGCTGCCTGTCCTGGCAGGAGCGCACTTGCTGCCCCCATTGACAATGTGTGAGCCGAAATGGCCTCCGCTCAGCCCCTGCTCTTTGCAGTGAGCCCACCAGCTTGTTTCTCCACCCCCACCTCCCTTTTTTTCCCCCTCGTGATTCCTTATTGTTTTCACCTTGATCTCTTTCTTCCTCTTTGGTTTAATCAGTAGCTTCTTGGAGTCAGATTTTGGAGGCGAACTAAATGCTGCGGATGCCTGTCCCAGGGGAAGGGGCTGCACCTCTGAGGCCAGAAGGATGCTTCCCCTGCACTCGCTGCGGTGCGCAGGAGGATTTTGGATGCCGGTGGGGCACACTCCCTCTCTGCTTGTGGAGCTGGGGTGCAAACGGGTGCTGCTTGCAGGGATGAGGGCTGTGATGCTGGTAGCAAAGGATGTCTGCCTGCAGGCAGCGGTCGGGCCCTCCGCTCTCCCTGCCCCGCCAGCACACACAGAGCCAAATCACAGACCCACAGACAAGGTGCAGAGAAGGGGACAGGCACCTGTGTCGTGTCCAGTGGTGCCACCCACACCTGGTAATCAGCCCAGAAGTTAATGCTGTAGCTGGGCTGCTCCCTCACCCCCAGTACAGCGTGAAGGTGCATGGAGTGCGGGTGGGCACCGGGCAGCATCGCTCACATGCCTCTGCCATGGGCAGGGGGTTTAGCAGGGACTGCATATTTCTGGCATGCTGCATATCACTCTGATTTTGCTCTGGAGGAGGAATTATCCTTACAGGAAAATACAAAGGTGTGCTACACCAGCTGGTCCCAATGCAGCTGGCACGTACCTTGAGGTGCAGCACCAGAGCAGGACTGTGAAAGCTGCTTGCAGGGCAGCACAGGCTAGAAAAATCCCTTTATCAATGGGAAGGGAATGGAGCGAACAGCTTCTGTTTAAAGCCCATGAGTTAGGGGGAGGGAAACATCACAGAGGTCCCAGCGCACACGGGAGCACCCTGGTGCCACGAGCCTGGCCGGCCAGGAAGCCCCATCCCTGCATGCCTGTCCCCTCGCTGGGGTCCATGTCCCCAGGTGGGGAGCACAGCGGTACATCTGCGTCAGTTTTATCTGCCATCCAAGGCTCAGCCCGTTTCAGCCTCATTGCAATTCCACATCCTCCTGGCGTCTCCTGACACTGGATCATTTACAATGCCCAGGAGGCAAATACAATGACTCATTATTATTAGTTAATGAAGCATCCAAGCACTAAACCCACAGTCTGCCGAACGGATAAAGAGCTCAGGCTGAATCCGATTTACCATGCATCTCGCTGGGTCCTCTGGCAGGGATGGAGCTGTGCCCGCTGCAGCCCCCTGGCCCCTTCCCTGCCCCTGCGGATGCAGGCAGCAGCCAGGCGCTGGCAAGGGAGAGGAGCTGGGAGCATCCATCCCACTGCCAGAGCTGGCGAGCAGTGCTGGTTGTTCCCGCTGTATCACCTCACAGACCAGAGACCACCAGCAAGGCACTGGTATCTCCTCTCATGTACTGTCAGTGGCTTGCAGGGGCAAAGCCTTGACACAGCTCTGCCAGAGCTTCAAAGCCACCAGCCCCAAGGGATGAGGGACCCCAGGGGACAAGGGACACTGCTCTGCATTTTGAGCCTGCACCAAGTGGGCCGGGGGGAGTAGGGGCAGGGGGAGGCACAAAGGACATGGCATGTCCTTGGCAGGCAGCACAGATAACACAGAATCTCTCAGGCTGAGTCTCTCTTCCCAGAAGGATAAATATTTGATAACAAATTACTTTGAAGGTAATCCACTTAATCCTTTGCCATGTCTCCAGGTTTCACTGTAATTAAAGTGTGATTAATTTTCCAAAGAAAAGTTAAAACCCCATGCCTCTCCTCACCCTCTCTCCCCAGGGTGCAAGGGATGGGCTCAGCCCTGTGACAGGGGTGACGGAGTCCTGCTACAGCTGCTGCCAGTGGCCGAGCAAAGCCCAGACCTGGACCCGCACACATCCTGCACAGCTCTAACCACTGAGCTTGGAGCAAGGACCTGAAAGCCAGACATTCTTCTGGCACTGGGAAGGGCTGACAGGCATGCAGCCCCCAGCAGCTGTTCACCCAGATGTGCCCCTGGACTGGGAAGGGGGTTTTTGGCCCCATGTCACCTCACCAAGAAGTCTTCCCCCAGTCCCTCACCTCCCTTAGCACTTGTCCCCTGCCCAGAGCAGCTGATGTCCCACTGGCATCCCAGTTTCGAGGCTGGGTTTGCAGAGTCAATAGGATGCCCACCCTATGCTCTTCTACATCTCCCAAGAGCTGGTGCAGCTCCACACTGGGGGTTTCAGATGCTCAGCTCTTTAACCCCCACCTTCACAGAGGCAAAAATGTATTATCGTGCTTTTGCTTGTGGTGGGGAGCTGCTGGCACAGAGCTGGTGTGGGCTGGGGAGCAGTGCAAAGGGGAGGCGTGGGCTGTGCCCCACTGATGGAGCCGGATCACCTTTCCGCTCCTCGAGCGCCAAATCCAGGGTTGACTCAGTTGATCAAAAATAGAGAGTGAGGGAGGTGTGAAAACGAGCAAAAAAAAAAAAAAAAGGAAAAATAGGGAGAACAAGAAAACTCACCCAACCTGACTAAGGCAATGTGCATCCTCCTCCCCCGAGGTGCCGGAGCCTGTGGAGGGGGGACCCAGCTTGTGTCAAGGTATTTCAGAGCTGAGTGATACCTCCAGGAAGCCACACTGACATCTCCCTGATGCTCCCAGATGTGGCAGCCCATGAGGCTGGTGGCGACTCTGACTCGGTGTCACACCTCACAGGGTACCAGGAGGGGAGCAGAGCGGTGGGGATGGGGGTGTGGGCAGCAGATGACACCTTGGAAGTGGAGGACAGGACCCTCCCTCTGCTCCTCACTTCCCAGCATGGCTATCGGGGACTCAGGCACTCAAAGTCACCAGGAGGTACATCCCTCATTCCCAGCCTGTGTCCCTTGCCCCGGAGCTGTTTGCAGCAAAACCAGGTTGGATTTTCTGGCTTTTTGCTGGTCGGTGTTGAGTGGAGCAACCCAGCAAGCCCCAGCTTCTCCACGGACCATTGCTGCCCCAGATTCAGGCAGCGTTCCTGGGGCAGCATGGGCTGAGCTTGCCCCAGCCCCGTGTGCACTCTGTGGCCCCACTGTCCCCTGCCATCAGGGCAGAGAGGGGGAGAGGACAGAGGCAGCCCTGGCTGCTGGCACTTAAATATTCCCCTTCCCTCGTGGTGGAGCAGCTTTTCTGACCAACACTGGAAGACAGACCTTGCTGCATGCAACTGACTCTTGGTCCTGCATGACCAGTGTCACTACCTTGCTGTCCCCTGGCAACTTCCCAGGACTGAGCAAACTCCTTTCTGCCCAGGTTTCAAGGCTGGATGCCCTGAAGAGTTCCCAGCTCCAGCACAGAACAAGAGGAGACAGCTGAGCAGCCGTGGTGGTAAAGCTGCAGTGGGGTTTTGATGGGATCTGCCTCTGCTTGGGATCATTGCAGCACGTCACAGGCATGAAGCCACCACCCTTGGTGCCAAGCAAGCCAAGTTGTCCGTGCCAGCCAGGGGAATGTTAATTTGCTTTGCCCACACCTAACGAGGACGTGAATCCTGGCTAAAATTACCACCATGTCTTCACTGCACCAGTCCTGGCTGGGCTTTCTTTATTATCTGTCCCAGCATAGTTGTGTCTTCAGGTCAACCCTGTTAAGACAAACTTTGGAGCTTGGGACAATTCACCATAAAGTAACGCCCCACTGAGCGCAGGGAGCATGGGAGAGCAGCAAAGAGCCGCACTTCTCAGATAGTTCAGCCCAACGCTGGCTGTCAGGATGCAGATGAAGCTGCATTATTCAGAATATTGGTTTTTGCTATTGAATCCCAATAGCTGGCCAGTGCTTTTGAAGCAGCAAACAGAGCGGGCACCTTGCTGCAAGTCAGGATGCTGCCCTGGAGCCACTTCTGCAGCAGGCACGCATGCACAGACGTGAAAATTTGCTGGAGAGAAGGAGCCAGTTGGCAAAGGCTGCCAGATTGTCAATGGAATAAGAGTTACACTGCTGAAGGATCAGTTATTCAACAGAGATGGCAGCTTCATTGCTGGGATGAATCAAAGAGCCGTGTCAGCCTGTGGCAGGGGGACTCTGCCCACGCGGCTGGCAGCGGCTGCACAGCCGTCGGGGTACATGCTGCTGGGAGCTGCCGGTGTGATGCTGCCCTCTAAGAGCAGGGAGTTTTTCCAATAAAATACCACTAGCTTTTGCATCATGAGGTCCAGGGTTTTCATTAAATTATAATGATAAGGAATAACACTCAGCACATTCCCAGTTTTTCTCTTGCAGATATTCAGCACAACGCAGTCTGCAAGGTAAGTGAGCTCTGCTCAGCGTATTTTGCTTTTCTGTATCCCAGGGTAGCCCTGAGGAAGGGAAGAAACAGTTGCTTTCATAAGCGTTCCTTGCTTCCTCTTTCCTGCTCCTTTTCCCCCCATTGAATCCAGATTTCCAAGCAAAACCAGGCAAAGAAACTCCTGTGATGGTCACCGACCGAGCCCACTCCCCTCGGACGGCTGCAGCAAGGAGCTGTATTTTAGGAGCATCCCACTGGGCTTTCTGCATTTTTCTCTCCCCTTACAGCTCCTGGGCAAGCCATACTGCAAAAGACCAGGGGAAAAGGGGCTGAAATCACCATCTGCCTGGAGGAGCACCTCCAAAAGCCACTGGGCAGCACAGGAACCCCGGAGGCCCTTCCCTGGCTCAGTGCCCTGGCCAGCAGTGGCACGCAGGGGACAGGCTGAGCATCCCCGCTGTCCCCTCAGCCCCAGGACATCCCCAAGGGCTGCGCCTACGCTGAGGCGTGTAGGGGTCCACCTGGGGCGATGCCAGCAGGCAAGTTTTGTATTTATTTCCCTTGAAAACATCTCCTTAACGGGCACTTAACATTATGCTTAAGTGACAATGAATTACACATTTTATTTAAGAGCAGGCACAAGGAACAGTGTAATTCCCTATAGACTAATGGTGCATTTCTCCTCACAGACAGCCAATTAAATATTTAATCAGCACAATAGCCAGTTAAGTATTGCATATGGGCATAAATACAACCCAATACATTTCCACGCCACATTAAGCTGAAGCTTGTAGACACTTGTCTCCCCAGCATCAGGCAAGACAGCTCGGTCAACGCATCCTTTAAAAGCAGATTCTATTTATTTTCTGTCGTATTAAGTAGGCATCATTTCTATCCTGTCCCAGCCAGTATATTAACTCTTCAGCAGCATCGTATGAATAATCTGCATCAAATTGTGGATTAGGGGAAGATTGCCGCCTTCCTGCTCAGCAGCTATCTGTGAGCTGACTGCAAATTTCCACTAGTAATTTCTCTTTGGGTCACATCCTGGAGCTGCAGCAGTGGCTGGAGAGCCATTGCTCTCCGCGCTTCTCAGATGCCTCAGAAGAGCTGGAAGATTCAGCAATTAAAGACATAAGCTAGAGAAAAAGGGGAAAGAAAAGAGTTCTGCTTCTCCTCATTTAATGGAAAGGGCTGAGGTTAAAAAGACATTAAAAATTAGGTTTTCAGACAGAGCATTGACACAGGGAGAGAGGGACAGGGCTTACAGCACTGGAGAACTCAGCACGGGCTCTTGGTGAAGGTACAGCATGGGCTGGGGCTGGGGGCACTGGTGGGGTTTCCCATGGGCAAGCAGAGCCGGCTCCAAAGGAGGGTAGTGCTGGACCTGTGCGTGCAGGGCGGTGCCCAGTGCACTGTACAGAGAGAAACAGTCATTCCATTTTCCCACCATCTAGGAGATAGATTCATTCCTGTGTCTTTTTTCTCTTCAGTTTTCTTTCAGTCTCCACTTCCCCAGCTCTCATCGGCTCAATTATAACTGTAAGAATAAATCTATTTCAAATGCAGCATTGCAATATGAATCAATAAACCTGAAGCAAACACAAGGCCAAATCCTCAGCAACTTGAGCGGGCAGCTTTGTGTTGGCTGCAGCGGGTGCTGCCTCCCGCACCTCCCCTGCATGTCTCAGGTAAGTGCTGTTTGCAAACACAAGGGTCGTTCCCGTTACAGAAAGTTAAGCACGATGGTTCATCGACAGATGGTTTTGCTTTCTGGCTTCTAGAGTGGCTTCAGATACGAGTCAAAATTCTCTTCTCAGTTCTGCAAGCCACTGTGGTCAGTGCTGGTAAAGTAAAGAGGAACATGAGCCCTTGCTTGAGGAGAATAGCTACTCTTGGAAAAGGTGTCTTTGCTTGATTTCAAGACAAGCACGTAACACAGGGCATGCTGTGATACAACACCTAAACGCAGCAAAGACTGAGCAAGAACAGGATGTAGTGTTAGACAGCACCTTCCCTGCTCCAGGCATCTCTAGGGCTTTGCAAAGCATGGAGCTAGCAGATTGCAGGCAGGGAGAAGCAGGTGCCAACCTGCCCCATGCTAGGTTGGAGCTCCCAAACATCAGGGACCATTTAACTAGAGGGGCACCAGGGTAAATCATGCAAAACGCTGCTGTAAAAAGGCTTTTCAAGGTTTGTGAGCCACCCTTCGGAGAGCTAGAGACTGTGAAAGGGTGGTGTGTAGGGAAAGGTCAGACTGTGGGAGGGACACGAGTTTTTGGTTAATTTTATCCATCTTAGAGTAGTTTCTATAGAAATCTGTTCTGTTACAGAAAGATTTTGGGAAAGCAAAGGCTGCATGGCTTGCTGGAGACCAATGAACTAGGTACCCCAGCACCATCCTGGTCCCATGACCAGTGCTGATGAGCTTGGCCAGGCTGAGTGGGTTCACAGCTTCCCGGTGAGCTGTGGGGTCAGCCGGGGCCACGATAACGAGCTTCTCAACCTCACAGTGCTTTAATCTAACATGTTATTTCATACTCGGCCAGGCTATGAGCATGCTTGTGCTGATTACATCATCTCGGCTGAAGCACAGTAAGGCTTTGAGCCACATGAATGCCCTCAGTTCTGTGCCCGTTGCCTTAATTACAAGCTGAATTTCATCGAAGGTTAATTTGACCCTAGGCACAGGGAGCAACAGAGCTGGGAATCTGCCTCCAAGTACCCCCAGCCACCCCCACTGGTTTCCTACTAATAAATCCCCTTCCACTAGGAAACAACTGGCAAGTGCTAAGGGTGGTCTCTACTTTTCTATCTCTGTTGCTTATAGTTCAACCTCTGCAACAGCTGCCAGATGCCATAAATCACTGAGCACAATCCTGAAGGTGGGGATCCCTGTCTTGTATAAACAAATATCTTTCAGATTCTGTAGCACCTGATGCTGGTTACAAACTGTTGGTTGTCAGGTTCTTCCTCTTCCATTTATTTCGCAGCCCCACATCTCTGCTACTCCTTGTCTGCTATATATCTCCCATTTATTGTTATTTTTCCCCCCTTTGTTTTAATAACTCTTTCACAGTGGATTCTTGTAAAAACAGCTGCCCTAGCCAGTGTAGAAAAAAAAAAAAAAAAGAATATCTGGAAACAGATGCCCTGGCATTGCTTCAGCTGTAATCTGCTAGATTTATAATTCCTCTTCGGTTCAATATTGATTCAGAATAAAGCAACTCAAAACATACTGGCAGCTCACAGCTTTTTGTAGTTGCCTTCTATCTTTCTTCTTTTCTGCTATGACATTCCTTCTCTCTTCATCCACACAACTAAAACGTAGAGAGGAACAAACCAATGCAAGCTGATGAGAGACACCCAGGTGCCTGTAGAGCAGAAGGTTTACATCTGCAGAAGCTCAAAGAAATGTTGTCAGCTCATTTTTTATTTTTTTAAGTTCTTTCTTCTTGGCCAGCATTACCTACTTCCCTCAGCGTTCCCCTCTTAAGTAACTCCCCTGTGTTTCAGGGACTTAGGGAGTCGCTGAGGCTCACACGGAGGTGATGGCAGCTGGCAGCCCCGGGCCAGGGCACGGTACCGACCATAGGGTGCAGATGCTGTCCCCCTCGGGTTCTGGGTGTGGGAGCCAAGGGATCGGGCACTGGGCCCCCTTCTCAGCCCGTCTGCTGCTGAACGGCTGCACAGGGGTTAGAGTCCTTCGACACCACATCAACATGGAAACACTAGTATTTCCCTTCTGTAAAGTGCCTCAAGAGCACTCAGAGAAGGGCAGGAGAAAGGTATTAGCACACTTCTTTCAGGTCTATAACAATACCCAATTTTGGATGCATATATTAAATATACAGCTTATATCCCCACCAGCAAGCACAGGCGCCAGGAGTCCCTGAAGCCTGCCCATAGGTGGCTCAAGGGCCACACCACCCATCCACCAGCACACAGATTTTTTCGGACTTACCCCACGCTTGTGAGACTGTACCTAAGTGCAGAGCAGAAGGGTTGTTTGGAGTGTAAAAGAAGAATCTGGTCCTTTGAACGTTTTCCTGCACATTAGATGATGCCATCTCTCTCTTACCTCTCAGTTTCCCTCAGAGCTATTTGGTTGGAATGGTTGGAACTACTTATGCCCGGCTCTTTCCCTTCCAAACCCAATCCTGCCTTGCTCCCTCCTGACAAAGCTCTGCCAGCCCTACAAGCTGTGTCTTCCCAGCAGAGCTCTCATTTGGGTACCATAAATTAGCCTATTCATTTTTTTCTTCAGCAGAGAAGGAAGCCTGGAATCTCTTTAGCTTGTGAAACCCCCGGTGGTCTCAGGGATCACATCTTGCCCAGGTATGATACCACTGGCACTCTCCAAGCCCAGCACAGCACTTCAGGTTCCCCCCCAGGTTCTCCCCTAGGTTTCCCTGCCCCTCTGGCTGCCTTCACCGCTGAGCAGATGGGACCAGCTCAAGGGCAGCACACGAAGCCCAGCAGCCACATTTCTCTGTGCTTACCTAAAGCCACGCACTGAGGCACAAATCTAGGAAGTGGGAGTAAAGGATCAGTCCCACAACTGGGTGAGAAACATCGCTTCTAGCAGAGCTACACTGCTGCAGGGCTTTGATTAGGGGAAAAAAGTTCCAGTCCTCCCAGCCAACAGCCAGGCTGGCTGTCTCAGTTGTGCGAGAAGTTCACTGATTCCCCTGGCTCTGCCACGTGTCAGCCTGGAGCTGGGAAACCTTCAAGCAATCATTTACATCACTGTGCCTGGAACGGCAGAGATGCTCCTCAAGATGCTCCCAGAGGCTCTGCATCATCAGAAGAGCTTCTCTCCATGCTGTCTGCCTGCGGACTGGGCTGTCCTGTCCTCCCCCAACATGGAACCACATGGTGGGATGGATGATTTCTCCAGCAGGCAGGAGGGATGGGAAGGCACATGGCTTTAGCAAGCTCCAAAGCCATCTTCAGCATGTTAACCCAACTTGGAATATGTGCTAGCTGGGGAGAATGTCACAGGCAGGGGTGGCTTTCTGTGCCAAGAGTCCCCACGGTCCCCAGCTGGACATCAGACACAGCTTGCTGTCACCAGACAGCTGACATCTCCCGCTCTCTGCCCTGTTTGCAGCCTAGCAGAGCACACAGGGAAATCCTGGAAAACCATCAGAGAATGACAACAGTGAAGTAACTGAGTACTTCCAGCAAAGCATCTCAGGGGGCAGAAGTGGCTGTGGGTCTGGGGGTGCACCCGTGCGTCAGCGCATCTTGAACACGTCAGCTGTGTGACACAGGGAATGCCTCCCTGTCTCTGTCCTCAGCTCTCAACGACACCAGTGGGTTTTGCAGCTTCAGTGTATCACATTTTCTGTGCTGTCCCCTCCTTCCCATAGGAACAGCCCCAGGATTGATCTTATATGGGAATTCTGAGGTCTGGCAGCCTCTGAGCTGGGGGGAGAGCTGAGGCCCATCACCTGCCTGAGGTTTGTCACAGCGTCCTTGAAATCTGCTTGTGCAAAACAACTAGGATTTAACAAATTGGCAGTCTCCAAGGGGGAAAAAAACCCCAACGTTTCTCTGAAGCATTTCCAACCAGCTCTGTGGTCACCGTATTTTTCTTTCAAGAACTGGTGCATTGGCAGAGATGCACGCCCCATGCCTGCTCCTCCGGGGCAGCCTCTCTCTCCTGTGTCTCTCCCGCCTCTCCGACTCATTTCCAGCATCATTCTCCTCTACGGTCCATCACCGCTGCTAGTTACTCTGACAGTCAGCGTTTCCAGGAATGTGCAAGCTGACAGCCTTTCCTACACAGTCCCTGACACCCAGAGCAGCGACTGGCCCTGTCCCAGCCCGGGGAGGGATGGGGTCCCATGGGGAGCGGGGCAGTGTGGGGAGGGCTCACCCACCCTGGCAGCTGCCCTACCATCAACCAGCCTGGGGTTGTCCTGATTTAATTATTTGTCAGCTGCCTTCAGGGTGTTGGAGGACGATGTACTCAGCCAGGACACGCACGTGGGTTCATGACAGAGATTCATTAGGCTTATTGCATACCCTGTTAGACACAGTTACGAGAGCAAGTGGCTCTGACACAGCTCTCTAGTAAGATTTGCAGCCGCACTGCTCTTCCTTGGTCTGTATTTCTGGGAGGGAAGGGGGAGCTGGACATGATGGTAGCTGGAGAAACAGCTCGGCTAAGTCCATAGAACAGTTCACGCTTCTGTAATCCCTGTGCAAGGAGCAGGGAAATATGATTTCCCAGCTGAGAGCATCTCTTCTCTGGCACTGGACACATATACTGTGTGTTCATGAGGTCCTGCTTCGCTGGCAGCAGGTAGAACCCCCTGCAGAGGAAGGAAAGACCTCTCCGGCTCTGTGTCAGCAGGACTGAGCAGTGCTGGGGCTCTGCCAGGAGCTGGCAGGGACCCAGGGTGGCTCTCGAACCTTGATAAATCACAACAACTCTTCTGCGTTCTCAGAGCCCAACACAACACAAGACACTGCTCTCCGAACTCTGGTTTACCCAGTTCCTCCCTCACTTGCTCTCCTGGGTAAACTCACACATCAGCTCCAGGCTGAAATCTGGGAGTCCCAGAACTGGGACTCCTTTTTTTTTTTCTCCCCAATTTCCAATAAATTAGGCAAGTAAACACCAGATTTGCAGCTGGGCATGCGGGGGCACAGCAGACCATGAATGCCTCCCCTTCGCCTCTGTCTTGGTAATAGGGGGACCCCTGATACCACCCCTCCAACCCTGGCTCGCTGTGACAGTGACCACACAGCTCAGGCCAAGGGACTTTTGTGGCTCTTTCCCCTCTGCTGCATCTCTGTGATACAGACAGGGCTCAGCCTCAGGTCTCCCTGGGAAGATGATTTTTCCTGACTCCTTTGAAGCTTTTTGGTGTGTTTCCCAGGAGGGAGAGTCTGGGGGAACCCCATGGGAAGTGCTTTGTCTGGCAGTGCTATGTACTGCAAGATGATGGTTATTAGCACACTCGAAGAAGCTGCCAGTTATCTTTCATCCTGCTGTATCCCCTAGGAATAAGGCAGAAACCTCTGCACAGTGCCTTGTTCAATAGGCTCAAGTCTTAACCATAGGACTGCTGAATTATGAATCCTCTGCAATAGTAACAGCGATGTGATATGACAGCCATAGCCTGGGATGTCTCTGGCGTCTCGTGTCAGCCCTGCAGACTCACCTTCTAAGCAACACGGGTATGGGACATGCAGAGTTTTGCTTCCCAGGCTTCCTCCAAAGGCAGCAGCATCCCTCCTCCCTTCCTACCCCCACCTCAGCCCAATGCTGCTGCCTCCATGTCCTCCTCCAGCAGGAGCCCAGGGAGCACAGGCACGTTGCCAGCACTGACAGCTTGTCACAGTCACTTTTCCTGATGGTCCCAGGTTAATCACCACCTCTCACGCACTCAGCCACTTAAGGTTGTTCTTCACTGCCCCAGGAGACTTGTGACAGGCTGGGCTGCCTTGCAGGGCAGGAGGAGAGGAAGGAGGAGGAGGTGGAAGATGGGAGGGATGGACTGCCAGCTGCAGGGGGGAGGAGAAGGAAGGGCATTTGGAACCTTCAGGACAAAGGCAACACTCTGCACGCCGAGCTGCAGCTCTCCAAGCACAAACATCTTGTCTAAGTGAGTCACTGCAGCATCTTCTGTAGTCAAAGAAGGAAAAACCACTTCCAATGGAACATCTGCCTGTTAGGAACGCCCGTTGGGACAGGGCCTTCCAGAGAGATGACTGCCTTCTCATTGACCTGCAGGTTGTCTGTGTGTACTTCCGTATATTAGAGTTAAAAGAATAATGGGATTTCGGTTGAACTACAAGGTTCAGCTGATGGGAGGGCAGCTGTACAACTCCTTACATAATGTCTTCGTGTGTCTCAGAGGGCAGAAGCGTTAGCAGACTGAAGCAATAGAAAGAACAAGAGTAACCCTGGGGGCACGGGGCAGGAGAAAGGAAACAGGAGATTATCCAAACCTCTGGCTTTACAATACGATTTCATCTCTAACAGATAAAAATCTGGGAAAATACACCGAGTAGCTGAGCAACTCCATCACTCACTGATGGCTACCTGGATCCACATGGCAGCCTGGAGGTGTGAAGCTCCTTGAAGATGCAGAGGGCAATGTCGTTAAGACACAGCAGAGGTGCTGACCTGACCTGGTACAACTCATCCTGCGTGCCTGAGCGGCGAGCTGCCAGTGGCACAGAGCCCTCAGCTCTCCCGCTGCATCGCCACGCGTCAGCACCGCAACGCCAGTGGGCACCTACCCTCCCAATCTCATCCTCTCGTCCCATCCTGCGCCGTGTCCGCCTTGCTTTTCTGCTTCTCAGACACTGTTTTTTCTGCCTTTCTTTTTAGAGATGGAAAACAAAGGACAAAGGACCTGGTTTCCTCCTGGCTCTTGAACACAAGAGCCCTTGCAGAGGACCTATTTTAAGAAAGACGAGCCTTCCTCTGCCATAAAAGCGGCTCAGCGAGGGCAGGCTCAGCGCCGTGCCCTCCAGTCAGGCACTTGAGATACCTGCTAGCAGCCACTTCAGCCACCAAATGCTTTTCCGGCAGTGGCAGAAATCAATGCCTGCAAGATGTGTTCCAGCAGGATTCATGGGGAATATGGGGAGATTCATGTCCTGGGGAGAAGCCCCTACTACACAGCCCCTGCAAGGGCTCACTGCTCGGGTGGCAGCAAGGCCACCTTCTCCCCAGGGTCAGCACCCCATGGGCGATGGGCAAGGGTACCTGCTGGGTGGCTTGGACCCCCTCCAAGGCTGAACATCTCACGCTTTCAATCCACAGGGCTGAAGAAGCAGGAGGTTCCCATGAGAAGGGCTGCCCAGGCTCCCCTCACAGATGGCAGTAATTTTTTTTGCAGTATGAAAAATTCTGAAGCTGATTTTATGTCAGATGCAGAAGGCAGGGCAGGATCCCACAGAGGCTATCTGGCACATCTTGCTCGGTGCTTAGCCCCAGGCTTGTGCTCCAGGGACACATCTCATCTTGGAAAGCCCTGGTGTGTCCGCTCCAGTCTTGCCTGGCAGGTCATTCCATGCTTTTTTTGATTCTCCACTTGGGAAGGTGCTTCTTGACATCTGTTCTGAATTTGATTCTCCTCTATTGACATTTTATAGCCCTTGCTCCTCTCCCTTTGGTGGGGCTGAGTGCAGTAACTCGACATGATATTATCCGTATCGCTTAAGTTTTTATGCACTTCACTTATATTTTCTCATAACCAGCTTTATTTTTCCCTTTCTCCTGCCTGTCTTCAGCACTAGATATTTTAGTGCTGGATTAAGCATCTTTATCCTTCTTTCCCCTTTCCATAAGGTTATTTTTTTAATGATGTAAGAAGAGTTTATCACACTTCGCAAATAATCTGTTAAAGTAGAGCTTGAGCACATAAGTGTTCTTGATCCACTGCAGATCCACCCTGAAGGAGTCCTGGGACCAAAGTGATACTCTTTTCATCCCGGAGTGCCTCCAGCGAACTGGAAGAAGAGCAGACCTCTCCTCCAGGTTCAGCTGAGTGATGCACAAACTACTCATGCTCATAGGAAAGCTGGAAACCTCCCTCAAAATCAGCTCTGTGTTGCTCTTATACATGCATTGGAGAACTTCTTTAAGTTCCTCCTTGTTAAAACCACACAAGCCCGTGGTAAGCATATTTTAAAAGCTAGTGCCCGTTTCAAGTAACTAACGGCTGCTATGGGAAACAGTCAGAAAAGTGAGGCTGAAGGCTAAGATGTTCAAAGCTGCCTTAATTATTCGAGTGTGAGCTTCCAAATCCCTCAGGAAGGACAGAAAATGTTGGCGTCAAAATTCACAGTGTGCTCAGAGAAGCAGGAGTCAGGGAGTTTTGGGGACATCTTGACTGCAGTCTGCCTGGCTGGCTCCGCCGGACTTGGAATCAGTCCGATTCATTGCAGCAGCTCTGAATTCAGAGCAGAGGGAGCAGACAAGGCTCATTGCCTATTCCAGCCAGAAAGACTGCAACAACAGTTGCGGATTTCAATTTTTTTAAAAATAAGGTGACTTAAGTAGGTGGCCAGGAATAGACCCTCTGTCTCCTCATCCCCAAACTGAGCCCTGCTGCTAATTATGTACAAACTGTCAGGATTGCTTTGGGAAAGCAGTAGCAGAACTAAAGCAGCCTGACATGGTTTTGTGCAAGGCTTTGCATGGAGAAATGGGGTCCTCACCAACCACCAAAGCCCAGAGGGGAGAGCAGGAACAAATCAGTCCCTGAAAAGTGCAACAAAGACTGTTTTTCTCAACCACTAACAGTCCTTCTGTTGGGCAGCCTGGGCCAGAGGTGGATAATGGATTCAGGTTACTCCTAGAGAAAAGCACGTTCCTATGCAAAGCAAATCTCCAGATATGTCAGTGCATCTATTTGCAACATGGAATGCACAAAGCTCACATCCCTCCTTACTTCACACTCTGTTTCAGTATTTATCCTCCCAGCAAGCCATCGCTGCCTCATCCTCCACAACTGTGCTTCAACTTAGACATCAGCAATTTCCCCTGCCACAGGTGATCAGTGAAATTACCCACCTGATTTAAGGCCAGGGCAGTTAAAATTGTGTTACACTCCAGAAAACTCACCTAACAGCTTGGTTGCTTTTGTGCCTCTCCAGGCAGCAGACAGGCCCAGCTACCCCTTCCACTTTGCACCAGGCTGGAGGAGTGACTGTTGGCAATGGCACCGCTTTCTATGCAAGACCCTGAGCACCTTCCATGAGCATACAGCTTCACCCACCTTCTGCCCTGTGCTGCTAGGCTTTGTTTGTCCAAAGGAAATGTAGGCAGATTTCCCTGTTGACTGTGGAGGTTTTGCTTGCTCAGGTGGATCCACTGGGAATATCAGCAGTTTTATTTTATTTTTCTGCTAGAAGCTGTGCGTAAGTCTGTCCTATGCAGATAAACCCCAGGTCAGTCATGTAGATAACTCCCTGCCTTGCTTCCCAGCCAGGGGACAAGGATTCACGGATGTTGCTGCTGTCTTCCCACCCCTGGGAAGGATGGG
The DNA here is from genome assembly GCA_035590275.1 of Ibycter americanus. Classification (NCBI taxonomy): domain Eukaryota; kingdom Metazoa; phylum Chordata; class Aves; order Falconiformes; family Falconidae; genus Ibycter; species Ibycter americanus. Next base: position 57,689,049 of record JAVJGI010000064.1, on the reverse strand, counting down.
GAGCAGGCTGGATGCCCTCTTGCAGTGCCAAGGCTTGCAATTTCCTTTTAAAAGCCTGTGAACAACCTCACTGTTGCAAGCTATTCAAGCATTTGCATTGTTTTACAGCATCTCAAGTGCTTACTGGAAGAAGGTCCAGGTTTTGGGGGAGTCCAGCAGGACTGCTGCTGGGGGCTGTGCTGGCAGGCACCCCCACACTGGGCAGTAGAAGAGGGCTGCCCTCCTGCCAACAGGCAAGAGGGCTCCTGAGCATTGCCTTTTATCAGGAAAGAAAAAGGGGAGAAAACCCCCAACAAATCAGTTCTGATCACACGAGATTTGAGCTGGAATTCAACCAATTAACACTGAAGGATGAAGAAATGCTGTGGAAAAAGTCATGTTGTGACATAGCCACAGCTGAGATTCCTTTTTTTTTTTTAAAGATTGTTTTTCCTTTTCTGCTCCTGGTTAAAGATGAGATTTGCAGAAAAGAGAAAGCATCATCAGCGTACGAACACTTACCCAAGAAACCATGCAAAGGGTAAGTGGAGAAGTTGACTTTCCCTGCAGGTGCAACCATCTGGACACAGGGCACAGAGACCTGGACCAGAGCTTCCCACTCCATCCGCCATAGTGGCAACATGTATCTGCAGCATTTGTAGACCCAAGAAAAAAAACCTAACAGGCTCGTGGGCGGTATTTTGATTCCCATTTCCCCCCTGAAAATATGCCATCCTCCTGGCAGTATGTTCTCCCCCTAACCCACGCTGTTAGGCTGGCACAGCAGCTGGGGGCATGGGAAGCCAGGTCTTGTCTTGCTCAGTGACCACTTAGCAGGAGAAGGGGGATCCCATAACCATTCCACTCTCTTGCAGGCATGCAAAGGACCCACTGCTTTCCATTACCCACCCCTGCAGGAGTTCCAAGGTCAGAATCCGGCCCTTCACACTAGTCAGTCCTTGCCCTGAGGAGCTGCAGCCAGAAGACACCAGGAGGCAGGAGAGCACCGATTCCGTATGTCTTTGCCATCTCGTTTCCATGCTCTTATGCCACCTGTGGGCTTTATCCCAGGAATTCCTGTCACAGCCACTCCCATTAGTATTTGGCAACACTTTCTTGCCCTTTCTCAGCATCTGCTGACCAAGTTTGCCCGGTCACCCCCGCTCCTCATCCTTCATCCAAGGCTTCGTGATGCCGCTACCCACTTTTGCAGCACTGTGCCCTGCAGCACCTCAACACACGAGCTGCAAACCAGGCAACCCAGCTCACTAGCAAAGAGAGCTTCCATACAGGGATTGAGCTGCTATTAATTTATCCTATATTTGTTTTGAAAAGATGCCTCGGGAAGGTACACCATTTCCCTTTCCAGTTAGAGGCTTACCAGCCACAGGCTGTCTTCCTTCTCAGAAACATTAATCCATGTTTATTTTGCATGTACTCAATTAATCCCTAAGGCATTGCATTCGACAGGCGAAAATCAGAGCTCAGTCTCCACTAAAACACTTCAGGAGAAAGAGGGAGAAACGCTGGACCTTTAGTGGAAGAAATACATCTATTTATTTGGGACCAAGGCAGCTGCATGGGATATAAATGATTTTACTTGGTAACCCCAGCAGGATTCACTCCACCTTAAATCAGAAAGGAAAGACCTGGAGCATCCATTTCCAGCGTGATCACCAAGGAGCAGCCAGACTTCAATTCCTATGAGGCTCGTCAGAGGGTTTGCTCGTTCAGGATGCTCTAATTTACAAAATACTGATCTACCTGCAGCACCAGCCATGTTCTGTTCCCAGTTAGAACTTGTGCAACTCTGCTGAAGTCAATTTACGAGGCAAACATTTAATTTAGCAAGCAGGCTCACAATCCTAAATTTAAACATATGTCAAGCCAGCTAGTAGCTTTGTTTTAATTAACTCTCAAACTTTGTGTCTGTCATTTCTTTATATAAATGAGGATGTTCTGCCAAGGGCAGACTGTAATCCTATGTGCATACCTATGAAACCGCCTGCTATTTCACAACCACTTTTCAAAGAGCTCTTACAGAGGCAAGGGGATGTGGATGTTATTATAAGGGTCCATATGGCAATATGCTGGCACTGCAGTATTAAATCAGAGGTATTGTAGCTTTCCAGCCTAGATTCTCACAGTATCAGGTAACGTGTATGTAGCTTTATTGTTGTACAATTTTAGTGGCTATGCATTATTCAACAGCAGCCAAAGTCTCTGCGCTGCCGGAGGTGATTCAGTGATGATAAAGGGAATACGTTTTGCTCTAAAGGCAGGAGCAAAGGGATTTCACAGGCCGATATCTTCTCCACCCACGGAGGAATAATGGAAGCATTAACATTTCTAGTAAGGAAATCAGCTGGCGACAAATTCTCATCGATAATTAAAATGAAAGTACAATCTGCCTTAACATGTAGTTAGACTTAGGAACTGTAACCTGCTCTCTAAATTAAATGCTTTCCTTGATAATTTGGCTCTCACAGCAGGCACTGAAATCTGCTGGAAGATGCCATCTAGTGGGTTATGGAAGTTTATTTAAGTTTAAATCCGCTCGCTGGTGTGGGGCGAAGGTGGCAAGAACTGCAAACGCTGGGGTGTGTGTAACGCTTTTTGTAGACTTTCTGCTGTTTTTCTAGGACATAAAAAATTTCCCTGCGGGCGTTTACATCGGAAGAGACCTAATATCAATTTTGCCAGCCCCGCAGCAGGCCAGCGGGCCGTCCCAGCTTTGCTCCTGCCGTTAGCCCAGCCGCCCGGCTGCTCCGCTGGCAGGGCATCTTCCCAGTGGCGAGGGCTGGGGGATGGAATGAAGAAATTCCTTGAAGAAATTAATCCACTCCCCATTTTTGGAAAAGCTGTACCACTGTTTAATTCCAGTAAATGTTTAAAACCCACCGTCGCGTGTCTATACATTAGCTAGTTTACGGTAGGGTGGAGGCCACGGAAGTGGTACCCGAGCCCGCAGCATCCCTCCGGCGCGAGCCGCGGCGGGGGCATTGATGCTGCGCGATCGCGCCCGGCGGTGCGGCCGATGGCATCGCCCCCCT
>JAVJGI010000064.1:57648993-57685180 GCA_035590275.1 Ibycter americanus | reverse complement strand
GGGGGCAGCGGCCGGCGAAGCGCCGGTGAGTGGAGGAGGGGGCGGGGGTGACGGGGTGTGGGGGCTGAGCGGCCCCCCGTGGGCGTGGGAGGGGTGGCGGGTGGGGTAGGGGATGGGCGCGTCCCTCTGCCTTGTGTCAAGAGGGGGGGCCTCGCGGTGGCTGGGGGGGCGAGAAGCGGCAGCCGCCCCCTACAGAGGAGGGGGCGGGGGAGAGGAGAGCCGGGGTGGGCTCCCGTGCGCCCGAGGAGGGGGCTGCTTCTCTGTAGCCTGTGCCTGGGTGGGCGGGGGGCGCCGGTACTTCCTTGGCAATTCGCGGACGCGGGGTCCCGAGGGTCTGCTCGCCTGGTTTGGCTGAGCTTGGCAAGGGGATGAAGCGACGGCTTTGCCCCTTGCTCCGGGGAGTGAGGAAGGGGAGCTTGTCCCATCCTTGCACAGGAAAGGGCAGTAATTCTGTCTCCCAAGGGTGCGCCTCTGCCATTGCTCTTTACCTGCCTTGGAAAGGTACGGGGGGCGAGCACCACCCGTTACCCCTGGCTCCCCGCAGAGCCCGAGGGAAGGGCTAGCACAAAGTACCAGGTGGAGCTTGAAGATGATGTCTGTGTACTGATCCTCCTGTGGGAAAAGAGGAGTGGGTAACTCTTCCCGAGAGAGGCACAGGATGCCTGCTGGATACGTGGCCTGACCATATTGCAGCGCACGACTGCGTTCCTTTCTTGTCCCACTGGTGTAGTAGTAAATTCAACAGACAAACCTCTCTGCTTAGTGTGTGAGACAGGAAGGCTAGATCACCCAAATTAGACGTGTGGAAGCTCGGTTTAGCTGCATTTACTTTTGGCTATGTAATTGCTTTATCCCCTTCTGGGTTTGGCTTTGTACCATTAAGAGTGATTGGGACTTGAAAGCTTGAAATGTCAGTGTGTAACTATCAGTTCAGCTGCTGCTCTACAAGGCTCTGCTTGTTAAAAACCACTTAAAACTCTTAGTTGTCTAAATCTTTCCCTGCTTGGAGACTTGCTGCTATGACTGCACTGGAAAGGTGGAGACACCTACTGTGGCAATTTCTGCTGCGAGGGGGAGAAAGCTCTCAGAGGTGTAGTCAAACTGAGACTGAGCTCTTCCTTCCCAGAAGAAACCTTTTTTCAAATTCAAGTATTTAGTACAAGTCTAGGTATAACCATGATCATATCCTTGTAATAGCCCGTGCTGGTAGGGAAGGGGATCAGCTTACCTGTCATAATAGATAAATTTGTTGCAGTTACTCAGACCTGCGCAGAAATCCCTTTAACGTACACAGTGATCATTACATGCTTGGAGTTCCTGATGATACTGCCTTACGCTTGTATTTGTTGGGTTCAGGAAATTATTTTGCGTGACTGATAAAAATCAGGCCCTGTAGTCCACTGCCTTGTAGCTTCACATGGTATGGTGTTACGGCGAAAGGAAGACCATTGTAAACTCACGTCTTCCAGAGGTTGTGAGGATAAAGTTGGTAATTGTTCTTAGAAGGCTTCGAAGTTCCTTGTTGGAAGTAGCAGTTCATTCTGATTAAATCCATAAGAGATGAAAAAACAGTGGCAGGCTGACTTTTTGGGTTTGGTCGGTCTTCCAAGATTGTCCTTTTACTGTGGGCTTTGGATAGCTGTAAGACAGGCATTTCCTACAGTGCAGTACATCACTGCTGACTTCTGTGCCTATTCAGCGTTCTAGGTATTTAGATATCCTGTACTGCCTGTGTTGTGTAGAATGTTGACTCCGTTTTTCTTTATGTCTCTTTAAAGTATGGCAGCTGTCAGTAAATTGAAATCTGCTTTTGTTTCGATGATGTGTTGAGCTGGACAGGAAATGGCTGTGCAGCTTACAGGAGAATTTGCAATAAAACCTCTGTGCGCTTGTGTAAATCAGAGTCACTGGGTTTTAGGCTGGAGGCTTCATCTTCCAGTCTAATCGATGTGGAGTTACGGGCTGTAGTGGGTCTGTGAGTGAAGATATACCTGTATCATATGCCTATTTCTTAGAAGGATTGGGCCCTGAAATGATAGCTCCTGTTACACTGAGTGAGGGAAGACATACAATGAAGGACAACTGGCTGTCTTGGTAAAAATAATTTCAGATGGAGCAGAATAAAGACAAACCAAATGTGGTGGCTTTTTTGTTTTGGTTTGGGGTTTTTTTTGGTTTTTTACTGTTGTCATAGAGGTATCTGCCAGCTGACTGCAGAGGGTCTTTTGGGCATCCTCAGAGTCAATGGTTTCAGGCTCTCTTCTTCAGTCCTGACAAGCATTCATGGTTTGTGTACTTGCTAATCAACTTCCAGCTTGTAAATGAGTATGCTGTTTGTCTGCTTGTTCATGAAGCCATTTGGAAGAGCTAACTTCTTAATACCAAGACTCTAGATGATAGGAGGCTATATCATAAAAACCGATATTCGTAGCAGTCAAGAAAGATTTTCTTCTGTTTCTGGCTTTAATTTGCCTTTTTGTGCAGGCTAATCTTTGAATTGAGGACATTTCAGATGCGATACAGAATTGAGCTTTTCAATGAAATCTCTGTCCAGGCTCATTCTTTCTCTTTAAATGGTGTCTGCTGTTTCAGTCAGTAATTTTATCTTTCAGAGTAACAGCAAAAGAGGGAAAAGGTTTTTAAGAAACGGCTGAATTAAAGCTATAAAGCAATTCCTAGAACATAGAGTTGTAATGCTAAAATTTTCAAGTTTAAAACCTGCTACGAGTTTTTGTTGTCTGTCCTGTATGTTACCTTCAAAATGGCAACGTATCAGTGTGGGTGATTTTGCCTTATTTAATCTTTCTAGTGCCTGAAACAAAAGTGTCAGAAAATTAAGCAATCAGAAGCCATGTAAATATATTCTAGGAAAGATTATGCTAAATGGTTTCTGCAGAAGTGCCTAAGCAGCTAATTGCTTCTGTATTTACATGTTCAGGGGAAACATTATGGTGGCTGAAAATAATGTATTGCTTTAATAAGGTGGATTAGGTCTGTGTTCTTTCCTTCTGCCTTTGGGTTTGTTCTTCTGCAGCTCTGTTGGGTGCTGCTTGGTCCACAGAGGAGGGATGGCCTTAAGTCATCAAGGCCTTGGCCTCAAGGTCGTGCTGCAGATCGCTTTAGAAAAGCTGATGCATTGAGTTACTCTTCACTACCGCTGCATGCTCAGAAATGTCCTTTATCAATGTGTGTGTACAGTCGCTCAGCAGATGATATGAATTAGGAAGTCTTTTTCATGGTGCGTGTAACAGGTTTGGCTAGTGGCGTGGCTTTACATGGGGATGATAGTATCAACGTACAGAAGTATCTCTGTGAACAGCAAAAGTATTAGCTTAGAAGCTTCTTATACTTCATGGTTGTACTTTTTTGCTCGCCAGTATGTGTGTGTTGGTATGCTCATGTAATGCAGGCTGACTTTTGTGTAGCTTCATCTTTTTCTTTTTTAACAAGTTTTCAATAAGTAAAAACATATGATCCGTAGGTGTGGGGGTAGGAAAAAGTGAGAGAAATGCAGCTATTCCTTTTGACTCTTGAATCTCTGCTGCCTTCCTTAGGGGCTGCTGGGTATCCTCAGCTGAAATGTTTAATTGATGTGTAGTCTTGCAGTAAGTAAAACACAGATGAGTGAGTTTGTGGGCTAGTGGTTTATGCCTGGGCTAATGCAAGTATTTATGTGACCTCTAATGCTCTGCAGAGGTACTGCTCTGTACCTGTGTGGTCAGGCTGGAGATCCGCACTCTGTGAGATACCTGCTGTTACGGGAACGTGGCATTTGAACTCAGAGATACTGAGCTTGAACATCTCTCTCTTTGAACTGCTGGCTAAAAGCACTGTAGCAAATTAGCTGCCTTTCATTGCTTGCGTTTTTATCTGATATGATGCATGCTTTATGGAGTCACCCTGTAGCTTGTTGTAGTAGTAATTTGAGCTCTATAAATTAACTCGGGAGCATGATGGAAGTATATAAATCACATAGGTGATTGTGTGGTGCCCTCTGCTGCCAGCCGGCTGGAGTGAAGTGGGACGTACCTGCCTGCTGGTAGGTTGTGAATGAGAAACCAGCTGCTAACTTGTGGTTGAAAAATGGTTGGAGAGAATGCTCCTTTTGGAAAGGTTGGGGTCATAAACTTTGGCTTTAGTGCAATTAAGCTTGAAGTTTCCAGCTGGTATTGCTGAAAACGTAGCCCTAATCATGAGCTGAGTGGGGAATGGTGCTGCACTGCCTTCTGGACTGCTGCTGCTGCTGACCTCCTCAGCAGATGAAGATGATTGTCTTTGCCACTCTGACCTGGGGCAGCTATGAAGCTGTCGAGGACTGTCAGCTTCATGCTGCGGTTGGCAAAAACTAATAAGGAAGAGGGTGGTTTAGTAGATTCTGTGCTGCCAAGGTTGGGGAGGGAGGAGAAGGGCTTGGGAAAAGTGAGAGGAATACCTTTCTGCTCTCTGCCAGCCAGAGGTAGATGGAACAACTGACTTAACGTACTTCATAGGCAGATTTCTTTGTCGGTTAGGTGGGTCGTGCCCTAGACCTTGCTACTGCCTTTGAACTCTGGGGCCTGGCTCCTTGCAGACCTCTTGGAGACTGCCATTTTGGCAGTTGTATTTGCTAGTCACTCATCAGCTGATGTAAAAGCAAACTTTGAAAAGCTTATTTTGGTAAGCATAGTGTAAAACAGTTGGCATCTAAGGATTGAAGTGCAAGTGCTAGAGCTGAACAAGCCTGTTTTAAATTAAGAGTGACTGTTTTCCAGTATGGGCTACTCTAAAGTTGATCGCTTCAGTGCACTTGTGAAATGAGCAGGTTTTCCTGGACTAGATAAGTGTGGACCACACTTCTGATTAGCAAAGTGAGCTGAAGTGAACATGAAGTGGCTAAACCATCTCACAGCTGTGAAGTGCAAAGTAAATTTGGAAAATATGTTTATTAAGAAACTGGAGTTTTCAGTGGTCTTCGCTCAGGGTCTTGTTATTCCTTCTGGTGATCTTCACTGTAATGGCAACACAAAGCTGGATGAACAAATGGGCTGTATTCTAGGTCTCCTATGCTGTGTGAAAACAAAGGGTTTATTACACTTGCTGTTCTTTAGGGGAGGTTATCTCTCTCGAGTAGGTGCTCCTGTTACACCATTCAGTCATGCTCTATATGCAGTTCTTAATAGCTGCAATGGTTACCTTTCTTCATGGAAGGAAGATTTCAGCAGGAAAATGTTTTGGCCTCTGGCATCTGGACTACTTTTTAGGTCACTGGTGAAAACCATAAATACAGTGATCTGTATGAATATGGATCAAATTGTGAGACAGTGAGATTTAAGAGCAACTATAGTTACAAATTTCCTGGTAGATGACTGCCATGTATTTGACTAACTGGACTGCTAAACTAATGGCAGTATCATTACTACCAGTGAGGAGTGTTGGTGAAATTAGGCAGAAGAATGCTATCAACCAGACTTTCAGTTATAGAGTATCATCTTCCATTCACTGTTTAAATACAGTTACAGGCATTGCTATAAAAAGATAAAGAACTGCAGTTAACCTTCCTGTCACTCTTGTATTGGCTTCCCTGTGGAGCAAACTATAACCTTACTTGCGTTGCGTAAGAACAGATCCTGTCTAAACTCCAAGCAAATTGTTATCCAGGTGTAAAAGCAACTGTACGCTGCTCCTGTTTCTTTGCAACCTTTTCCTGTACCAGGTGACACAGGCAGGTAGCCTTCAGCTTCCTTCTAGAAAGTAAAGAGCTCATGGGGTGCATTAGGAGCTTGTAAGAGGTATTGCACTGTGTGCTTAAAATACCACTAAGGAAAAAAAACCCTGTGCTGCACAAATTTGTTTTGATCCAGTATGAAAGCATGCGTTTCAACCTGTTAGCTTAGTATCCTGTTGACTTTAGCAGAGCTGATGTTCGTAGGCTTTTATGGAGTGCACCTTAACTGCAGTGCACTGTGCTGAGTTTCCTGGTACTTCAGGATGGTGTAAATGCTTATGTAAACAAAGCTCCTGTGATATTTACCATCAGAGGACACTCTCTCATCATGCTTCATGTTTCCTATTCTGTTAACTCTGCAGAGTAACCTCTTCAGTTACACCACTTTAAATTGTTTGATAGTAGCATGAATAATGCATGATACTATATAGACACAGGGAAAGAAGTGACTTTAGTGACTTTGCACATATGAAATCTTTTAATAGTAATAAGTACTCTCAGGTTAAGTGACCTGAGTGTACATGTAGATTTTCTTCTGGATCACCTTTACTAGAAAACTGGAAAGGAGTTTTTGCATGGCTGAGTGGATTAAAAGCTGGCTATTCTGATGGGATATACTGCAATGGCAAGGAGACATTAATGATTATTTAAATATTACTTCAGTCAGACTGAGGTAGATTGGGTTCAAGCTGAATAGTTACTCTTTGTTAATTTAGTATCTATCTGTTCCTATTCTGGAATCAAATCGGGAATAGTTTTTCTGCCCTGTCTTTGCATTTTGGTTTAACCTGAGCTAATGTCCCTGAGCAGAGTGGTTTCGGTTAGTCCTACTGCAGTTTGGCCGCTCAGGTATTCCTTCTAGATACAGCTTGGCCTGGGATTCCTGTGCTTCTAGAGGGATGTACAGAAAGACATTCTGACTTGACTTCGCGTCTCAGATTGTTTGCAAAACCAATAGGTGTCGGTGGGGATTTTTAGCAGTTAACAGAAAGTGTGAATCTGTTTATCGGATTTCAGACTCTTAATGCTAAAGTCGCTTTCAGGAGTATAACAGCATGATGTTTTATTTCCAAATCCAGGGATAATATGCCACCCCTCACACACACACACCCGGCTTCTAATTTTACATGTTTATGTTCTGCTCCTGGACTGTTTTTAGTCTTGTCTGTGATGAATAAACTTCCAAATTCTCCATTATCTCTTTAAAAGTCTACTTGTGACTTTACCTTCAGATCTGGCACGTTGCTCATGACTTCTTACAACCCAGGGAGCTAGGAAGTGTTACTGGTCCTGCTGTATTCAACATGAAGCCTAACCTCTCTGTAGTAATGGTATCTTTTCTATCAGTGTAACCAACACGGTGGTATTCACTGCATTTTGTGTTACCCTGGCTAGATGATAGATAGGTAACAAGGAAGCGAGTGTTTATCTACGCAGCTTTGTTAAGAATATAAGTAGTACTGGATATCAAATTATGGCTGACTTGTCAGACTGTGCCTCTTTTGTTAGATTTAAAGGATCTGGCAAACGATCGTAGAAAGCTACAGGTAAGTAAATCAATATGTAGCACAGTAAGTTGCCAGGCAGCTCCCCTTTTCAAATGCCTAGGTAAAAAAGTAACTTCTAGTGTGTCTGAGATCTGCTGGCAGCTCTGCATCCGAAGTCCTGTGCACCCCCTAAAATATAAGAAATGTGTCATTTGACATGTCTCCTTATTGTTCATAAGCTTGGTAAAGCTTTAAATTGCAGCTTCAAAGAAGGGAGGTCTACCATTTCTTGGTCCTTAAGTTTGCTTTTCTTTCTAAATAATTATCTCTTTTCTCTGCCCTTTTGTAGTTCCTCCATTTTCTCTAATCTTGGCTCCAGGGTTCAAAGAGAGCTCTCTAGAGCATATATCTGTAATTAAGGCTTTTTAACCACAGTTACAGTAGAGTATAAGCAGTGTTCTGGTGTTGCTGGTACCCAGGGAAGAAACTTTCTTCGTAGAAAAGCTGTTGATTTTATTATAACTGAACTCTCTGCTCTCTCTGCTATCCCAGTCACGGAGTTCCCTCTGATACTGCTTCATGCCTTCCCACTTTGGTAAGTTATCTTGCTAAGGCTGATGACCATTAATGACCTTATCTCTTCTATAACTCACAAGAATAAAAATATTTTATTTATTCTGCCTGTCATTTTCTTGGAAACGGAGGCTGCCAGCTATTGAGTAGTATCCCTCATGAGTGTGTTAAGAAAGCTTGAGGAAATGTCATCCAGTTCATCTCTAACGTGTGACTTCTCTGTCTCTCACTGCAACTCTCTCCAGGCATCTGAACTAAAACACAGCTTTCGTTAACTGTTCCAACGGTTGGTGGCATTTAGCAGACTTTTCTCTTTTGGAGGTCATGATATACACACATGAACCTGTTGCCGCCAGTGTGAGTCAGGGATGAAACTCCTCACAAAGTCTAGGTGCTCTTGGAGGTCTTACAACTGCAGTGGATGAGAGCACACTTAGAGGCAATTACTGAACAGGAGGTGATGGCTTAAAATTTGCACCTACAAAACTTGGTTTATATTGCTGTATCCTTTGCTTTTCTGTATTACTGAGTCAAATGGAATTGATAAGCAGTTTAAACATATTAAGGGTTTAAAATGGAAGCCCTATTTTAAGCGAGTTGATGTAACTCGTGTGGGTATTATGATTCTTTTCTTGGCCAGAAATAGAAAGCAAAGGAAGGGGGGAGGAGGATGGAGTCAGCGAAGGCTTGACTGCACAGTTGCTGCCCAGCCTGGTGGAGAAGTTCACTCTTAATGTTTATTTGGTGACTGTGTTGTCCAGTCTCAACTCCTTATTAATTTTTCAGCTGTAGTATTTTTTTCTTCCCAATTAGCACAAGAAATAGCAGAAAGCAACTTCTAAAAACTGTCTTTCAAAACAGTGACTACTGGCATCCTTCCCTGTTAAGTTGAGCATCGCCTCTGCAGCGAGGTAACTAATTTCTGTTCACAGTGTCTCTCCTAAACACTAATATGTATTTCTTGCATGTATGTCGTGCAGCTGATGTAGCAGTGACCTGACACATTTCCCTGATGTAGCTTTCGAACAGAAAACTTGGCCCGTTCTGTGCGGTTGCTGTTCACAAGGTGACTGCTGAAGTCAAACTTCCAAAAGGCCTTTCAGAGTATTTTTTTTAAATGCACAGAAACTGCAGCTGTTTACTGAAAAAATGACCAACCAAGGGGTTAAATTTCAAACAAATGTTGAAGGGTTGTTTTCCAGGTACTAATATTTGAACTCGTGTCTTAAACTTGGATGTCTGTAAATGAACTCTTGTCTTCCTGCTGTGTAGCTATTTGGTCATAAAAATAAAGGGTTTGCAGAATAACAGTAAATCAGTCTGTGTCCTGCAAGAACTTTCTGGATGCATGAAGTCTTCCTTGTTTGACTACTCTCCCTTTCAAAAAATCTGATTAGAATGACATTTTTTGTCTTTGTTAGTCAGAGTCTTGTGATGCTTTGGGCTTTATCAGATCTCATCTGGAAACAGAGTCAACTGTCCCTCCTACATGCAGAGCTGCTTTGCTTTTGCCCTCTTCAACAACTGTATTTACAAGATTAAGTTGTTATGAAAAGTTTGGCTCTGCTTGATCTCTAAAGCCTGAAATCCTTTGCTTGCCGTTATGTCTGCAAGCTAAGGTGACTTTTCAAAGGAAAGTCAGCCTCTTCTCCATCTTTGCTTACGATTATTCGGAAGATAAAACATTTAAAACCTCTAGTAGTCGATCTTGTCTTAGTGAAAGATCGCATAGGCTTGTCTTTGTATAAATTACCTTTACTAGGATTCAAATTCATTTGGGAAGTAACTTTTACCTAGTTCATGACACTAGCAAGAAAACAATTTTTTTCTGGGATGCAAAAAGAGGTAGGTTGGGGTTTTTTTTGAGTTTCCTAACATTTCTCAGCCGTCAGATGAAGTCCAAAGAAGAAATCTTCACAGGGACTAGTAAGCGTGAGCTGTTGCTTAATAAATAAAACAGGTGAAACAGAGTTTGAATGTTCTTAATGTTTTGACCAAAGTTTTCAAAGATGTCTTGGAGTGTGATGTTCCTTTGAAAAATGAGAGACTTAGTGACTTTGATCTAGGGTATGTTACAAAAATAACCACATAACCAGGTCTGGCATAACATAAGATATATGGGTTTTTTGTTTTCTCTTTTTTATATTATTATTTTTTAAAGAGTGAGCAGCTCCTTCACTTCTGCTCAGACTGACTTTAATCTTAACTCTGCTTCCTTGGAAGTGGCTCTCTTTAGAGACTGTACTTTCAGCTCAGATAAGTAAAAGCAAAATATATTCCCTCACTAAAGAAAGTCAGAACCCCAAAAGCTAGATAAATACAGACATAACTATGTTGTAAAGGGCTTCAGTTAAGCAAGTAAGTTATTTTCTGTTACATTACAGAAGGTCACTTAAATTTAGCCCAACTGTCAGTTCATGTTAGCCACTACGTAACAGGCTTGTTCTGGATCTCAAAAAGAAGTCAACCCTGTGATTATCTTCTGCCTTCTCATTTATCTTCCAGGTGGCCAGTTGCCAGGGTTTAGTGTGTGATAGCCAAGTAATAAGGAATAACCCTTTTTTTCCACTCCTGTGTATGTTAGTTTTGCTGATCCACCAAATACGCTCCAGACTGCCACTTCTCTTTGATGCTTAGGCTGCGGCTTACCGTGTTGGAAATATCTAAAACTCCTACTGATGTTTTGCTGTTGCATGCTGCCTAATTTTTTGTGTGGCTGTTTTGGAATCTGACTCAAGGTACTAATTTATCCTGGAAAAAAAATAAAAATAAAAATCTCCCTTCAGAAAACCAGCATCTGTTCACAGGTCTTGTTCACAGCAGCAAAGAAGTTAAATTGGTACAATTAAAGTGTTTGGAATGAGTCTTCTCAAAGTTATTTTGCTTGCCTGATTCTGAGGGCATCAAGGCAAGCTGCAAAAACATCTGCAAGGTATTGGAAGACCTGGAATTTTGGTATAGAAAGTGGCAGAAGTGTATTTGGTTGTACATACGGAGATCAGAGAACTATCCAAGTTATTACTGTTGCCATTTTTCTGCTGTTGCTGCTGATTGTATGGAAATGTTATTCTTTCCCTGTTCTGCTCCAGGTTGTTTCTGGTCTTCAGGTGTGGATTGCATGCCCTGTGAATGGGGATGTGGAAGGTTGGAAGTGTCTTATCTGCAATGTGTGAAGGTCCTGCTTGCGTTGTCCTTGATTTTGATTGCTGCAAAGTATCTGTGTATAAAAGATAATAGGTTTTCTTTCACCATAGTTGCATATTTTCTGCAAATAGGAAGTTGGGCCAGCTGATTACAGAAAGAGTCCTTGGCAAAGCAATTACAAACTAACAAGAAATTATCTCTAATCTCAGCCTGTGCCAAAACCCTTTTCCTTGCATTTTGGCCAAAGCTGTTACCAGTGTAAACTAATACTGGTTACCATGGGTGAAAAGCCTAAGCTCTGGAAACAAGCGATGTCTTGTTGCTTTCCAAGTGCTGATACTTTTATAATAAGAGGCTGCTCTTAGTAAAAGTGCATCTGAGAAGCTGTGAATTGATGCACGCAAGCAGAGCGCACTGCCATTGCTGATAAATTAGCTGGGAATTGTCAGTCGTGTAAAAACTCAAATATTGGCTTAACCTGAAAATGTTAAATGAAATATAAAACTACAGATTTTCCTCTGGATATTTGAAAACAATAACAAGTCATATGAAAACTTGTTTTTTAAAATTATTTCTAGAGGGTATGAGTTTTCAAGCCTAATGCAGCGAAGTCTATTTTTATAGTCCTTGAAAACAAAACCTGACAGACCATATTTGCCAGCACTTATATTGCTCTGGTGACAGTACTTCTTTTTAAAGCATGCCAGAGGAAATGCTCTGTGCTGGAGCATATGTCAGTGATTAGTGGGACCAGTGCTGCAGGATGAAGTAGGAGAAATATGGTTGCGTGTAGAAAAAGCTGAATGGACAGAACACGAGAAGTGTAGCGGTTTATGGACTGGTTTTATAGTAGGAATGGAAAACAGTTATTTTTAGGGTTATCTGTATGTAACTGACATGCAGTCTTCCAAATCAGTTGAGGTTTAACCCAGAGGACAGCAAGTGCCTTTCTCTGTAAGTTTCCCTTGATTTCTTCTTAATTTAGAAAACAGTTTAGATAATGTTGGTATTTGCATGCTTTGTGTATGCCAGAGTGAACTGAAAGCCCTAGGGGAGTGAGACCTTGGTACTCAACTCTTCTTTTGGATTTAGGCCTAAGTGGATTTAAGGGCTCAGGCAGAGAGTGATCCTCAGAAACCAGCCGATCCTCTCCAGACCTGACATCCTGAGTCCAGAGTTCTTGCCAGTCAAGCCCCTGGGGTATATGCTCACGTTTTGCTTCCAAGTAGCTCATGCTGCCTCCTTTCCTCCCTGAAGCTTGGCAGCCATCCTCAGCGTCGACCACCTCTTGTGAAGGATGCCAAGTGCAGAGCACAGCTCTCACACCTGAGTTCTGTGTGAGCTGCATGAGACTCCGGGTACTTGCATTCAAAGCCCAAAGCTCTGGGGTGGAGCGGAGAGGACAGTGCCCTGATACCTTTCCACGAGGATCCTTGAAGAGGTGCGGTAGCTGCAGCGCTCAATTGACTTTGCCTCCATGCTTTGACTGTGCGAAATAACAAATAATCCCTGCTCTGTGTTTGAGGGGAACAGCTCAGCATAAAAGCATACAGACAGGTATTAAGCATTTGATTCTTATGCAATATAGAGGCCACCTGGTATGCAAGGGCCAAGTACTTAAGACCTGGAGAAATCAGAGGTCAAAAGCCTGTCTTACCCAGTTGTTTTGGATTTGATCCTGAAGGTGCCTACAGACCTTACTCAAGGACATAGACCCCACTGTGGGAATCACAAAGCTGGAAGTTGAGCTGAGAGATGCACAGCACTGCAATATCAAAGTTTTATGTAGATTTAGCACTTGACAACATAGATGTAGTCATCACTCAAGTGCTCTAAAAGATACTCTCCTGTCTTGCCTTATTCTTCATACCTTGTCAGTTATGTTGGAGTACGCCAAAATTTTTCTGTTCAACATAAATGGGAGCAAAATGAAAATGCCCTGTTCCCTTTATCAGAATCGATGTCTGTATTTGAACTTTGCCGGTATTTGCTTATGAAAACTGCTTGTTTTCCCTTCTGAAATCTTTTGTCAGAGCAGCTCAATACAACTTGGATTAAAGGAAGTCACAAGAGGTTAGAGAATCCCTGAAAACTAGAAAAAGAAGATACTGGACTGCTCTGTAGCATTACCCTGCTAGTATCAAAATTACACTGCTACTTTTGTAGAGTAGGCATTTGACTATTATATGTAAAGAAATTATGCAAGAAGCCAAGTTATTTCTAATTAAATCCAGGTTATGAAATAATTGCCTTGAGCTCACTACAGCT
Source organism: Ibycter americanus (assembly GCA_035590275.1). Lineage (NCBI taxonomy): Eukaryota > Metazoa > Chordata > Aves > Falconiformes > Falconidae > Ibycter > Ibycter americanus. The sequence continues at coordinate 57,672,004 of JAVJGI010000064.1, read as the reverse complement.
GTGACTTACCTATCTTAGGCTTTTTTGTGTAGAATTTTTCCTCACACTGAAGAGTATTTAAAGCTATTTTAGGTCTCTTTTTTTGCTGGCCTGTAAAGTTCTTGCTTTTGAGTAACTCTTGAGATAATTAGAAAAACAGAATTAAATTCTTTGGGGCCTTTAGGGAAAAGTGGTGGCTTCAGGAGGTTTGATTTGTATTTCTATAGCACGCAGGAGGCCCAGTCAGAAATCTGCAAGGAGAAAGTAAAACACCCAAAGGAAGACTGCTTCCCGTAAAGCAACGTCAACTGAAAGTATTATTTATTTTCTATCCCTAAAGTTGCTGTATAGAGAATGCCTTAAAAATTAGATTGTTCGCTGGTACTTGTACCAAAAAAAGCAGCTTCTCAACAATGCAATAATTTGATTTTATACTGTGTCACAAATACTGCACAGCTTTCTGAAAGGGGACAGCTGGATTTTCACTGGTGACTGAATCAAGTGTATAAAGATCTTGGGTGTTTTCAGTCTTCTGATGTGTGGTATTTCTCTAGGTTTTGTAATTGCTTCATGCTTGAATCCACTGGCTCAGGCATGAGATTTCTGGATCCAGTTTCTTCTTCCTCAGCTTATTAGAGCTCTGAAAGGATCTGACTTTGAAACCTTGACTATTTTTAATCTCTCTTAATTCCTTACAACTGCTAAAGGTCTAAACATTTAAGAGGAGCACCAGCTTACCTCATTTGTGAGTCATACCTTCACAATAACAGGATGTCTTTGGTAAAATGTTTTCAAGCTCATTGAAGCTGGATCAATTAGTAATGGGTTCATGTGGGTTGTCTGTATCTGCAGATACAGCCTGTTTTTTTTAGCAGAAATATGTGTACAGGTGGCTCTTTGAAAGGGTGCTGTCCATGGGTAGCACAGGAAAGGCAGTGGCTCTGGCTGGAAGGTTGACAGTGAGGCGCGGTGTTCATCTTCCACTTCTGATGGAAGGCTATTGACAGCTAACCGTCTCTTGTTCATGAAGTGTTGTGATGCACTGTTAAGGGAGACTTGTTCATAGACTTCAGCGATCTCCTCCATTCAGAAGGTAGAAAAGAATACCAAAGAAAACTTTCTTCCGTCCTATTTATAAAGTTTGTCAGTTTAACATGAATGAGTTTGGGCATGTGTTCAGTGTTGCAGGATTGTGCCGTTAGGATTCTGTTCTGGCTTGCTGAACAAGAACAATGCATAACACCTTGCTATTCAGTGTGTGTGTGTAATCTGTTCTTGGTTCTGTGCAGTCAGCAGGAAGGGTCAGGTATTAAAGAAAGAGGAGATAGTTCATGCACCTGGATCTTGTTTGAAATCACAAAGCTTCAAAAGCCTCTAAAAGCTCTCAGTGGCTCCTCAAAAGAGGAAGCTAGTTGGCAGAGAAGACCGTGAAAGCTGCTTGGTTGTAGAGTACTCTTAAAATTTAATGAAATATAATCCGACATCTTAATTGCATCTCTGGGCTTATGCATTTAATGTTGACTTTAGCAATTCTGCTTAGTACCTAATGGGGCTAAACTCCTTGTGTAACAATCAATCTCCTCCAAAAGATCTCAATCTTAAGGAATACTAATACTTGAAAAAGCAGGGAGGGAGAGACAGCAGTTGCAAAGATATCACCTGGTTTCCTGAAGCTCCTCAAGTTTTAAGTGTCTTGTGGTTCGAAGCAATCTTGGCTTTAGCTTATATTATGAAAATTTCTTCCCTACTTGTCTGCAGAATGGCTTGGACAGCCTACAGTGAGTATGTAAGAGATTACTGTGATCTGCAGCCAAAATGGTGGATGCATTAAACAATGCTCTTCAGCAAAAGAACTGCAGAACAGCTTTCCACAGGAATTTATGGTTCTTCAACCAGTAGCCACAAATGCTGGCTTGTGTCCCTGGAACACTGAATGTTTGAGAAATGGCACAGTTTGCAACAGGAGTTAGTCAACAGTTAGTTCAGGTCCATCACTGCCATGTGATGCTGTACTATCACTTCAGCAGTCCTGCAATACTAGTTTTTTGCTGCTTTGGCTTCTGCTTACCAACTCTGCCTTTGCTAAGAGGTAAAAATAAAAGAACACAGGGAATGCTGCTGGACCTTTTATCCTTTGAGTGCTGTATCTGAGATCTTCGTAATTTATCTGTTTGGGATTGAAAGGGTAGACGGGGAAGGCTGTGTCATTCCTTGGATAGTCAAACTGTTAAGAGTTTTTGTCTTACACCTTTGGTGTACAGCTGTGTGCCTAGTTTGGAATGGGATGCTGCTTGAGTGATTCTTGCTCTTCATGGTGGTGTACATTCAACCCCAACACAGGAGAGTAAGAGAACCAATGTAGTTCTCGCCAGTCACTTATTCACAGACCACAGGAGAGTCACTAACTACCCCTTTCCAGCTGCATAGTCTGATGTGGGAATGGGACTGAATGCACTTATCTGGAGCAGTGGACTTCGAGGAGAAGAGGAAGTAAATGTCCCTCTCTTTACCTTGTCCTCAGACAACATGCTATTCCAAACCCAGCTGGCAGAATGGGCTGCATTGGTCAAAACACTTGGCACTAACTCTTAACAAGGCTGGTGGTTTTGTAGTACCAGACAGCTGGCATCCTGTGGATCTGACACAGTGCTTGATATAACTGTTGATCTGTGTTAGTGGGATTGCCTGAGTGGACTTAATTTTTTGGCAAGGTGGATACTTCACGTCCATGGGACTGAAGATGTGCTCCTAAGGCACCCACCCAGCTCAAAGGTGGGAACCATGTTCTGGCACAGCAGGTTAATGTGCAGCTGGTGCAGGAAGTGCTTGAAGTAAAGCAGCAGTCTTGGAGGTGCTGGATTGCATATCCTCTCTTGCTTTCATCTGTCTGAATAGCTCTGGTTTCTCTGGTGGTCTACAGCTTGAGACTGAAAGAAAATGTCTATCATGTAAACACTTTTGTGTATGTATAACAGAAACTGTAAATGTTAAGGTGTCTTAGTATCTTGCAGCGTCATGTACCATCTAGAAACAGTGACATCGGCTGGATGAGCAGCTTTCAGAAAGGGAGAGAGGTGTCTCTGCTGTAGCTTTTGCTGCTCCATCTTTGAGTTTCTGTTGCTAGAAGATGACCTGCTGTACTTTGGAAAGGTTATAGTTGAAAGAAGTTACAAAACAGCACCCCAGTAGGGTATAATCTCCTCAAAGTAATCTTTTTGGGAACTGCATGTACTTGATAGACATTTCAAGGCATAAACCTTCTCTAAAGAGTAAAGAAAAGTTCATTGGTATCCAGCAAAGACCCTTTGGCCATCTGGACTTGACTTAGATGTTGTCTGCTCCTTGCTTGTGGGTAAGGAAGTGCTGTCTGAGCTGTGGATATAAGGTGCTATGCAACATATTTTAGTACCACTTAAGCTCCCTTGACCTAATTTGCGTGCTTTTTTACTGGAGCACGGATTAGCGATGAGTTGCTAGAGTAGAAGTAAGCAGCAGTTAATTCTTGTAAGTCAAGTCCTGTGTGACTGTGATTTGGGTAGTGCAATCTTTTTGGAATAAACAGAGCAAACACCTCAAATGAACATGATAGGGGATAGACAGGAGTGATTCTCATGCCAAATTGTGATGTGACAGGCAAATTGCATGTTAAGACTTGGATGATGCTGGCTACTTCAGCTGCTGCTTTCCTTCTCTAAGTCCTGACTGATCTCAGCTCTTAGCCAGAGCAGGCTTCCTTGGAGGCCTTAACACATTCCACAGGATTCCAGATTGTTCTGAAAATACTTTCTAAATGCTGTCTTAATTAAAGATTTCTTTAAGTCAGAATTAAGTTATTAAAATGTTCCAGGCATTTTCTAGAAGGCTTTGAAAGCTGACTGAACATTCCTTTCAAAGTTGATCTACTGCCTGTTGTGGGTTACAAAGTAATATTGTGCTGCTTGCGGGTTACAGATAAGTTCAAATATATGTTGGTGGGTTTTTGTGGGTTTTTTTTTTTTTCCTTGCAGGAGTTTGCCTTTTTGTGAGCTTACGCTGCCATTGAGTCACTCTTCAGGATTTTGCAATTGTGTAGTTGTGGTCCTTCAGCAGTAATGGAAAAACAAGTCTAGTGTTCCTAGGAGGGCATTTTGAAAATCCCTGGGTATGTCAGACCAGAGTGCTGCATAAGACAATAGACTAACAGCCATCTAAAATGCTTTTGTTTTGTTTTGCAGAACCTGTGGCTGCTTCTGAAATACTGGGTGATCATACACAATAGGTTTTGTACTTTACAGGAAAAATTGCATCCTGTGGAGTTGTAGGCAGCTTGCAGAACTGTGTTGCTGCAAGCATTTAAAACACTGCTTAGGTGATTTGCGGAGATAACAAATGGTGAAGAGATGTGCCTTTCAAGACAAGTTGCACTGTCCTGCATCTGTCCCTTTCAAGATCTGTGAGAAGAGGTGGTTCTCTGCCATTAAAGTAGTGATTAGAGCCTCAAACCCAAACTGTTGTGTGGATTGAGTGCTGCTGGTTTGGGTTTTTAATTAGGGTTTTAAGATTGTAAAGGCACACTGCAACTAGCTGTATTCTGTGTATCTAACTAAAAAGGCTGTGTATTGGAGGGAAGTGAATTTCTGTAACAGTAAAGCAGTGTTCTGGGCTTAAAAGATGTGTTTGTAAGAGAGCCCTGGGTCTGCTCTTTCCAAATCAATGTTCTGCATAGGTTATGTTCCTCCTTGCATTTTGCAAGTAGTTTGGAGGAGCTAGTGGCTTCAGTAGAGTTGTCACCTTTTTCTGGTGAGTGCCCCTAACTTCTGCAGAAGATTATATTCAATTTCCTGTTTACTTAGCCAGTGTTGGGCAAACTGGGCTGCTGGTTCAAAGATGGAGTCAGTGCAGAGGTGTCTGTCTGAGCTTGAAGTTGGCCTTTGACATTTTGCTGCTCAGTTCTATAAAGTTGCAAGAGGTGTTTTGTTTTTGGGTTTTTTTTAAAAAAAAAAACACAAACAAAAAACAAAAACCACAACAGAACCTTCTCAGTTTATGTTGCTCCTACTGGGACCCATGAGCAGCTGTGAAACTACTTATCAAGTTGATGTTCGGATTCTCACTGGAAACTGCAAGAGCATGTCAGACTAGAACTCAGCCCTAAAACAGATGTATGGTTATAGATAGCACTATTGTCATGTACATCAACCCAAAATTTTTTACAGTAAGTGAAATAGAAACAATTAACATTTGCTGTGCAATCTTCTGATGTATCAAAAGCAGTGTAATTATCTATCCTTATTAAAGGTTCTGCAGTGGGAATGGATGACTGTCTCCATATTTGCTTGCAGTTACTGATAAGTAACAGGAAAGCCTGCTAAGTGGTTAGTCAGCAAAAGCATTATTGGGAAACTACAGGGCTATTGAGCACTTAAAAGCTGAAGACAAATTTTGAAGTGTCTTTTGTGTTCTGAAGCAAGGAGAGGAGAGGCAGTGCTTATGAACTTTGCACTGAGATCAAGACTAAGTAGTGAAGGCAGTAAGTGAGTGCATTAATCTATGGGGCTGAGAAAAACATTTCTTTCCTAAGAGAACAAAGTGTGACAGGGCTGTTTATCTCCCTTAAGTTTCCCAGGAGATATGAACCCAAAATATGTTACACTCAACCTCTTCTATCACTGTACTAGATAATTTCTTTGTAAAACAACTTACCCGGAGAGGTCAGTTTTCTAGCACAAGCCTTGCTCCTCTGTTCCTGACAGCGTTTTGCAGATTTGCCTTGTTCATGCAAGGTCCGTCCTCCAGAGCAGAATAGGTAAAAAGAGGTTTAGAGCTGCTCGCATTGAAAAGACAAGGCAGTAACATAGTTGTGAGACAGTTGCTTCTCTCCGACCCACAAACCAACATATATTGGGAAGGTGCAGTTGGGGAAGGTGTACATGATTTTTGTCCGCTTCACTGCAATGTGAAGTGCAAGTTAGGCGTTTTTTCAGAGGATTTCCACTTGGCAGTATGTCATTCTCCCAGTTCTCTCGCTCTGGATCTGGACCCTGGCCTGCCGTTATGGGTGTGGGACTCTTTGCTCACAGACCAGGAAGTTCTGCTGAACGCTTGCTGTTCCTTTTGAGTTGGACACGCTTGCCTGCTTGTTGGGCAAATTGTTTCAGTTGGCTTCAGCTTTCCATACAGGAATGCCTGTTTGGGCCATAGGAACAGCTGAAATAGCTGGGTTTCTGGCGTGTTTTGCTTGAGTTGTCTCTAAAGCCAAAACCATGGAAGGCTTTTTCATACAGTAATTTGGCACGAGCAAATGTGAAGTTAAGCGAAGCATGTTGAGCTGGTGGCAGTTGAAGGGTTCTATAGAAGCACTTCCTAAAGGAAGGGAAAGGCTTTCCAGGGTGCCCTGTCAGTGGCTGGTCGCATGCACGGCCGTGAGACTTTGCCCCTTTTATATTGCTGGGAGTGAGCCCACAGCCCTCTCAGTCTCAGCTATACCTGTGATGCAACCTGCTGTGCTTTTCCAGCTTCGGTGTTGGTGTACCTTATATCTGTGCTGATTTATATAGCTCAAGAACCTTTGGAGCAGAAAAACACTATCACCTTGTTTGAATGGTTTTCATTCAGAGGGAGTGGAAGACCTGGGTCAAAACAGGGTCTGACTGGATTAAAATCCCTGCTGTCATTCACTTCATTGGAAGCAGTAAGCCACTATTTGTTTGAGATGGAGTTTAAATTTTAAAACCACAGTGTAAATTACTGAGGAAGGGGTGTCATTTTGTGCACCGGTAATGGTGATAACCTGGATAAAGCAATCTCAGGAAATGTATTTCTGGGGGAGAAGTGAAGGGAGGTATTCTGGGCATGGCACTTTAATGATAACTTCTAGAGCTTATGCCTCTTACCAGAAAGATTTTTGGATTTTTGACTGGTACAATCAAAACCAGCTGGATTACGGGAATTTTAAGTGTTTTTTTAAAAGCATTTTTTGAAAAGCCCAAGAAGTCCAATTAGTAGAATTCAATTCACAGGAGTTTAAAAATAAATGGTAAGTTACCTTATAAAATATAGATCGCTTGAGACTAAAGTAAGAGCAGGCATATGGTTTTGATTTTTTTTTTTTCTCTTTCAAACACTGGCACGGTACTGAGGCCAGACAACTTTATTTTCCTGATGCATTATAACCAGCTGCAGATGTTTTAGACATTATCGCTTCTAAATAGGCTTTGACAAATGTCTCCTGGAAGCCAGCAGCTCTAAATATTACATGCAGTGTATTCTGAGGAAATGTTGAAAATAAAGTTTTAGGAATTAAATGTTCAGCGTATGAATCAAGAAGATTTACTTTCTGCTTTTGTCAGGGGATTTGCTAGCTTAAAGCATTCTTTTGCGAGACATGCACAGATGTTAGTTGGGACACACAGAGACTGGGACAGATACTGCCATGGATGGTCTTGCATGGTATGTTATTTATTGATCCTCTATTGCTAATACTAGAAGGTGGACACTTGCTTGAAAGGGTACTTCAACATCTGTCTAAATGCTGAACTGAAATTTGTAACAGGTATTCAACTTTTCAGCATTAAGGCAAAAAATGAAGTATGTATTTGAACATCTAGAAACACTGTTTCATTCATCAGTGAAAACGGCATGGCCCTTTACTACAGAAACTTTTGTGATATTTTAATTACTCTGTTCAGGATTAAAGAAAAGAACTTTGAGTAAAGATCTTTTTTGTGCTTTTTGTCTTTACACGTTCAAATGTATGGCTTTGGGGTGGAGAGGGACTGACTGTATGATTATTGACATGGGAATTGCATCAGATGTCCCTGACTTCCAAAATTCAGACCGCTTGATTCATCACTACATAAACCATTCACTCATTTTTCCATACCCTGAGAGAGATTGGGAAGATATCTGTGCTTTGCTGTAGACACCTCATTAAAAAGTGATTCAGTATGCAGCACCCTGACTTCTCAGCCTGGTCAATGCGGGAGGAGAGAAAGGAGGTGCCCTGAGAGGACAGGCTGAGTGCCTAAAGGCTGAATGCTCAAAACTAGGTAATGGAAATACCCCCAAATGTTGGGATGTGCCAAACAGGCAATGTATCTGATAAGGATTGTTTATATGTTAGCAGTTCATCAAGTAATGATAGTCCTAATTATTTGAAATTATTGGGGGGTTGCCAAAAGTCTTTATAGTTTTAAAGGGAAATGGGGATTGCTTAAGTGTTATCAGTAGCTTTTTGTGCAAGGACCTTTTTGGTTAAAAGGTATTTCAGAACAAGGTATGTACCTATAAATATATATATATATATGGAAAGTTAGTGATGCATCTAACTTGTGCCACACAGGGTGACAAAAAGGAATCTCCTTGCCTGTCTGTGTTACTGCTAAAGAGCCTTCCTCCAGCTTTGGACCAGTTTAACTATAAGCCAGCTAGTGCTCATTGAAATCCTTAGTGTCTGCCTGGCACTGGGGAGCAATTCCAAGAGAAGATTAGAGATGGCAAGCATCAATGGGTAACTACTTGAGCAGGGACCTGCATGCTTTGCTTGAAGGCGCATGGCATACTGCCCTGCAGCGGGGAGCCGAATCAGGCAAATGCAAGTCTAATGATTTGGATTTTGCTACTTCACATCAGTGTTTAAAACTGCTTAGATATAATCCTTCTAGCAAATCTCTCCATGCTTTGAGATGGTGAACATTCACTGCTGCACACTGATTTTTAAGTATGAACTGGTTATACTGAATTCTTGTGCAGCTGAACAAAGGCTCTCACTGATGCCTGGCAAAGAGGAGAAGTTTTCATGTTTGATTCTGTTTGTACAGAAGCATAAAATGGTTCTTTGTATCAATGTGCTATAACAAGTGAAACATTCAGCCGAAGGTTTGGTTTTCATAGTTGCCAATTGTGTAGTGACTCTGGAAAGTGCATATATCAAATACTTGGCAGGGTGAGGGGAATTCTGCTAAGTTGCTGTGGAGCTACTGGTTGCATGTGTTTAGTTGGACATGTTTTCTTGTCTTATTAGTTATTTATTAAGAAAGTATACATTGGAGGTTGCTGTTCATAACATGAATATTTTCTTAGTGGTTGCTCACCTGAGCCACAAAGAAAGTTTTTTTTTTTTTCCCCAGTCACCCAGGATGTTTGTACTGTCTGTAGAGCTTGCTCTGGTTTCTTGCCATGACTTCATCAGAAAAAAAAATCTCAAAGATACTATGTGCCCCTCGGGTGCAGCTATCTTAATGTACTTATGCTCAGAGGTCCCTTCTCTACTGTATATGGAGCCTAAAGTCATCACGTTTCTGACTAAAAGACAAGCCACCATTCATTTTCTGAAACATCAGTCAAAAGCATGTAGTATTTTTGTGCAGCACTTGGAAGGTTGATCTGAATACTTTGAAATCCATAGTAGCTATGAACTTTGGCTTGCATCTTCTTGTAAGGAAAAGAAAATGATTCCACCTTTAATGGAAACTAGCAGAAAGCTGCTATTTAACTTGAAGGAATCTGGGGTGGTTTCTCATCCCTGTAGTCTAAGTGGAGTATCTTGGCTCATCTGAAACAACTGCTGCTTTTTGAAATGCATTTAAAGGAATTTTGGAAGATAAAGTATTGGATTTTTCCCAGATTGCCACAGTGTACTATAGTTTCTTCATACATTCCCTTCTTGGATGAAATATTCAGCTTGCTGTAGTGAGAGCTGCTATGTAAGTTGTTCCGGACAGTCAGACTAGTTCTTACTGAGGATGTAGGATTAAGTGATGAAGGTTTTTAACTACATGAGCATTGGAGTTTTTTTGCATGCAGTGATCTTTTGGAAGCTTGCAAAGATTATTTAAATAGGACAGTGTTGCTGTGGAGTTGTTGTTTAATCAGGATCTTCTTTGGCTGTTACTGAGATTAAAAAGTTAGCATGGACTTCATGTACTTCTAAAAACTAAAGCAAGTGCCTGTTTAAAGTTTTATATAGGAAGGTGGTTTAAGTTAGAGCAATCAATTAGATTCAATTGTTTGGAGGTGTTAAAAATAGGTGTACTGAGCAGCCAAAAATATATGTTGAATTTCCCACCTACTAGCAAGCATTTGTTGATTCCTTTAAGGCTGGCACTGAGGTTTCCCTTCTGTTTTTACAGAAGCAATTTTTTTCTTTAGAAGATTTTTAACTTCTTTGGTTCAGTAAGCCTGAAAGTTGAGGGAAAGTGGAGATCGATACATGTTCCTGTATGAGGGAGTATGAAAGTGTGAATTTAAGTTTTGTGAGTTTGTGAGCAGGAAGAATAGTAAATTGCCTGAATAGGCTCTTCTCCTGATGAATAATGATCCAGTAACCAAACAGTGCGTGTTAAAGATGGCTTTGACACAAGTTGCCTCAGTAATAGAGGTGATTTGAAGATCTTGCCCCCATTTTGCAGCTTGCTTCCCCTCCCGTTGTGCTGGTGTGCCTCTGGATGGGCATCTACTGTAAACTAGATTGATGAGAGTAGCTGGTTTTGAAACAAGAAAAAAGCCTTTTAACCAAGCTTTGCTCCCAGCGACGATGAGTATGGAATAACAGTGTAGTTCAGCAAGCTGGTTTTGCCCAGCTGTGTGGAACAGAGACTGTTGGCCTCACGTGTTCAAAGAATTTGCAAAGATTTACTTCAGACCATAGACAAGAGTGTCAGGATCTAGCAATCTAAGATTAGTTTTACTTGAAAGTACGTAGCAGCCTTGATTTTGCTTGTTTTGTTATGTGAATTGGAAAGTAATTCCACTAAATTGAATGTATTAAGGATCTTGTTTTTTGCTTTTGGCAAGATTGGCATCTCATCATTACAGTAAGCGTTATGGTCCTTCCTCCTCCTAATGTCATTTGTGAAAATCCAGTCCTACGTAGGCTGCTTCTGAGCAGCTGTCCTAAATGGGATTACTGAAACATTGACATTTATCTGAGCTTTTTACTTTTATAATTCATAATAGCCAACTACTCTGGCTTATGCTTTTTGGGATGGTGAACTTGTCTTGCCTCTCTGCACAGTGGTAAACTTATGGAAAACATGAATATTTCCTAATCTGGGAGCATCATATGGACAGTTAAATCTTGAAGTCTCTTTGCTTGTTATTTCGAGTTTCAAGAGATGTTGCTAGAAGTAAAAAAGACTAGTTCACTTAATATGTGGCCCCTAGAGTATTTTATAACATGAGGCATGGGAAAATAGGTCTAGTTAAAGGTGTCTGTGAAGTGATACTGAGAGAGAAGTAAAAGCTTGAGGAGGGGTGAAAGTATTTCCTTGGTTTGTACGCTTGCTGGAGTGAATTTAGATGCATCTGAAAGACCACTCTGGTTGGCAACTTGCTATGCAATACTGAGACTGACCTTTAGTATGTGTTAGATATGAATTGTGAAGTGATCTGAGTCCATATTCAATGTGCATCTCTTAACAGCATAAAATTATTCAAAGTTGAGTTGTTTCTAGTGTTAAATGTCTGGCATATTTATGATTCTCTTGCCTTTCTAGCAAAGGTGGTATCTTTCACATGTACCATTTTTCTTGCATTTTCAGGCGGCCCTAGAACGTGTAGCTTGTCTCCCAGTGATCTTGTGTGTGCTCACATGCAAATTTAATGGATTTAGTTTGGGATTCAGGCTAACGTTCTTGGGCAAAAAAAAAAAGTTTGTCATGTTCCATGATCTCATGGGGAGAAATTGCTCACAGGTTTAAGTATGGCTGACTTTGGTTTAGGCTAAATAATCTGCTTGCTTATTACTACTGGTTTTGGTAAACAGTGTGGTGCTTTTTTCCTGAAGCTTGACAATCAGCTTTCCTCTTGTGGTTCCACTTTTATTTAAAAAGCCATCTTTCTTTCTACAGCCTTTATCTTCCGTGCATCCTTTCCCTAAGAGTAGCAACTGTAGAGGTGACATTTTCAACAACAGGTTAGTTGATTAAATGCTATGACAAATTATTACAGCTGCTTGAAAGCAGTTGCTGTTGTCTTTAATTTTACAGTGTCAAGTTACTCTGTCTTAAGTGCCAAAAATCTCCAGCTCCCTTTTGTAGAGGTCGTTATATGTGGCTGACCTGTAAACATGTCATCCCTGTATGTCCTCTCCTTTACAGAGGAGAGAACAGATGTTTCTACCTACCGAAAGATGCTTCAGGCACTTGCTGCAGGAGATGGTCACCAGGCTGTCAAAAGCAATCTTTATGGGCAGGCTGGTCTTTCAGAAGGAGATGTGTTTACAGAGCATGAAATTAACATTTTTGCAGAGAGGCAAATAATTGCTTACAATGGAGACTTTAGTAGCAGATTTGAAGCTTGAATGGTTATTGGTAAGGTCAGATGGAGCACATAGTGATGTCCACCTCCTGAGCAAAGTCATTCAGAACTTTTTAGCCGTTCATTTATGCTGAAAGGTTTTAAGATGTTGTAATGTTCACGCCTTGAGCTTGTCACTTTTCATAAAAACTTGTAATAGGCTGTGTTGCTGTATCTGTATACGTGGTATGGTTGCTTCAAAATCATTCTTGAATGGAAAACTATTTTTTGACTTGCAGAAAGAGGGGGGGAACGCCTATTCCTATTATCTTAGTCTTGAATTATTATCTAGTAGTACTCTAGTGACTGCAGGGGTTTTAAGATGCTTTGTATGAAGTGTCTGTGAAATAGGCCGTTGTCACGCACAAAAGGGATCTCTGTGAAAGCTTTCTGTGGTCAGGAGATGGGTCTAAAGGGCCAAAGGTCTCAGGTAGTGTTGGCTGTCCTAAGCTGCTCTGGTTAATGCTCTCACCTGTCAGGTCAGGGCTTTTTCTTGAGCAGCAATGAAAAACTGTTTCCAAAGAATGGATATTGGCAAAATTAATCAGATTGATTCTTTGCTTATGACACAGATCAAGTCTTGAACTTCAGTCTTCTATGGTAATAAGACCAGTTCATCATCACTAATTGCATCTCTTCGTTCCTGGTTTCCTCAGCCTGCTTACTCCTTCAAGGTGACTTCCCCACTTCAACAGACGTGCATGTCTGACAGAACATTTAAAAACCACAGAGCTTGAAGTAGATGAACTTTTTGTAAAAGAAATTGTGTTCTATTGCAACTAACCATGTCACAGAATTAATGTTTAATGTAAGTGTCCAGTCAAACTTCAAAGTGGAAGTAGCTTTTCCTCTCTGCACACCACAGTTGTAAATGGCACTTAAGGCTTGGGGCACTCCATTTTCAAAACATCTGTGCTTCTTCAAGGGCAGAGGGGGTAACCAACATGACAAAGGCTGTTCTGAAAACCTTTTTAAAATGCTGCATGTTACACTTGTGACCTTCCCACTGCTTTTCTGTAGGACATCATTCTTCAGAGTTACTTCTTCACTTCAGAGTGGGACTTCTTACTCTGTTCACACTGTGCTGAACAGCCTTAACCATAACCCCTTTCAGTAGAGTTGTCCTTGTACGTACTGAAAGCCAGTGAACGTGGATCTTAAAAGGAACATCTAAGCATTACCCAAATACTCCCCAGAACAACTGTCTTCATGTTCTGGGAACACCCAAAATCTATCTAACAGGATATATATCAGTCCCTGCTCCCATTAAAAGAAGGCTTTAAAATAGTTTAAGCTACTTCTATGCAAGACTGAACAGAGATTCACCTTCAGAATTCCTCCAAACAGGTGAAATGGAACTCGATGTTTCTGCACACTTTGTGTAAGCTGTGCAGTAGCACTCTTTTGCCAGCACTGTTTTTGCCATGAGTTACACTATAAATTTGCAGAGGACATGAGAGAGGTCATGCATAGAATGAATTACTCAGATGCTCTGTAACAAGACCTGCTAATAGCCTACCCTCTTTGAGATAGTCCTAGCAATGTGAGCTTTTTTTTTTCCTGTTTAATGAGACTTGGTAAAACAAACACCTAAGCAAATCTGAGGAGTCTGTATCAGTCATTCTCTGCTATATCTTATGTACAACCATGCATTTTATTTCTTTATTGATTTTTCTTTTTTTGTCAATGCTTAAACAATATTCTTTCAATATGAAGTGAGACTCACAAAAGTACTGGATATAACATGTTTGAGTCAAAATGGGTACTACTTTATTCTGGTATGACAAGCTACAAAATCTTTTTTAGAGAATGTCCTACTATGCAGCGATTTTTCCTCAGTCCCATGGAGCTTCATTATAGTGAGGTCAGACTATGTGCTGTAGAAAAGAGAGTTTTTATTTTATTATAGGGCTAACTGCTATGCACTTGTAATGATCATGAAGGACAGCAAATGCTCCAAATCAGTTTCTTTGGAATATAGTTCTATTGTGCTATAGGAACTAGAGTAGATCTAGGAAAAGAGAAAATATTGTGATTCCTACTGGATGCTTGTGAGATTGTTCGGCTGCCATAGCCCTGTCCAGAAAGCAGACAGTGAAGATTTCTGGAATTCAGTGTTTTCAGTGTATTCTCAAGGGAGAGATCTCCCTTGTGGTAAAATGAGACTCCTCACAATCTAATTGCCTCTTGGCCCAAGACTAATTTCTTGTGTCGTTGAAAAAAGCCTCTTTCATAATTTCGTGTGTTCTGCATTTAATTTCATGTCTTTCCATTTTCTTCTTTGCAGCAGTGTGGAAATGATTGAGGACTATTTGTAATACTTTGCCTTTCCTTTCCTTTCTGCCCAGTCATCCCTGCCCTTGTTAGCACCCATTATTTTGCATTTTTCTGTGTATGATGTTTCCGTAAATATCTCAGGATGAAACCTGCTTTTTTTCAAACAGTAGGACACAGATTCATACAGTCTATGATCTGTCATCACCCAGAAATGGTGATAAACCAGCTGCTGAACAGCTGCATAAGAAGTCATTCAAGTCTTGTGTTTATACAGTTAATGCCTTCTTTACCCACCCTTTGAATTGTATCCCAGATTTTTTTGATGCATTGTTCTGTTGTCAGGACCACTTTTGAATTTTAATCCTGTTCTCCACTTAGTTGGCAACATCAGCAGATTTAACAAGCGTGCTTTTCATTCCAGTATTGAAATCGATAGATAATTTTACAGGGTCTAGAAAGATTCTTGCAAAGACCGTTGTGGCACGACCTGAATGTTCACATCAAAATGTGTAAGTTTTGATTAGATTTGAGTGAATTCCAGTTTGAATATTAACAATAACAAGACTCTGTATACTCAGGTTTGCATCATCGAGTGGAGTGATGCATCTGTCCTCTCTCCTGCCTGCCCAGTTGTTACCTGTCCCAGAAAGAAGCTGCTTGTTTCTTGGTTTTTAATCCTGACACTGCTGTAGTTAGTAGCTGTTTGTCACTTTCAAGGTGACACCCAAAAGAGTGATTTGTCACTTTTTAGGCATGTACAGTGTTTTGGTATCGGCATCCCCAGCCCTGCTCTTCCTCAGTTCCCCAGATGTGTTCATTATCTTTCAGTTATTGGAAAGCTCAGGCGCCCTGAGACTGTCAACCAGCTTCTTCCCAGGCCTGACCAATTGATTTTACCAGTTCTTATTTTTTCCCTGTTGTACCCTAGCCAGGCTTAGTGTGCCCTCTTGCTACACTGGCACTATGAGCAATCGCGTAGTTTCTTGCTGTATTACATGCTTGTAGCTACCCACGTCAAGTGGTGAAGCACCTCTAGGAGGAACCAATGTACATACGCAGAATCTAGCCTTTAGATTCAGCATTTCGAGATAGATTCCTTGATCTTTTCCTGGCCTTGGGTCAGCCTCATCTCTGCCTAGGATGGAGGCATGGACAATTAAAAGCCTTGGGATGGCATAAAGATGTGTGGTGTTCACAATGTTATGCTGCATTCGAGAGGGGTAGAGTCAGACCTCTTGAGCAGCTTGCTTTAGGAGACAAGGATTAAGCCTGGGAAGTGTGATCAGACGGCACATACGGTACACATGAGTACTGCGGGGAGTTCTGCCAATGCTTTCCTTGTGGAAGGAGGAGCGTCAGAAGGGTGGTAGACACTCTCTTGCTGGGTATGCGTGCTTGGCACTTCAGCTTTTAATGGGTGAGAAGTCTTTATCCGTTATTGTAAATGCAATTTATTTTTATGGTCCCCAGAAGTTTCCATGGGATAACCTTCCCCATATGGTTCATGGTGGGGTTTTAGTCCTTAATTGCATGATGTGCATGTTCTGCAAGTCACGTTTGCAACCTGTCAGTGGTGGCTTGGTTTCCTAGGGAAGATTTAAGGCTGAAATTGGGATTTTTGTGCTTGGGTTTTTTGTTCCCAGTGGCATAATGCAGCTTGTGCCTGGTTTCAAGGAGCAGCTCATGCTTCCTGGTGAGAACAACTGCTTACAGGGACACTGTAATGGTACAAAGAGTCTCCTACAGCTATTGCCCAGCTGCACTGCACTGCAGTGTACAGCAGGACTCCTCCTCACCATCAAGGGCAGTAATTTTGTGTACTGCCTTCTGTACAAGGAGAATCTGGAGACGCAAACAAAGCACAAGTACATCAAATAACTGACAAGATAAACAGGGGGAAATTGGTGGTAGCACGGATCAGATTTTTTTGAGTAACTGGGGTAGTAGCAGTAAGTCTGATTCTGAGAGGAGTGTAATTAATCCTGGCATAGATCTGTGCATTTGCTGTTGCTGGGTGCAATGTACTAGTTGTCTGAGCAGCAATTAAATAACTTCTTAGGAAGAAGAGGCGTGTTAAATGTTGCTTTTTAGTGCTGATGTTTTCAGTTTAACGTAACACTGTCAAGAAGCATCAAGTCTCCCAGGAAGTTGGCAGAGAATTTACTTCAAAATCTTTAAAATAGCTAAAAGGCAAGTAGTGGTATTCTGTTGCTGAAAACCAGAAAAATGTGATTTTGCTGCATTGCTGCTAACAAAAAGCTGTGCTGAGATCAATGCTAACAGTGTGAATCAGGAAGCAGAGCAAAAGGTGGGCTCCTTCAGAGCACCACCTGAAGTAATAGTAAATGAATTGAAAATAATGATTTTTTTAATTATTTTTTTTTATTTCCTAAACCAAAGCTGTCAAAGTGATTGTTACAGGTACTCTTGGTTTCTCAGTGACTGGAAGATAAGCAATCAGTGTGTCAGCACTAAAGGTACTGCATGAAGAGTGTAGAAAATAAAATAGAAAACTGCTTGTGATTCTCTTTGTTTTATTAGAATTAGGGGGAACTATTTTGTTTGCCATGTTTAAGTATTGTGTGAGCATGGTATTGTTCCTGGTAGCAGGAGATAACTGGGGGAAAAGTATTTTGTGAAAATACCTGTAAGCCTCTTGGTGTCTTCAGTTCTGCACAGAATCCTTTTGGCCTGGGTCTTTATTTAGCAGGGGAGGTTGGGGGGGAGAGGGGGGTCCTGTGTCACCTGGCCACAATTCCTGGGGAAGCTTATTGTTAAACTGCAGCTGTGATCTGCTGAGCAAGATGAGCTGGCGCAGCATGTCTGGGGACTATGTCCTGTACTAGCAGGTGAATGCCACTGGTAGGTGTTTCGACATCCTCTGCGTTTGGGTCTGACTTTTTAGCAGATGACGTTGTCATTCTCGGGCAGATTGTGTCTCCTTTCGAATCTCTGACAGGAGATATTTCTATAAATTTATGTGTAACTCCAAATGATGGATAAGGGCTCAAGAAAAAAGCTAAAATACAGACTTTTTCCCCAGTATCTTTCAAAATTCATTAGGGAAAAAGCAATTCCTAAGCTTGATGTGCAGCTTATTGTGGGAAACGCTCTGTCCACTGACATAAAACAAAATCTCAGTACCTGGCACACAACTATATAGGAATTATCATTCTTCCTCCAGTTTTTGAGTCATATCTGTCACAGAGCTTTTGTATGGATTGAATATAGTTTTCAGGAGCAGTAAATGCTGAGAAATTTTTTACCTTTTTGGAGCATTTCAGAACAGTGGTATTAATCTTCCTGAAACTGGTGTACTCTGCATGCTGACAAATCTTTGCCCCTCACCAGGGCTTCAAACTTCTGTAACGTGCCCTTGAATTTTGCTTGAATAAGTTTGGCATCAGCCCAATTTCCACAAAGAAAGCTAAATATCTGACCTACGCTGTCAACTGTTGCAAAAACTGCTGCAGCTCTGTGAGGCTTATAGATACCTTACGGTGCTCTACCTGCTTTTCCAGGCAAAATCTAGATCACTTCTGTTTACTATTATGAACTATAACTGTTGACAAGCCTTCAAACTGCCTTGCGCATCCTACCTCAGAAAACATGTTATAATGCAGTCTCTTGTCTTGTGCTTTTCTCTATGACATAGTGCAAGGCATCCTGGTAGTGTAGTTTGCACAGTGGTAAGTCCCAAAATTGAATAGCTTTCACTTTATTTGTCTGTCTCTGGAAAATATTTAGACTTATTCCTTTGGGTGTCTGGCAAGTTTGTCCTGTCCTTGCTTCAAAGATTGTTGGAGCGTTAGCAGACATCTCTTTTTATACTAGGATTTCCCCAGGACGTAGTGCCCATCCAGGTAGATTCCATTTTAGGAAAGGAACAAATTGTCATAGTTTTTTCATCATTCAAATAGTTACAAATGCTGTAATTTTTTTGTAAACTGGAAAAAGTAAAATTTGCAGTCACGTGTTTGCCAGGTCCACCTACATTAAGCACCGAGCCTAGTTGTAATCTTGTATTGGGTGTCTGGGTGCTGTGAATTTCGATTCTGTGCAGTATTTCTGTATTGAGAGTATATGGGATGCTCATTGCTGTATCTTTAATTAGACTTCTGCTAGTATGATACATGGTTTGATTCTATGCTAATATTCAAAATATTTGGAAGTCACGTTCATCTGAGCAGTCCTTGATTGGCTTAATGTTCCTATAACCTGATCGGGAGTTTATAGCCAGAGTACAGGGAATTCATGGAAATGATGGAATTAATAGGTTTTGTACCCTGCATTTTTATTAAATTTTAATGCAGATTATTCAAGTGTTTCTGCATGCACAGCATAATCTGTAAGTCTGAACTGGTAAGTCAGATTTCAGAAATGGTGCTCCAAATTGTGTTCTTACAGGAAACCACTACAGCTTGTGTGCCGTTTGCTCAGGTTAAATGGAGCGTGTATGTATGCAGACATCTGGAGGGTTCTGCTTCAAATGTCCGTTCCTCAAATTGTTCTCCAAACCAGCTTGTTCACTCTTCTTTCTGTGAATATCAGACGTGTTGTATTTAAGACAGCTTCAGATAGCACTAAATGCCGTGGAAAACAAAGTACATCTCTGTGGATTTCATACTCATAGCTTCTGCCAGGAATTGCAGTCAAAAACCAGCTCTGGGACACACAATAAAATACTACATGTATGTTGGCTCCTTAGGAGAGCTCACCCAGTTTTAAGATGCCAGAAAGCATGTAAAGCAGAATGGGAGGGTGGGAGGAGTGGGAAGTCTTTAATGTCACTTGGAATGGCAGTTCAGAGATGTCTAAACGTGTGAATTGTCTGCATCTTCATACTTTGTGTGTTTGCTGTCAGAGTCCCTCCTGGCTGTTGTGCCTCAGGCAGGGTGAGTAAGTGTTGTCTCCCATCTCGACCGGAGGGTAGCCCAGAGAGTGAGTCTTGTTTGAGAATTTTATAATGTGTTGCTGTGTCTTAAAGCAAGGTCAAAGAAATGTGCTTATAGCTTGAGGGGGAAAAACAAGGAGGTTTCTGATGCAACTAAATGCCTGCAGGAGCTTATTCCGCAGTTTTGAGCAGATCCCTGAGACATGCTACTATGTGGGAAATGGAGCATTTCTGCAGATGGGAAGGGCTGTAAACGTTTTAGTGAATAGAAAAAATGAGAAAGCTGTTGTGGGCAAATGAAAGCAACGAGTCCTGTTCTGAAGTCTAAAACTAGGCCAGCTGGGTTTTTAACAGCTGAAAGAAAAGTCAGAAGCTGAAACTGCTGAGCTATCACAAGGTGTGCTGAAACCCAGGGGAGAACTCACTGCTTGATGCTCTGCGCTGACTTCAGAAAGGCACTGTGCGTTTGGAGGCCTGGATTGAATTAGTCAAACAGTAAGTTTAAAAAAGCAAACATTGCAAGACTGTAATATTATTTCTAAAGGTAAGTGAAGACCAAAGCATAAGGTGTGTTTGGTAGAGATAGATGGCTAAGCTGGATGTTGTATCGCTGTCCTCAGCTGATGTCTTTAGACTTCAATAGGCTGATGAACCAGGACTTTTTGCTCGATAAAACTGTTGTGCTAAGGGATTTTCAGCAACCTAGGTTGAATAAAACTTGTTACCTGGAGAAATTTAAAGAAGGGGAAAAGTTTTGGTTTAAGTACTGTTCTAGCACTTGATACAAAAACCTTGCTGCATTACAAAGTAGTCAGCTAAAATTGGGTCATGCTTGAGCAGTAGGCTGTCCTGTCCACCATGGAGCTGTGTGCCTGGCGTTCTGCAAGGAACATATTTCTTTAATAGCTCTACAAGCAGCTACCAAGTATCCCAGAGTGTTTTGCAGAAAAGACTCTGCTTTGTGTCTGTATGCACTGATCCGTTCAGCTGGTTCTGGTCCAGCTGTGGTTTAATTAGCTGACACAGGATAGGGACTGATCCAAGGGTGCCTGCAATTATCCGTGGTGTTACTTTCAGAAGGAAGCAGGCAGGTTATTTCCATATCCTGAAGTATAGCTTTCTCAAAGAAAAGCACAAATCTGAACGTGTGGATTTCAATATTACGGGTGTTTCAATATTACAGGTGTTTCAGAGCCTGATGGCCAAATGGTAGCATCGTGCAGGAAACTTAAGTCTGGTTTGAACCTGTTGCCTGGATCCGAGTCACAACACAGGGGTGAAGATGTACTTGCCTTTTTTGTCTTTGAAAGCACTTAATCATTCCACCTGATGTGCTGCCATTTAGTCCTGCGTTGCCTTTTAATAGTTCCTGAAATGTTGAAGGTATGGATTATGTTAATGTAGCTTTTAAATTTTTGATGGACTGAGATAGCTTCAAAAATTAACCTTTTGAAAACACTTGGGTAGATGGCATGACAGGCTTTCAGCGGCTTTCTTTTTCTAGTAGTATGCTATCTCGTGTTCCAGTAAATGCAGAGCTTTGACCAAGGTTATGCTCAGCTTCCTGACTCAGGACAAATGCCTCCAGCTGATGCTGGAGATATTTTTGTTTTTCATTGGACCATCTGAAAATCTCAGCTGGTTTTATGCCAGTACAAAGGATGGAGGCTGTGTGTGCTGTGCCGGTGTTTTACCAATTAGCATGTGTTGAACAACAAATAGATCTCTGACAACCCAAAAAGGAATTTTATTTCTTCATGGTGCAATCAGACTTGATCACTATTTATTTATGAAAGGGTTACCTACATTTAGCATGGATGGTCCCACGATCATTAAAACCTGGGCTTCTCCTGCAGTAAAGGTAGAAGATTCTTCCTGATTTTTGCCAGACGTGGCTTCTCTCATGTTTCCTGCCTGTCAAAACCCCTTGGGTGCTCTAAGTTTTGGAAGACTGGAAAGAATCTGCCTATAGATGTTTCTTATTTCTGCTTTGCTGTGACACAGATCGTGACAACTAGGTTGTGCCCAATGTGCATACTCTTGAGTCTTCCACGGAGTCCACCTCAGGTTGCAACATTCTTTAATAAATAGAGGAGCGGTGTCTGTTTGCTCTCCCTTTCCCTGTTGTGTTTCTGGATTGTTTTGTCATCTTCGGCATCTTGTTGTAAGATATAAATGCAAGATATACTTGCTGAGGTGCTGGGATAAATGAAGAGACTGGGGATGGACAGATGCCCCATTTAACGCTGTCCCCAAAGACCATAGCTTCTTGGGTCTGATCATAGTTCCTTGGCTTTAAAGAAAATAATAAATCAGCAAAACAAATGTTTGAACAGGGTTTGAGATCTGTACAGCATTATGATTAGTTTATGTGCTTCAGGAAACCTTTTTTCCTGGTGTGTAGAAAACTCTCGGCTTACGTCTCCATCCACCTTTATTTTATTCTGGCTGGAGCCAGGCACACTAAATAGTGATTAAACAGAAAAATTAAAATTCCATTTCTGTGCATTTGGTGTTTGAATGCTGATCAATTGCTTTGGCAGCATGTTAAGTAACAGCATGGTAGACAACAGAAGGGGCTTATTTACAGCAATCTGTCTAAATCCCTTTTCAACGTATTGCTTAATATGCCTTTCTGCTTTAATTCATTTTCAGTTTTTAAAAACTGAAGGATGGAAATAGGCAGGAGATTAGTTTAAGATATTGCTGGAGAAGTAATCACTCCTTAATGGTAAACAACTTCCAGTTCTTAAGGGAAAGAAAATGTGCTTGAGCTGAAATAGAACTTATGGGCTTGCTGTAGGGAGTTAATGGATCAAATTCAATGGCTTATGCACTTACATAGCTTGACTAGATGATCATAATGAACTCTTCGTGCTTTGAAATCTGCTTTTTGCATTGCTGTTTACAACTGACCATTTCAAAAACAGATTTTTGCAAAGTGAGAAGCTAAGGTAGAGCAAAGCAGAAAATTGTAAACGCTATATGCTGACCTGTTTTATAGGGACAGAAGTCCATATCCATAATGCCAATTTACGCTGGCCGTGCAGCATTGATAACTGCAATGTTCAAACAATGGTCACTGTATTGCACAGTTAAAATGTAGATATGGGAGGATGTGCTGGTGGTGTTTGGACAAAAATGTTATGCCCCCTGCTATGCAGTTAGAATTAATGGAAATTAGGATAAAAGTGAGAATTGACGTGAAATACAACATTACACATAAGACAGCTCCCTGCAAATGAGATGCTTGTTTAATAGTTAAAGCAAAAGTTAATCCTAGGAAACTTGCTGCATTTTGCAGATTGCTTAGATATCACAGTCTAGAGCGTCTGTTGAAGGGGTATCATCAAGTTATGTAATTTGCATAATTGAGTCAAATCCCATGCAGCATCCCTGAAGGAAACCACTAAAAAAAGCAACATTCTGGTCCCTGCATGCTGTGTCTGGATTTCTAGAGCTTAGACATTTTCCACAAAGAGGGGGGGGGAAAAAGCGGCGGGGGGGGTGGGACCCCTTCCAAAATAACATCAATGTCAGCACCCTGCCCATTTTCACAGTGAGAGAGAGTCTGAGAGCATCTGT
>JAVJGI010000064.1:57637337-57648893 GCA_035590275.1 Ibycter americanus | reverse complement strand
GGGGAAAAAGGGGCGGGGGGGGTGGGACACCTTCCAAAATAACATCAATGTCAGCAACCTGCCCATTTTCCCAGTGAGAGAGACTCTGAGTGCATATGTGCATGTCTTCCCTCTGCCCATGATGGCATGTTGCCCACAACTTTACACACTGCTCTGCTAATAGTGATGATACGAGCATAAAAATCGCAGTCAAGGGGGGGAAGGCAGTGTTTTATCGTTCACACTATTTTTGGTAGTCTGCTGAAATCAAGTTGGTCTTGAAAGCGTGATTCTTAACAAGAAATACGATGCTAATCAGTCTGCTGCAGCTACACCTTCCCTTCGGGGCTATGCGGATTGTGGGTGCTGGCAAGGTCACTGAGGCAAAGACAGTGATATTCGTTTTCTAGCACAGAAAGTCAGTTCAAAATTAATGTTCAGACATTGTTGACAGAAGTTGTCAGTGACTCACAGCAGACTTTTTAGATACGGTGTTTTAATAGCAACCTGCAAAACCAGCGTAAGCATTAACGTGTTTGCTTGCCAGGGATACAGTTAGAAATATTCTAACCTCTTAACATTTACCCAAGTTGAATTAAATTTAACGGAGCATTTCTGAATTGGATTGACTAACGTAACTTCTCTACCCAAGACTAAAAAAGCTCCAGAATGCAGCATGTCTGTCATGACCATCTGCAGCTATGTCTACCCTTCAAGATTTTAAAAGCTACTTAGAGAGGGATGTCGATCCAACAGAGATGAATGTTGTGTTTATCTTGGGTGAATCTCATTTGGCTTTTGTTGTACGGGGCAGTAACATGAGCACTGCAGGGGAAGGAACAGATGTCGTCACCCTACTCAGTCCTCATTTTACTTTGCCGGTGCCAACATAGAAGAAAAGTCGGTCCTTCTGAGTCTCCAAGACTGAGAACTACACAGAGCCTGTTCCTCAGGAATTAAGGATCAATAACTCATTCCATGTGCCTCCAAAGTCCAATACTGCAGTTTGTAAAGGTCTAAATAACTGGTATATGTTCCATAGCTTCCCCTCTTGTTTAAAGTTCACAAATTACTGAAGTTTCTCTCTCGACATGTGTAGCCTTGACAGAGCTTAGCTTAGTCCAGCTCAAAGATATTTTCATGTGTGTTTTCATGGGAGTGGGAGAATTAATGCGTCTATCCACTAGACTTTCTGCTGTCTGCCTCCCTGATTTGGGCTCTGTACGTAATATAGTGGCAGTCTCTGATTTCTTTTTTTTTTCCTCCTTTTTTTTAACAGCATTGGAGGATGGTGTGCTGTTGCCTACTTCCACTCACTATCGCAGTGTTTTAATGGCTTGTGTCGGGTTGTTGCTTGTTCTTGAGGGTATTTCAATGCAGGTTGCTGACCTCTCTGAAGAATGGCCTGAAGCTGTGCAGAAAATTTACTTCTCTGTTCACGTTATCCTATATGGAGTGTGCAAACACAAGGGCAACTCCGGCCCAGAGCCTGGGGGTGCTCACCCTGCACAGGGATGGCTAGAACTACTTTTTCATGGCTTTTGGGTTGCTGCTTGGCCTGGTGAGCATTGGCTGCGTTTGGTGGTGCAGCTTTGTAATGGTGTGAGATACCCCTCCTGAAAACAGTTGATACCCAGTGGTGTGGCGTCCCTCCAGAGGATGCTGGGGATGTTGGCGTGAATCCTTTGGGGTATACTTTGAACTTGTCTCCCATCTCTTAAGAGCTGTTGTGGAGGGCAGCTCAAGATCCATCCCGTCAGCATATTTTCAAAGGAAAGTAATCCATACAGCTACCTGCAGCAGTAGGCAGCTATCTTCTAAGGGACAGATGATTTCAGAGCAAGGGGGGATGTCTCTGTAATTGTACTTTAAGTTGCCCGAGTCCCAAGAACAGGTGGTATTTAAAACACTCTTACCAGTGTCCTGTTAGGCAGCTTTGATGTCTTTTTGCTGGTGGGTCTCTTTTTTTCCTCTTTTTCTTCAAGGTGCCTGACTTCCCCTGGTCACTTCATGGGGGCTTGGCTTAGGGTGCTGGGTTGCCATGTGCACAGCGGGTGTTGTGAGGCCCAGAGTCACCCTGTGTGTTTCTCCTTTTAGGTCTAGTCCCTAGAAACTCTCACAGTGCTCTCCTCTTCAGTGGTGGGTGGGATTTCTAGAGTAACTGCTGTAGGCGTTTTACATGTGTTGAACCGCAGCAAATGGCAGAAGGGATAGAGGCATTGTAAATGATTCTCCTGGTGTGTTCATTCAGTCCAGAGCGCTATAAACAAGAGACAAAAGAGACTTAAAATATTGAGGTTTCAGTCTTGCCAGTTGTTCCTGTGCCCAGTATGACACTCGTGCACAAGCCTAGCGCTCAGAAAGTTGCCAAAACTCTGTTGGCAAGAAGGTGCTCTGGTCTGCAAGAGCTTTCCAGGACTTTTCCTGGCAGGGGAGTATCCTGAAGAGGAAATTGGCCAGTAAGCAGGCCTGGAAAAGCAGGGATCTCGCAAAACAGGCAAAAATCTCACAGAACGGTACTGTGCTCTGTGGGTTATTTAGTGGAGATGATCAGGATGGTGGCATGTTGTCTGAAAAATTAGAAAACCACTGTGGTGGCCAGACAAGTAGATGTGCTGGATTGTTGCAGTAGCACAGAATGGCTGCTTGATGGTGCTGAAAATTTGATCTGTTTTACACCAAAAATAACCAAGCTGCCACTTCTTCTGTCTGTCACACAGCTGTCATCCAGACCTGTTCACATTAGCTGGAACAAGCTAGCAAAAGTCAGCTAGAGTTTGCATAAATTATTTGTGCAAACATCAGGTCAGACAGAGCCATATATAGATGTAGAGGTTGGGTTTGCCTGCCCCTCACCCACACCGTGCCCTTGCTCACTGCACCCCGAGGAAGCATCTCAAACCATTTCTGCTCACACCTGCTGTGCAAAAGCAGCAACATCCTCCTGCAGTGGAGCAAACATTAGATCTCTCGCGGATGTTGGCACATATCCTGTATATTTTTCAAGGTGCTCTGTGGTTGTGTTGCTGGCACCAACCTCAGATTGACCCAAGGACTAGCTGTATGCTTAGTTTTTCCCCAGAAGTGCTGTTGTCCACGATGTTCAGTTTGCCCTCCCAGTGCTTTCTTGCATGTTTGGTTCCTGGCTTACACATTCATCTTGACACTTAAAAATATTTTTTCATTATCAGCAAGTAGAAATTCACATAAGAACAGTGGTGTTTAGTGGAGTGGCTAGAAAACCACAAAGCAGAGTAGGCCATTTAGTTTGATATTGTATCTGGCGAGTTTAGGTGAGCCCTTCCAATAAGGGAGAGTATGGTTCCTCACCACGGCTCTGCTGCTTTGGAGCTGCACTTACCTTCGGAGTGATGGGAATCGGTGAGGCTTTTGCAGTGCCTCTCATGAAACCACTTTCCCTCAGCAAATGCAAGTCTTCAAAACATGCAGTCAGAGATGAACTGAAGACATTGGATCCCTGGTGGCAATCTTCGTTTTGTGTCCTGATAGGCGCAGAGTGAAATTCATGAAGGTACACTACCAGTTTCTGGTTTTGAACAGAAGTCAGGGTTTAGAAGAGTAGAGTTCATGTGCTAAAGGGACAGTAATTAACAACATAAAAATGAGCAAGTGCTTTTGATTCATATAACTTCATCAGAGTGGAATAGAAAAGAACAGGTGGTGAAGATGAAGAAAGTTAACTGATCATGTAGTAAATGTAAGAAATAAAGTACACCATCTAAATGTAGCTCTACTGGGATTTTTCCTATAGTGGTTGCTTTTCTTCTGAGTGTAACTGTCCTTTCCTGCTAACCACCCTTTTCTGGCAGTTGTCTGGTTTTCACCGCTGTTAATCACATCCCTTAGTGTGGTCCTGCTCATCCTGTGCCACTCTGAGGGTTCCCTTCCCTCCATCTTCCCGCATCCTAAGTATTTTTTGAAGAATATCCTTGTTAGCTCTAGGTGGCACAAGTGGGAGTTCCTTAATACCTGTTCACATCGTGAACCAGCTGTGTGACTGACTTCTTGTCCATCCTGAGTGCCCATCAGCTCTCCTTCAGGGAAAATAAAATTAAATTGCAGGAAGGAGGATGCTCTGAGTATTGATGTTAGTTAACTGAAATGTGTAACTGAGTGTCTGGATTCATGGGTGAAACTTGGCTTCTGCCAGGTGTGTTACCATCTGCAAAATGTCAAGAAGCTGAGTGAAAGTAATTTTATGATCTGTGATTGAAAGGATCTAGGTTGATTTAAAAATCTCCTATGTGGGGTGAAAAAGAAAGTTCTAATAGTTCACAGACCAGCTTTGAATCAGATTGAGCTCTGAATTTTAGACCACTGGTTTATTACCCTTTGGCATGGTAATACAACCAGCACAGCTCAAGGTTTTCAGGCATTTCCTTTGCTAAGGGTTATCACCTGGAACAGCAGGCGGAGCAGAGCATGTACTTGTGTTCAGCCACTCTAGGTCACTGACATCTTAGCTGAAACCTGTCTTCACTGATGGTTTGTAAGCTAATACACAGGGCTGCCTTCCTGCTGACTGTTGTAAAAGAGGGGTGGTGCAATGGGGATAATCTGCAAAACCTTCACAGCAAGGTTCACCAGAGCTCATGTGTCAGACTGCAGTGAGGTGAATCGCATCAGGCTGTAGTGCCTTGGAATGACAAGTGAAATGTCCAAATGTCCTATTTTCCCAAGACAAATCTAGGCATGAAAATGAAGAGTTTGTAACTAGACAGGCAAATGTCATCTGTGTCCCAGATGACAAAGATGCCTGATAACCCTGTAAGGTTACTATGCCAACCGTTGCTTTTTGGTGGTTGTTTGGTTTGATTGACCCATTAGTGAGAGTTTAAACCCCTTGCCCTCCAAGCAGGAAAGCTTGCTTTTTCTTTTTAGGAAGTTCTAGCCTGTGGAGTTCTCTCTGCAGGTCTTGAGGAATTAAAAAGGGAAAAACCTCTAAGTTCTTTGTGTAACTACTTCTGCAGTAATGATGCTACAAATGACTTGTAATATGCTGGTAGAGTATAAATGCAACATAATTGAAAACTCATTCTCAGAGATTATGTTCTCTTCTTTACCCTAAAACCTACTTAAATATATTATTTATATATATATTTATTTCCTTTGAATTTTGGGGATGTCAGTGTTTGACATCAGTATCATGGTTTTCTTTCCACACAACATAGTCTCTTTGATCCTGAATTCACCCATCTTTCATTTGCTAGCTTCTTCCCAAAACCCCATTGCTTTTGAATTTCAGGAACATCATCACGAAAAGAGGAGCTCTAATTGGGTTCAGTGGAGGCTCATGCCTCGTGTAAAATTTGCTTTTAAGCTGAGCAGCAAGAGTCTTAATAAATGACCTTTTAAATCTTATTTTGATTTTATTCAGGTGTGCTCATTAATAATGATCCTGCAATAGGTCTCCCATTACAGCTTTTTTGTTAATTAAATAGGATGTAAGATGTATTGGATGTTTTCAAAATGAAAATGGGAGTTTTTAATAGATTCCCTGATTAAGAATACTGGTCTGCATACATGATGGTGCCCTGAAAAAAATATCACTTAACAACTGTAGATAAAGTACCCTTGTGAGGCAAGAAAAACTTGTTTCCTCCCTCACCCCTTTCAGGCTAAAAACTACAGGCTAAAACCAACTAAGAATGGTCTTACCTTAAGGAAGGTGTTTAATCTCTTAGAAGAAGGGGTGACTGTTGAGGGAAGGTTTCACATGTTGTGTATTTAATATATCCAATCTTTTGTTTAAAAGGCATCATACGTAAGGCAAAAGAAAGACCCTTACTTTGGTGATGGACAAAGGAAAAAGGACTGGCATAACAAGGAAGCTATAAGGAGGGACTCTGAGCGTGTAGGTATGTAAAATTACTATAAAAATGTTTTAATACATATTGTAATTTAGTTTTGTTTTATTTGGTAGGCCAAATGCGGAACAGCGTGTTCAAACTTCGGAGTCAAGATGATCTTCTTGACATGATGCAAGAGTTACTGTGTGTTAATCTTAGTTAAAGCCTTTTCCCCCAATGCCACAATAACCATTTTGGGGTGAAAATGTATTGGTAGCATCTTGGTATTTTTAGGACAGGTGCAGTATTGATTTTTTTTTTTAACTTAATAAAAAGGATGTGCCTGTACCTCTCCCTAAAATTGGACATCCAGAAAGGAAGAAGAGGGATAAAAAAAACATTCCAGATTATAACGTTCATGCAAGTTCTATTCCATAGTTCTGGGGTTTTGTCTTGCATTGCATAAAAGGGCCCATTTTCAATATCACAGCTTTACACTGGTGTGTCTGCAAGGGCTCTACCTCCTCTGTGCAAGAGCTCAGGTTGTTAAATATACATATCCATCTGTGCTGAAAAAAACAACAGTGATGAGGTATTCAAACCATATGTATTCTTCCTGCAGTGAAACAAAAAACATTTTATAGATCCTCCACAGCATTGTCATAGCCCCTTCATCTGTTTCTGGTGTTAGAAGAAAGACTTTTAACTTCAGCGATCTGCACAATTTAGTAGTTTGTAGGAAAACTACTTATCAAATAAAGTTGTTAGGTTGACATGGTTGACCCAGTGCTAAATATGACATAGAGCACAAAACTAATGAAGGAATTTTCAAAGAGCTATAAGATGACTGCTGTTCTTTTGATACATGCATTAGTTTCTGGCCAGTTAAGCACCAATTAGTAGTAATGATGAATGTTTACTTTCTGTCCATCTATAGGAAATGGAGAACAGGGAAAACCTTACCCAATGACTGATGCAGAGCGAGTGGACC
Organism: Ibycter americanus; assembly: GCA_035590275.1. Classification (NCBI taxonomy): domain Eukaryota; kingdom Metazoa; phylum Chordata; class Aves; order Falconiformes; family Falconidae; genus Ibycter; species Ibycter americanus. The sequence continues at coordinate 57,642,113 of JAVJGI010000064.1, read as the reverse complement.
AGGCATACAGGGAAAATGGCTTTAATATCTTTGTGAGTGATAAAATTTCTCTGAATCGTTCCCTTCCAGACATCAGACATCCAAAGTGAGTATATAGTTTGCATTTCTATGAGTGAAAGTTTACAAGCCCTAAATTAGCACATCTGCAGGAGCATGCTCTTTTTGGTTTGTTTTTTTTTTAATTATGGACTCTTGTGCCTCTGTTCATCGAATACAGTCCTTTCACAGCTGGGTCCCACTGTCTCCTTGGTAGAGGACATTGTATAGTAATTGAAACGGGGAAATAGGGGAGATCAAATCTGGGGAAAAATACCTCGTTTTGATTCCAAAAGACTTACAATTACCAAAAACTTGCAGTCCTGTGCAGAGGAGATCTTGAACTTAACCCAGAGGTGGCTACTTCCTTCACCTCTTGCAATGTGACAGTTCAGTTCCTGAGCCCACTGACATAGCCAACAGCTTTTAGCAGCTAATAAGGTGGAGCTATTTCTTTCTGTAATGGAAACTGATGTAAATGTTTGACTTGGTTGACAAGTGCCCTAAGTGTAGTTGGGTGATGACTTTGTCACTAAACACTCTGTCCAGTTCTGATGTTGGCTGCTAGCTGGAAATGACCATGAAATGCTCAGGAGCAGAACAAGATTTGTGTAACTCCGCTCAACTGTGTATGAAGAGTTTTATCAGAAATCCTTCTGATTTATGGATTAGTTTCTTAGACATCTTCATCATAAAAACCTCATCAATGTTTAAGAGTAGAAACTAGTTCCAGTTGAATGCTGGCTTTTGAGTTCATCTATTTTTGGACATTATCCCTTAGGATGGTGTCAGACTGGATTTTGTGGAAGCCAGAAAGAGTTTTTCATCAGCAAAAGTGCTTCAGTTAGGACTTAACCCTTGTTTATACAAAGCTGAGAGGTTTTTAAATACTGTTTGTGCGGTTCTTAATCTGATAGCGTTGTTAGACATTTGAATGGAAGGTTATTTTGTGTAAAGCCGCTTTTATCACAATTTTAGTGAATCTGAATTTGACATCTACTTTATTCATGAGAGATAATTTCCAGAAGTCAGGCTTTATAATTTGTTAGCGGCACATTTGAGAGATTACCTCTTCAGCTGTCACAGCAAACTGACCGAATACACTGGCTTGACATCCCTTCTCAATATATACTCATGAACCAGAGCAGTGAGTATAGCTCCATAAATATGTTAGGTATGCAGCTGAAATGTTTAAACATAGATATAAATCAGGTAACTGAAGATGCTTGTTGATCAGCCCATACCCAAGTTCTAGGAAATACAGTTTGAGTTTGCTGACCTAAATTATACCTGGCCTCCATTTACAGGGGCTGCCAAGGGCTCTGAGAATTTAAACGTCAGCCAATGCCTGTATTTCCTCATCTGAGGATTTAATGTATTGCTTCACATTCCACATTGTCTCCCAAAGTTGCTGACTCCTCGTTGCTAATCCTGCTATTTAAACTTTTTTAAAATGTGAAACTTCTAACTCTAGTCCCCAGTTAAAATTAGTAAGTGAAGTGTCTGGGTCACCAATGACTTAAGCTGTGATTAACGGTGCTGCTGCAGCTGGTTTGCTTGTTGCTTGACATATCCTTTCCCCCAAGGTAGCGAGTTATAATTGTGGATGTCTCAAGGAGGATAAACAGCGTGTGTATAATGGATGCTAGGATTAGCTGGGCAAGGAGTGGGGTTATGTGTAATGGAGATTTGCAGTAAAGGAATACACAACTGAAAAGGTCTGTTCTGCGTTCTGTGTGCCTGTCAAAAAAAGACATGCTTGAAACGGTATGGTTTATTTTATTTGGGAAGTTGATGAGGGCAATTTATAACAAAGTTAGGCTAAGAGAAAGTCCATAAAGAGCATTCTAGAAAGAAGGGAGCTGTGTTTTAGAGCTCTTACTTTACCTAGCCTTTTACATACAGTAAGATGTAGTAGAGGCTTTGTCTGTCTGGAGATGTGCCCTCAGCAGAGAGTGTAAGGAGGAGGTGAACTGGGGGAGAATGTGGCATCTGTCCTGTCCTAAGCTTTGGGGCCACAGCTGGCATCCTCCCCAGTAGCTGGCCTGGGTGGGGAAGGACAAAGAAGCAGCCAATGTGTTTGCACACTTCTGAGATGGTTTATGTGGACCGTTACGTGCCAAAGTGTCACCTCTGCTTTCTGTTAATCATGGAAATTGAGGGGCAGGCATGTACTGGATCTGCCTGGTGCACATGTACAATTGTTTCAACAGTCATGTCTTCCCCTGCTCGTATTTCCTTAAAGTGCTTCTGGGTTTTTTAATATTAAATACTAGTTTTGCAGGTCTCGTAAAGCAATTGTAGTTGTAATAGCTGGAGGGAAACAATTTCTCTCCATGCTTAATGGTTAAACTTAATAGCTAAAGTTTCCCACTTGTTAAAGTTAGAAAACGAGAATTCCAGTTTAAAAAGAGTTAGAAGAGTTTTGGAGGCTCTTGTTTCGTATTGGAACAGAATTGTTGCTAGTAGCTATTTCAGAAGAAGGTTAAGATTTCAATGCCAAGAGCTGGATGAAAGCAGTCCATGCAGCTTTATTTTTGCATCTTGCATCTGTGCATTGCAACCGTAGCCTGCAAGCTCTTGGCAGCACCCCAAGACAATTCATTAGACCCAGAATAAGCTACTGTCCTTTCACTCAGGCACCAGAGTAACTTCCTGTAACCAAAGATTTATTGACCTTATATAATGTAGGTGCATCCTTCTCCATTCCCTGGGAAAGGTACCAGGGAAGAGCTGCTTTCATTCCCATCTGGCCTTTTGAGGAACAGGGAGGGAATTACTGTGTGCGTGCCTGCACTGCATTGTGCGCAGAGTGAAAGCCTCACTGTGTGCCTGGCAGGAGAGCATCTGCAAATCACCTCTGGGGCAGGCTATGCAAGGGGTCTGATGTTGTGGCAGGGCAGGGAATGGAGTGACCTCCTGCTAGTGGAAAGGGGACAGCCCTGCTAGCACTGTCATTAATATATTCTAAAAAACTCTATTCACGTAGCCACCTCTGTTTTGCGCTGAACACGTGGGGTTCTAGGAATGTAATAGATTTTTGTCTCCTAGTGAACAGCTACTGGGTGTTTAACTACAGTTGTTCGCTGTATGGCCTTAGATGTTATCTGTTTAACAAGGTTCAGATTCCACTTAGGGCCACACATGCAGGAAAATAAACACTGCACGTATTGCTGCAGTTTGAATTTTCTTTATGAAGCTACCCTGCAAACCCCCGCAAGGCAAGAGAGTGTTAACCCTAATTCAAAATTAAGATTAATGCTGTGGGGAAATACTCCCGTATTCAAGCAGTCCATATGGGGTCTCTGCAGACCTAACTCTCCAGCTTTATCCAAGTTCTTCAGTGCTTTGTGTTCAAAGCCTAGCCTTCTTCACTTCTCTCTGCAGAGCTGATCCCAGGTGTCAAACTAGACCTGCTGAAAAATGGGGAAGACAAGATTGATTGTTTAGGAAAATTGAATTGAATAATTGTCAAGCATGACAAAGGAAGCCTTTGTTAGAGGTTGGAGGTTGATTTGTTACTGAGAGAGGTGGGTTTCTTTATTGAGCAGTTCTTACCATGCAGTTATCCTGTCTCTTCTGTGTGTTCTTCACAATGTCATGAACTTCTGGGACTGTTTAGGTAAAGCTGCTGTCACACAAAATCCTTACTTCCTGCATGTTTGGGTGTTTTTATAATTTGGATGACAGTTATACATGTGATTAGAGTGATTTGGTTCTCTGAAAACTGGGAATGAGTGAGCTAAACCATCTACTGATAATGCCTAGAAGAGATACACTCAATTTCTGAAACAACTTTGTAGAACAAATTCTTCTTCCTAGTGATCTTTGAGGTGTAAGGACAAGGAAAACAAGTATTGTAGAGACTGTATCTTAAGCTATAACTGGAGTTTCCTGTAAAAGCAGCTTTGGCACCTAATAGATCCCTCTGACTTTCTGTGTGGCTAAGCGTCACTAGCCATTAACAGTCACCACTTCAAATGGAGGTTGGTTTGTGGTTCGTTGGTTTTGGTTTTTTTTTTTTGCCAGGTAGACTAGATCAGGTCAACACTGGCTTGATAAGGCCTGAAAGTTGGTGGATTGTTTTCAGGCACTTTGCATCAATTTGAGGAGTAAAGAATAAACTAAGCTACTTGATGGCAATTAATGTGGAAGTGCTGGCGTGTTTTGGCACCACCTTTTGACATACTCTATCTATGTCCAGCTGCAAGAATAAGCTGTACCTGGAGAAGCTTCCGAACACTAGCGTGATCATACCATTCCACAACGAAGGATGGTCCTCTCTCCTCCGGACAGTGCACAGTGTCCTAAACCGCTCCCCTCCTGAGCTGATAGCAGAGATAGTGCTGGTGGATGACTTCAGTGACAGAGGTATGATAATTTGTATGTAACATCTCCACCATTTTTGCTTACCGACCTAAGGGATCAATGAACTTGCATGTGTGTGTATAATGGCTTGAGGTTTTTTTACTTGCCAGCAGTGGAGATCAAGTGAACCTTGCTCTGGTACATTTAAAAGCCTAAAAGTCTGACAAAAAACTCACGTTCCGTATTCAGTTTGTGCTGGTTTAGCCATTTTGGCGTGGGCTATCCTGTGTTGTGGACAATGGGAATCAACAGGGAAGCTGGTTTTAATATTCTGCTAAGGGTCTATGTAGCCCTTAACATTTAACTCCAGGGTTAAATGCTTGATGCTTGGAATAAAAAAAAAAAAAATGGGGGGGGGGGAGGGGGGGAGGG
>JAVJGI010000064.1:57596942-57631815 GCA_035590275.1 Ibycter americanus | reverse complement strand
TCTGCGCAGCTACAGCAGGTTTTTTGAGATCTTACTCAAAATCTCCAAGGATGGATATTTCATGTTTCTGGGGAACCTGTTCTGCTGTTCAGTCACTCTTACAGTGACTTAGTTTAAAAAAAATCTTTTTGAAAAAAAATCTTGTTTAAGCAGTATTTCCTGTACTTCAATTTGTGCCCAAGAACTGCAGGTCTTTTTCTGCAAAATTCCTTTCCACTTGTTGTATCCTCAGTCAGTATGGGTGCATGAGGTTACTGCTCCCTGGGTCCAGGAATTTTTATTTCCCTTTGAACTTCCCAAGGTTCCTGTTGGCCCATTTCTCTCACCTGTCAAAGTCCCTCTGAGCAGCACATCAGCCATGCCTCCCAGGCTTATATAGTCTGCAAACCTTCTGAGGGTGCATTCAGTCCTGTCACACAGGTCTTGAATGAAGATATGCAATGATATTAGCCCTGATGTTGGCACCTGGGGTGAACAACTACTGATGGTCCAGGCCTCCAGCTCACCTTTGTGCTGCTGATTGCAACCCTTAGACCTCAGCTGGTTTTCTGTCCACCTCACTGTCTGTTTATCTTGCCCAGATTTCATCAGTTTGTCCATGAGGATGTTATGGGAGGCAGTGATGAAAGTCAAGATGCCTTTTATAGATAAGAAAAACTTAAGAATGAAGGAATCCAACCATATGGAGGAGTAGACCTAATAAAATGGGCTGTGTGAGCCTCCTGTATGCCTCATTGCCCTAGTTCCCTTGTTGAGTCACCAAAAGGTATAACTATCTAGGGAACACTAATACCTCTAAAACTTTAACTATGTTTTTTGCATTTGTATGTTCATCTGGAACAAACTGACATGTATTTTTCAACCTCTCCTTTAATATAAAACATGGTAAGGTTTTTACCTTTTCACCCTTTGCAGAAATTGAAAATTTTAAATTATTCAAGACATTGTAAATGTAATGTGTGCTAGAAGGCTGACTTAATTGCTGAATGTCATTTAAAAGAAACATCTTGCTGCGTACCTGGGGCTAGCTATGTGCAGAGAGGAAAATGTACATGCCATACAGGTGGTTCAGAAGTACTTTGGATTTATCTTATTTTATGGCTTAGCTTGACAGAAATCAGTGATTGTGGCTAAGTGCTTAAATTAAATATAAAAGTCATGTTTCAGCATTCGGTTATTTGCATATTGACTGGCAGCCTGTTCTTACTCATTTTTGAAACTACTTTTGTATAAATGACAGTGTTTTAGAACAAGTACTGTCCCTTGTTGATGCTGTGGTTCTCATTCTTCAGTCATCTCTAGAGCACGTGTTATATGCAAAGCACTGTGTTGATACAGTAATAAAGTTGAATGTGGCAGCACTGCAAATACTGCAGTCTCCAAACATCAGGATTGTTCTGGAAGTGTTAACCCAGCTGTGCTGTCTGCCTTACAGCATTGTATGTCTCTACATTGGCAATACACGAAGACTTAACATCCTTCTTACAGTAACTAGTCAAAATCTGCACCTGCGATTGGGAAGCAGTAATAGTTTCTGCTGAAGTACTTGAATATACTTAACCCAATATGACAATGACATTTGCAAAGTCAGCCTTCTGGCTTTTAGAGTGTATTTTAGGGTGTTGTTACCCAAGAGGCATGCATACTTGGCTATAGTTGATTTTGAGGAGAAAATGTTGTTATGAGCAAGGTGTATGGGATCTTATTTTCCCTTGGGGAGTCGTTAGGGAGGTTCCAGATTTCATCTTCACCTTTCTTTCAAGACTACCCTGATTCCTTGAGTCTTGTTTTAATTCATGAAAATTGTCTGTTTAGAGTCCTGAAGATATTTGTTCAGCCATCTTTACGTTTTTCTTATTCTTTCCCCGGTTTTACTCAGTTTTACTCACTTTTTCTTAGTTGTGTGTTTTCAGCAGGACTTTGTGCAATAAGAATTAGAGCTGCCCTTTGATGTTTGGGAGACAGCAAAGCATCAGGAGCCGAGACACTGCTATGTGGCCACTGCTCATCTTTGAAAGGCAGCAAGATGCTTTTAGACCTTTTAATAAGGAAGTCCAAGGAGTGTTTTCCCCAAGCGGTGTCATCTCAGCCATTGGTTTTGACTAACATTTTGCCCTTTGTTTGCCCGTTCGCCTCCTGAGGGCCGGTCAGCTTGCTTTGCTTTGCACCGTTGTGCCGTCTCTACACCATCCTGTAGCTTGCCTGAACATTGCAGGGGAGTCTCAGAGCCCATCCATGCACCGACTGTCAGAGGGAGCCACAGCCAAATCCTCCTTTCCCTCTTTAAAGACAAATCCCTGAGTTTCTAAATCTCTCTTTATATTGCAGTACCCGTAATACTGGAGGTAGCCATATGGGATAATCTGAATGGAAAAACAAATGTGGGTAAGGCTACTTGGCTGAACCACATGCAGCATAATTTGGTCTGAAGGGCAGAAGTCACTAAGTAGTGTACTGAAGGGAGAAGGCAAGGGGTGATTAATGTGTCATTTGGTGCAGCATCAGGTATGTAGCAAATACAACTCTGTTCCATTAACCACATCTGCCAGGCCTTAATTGAAAGAAATCGTGTTCTTAGTACCTGAAATAGAAAAGGGTTTAATACTTGAATTGTTTTTGATCTTTAAATGGAACAGTAAAGGATTTATGCAGCTAAAGAGATTATCTTTTCATCTTTAGGCACAGGCATTGTGAAAGTAATTTTTTTTTTTTCTCTTAAATGCGCTAAAGTGCATCTGGTTAGTATATCTCTGAATATGGAGTGACTGTGCTTAGGACAAAGTGGTGACAGTCTTTCTTACTGAATTTTGAATACGATTCTTTTAAAGCTTTTTACCTTAACATATTTCAAAAAAGAAAAAGCCAAGCTTCTCTTAAGCAACTATGTTTTTCCACAACCTTTTCATAAATGTCGCTTTCAAGGTCTGTTGTAGAAGTTGCGGTAACTATTGTCTCAAACAACTGATAAGATTATTTTTGTAAACTAAGTCACAGAATACAGAGATTTTTTTTCCTTTCTGATAGAATTCATTGCAGACTATCTCAGATCTGCTTAGACTCTCATAAATAACAGCTTTGAAGTAACCGACAGCGAGATCTCCCCTTGGGTAAGTGGGAGAAGGTAGGTTCTTCTAGGTGGGGAGAGACCTGGGAGTCTGAGAAAACAAATGCACTCTTTACTTTCATTAAAATGAAATTCTGTCATGAAACATAGTCATTTTGATATCCATATCTCACTATATCTCAGGCTCTTGATGATGCTCAGTTTGCAGGCCTGGTCATTCATCAAGTGTTTTAACACTACCAGGTGCATTAAGTCCCAGTGAGCAGTTCTTAGGCTACAGTCAAGTTCTAAGGATTTCACCGTTAGAATGCTTCTGATGGAAGCCAATACTGGTGTCGCTTTTCCATGTAGAAAGCGACTTGGCTTTGGTGAATATCCCTGTTTCTGGTAGGGGCACAAATACTACAGACTGAAATACGCTTCAAAGTCATTTAAGGGGTTGTGACCCACAGTCTAGGTGTGATGTTTGTTACCCAGACCCAAGTGTGATTACAGGTAGCACTGTGGAGCATCTATACTGGTGTAGGGGTGAATTTGTCAACTTACTAATACTTTGTTCATTAGTGAGCACCAAGTGGAGTGGAGCAATAAAATAAAACCTGATGCAGCTAGCCAATTTTGGTTTATGAAAAGAGAGTAATTTTGTTATTTTCCATTTCTGGCAGTGTCTTGTGGGTGTGGGATACTCTAGAGAACTGCTAGTGACAGAGCTTGCTTTGGATCCATCGTGAAATGGGGGGGGGATTTGATTTTAATGTTTTCTTTTTTGAGTATTCATTTTTAATGTGCCTTTAAATACCATTTCTGTACTTGTGTATACCTTTCATGGAGGGATATCTAAATCTGTATTGTTCATTAGGCATTAAAAACATATTCTCTAGTGTTTTAAGGGACCTGAGGACCCATTGTAGTTGTTTACTTCAGGGGTTTTTTGTGACAACCTAAATTAACTAACCAGTTTACTTTTCATCATCTTGTATTTATTACTTTAAGATCAGTTGCTATGGCTGAGGGATCCTTCTAGAAGGGAGGTGAAGTGGCTTTAAAAGGTCCAGTTTACTATGACCTCTTCCTCAGCTAATTATTGTGTAGTGAAGGATGTCTGGCAACCTAAAGTTTAAAAAAAATAAATAATTGAGGAGCAGAGTTTCTATTACAGCTCATTAAATCAATCTAACTGCATTGCTTGCTACTAAGAAACCCTGTGCATGTAGCTTCTGTTAGTGGAATTTTGCAGGAAAACAGCTTTCATTTTATTCACCTCACCTTGAAGTACATGTCCTCATCTGCTAGGAGTCAAAAATCTAGATATTTGCCAGCTGCAGTGCAAATCAGCATTTTAATGCTTTACAGCTGCTTCTCTATAGAAGTTAATTAGAAATGTGATTTGAACACCCTCTGCCAGTACTCATACGATGTCTATTATTGGTAATCATAGTTTCTGCTATTTAAGCATGCATTTTGGGTGGTATTGACAAAGCAGCTGTTCCTACACAGGGACTTGGATAAAGGTGGAAACTTCCTCACTTTTGAGAAAATTGGAAGGTAATGCTGCTGCAATTTAAAAATGAAAGTGGACAATCTAAAACACATTCCTTTTCTATATAGTTTTAATTTCAGTGATATTTACTTAGTGAGACAATGAGGGTGAGATTACTATAGCATCTATTCATAAATGTCATGAGGACCACTGCTGCCTGTTACCCACAAGCTGAGTGTGCATTGATGTCTCCAGTGAAACACAGTAGTTTACTATGCTGAATGGTGCAAGCCGAGGGTCAAGATTTAAAAGCAAGCTACCTTCAGCTATCAGTACTACCCTCTCCCCTCTCATCCAGCTAAAATGAGTGTCAGTTGAGAATAATATTATCCATGAGATAGTTTAGTTTTGGTGTCAGTACAACTGTGAGCAGTCTTGGGTTTGTGCTTTAGGATTTAATAGATTTATTGACCTTTCTGGCGGATGTCACTGACTTATTGTGATAGTTGCGTTTCTTGCCAACAAAGTAAACAAGCATTGGGAACTGATGACAAAGATGTCTAGAAGGAAGAGTAAAGTGTGAGTTTGTAAAATACACTTCTGATGTGCCAGAGTTTGTTACTACAAGTCAAATGTGTCTGCATTTTTCCTGCAGCTGTATTAGTAATTTTTTCATTTGCCAAATACTTTGTTTTCTGTTCTCTGACATACAGGCTACAAGACAATCATGTTTTTGCTTTGTCATTCATGGTTATTAATGTATGAGCATTATTGTAGGGATGAAGGATTATCAGTTAGTTTTCCAATATTCCATTTGGCTGCAACCCCAAAGCAAAAATTTCATAGGTCTGTGCTATTAATTTTGGGCTTCATAGTGGTTCTTCCGCACTTAGACACTTGAGATCAAGGCCTTTGGACTCCAAAGGGATGCATTCCTACCAAATCAAAGCAACTTTCAAGCGGGTTATGTCTTGGACCTAATGGAGAAGTCTCTAAAAAGACCAGAGTAGAATTCTCTGTTAATTCTTGTGCTCTTTCTGGAATCTTTCCTTTTTTCTTGGTTTGCACAGAGCAAATACTTTCAGGCCAAGAAGTTGTTTGTAAGTGAATGCTGCTGATAAAGGCAAAACTGAATCTCTTGAGGACTGGTTTGGTCTGGTGTTCTTTTTTTTGCTTTGTTTGTTTGTTTCCCCAGCAAAACATTACTTTTAAGGCTTTAATCTCACAGCTTTGATATCTTCCAAAACGTTTCAGCATGAAATGTCGTAACACTTCATCTACCTGCATCTCTCCAAATGATGGCGAGTTTGTCTTGCTGTCCGTCTTAGGGTTTAGGTTCGTGTCATGATATACTATCCATTGCATTACTACCAGTAGTGAGCGTATACTCTAACATGCTCACCAGAAACAGCTGCAGCTAACCCCTCTAGTACAGCAGCTTGTTCTGACTCAGTCCACATACACCCACTGTTCTGAAGCCTGCAGGTTGCAGTCGTGTTCACTTGCGTTTGTTCTGTCCTGTGACCAAACTTCTGAAATGCTTTTGCACCCCTGCTTGTCTCTCCAGTGCTCAGGAAGCAGTCAATGATGTAAATTAAAGGCAATTAAAGACTAAATCTGGTCTCTCACAATTTTTTAACTCTAGTACGGAAAGTGGAGGATAAATTCGCAGGATCCTGAACTGGTGGTGTGTGGTGCGCGTATTAGCCTTGCACTGCTAGAAGTGGTGATGCCATTGGTATGGTGGCTTGTCTTAACGTTTTTCAGCGTTTTCACCTGCGCATACAGTGTTTATCAATTTAGTAGAAGAGTATTATCATCGAGCAGGAGTGTAAACATTGCCTTGGTTAAACAACTGGATAATCAAAAACACTTACTTGGCCTTAAGATGAGGGCACAGATTCCCCAGGTTGAAGGCAGTGTTCGGGACAGTAATGCCCTTCCTGCTAGTCACCATGGCTACACGAAACTTGAGCTGAATATTAAGTGTGCTGCAAGGAGTTCATTCTTGTTTCAGTGGCTATAAAGGCTACACAGGCCAAAATCTGCAGCTATCTTGTTTGTATGTCAGCAAAGCAGTCTGATGTTAAAAGCAATCAACAAGGAAGTGACTGAGTCACAAAATCACCTCTTTAGATCAAATGTAGTCAACAGAAGAAGAAAAAGCCTAAGTGGGTGCTTTAATCTTGATACATATTTAATGAAATGGGAAGGCAGAAGAGTAAACTAATGAGAATGACTCTTTCCTCTGGGAAGGATGGGTTATGGCACAGGAGGAAAAACTGGTACGGTGGGTTGACCAGGGAGTGGGTATGCAGGACTTCAGAACTGATGCGTACGCCACAGGCTGGCTTCACTGCTTCCAACAAACAAAAGGTGCTTAAAGCCTACAGCATGAAGGAAGGATGAGTAAATGTTTTTTCCTGGATTCCCTCAGGAAGAAACAGAATAGACTTCCATTACAAATGAAATTCTACTGAGAGATTAAGAAGTTATGCTGTAGCTAAGATGATTATTCCCTGTGTATTTCCCTGCTTGGAAATGCAGCCTACTAAACTTTCACTAGGGTCTGCGTGTATTTATATGCTAATGCCATTAAATGTGAATTTTCTCATTTTGAGATTACACCTTTGTCTCTGCATTCAGTACTACTACCTCCTGAAGCCATAACTGAGCAGGGTTTGGATGTCTGCTGTAGGGTGGAGGAAGCTATGAAATCGTTCCCTTGGCAAATTCAGGAAGTAGTTGATGATACAAGCAAGACAGCAGTTTATGCACTAGAGTTTATTGAAGCACACAGCACAGGCTCACACAAGTGGTCTTTGCCCCAGCAACTTGCAGTCTGGCTTATTTCTTAGGCCCCATGCTTCCACTTTTGTGCACTGTGTTGTACCTGAAATGGATGCTTCGTTTTAAAACATTTAGAGGGAGAACAGTAAGTCAATAACCCTTCCAGAAGCCTGACTCTTTTAGTCTTTGTAACGATGTTTGATGACTGCTGTGATGACTGCTATATTAGCAGGTGAGGTGGTACACTTTCAGCTATTACCCCCATGCACAGAAACCCTTTCCTTCCCCAGTTTTTGTTTGTAAAGATGCACTGAGACCCAACACTGATGCAGAATGGGCAGTGGAAACTGGGCACCCTCCCCTTTAAGAGTCTACCACAGAATTGTAATCAGGGAAGCAACAGATATTAATTTTCTCCCTTCCCAAGCCTTTTCTTCTTTGTTTGTAAGAAGATTCAGCTCGGAAAGCTGTGATCAGCTTAATCAGTTTGCTATTATTGGGATTGGTGTTCATAGTACAATTTATTAAATCAGTTTATTATCCTCCCAACCAATTTCAGTGATCAGAGTGTGAAAACATTGAAAGAAAATTAAAACTAGTGTAAGTGCTGCCTGTTTGGATAACAGCACATTTTGCTATTTAAAAGGATTGCTCATCTGTACCAAAACAGGGAGAGCAGTTAATTTCAATGATGTAGAGCTTTCTATTTCAGGGAGGCCTGGCTTGCACATTGTGATGTATTCATGAAGAAGTATAATTCATTCTTAAATTGTTAAACAGCACGTTAGGGCCAAGTATCTAAGTAAAGATGAATGGATTAATTTGTAATCTTAAACAAGCATGTCTGCGTGTGGGAGGGTAGGCATGGGAGACTGGGATAACCTGCAAACAAATGCCAGATGAACAGTTGCACTTCAGGTTTTGGTGGCTGGAGAATAGCCAAAATAACCTGCAGGAAAGGGAAACCAGCCCAGTCTGCTTGAAAGGGAATCCTGCAGAACCTCCAGTCCTCTCCTCCCATGCCATGTGCCTTAAGCAGGATGGGGAAAGTTCCCTGAATTTCCAGAGTGGCTTTCCTGTCTTCATAGTGTCTTCGACCTTCTGAGCATAAACTGAAGCAATGCACCTCGGCAGGAGGCAGGATATGGTAGGGCAGAAGGAATTTGGTGTCACCAGTGGTATCTGAGTAATGCGGGAAGGTGTCTGGCAATGTTTCTGATTTCAGCAGTGCTGCTCATTCTGGATTAGGTTGATAGTACTCATGAGCAAGGGCACTAGGGTTGCGGATGTGCTGTACAGTGTAAAATTCAGAAACCAAAGCTGATAGGTCTAAAGTGACACAAACCATGAAATGTTGCGCTAGTAGGACAGGGGAAATGTTTCCCTCCTAATTCTTTCTCTGGACATAAATCTGTATCATAGTTTCAAGTTCTGACTGGTCATAGAAAATTTTTTTTTCTATGACAAATGGTACTTCCTTCCCTGTCAATACTACAGAGATGTTACAGGGACATATATAAAAAGACGTTAGGCCAACCATGTTATTGCCAAACAAACTGTTTTGAGTCCTTAAAGCCTCATCCTGTGCTCCTCTGCAGAGGACAGTTTGCCTGAGTGACAGTGAAGGATTTCCTTGCAGCTCCTTTGAGTTCAAACATCTGTGAAAATAAAGGTTTCACGGGATGGGACCAAAAGAAATCTGCTGTCTTTTCAGCCCTGGGATCAATTAATGACCTTGACGCTCAAAAGCCTGAGCAATGGCCGCATTATTCAAAACATTCAACTTGAATCGTTCAAGTACAGAAAGCAAATGTGTATCGAGCACCTCTCAGCTGCAGCTGCCCAAGATTCACTGCAGTCGGAGGTGGAGGTCGTCTTAATCATCTGAGCTCTGAAGAGTGCCAAAGTGCTACCAGACCATGAGTCTGATCTAAAAGAGCCTGATAATTTCCTCAAGGCAGCACCCATCTTTGCTTCTCAGGAGAGAATGACCGGAGTCATCAGCTTCAAGCAGCATCTGCTTAAAAACAAAACAAAATTTCAAGAACTCAGCAGGCCGGCTACAATCTCTTTTCCATAACTCTGCCAACCTACCGGGAAGCAGCCTAACATGTTTGCCTACTGAGGGAGGTGTGCACTAGTTGCACGTAGCAGTGGGGTTTGTAGGTGTCTATGAGGAAGGTAATCACCCCATATGCAGTTACCTCTGAGCAGGTGCTTCAGGTCTTGGTGCATGATTTGGGCGAGGGAAAAGGGCACAAACAGGCCAGGTTTCATCTGTGATCTGTGACTACAGCAGCCTGCTGCTGTCTGCAAAACTGAGCTGCTTGGGCGCAAGGGAATGAGGTTCCGTGTACTGCAGAGCAGCTCTTGAGGCGAGTAGCTGTTGAACTTAAAGTACGCGGGCCAGACGTTAGAAACTTGAGAACTGCTGGATCTCTTCCACTGATTTCTGTGGGGAAAATAACTTTGGTCAATGCCAAATCAATTCAAAATCGGCCCCAAGCCTACTGATGATTTTGCACAAGCCTCTGTGAAAATGTGCCTGAGCCAGTGGGATGTGAAAGACAGGGGAGGGATCCAGACAGCGCTGAGCAGAGACAGGCTGTGTCGTTTGCCTTGACAGGATGTATTGAGTTAATTTTTGCTTTGACTTGAACAGTTGAGTCCCGTGGACCCTGCGACTATAGTGCTATTTAAGCTGGTTTGGTCCTGTAGATCCATATCTAAGTTGCCTTGTTTCTCATGCATTTGTCTCTCTATTTTTTGCTGTATGCTCCCTATGTTTTGCTGTAAAAAAACAATCCCTGGCTGCCTCTGTCCTCTTCTGGCTTCTGTATATGTTTGTTTTCGAAGTGGTAACATTCTTAGGTGTTTGTTCCATTGGCAGGCATGCAGTGGCTGGGATGGAAACCCAACTGGACATAAGAAATGCCTATCTTGAAAAATCCTTGCCATGCTATAAGCGGTCACCAGACTAATGGCAGCTCTGCTTGGCTGGTGAGGCCAGTAGGGAGAAGTGCAGTAAGACCACCACTGGAATTTGACCTAGGAGGAAAAAAAGTGTCTTACATTCGAAAGCTTTGGGACTGCTTATGTTAAGCAGGCCTGCTGTTGAAGCTTCTCCGCTATCTTCACGCAGTGTTATTTACAGCTCAAAATAAAGAAAGCAGTAGTTCTTGACTGGTACTGTTAATGTATACGCTGTATATCAAGTTTATTGCAAAGTCTGTTAGCAAGCTAGAAGCCTAGTTTTTAATCTGCAGATAATCTTACTCTCATTCATGTGTTTGAGCTGTATTACTTTGCCCAGTGTAGACGCAACCATTGGAATCCATCCAGTTCACCTAACAACTTTCATTAAAGAAAATTGCCCTTGTAATAAAAATTACTCAGTGTGACAAGATTCCATAATATATTTTTTAAAGCCTCATAAAATTTTGTAGCAGTTAATGCCACTTGTTTGGTTTTTTTGGGATTTTCTTTTAAAAGCAAAAATTGACTTAAATGTGACAACATTTGTAATAGAATGAAATAACTGTTTTCTGTCTCAGCATGTAGAGGCTGGACAGCAGGAATAGCACAGGGATAATTAAATAAGAAAACCTTGTCTTTGAAAAGTACGTTGTATTGTGTTTTGTACGTTGTTTGTGAGGTTGATTGAAAAGTCTGTGACTCTTCAGTAAGGGAAAGCAGATACAATAAAGTCTGTTCACTTGCAGTTCATGACACATACATCTTAACCTTATAAAACGCAATGATAAAGCATGGATTTTTCTGCAGCAATTGGGAGCAGCTTATCTGAGCATCATCCCTCCTGGCCACAAGGACAGCACTTAGTCCATGTGTCCCCTGCATCAAGTGAGAATACATGTGTGCCGATGGAGTACCTGTAGCTTTTCCTTGCTTCTTCCAGCTGTCAGAGACATAAGATGGTTCCTCATGTGTGAGACCTTTCTTACCAGTGTAGCATAGAGCAGGCTTCTCGCTGCTAGCATGAAATGCTTTGGTATTTTTTTACTATGGAAACATAGTAAAGAAGTGCTAAAGAACCAAACCCAGCATTTGGGAATGGAATGGGAAGTCAGCGGATTAGGCTTTCTGCTGTCTCTTTGCAGACTACTCACCTGAGAAAGCTCTGTGGCTCCTATGCCGCCTTTTCTTCTGTTACACGATAAAAATGGGGAAATCTCTCAGTTCTTAACTGCTTGTTCTTTAGTAGATATAAATCAACCTGTCTTCAGTCAGTTTGTAGCAGGGCAGCCATCATCATCGCTACAAATATGGCCAAGTTCAGTGTCGTTTTGTTCACTTGTTGCTGTGTGTCTTCCTGCATGAGACCAGGTCCAAAAACACGCTGGTGTTTCGTGGTAGCAGGCTCAGCTGTGCTGTGCTCATAGCCCTGGGGGAATCTGTCAGGCTGCCTTCAGGTGTCACCGCAGATGAAATTGCACAACAAACCAGGACGGTTCAGAAAGGCGTATGATGCCAGAATATAAAATGACCAGCACAGGTGGAAAAATCTGTATCTATTTTCCTTTTTTTTTTTTTTTTTTTTGAGCTTTGGATTTTTTAAGACTTTCCAGTGCTTTGTAGGTCTGATTTAGGTAACGTAAATATTGTGGAGTCTGATCTTGCAAGTGCTGCGAGCATCTGTGGCTGCTGTTAGGGGAATCAGAGACAGAGCTTCTGTGTGATGGTTGCCTCCTTTATTGTAATGAGCACCAGCACCCATGCTGGTGTTTGTCTTGTCTTGGGTAGATTAACTAAGTTGTACCTCCTGTCTCGCGCCTAGCTGATTTATGCTTGAAGTGAGGATTGTTTGTTCTGTTTTCTGATGAACTAATCTTTTGTGATAAACCAACAGTAGCAACAGATGAGCTGTGATGTTAAATACGGGTAGTGACTTTTCTTTTTTTTTTTTTTTTTTTTTTTTTTGATTGTTGTTGTTGCAGTGGGGAAGGGAAGGGTGCGGGGAGCTTTTTAAATCTACCCACTGCCTTAGGAGGAAGGCAGCTGCACTAATAATATATCTAGTCTCTATGGAATGCCCTTATTTGAAAAATCAGTAATTGAGTAGACAAAATTTCTGGTTGCTTGAGAGGATCTATTCAGAGGAGACTCAAAGGATGAGGGAAAAGTGTGCTAGACAGCAAGAAGTTCTAAGGGCTCTATTGAGCAGGGACACCTATGAAGATACTGTGGGACAATTAAACTTGTCAGGCAAAACACTAAAATGCATTTGTGAGCAAAAAATCCTGGGGAATGTGAAATAAAGCTTTGAAAAGAGCAAAGAGCTTGCTAGGAATACCTCAAAAGCAAAGAGGTTGATTTTGGCGATCTTTGAAGGAAGGCAGGTGGTGGCTGCTTCAAAGAGAAGATATAGAATGCATGTTAGTCATAGGGATTTTGCCCACCTTTTGTTTTCTTCCAGTAGCTAAAACCCTGAAGCACAATTGCTGGGTCAGCACCATGGGGGAGAGCTCATAACTTCGCTAAGTTTATTTGCCCTTTTGCTCTTTTTAGAGAGCTATTCCAATACCCAGCTTCCCTGGTGCCCTGTTCGGGGGTACTTTCACACTGTCTGCCTTTTCAGCCCCTGCCTTTCATGCCTGCTTTGGAAGCCAAGGAATACTCGGCTAGATGGAATAGAGTGGATGTTTTCCCTATAGTCAAGCAAATAAACCTGTGAAGTTGTTTGTATTGGAATGGTTGCCTCTATTCAAGTTTTGTTGTGTGAGATTTTAAGGTTAGTTAATTGCTTAGATTTGACAAACTAGCTTTTGCCTAGCGAGGCTTGTTTCCCTGATCAGTTGCTGATGGCAGTGGATAGTACAGTGCATTAATGAACTGTCCCTGGCACACTGTGAATGAGGTTTGCTGTCTAGTCAGTCAAAACTTCAGATGCCTAAAGATCAACCCATTAGTGATTAGGCCAGCATCAGCTCTTACTCTGTTTTTAGGTTTTTCTTCGGTGCTTTGCTCTGATGTAAAGACAGCTGTGTGCCCCTCACTCTTTATGCAGGCCAAGCTTTTTATTTCCATTTCTAAACAAGCTGTCCGTTGTTTTGATCACTCAGTAATATTTTTCTGCAGTTCTCCTGTTTGAATCCTTGTTAATCGTGGTGACAAGTGTCTGTGCTAATTCAGGTGTGGCTCCAGTCCATATTCAGTAGCGTAAATGTTTCCATATTTAAATGCAGATATCTCCTCTAGTAAG
Source organism: Ibycter americanus (assembly GCA_035590275.1). Lineage (NCBI taxonomy): Eukaryota > Metazoa > Chordata > Aves > Falconiformes > Falconidae > Ibycter > Ibycter americanus. The sequence goes on along the minus strand of JAVJGI010000064.1, from coordinate 57,618,261 downwards.
CATTTAACGTAGTCATCCAGATACGTACAGTGGCTATGCTTGCCTTGCCAGCTTGGAGGGATGTCTGACTGCGCTTTTTGCTGCATTTTTTATTTATGCGTGAGTGGATGGTTATGTTGTGTGTTTTGAAGAAGCCAAACACAACTTCAATGCACTGAGTGCAGTCTGCTCCTGAAAGTAAATTGTCCTGTGTCTCTTCTAAGCTACATCGTTTTTCTACAAAAGTGTCTGAGAATCCCTGCTCTGATAAAGTTCTCCCAGAGGTCTGCCAGCTGGGGCTTTTTATTCCTTTTCCTCTTTCTCTGCTGCTTGCTTTCTCATCCTGCATTCCATCTTTTCCTAGTTCCTCTTTTTTTTTTTTCTTAATTGCTTCTAAGGTTTTGGAACATCTTCAGAAGTCTTGGTTAAGCACTTATGTTTAAACCCTGGATTCAAAAGAAATCGTTCTTACTTCCTTTTTCCTGTTACTGCATTTGTTAACTGTTCAGGCTGTACTTCCAATCTGGTAAACTTCTGGTAAAGAAGGAACTACCATTTTGAAGAAATTGGTTGTTACAGTGTTTAATTTTTTATTTAATTACAGTGTTTAAATTTATCATTTTCATACAGAACACCTGAAGAAACGTCTGGAAGATTATATGGCCCAGTTCCCAAATGTAAGAATCCTCCGAACCAAAAAGAGAGAAGGGCTGATAAGGACTCGAATGCTGGGGGCCTCCATGGCAATAGGGGATGTCATCACCTTCTTAGATTCCCATTGTGAGGCCAACGTGAACTGGCTGCCACCTCTGTTAGGTGAGTGTGTGGTTCTGTACAAGCTGAAAACTGAACTGCTAAAGAGCTGGCAACGGGTGTTGGTGTTGAATTTTGTTTTATTTCCACCTGCTGCTTTCCCCTCATGTTGTAAGTGAACAAAAGGAAGATGAAATGTTGTAAAAGGGAAAACAAACAAACCACAAGACTTAAGTGAATTCTTGGCAACTTGTAGCCTTTAATACAAGAGCTCTTTTTCTCTTTTAGAGTCCTGCACTGTACACTAACCCTGTCATACACTTTGTTTAATTAAAGAGCAGAGATCATATGTTTCTGTTTCCTCACTAAATGAAATCTTAAATAATTTACAGCTCGCTCGAAGAGTAAACTGTAGCATGGTCATTCAGTAACTTGCAGAGAGCAATGGCTTTATGATATAGCAAAGATCTTTACATACAGTTTTAAGTAGCTTTTAAGGGGTTTTCTCTGCTATATAACTATATTCGGCTTCATACTCTAAAAGCCTGTGGAAAATACTTCTTGTGAATGACAGCTGCTGGTATGTGTTTATAGAACATGTGCAGTCCTTTCCAAGGCAGTGCTTCATCTTTAAGGAGGCATCAGTTTTACAATGTCAGTTCTTGTCAAGGATGACTAATTGAAATGACAGTGCCTTCTGTTTCTGGTACCTGTATGCCTCTGGCCAGTATCATACTTCTTTACAACCTATTGCAAGTGACCTGTCAAAGCTCTTTCTGAGTTATGACTTTCTCAAATAAACTGTGGGTAACAATACTCAACTGGAGATTTAAGGAAAAAATAGTCAGATTTGTCGGCAGGATTGTTGGATGGTAATACTGTTGCTTTCAGTACAGTTTGTATCTGGCGATAGCGTAGAAAATTTGCAGCTTCATGAGCTGCAGGAAGGGAGGACAGAATTAGCTCAAATGCCATTTAAATGCGAACACATACAGTATGTTTTAATTTTAAAGCATAGAAAGGATTTCTGTTAGATATGTATTGGAAGCTGAAAGGTCATTGGTCACCTCTGCTCTGAAAGTTAACTTCCAACAAGAGACCATCTCGGTAATAAAGTATTTAAGAAGTTCCAGATGTTTATGGAGGAATTAATCCTGTGTTGTGTTATTTGGTTGGAAGAAAGTGTTGAGGGGAGGAGATACACTTGCATTTCTTGAGCCTGCTGAGACTAGTTATGCCATTAGTCTGAATCCCTTCCTGCCAGATCTGGCATAGCAGTTAAAGCTAGGTGATACGATGGGTTATTGCCCTGGCTTTGAATCAGTGCAGAGAGGGTTGACAGCCTGGTTGCTTGTTAAAATGAGGGCTGTTTGCCAAGTACAGGATTATTTGGTTCAAGCCTGGTGGTTTAGGTATCTATGGTAGTGTGGCTGTGTCTTTGTATTCTGTTTCTGAGTGATGATCACTGTAGCATGGGTGCCTGGTGGTTTTATCTCAAGTTCTAGCTTGAATATCTCAATTATTGCAGAAATACCAGATAAATCGATATAAATTGGAGCATCTGCCCCAAAGAGAACAAATGGGAAGAAAGCTATGTCATTCCTGGACAGCTTCGTATTGTGATGCTCTTTTCTGTAATTCCATTGTCGAAGGAACCAACTGGTGCAGGTTTTCTAACATGTTTCTCCAATCTTCAGATCGCATTGCCCGAAACCGCAAGACTATCGTTTGCCCTATGATTGATGTCATTGATCATGACCACTTTGGATATGAGACTCAGGCTGGAGACGCAATGCGAGGTGCATTTGACTGGGAGATGTATTACAAGAGGATCCCTATTCCTCCTGAATTACAGAAACTTGACCCCAGTGATCCCTTTGAGTAAGTTACTGAAATGCAGTGTGCTAAGAGCTGGCTAACAAAGTAACACCCTGTTACAGGGTCGGTTTACACCTCAGTGTAGTAAAAGTCAGAAGCTGGTGTTAAGCTACTTGCTTTTTGGCAGCTATTTGCTTTGTTGGTTTAAAAGAAATGCATTGTGTAGTAGCTGTGAACACTTTCCTTTTCATTGCTATTTTTTGCCACCTTAATTCCCACAGAAGTTAACATTTCATTTAAAACTGTAATGTATAACTTTTAATGTGGTCATTTATTACTGAGATCTTTCAAACTTAACTTAGTATCCCTAATGGTCTGCCAAAAACAACAAACCAATGACAGCTTATATGTCATTCACAGGTGAGGAAAGAAGAAAACCTAGCAGAATAATTACAGCAATTTTGTTGATTGCAGTGCATTGCAGAAGTAAATCTGTGATCAAGTTATGTTCTGCTGTTGCTGTGCTTGCCAACACTGAGGCAGTTCTGCTGTCCTTTATACTTCTGCAGTGTTCAAAAAAACCCCCTACAAAACACTTTTTGAGGTCAAGCTCAATTACTTGATCGTACTACTGAGACGGAGCACCACATGTGCAGCATATGGGTCCCTCTGGGAGAAGTTATGTCCTGTCACTTAATGGAGAACTCTTTTTGCCTGTTTGGAGGAGAGGCATGGGCTGGTTCTGAAGGGAGCCTAGTCTAGTCCTCCTCATTTGCAAGTGGGAAATTAGTAGATAATGCAAAAACAACTGTCTGATGCTCCGACAGGGCTGCAAAGGCACTGGGAACACTGAGTGGTGAAAAGAATATTTGTCAAGTTTTGCTTTGTTTTTTAAATGTTTAGCTAGAGATCTGTTACTTTGAATGTGTTTGTAATATGGAGTCTGGTTTTTCCTTAAGGTCTCCTGTAATGGCTGGAGGACTGTTTGCAGTCGATAGAAAGTGGTTCTGGGAGCTGGGAGGGTATGATGCAGGTCTGGAGATATGGGGAGGAGAGCAGTATGAAATATCCTTTAAGGTGAGCTATGTTCTCTGGAAATTACTTTTGTTTTGAAAAGTAAGAATTGTTCCAAGGCGCAGAATGTGAATGATCTATCTTGTCCTTGCTTTTGCGTGTGACTAAAGGTGAAAGAGCTGGGAGTAGTAAGATAGTACACAGAAGAAACAGCGATGATGTGACCAGTCATTTGTGAGGGTCAGTTCTGGAGCATGATTAGCTGGGGTGTCCCCTGTTCTGTGGTCACAGCTCCAGATGCATACGCTCTTCCCAGCGAGGGTAAGTCAGCTTACACGAAGCTCTCTCTGACTGTTAGGCTTCTTAGCAATTGCTCTGGCAAGACGATGAAATACTCTCTTCCTTGAGGGAAGGAGGATTCAGGCAGCTCAGTGTTTGCCTGCTTGAGTACCTGGGTCCTGAGCTTGAGTTCCCAGAGATGAGAGTAACTTACTGTCTGTAGTCAATCCATCTGACTCCTGGCTGCAAGGAACTGAGACTATTAATTACCCTCAGAAAGGGTAATTAATAAGTAAGAAATCCTCAGCAATTGGAATAACAACGCTGTTGCTGGCAGTGACTTCAGATCGTTATCTGCCTGGCTTGGGGACAATTCTGTTACTCACTGATCGACCAGGCTGTTCCGTTGAGGGCTTCAAAATAAGAGCCAGCCAGCTGACCAAAAATGCTTAATAATAGGAACAGGTCACTGGGACCCCTGAAGACCATTGGTACCTGTGTTATCTTGGAATATGGCACTCTGAAATCCATTCTAGGAAACCCACTGGAATGTCCCAGACCACTGAAGGCAGGTGGCTCGTCTTCTCTTCAGTGGTGGGAATCCCTTCCGTAGCCCGGAGCTAACTGAGTAAAGATTTCCACATTAAACTCTGTTTAGGCCTCCGTGTAGTTTCTCTTTCAGAGGTTGAATATATAATCTTACAAGTGTCTGAATGCCACTGAACTAAGCTAGTTGACCTCAGCACAGGACTAGAAGATGGTAGCGATGCTAATGGAGTGCACACTTTAGCTTGAGCAGCTAAAATTCTTCATCTCCCCTGACAAACAAGCCATGGCTGCTCTCTTACAAAAGAGATTTCTAAATCTCAATTCCTCTGTGCAATTCAAAGGCATATCAAACTATATTCAGCAAGCCATATTACCATACATACACACTACATACTACTGTACAGCGAACAATGGAAGAAAAGACATTGTTTTCAGAATAATGTATTTTCTTCTATTGTTTGCTCACAAAAAACCTGAAGTAATAAAGTCACATTGGAGGTCCCTTGTCCCCTGTAATCATAGCAGGGAGGCAGGGGTGGGGGGCACCCTCTTTGGAGATGTCATTACAGTTAAAGCCATTTATTCTTTGTGTTGCATGTAATGAAATTGTGTAACACTGTCATTCTCTGCAGGAGGGGCAGTAGCAGTATTCAGCCTCTTTTCCTTGGCCCTTTTTGAAAATGCTGGTTTCCAAGAGTGATGACAGTGGCTGGGCAAGCCCTTTGTCTCTAATGCCGCAGCAGACAGTCACACTGCTTGATCGGCAGGAAATAAGACTACTTCATTCATCTGTTTGCTTATCCTCTCTGAAACACACTGTGTTTTAGTTCAGTCCAGAGATGGTAATTTATGAAGGGATAAATTTGCTTTAATTAATCTCTGCAAAGACCCCCTTTTTTCTTTCATTGTGCAACTGAAAAATGAAGTTTTAACTGAAAGAGGCTCAGTGTATTTTCAGAAATTAAGATAAATTGATACATTCATCTATGGGTGATAGATTTAATAATTCTGCTGGAATTGCAAGAATAGAAGGTTTGTTCATAGAATTTATGAAGCAATGACATTTCCTGGCAAGCTTAGAGCTACGTTTTTACCTTTAGAAGCAGACTGAGATTTTGTAGTTAAAGGGGCACTGTCAAATAATTTAAAGCTCGGGGTGTAGACGCGGGGTACCTGCTTTCACATTATTTATTATCTAATGGGAATTCAGATTCTAAGTGTGCCAAATTTACAGCCTGGCTTTAACAAAGAATCCATTCCTGTGCCTGGGGGTTGTGGATGCAGGTACTCTTTTGTACTGCTGGTCTTTGATCCATTGCATCAGAACTGGCCTTTGTGAGCCTCCCCAGGAGTAGATTTTTTTTTTTTTTCCCCTTACGCATATTCTTTTTTGGCCATGGATTGTGCTTTACAGGGGGGTTTTGCCTTTATTTTAAAATCCAGGGCTCTGTTGCTGAGAGACTGAAAATAAACAAGTTTATTTAGGAGCCTCTTGCCTTTCTGTTTTGAGATCATACGTATTTCTGTCATCAGCTGGCTCTGCTTCCTTCTGAGAAGAAACTTTCAGGCTGAAGACAAGCCAACAGATAAACCATCAGTGTTCAGCATCTCAGAAAACATTTAGCTGGAGAATGGATCAAACTCTATTAATAGAAGCCTTGTTCCTTGTATGAAACGTGTACACCAAACATCACTAGAAAACATAGCATGCTGGAGGGACAAAATATGTAGGTGAACTTTAAATTAGAAGCAAACTTTCTAACCCGAACTGCTGGCTTGCAGTTTTCTGGATCTTCTCAGTCACTTAAACCAGAAATTTCTAGATTAGAAATGAAGGAACTGCTATATTTGTTCCACATTCAAGCAGAAAACGCACGCTTCTTCCTTCTCTTGACCTGTGTATATCCAGAATAGCTCAGGACCTATAACCCAGTACTTCTACAGGTCAGGGGTCTTCCTATTTCAGGTCATCATCAGATGCAACAGGAAGATTGCAGTCCTGAATTTTAGCTGCAGGCATTACCCTTGCTCAAATGAGCCTCGTCTTTTCATGATCCTCCTTGCAGAATGCTCCAGGCAGACTGCTCTGCAGATCTGAGTGGTGTTAGGAACCGTTCTCCATCTCGGTGGATTACCAGATGCTGACCTTTGAGTACATCCTTGTAGTTTGGAGAAAGGGTAAACAAGCATGCACATCTGTTTCTGTGTAGCACTTGCTACCTTTCTGTTCTGCTGCCCCCTAACCCAACAGCCATAGTTTCTCTGTTCAGTGAACTTCATAGAGGTTTTGAGATTTTTTTACTTTTTGGGGCTTGCTTCCATACCTCTCCTCTCTCACAGTTTTTTCTGGTCTTTTTTGTCTTTCTGCAATGATGTGAACAAAATTGAATATTTTACCCAAAGTGACAGTGTCTCTTCTAAACACAACTTGATAGCTCTGGTTTTCTGAATGTTCCTGCATACTCAACACATACCTGCATTCTGCTACCTACGTAACCACTTTATTTTCTTTGAAATTAATGTATTTAATTGGGAGTGGTATGCATGAAGCATTTAAACTGTTCCTTTCTGTAAATGCTACTCTGTACAGTACTTATCTACGCTCAGTTTTATTTGTGATCGTGTTGCCTCTTTTTCCAGTTTATTTTGTGGCTTCTGTTCTGTTTGGCTTACATAATCTTCACTAAGCTGCTTCACGCCTCTCTTCCATAAATATATAGTCTCTGATTTTTTGGGGTGTGGGGAAACAGAAGAAGAAAAAGTGATGTATCTGACTTGTATAGGCATAAATGTAGATGTACTTTGTACCTCAGATCTTGAGTGGTGTGGTTCTCGATCCTGTAATTGTACATTGTACTTCAAGAGCAAAGAATGAGAATCCAGAGTGTCCCTCGCTAGGTGATAATCATTTCAGTCTTAGAAATGTTTGTCTTGTAATTTAGAGATTGTAAAGTCTTCATAAAATCCAAAAGGCTTGGTACAAACAAGCTGTATCGACAGTTGTCCTGAAAGAGGAATGGGCACTACTTGTGGTCTTCACTCCTTGCTTCAGCAATAGAAACGTCCGCTGCACTTACTCTGCTGACGGTAGATCATTGCATTTTTGCGGATCGTTTTCCCAAGGCATCAACATGGATTGCTTCTCCTGATTTCCATAGCATAAAACATGTTGCATGTTTTCCAACAAATCCAAGTGCTCCATAGCTTCTGTTTGCATATCTAATACGTACATCTCTTTTGCCCCGTGTCAGTAGCACGTTTCTGATTAACATGTTGCCACAGGCCTGCTGGCAGGTGCATAGTTCGGGTGCAGCTGCCAAGGGATCACTTCTGACAACGTTTCTAGTTGTATTGCTGAAGTTAGTGCTGATTGTGAAACTCCACTGCTTATTCCAGGCACATACTCTCACCACTTTTCAGCAGCTCACGTTTGCCCACACTGAAACAGGCTGGGCATTCTGCTGCCTATTTTGTGTGTGTGGTTTTTGGTTTTGGGGTTTTTTTAAGCCAGCACATACTGCTTAATTCTAAGGCTGTCAGCTGCAGTATAGGATGGCTTCTTTCTCCTTTGCTGGTGATGCAGGGATCAGTTTCAGACCACTGGCTTGAATTTTTTTGCCTCTGTTCACCCTGTGTGCTTGGTTCAAGTTCCAGAGTAGTCTCCCACCAAGCAGCAGCAGGAAAGTGGACCCCTCCACTCTCCAAAATGTGATTATTGGAAAGTGCTATCATTACTCTAACATGCTCCAGACTGTAAGGAGAGACCATGGTGGTATATGTTATGTGAGAGAAGGCATTGTGCAAACGTAGATCCCTGTGCCTTTCGAGCTACCTTAATCTGTTATAGAGCAGTAAGTCCCAGCTGCAACAGCAGCTGATGCTTACAATACAGAGGATTACAATTTTCCTGAATTATTGGTTGCCCTTGCTTTCATCCTATCACCTACGCTGTTATGCACAGAACCCCCTTGACTTATCTATCCACTGTGTGTTCTTTTCTCCCACCTTTTAGCATGTGCTCAGACAATCAGCCAGCTTCTCTCCAGTGGTCCATCCCGTGGTCTCTTTTTCAGTTGTGGCTTGCAGAAGCAGCTTTCGTCTCAAGGCTTGACTCTTTCCTTTGTGTGTTTTTTTTCCCTCTCTTGGGAAGCGCTGGCTCATCATGGTGCAGTCTTTGGAAACCATAAACCTTGTATACCCAGATAATTTGTGTTCACACACCAACTGCAGTATTGTATTCTGTGTTTGAGAGGAGAGGTTCAGCTGGTTTATGTGACATTGTTTTCTGAAATAGCAGAAAGGGAATCGGATAAGCATCACATTCCCATGTAGAGAATAGGTGGCATATTATCTTGTGCTTTCATAGCGTACTAGCTGAGTCAAAGGCTCTTGAGGCACTTTATGAATATGGAGTTACAGCTCTCCAGGCTACTGAGAAGATGGAAGTAGTATCACCGGTGTTGTTGTTTTACTTCCCTTGTATATGGTTTTATTATTAGGATGAGATTGTGGCCTTAGAAAAATCTATTGCAGTATGCCCATTGACCTCAGTGTAGCCAGGTTTTCTCTTAATTCTACCAGATGTGTCAGCTACTAGATTCCTAGCTCAAAATTTAGATTGGTAAAATTGTGCCTGAGGAGGAAGAGAAATTTCCTGTTCTCTCCAAATGAGATCTGATTAGATCATTGTATAAAGCACTGTCTGCCTGACCAGCTTTAATTCTTTTTCTTACGCCGTTCTAGTAAATGTCTGATTTAAATTAAGTGCACCAAGTTCAGGCTCTGATGTTTACTGTCATGTCAGCCAGGCAGATGAGGCACCATCTCACCCTTCTGTAAAATAACAACAAGAAGAAACTGGCCTAAGGAGAACACCGTAAGTGACAGTCAGTGTGGCTGTGAAGGCACAACGTGCTGCCCCACAGAACAGCGCTGTTCAGCTGTTTGGCAGCGCTGTATTTTCAGCAGCGTAAGTTCTGGTGTGTCATGCCTGTGAACTGTACCCTTGTTTAAAAACAACCAAATATCGCTAACTGAGCGGAAGCATTCTCTCAGCTAGCACGGAGCTATTTTGGGTTTGCTTCACTTGCAGTTATTCCTTGACAGACCCTTGGATGTGATTCCTCTGACCTTTAACTCTAGCTGTCTGATGCTTTTGTTAGCTGTGTTTTACCAATGCGTGTCACGTGCTTTCCCTCTTCTTCCAGTTTTATAGATAAGGACTGGTAATTGTCTTTATGGAGGTTGTAATGAGTTCTGTCACCACACAAAGCAGCTCACTAATAAAATAAATCAAAGCAGCAATGAATGAATGGAAAGCATGCTTTTAAAATTAGATTTGTACTGCAAGTGCCATGCTGTCACTTGCAGCATGAGACAATGTTAAAAAGGCACTGAGTTGGCAAAGTACTTTGAAAGGGTCACTGAGCAATGCTAGCAGGAATTGGGAAGCTTTCCGTTGCCTCCACGCAGCACTGGTAATTAATTGCAGCATCATTTGGGAGTAAATATTTTAAAGCACAATTAGGAAAAAAACAGGTAAAACTGATCTTAGATTTTACTTGTTCAGGAACTCGGGTAGCTTTTCTTCTATCGTTACACATGTTTATGCAATGTTGTCTTCTGTGCCTGGAGTCTTGTTCGAGCTTGGAGCTCTTGGCCCAATGTATCAACATATTATTGGTTCTGTCTAGCTTCCCATACCCCCTGCCTCCAGTGTACCACTCAGGTACCACACCTGCTGCCTTTATTATTGCTTCACAAGATCTGCAGTGCAAGGACAGCGCTCCCCTCTCTAGCTGCACATTGACTGCAGGGGTCTGTCTCTCCCGTTACTTAGGGACCTTGTGTTTTCAGAGATGTGGGTTCAAGGTGGCCTGACTGAAAGCCTTTCCTTTGAGATCAGGGGCAGGTGAGGCATCCTGTGTTCAGGCAGCAAGGATAACAAGCTGGTGTTTTCATTCAGGCTTGTGTTACGCTAAAATGCAGCTGCTTGTGAACCAATAGGGCTTTCTTCATGCAAGGTGCAGTGCTCAGGGTAAGAACATGGGTTGTTGAGGAGTGTGTGTGTCTGTGCAACTGAGCTCCAGGCTTCCTTAGCTGTTCCTGCAGTTTTTTATAGTTCGCAGATCTGTTGTAGCTCTTACAGCCTTGCACAAACCATTTCAGTCACAGAAACACAAAACATCACCAAATTCTTGTTTTCTCAGCATACCTGTTAATTTCCTAGCAGAGAAATCACACTGTGGGCCTCTGCAGCAAAAAGCACAGCAGCTACAGAATAAGAAGCATTTCTAATTCCACTAGAAACTTCACAGAAGCTGGGTGATAGTTTCTTTTTTTCATCTTCATCTCTTGAGAGGTACCAGCCTCTCAAGGCACAGCAGGGACAAAAGGAATGAAATTCTGTCGAAGGAGTGTTTGTCAACTTTCTTCTTGTCTTTCCCACCATAACGATACGTAATTAAGTAGCTTGAACTTTAGAAGTTGCCTGTGAAAAATATTCCTCTAACTGAGAGCAACCAACCTCCATTAAGTTATACGCAGTCAGCAAATGACTGTAATTATTAGGGCCAGTAGACAGAGCTGAAACTCCAGAGGACTTTAGTGTCAGAGCTAATAATTATGCAGCAGCCTTGGCCAAATATTTCTCTTCCGAGCTAAGTATTTAATATTGTCACTGTAGAATATTAATGGAATTGCCTGCTATGTGTGAAGCTGTTGACTAAGCTCATTGTACAGTGAACTGCAGTCGCTCAAATTAGCCACAGTGAATGGAGGGATCAAGAACACTGCATCAGCCTGCAGCACCAGCGGACCTTCTTAAATAACTGCTGCCTTCGGGGCATTAACATAAGATCTGGAGACAAAATGAAGGGCAAGACAGTGTCGTGCTTCAAGAATTCAGGAAGTCATTTGTGTTGCATACTGAAGGATGTTTTTTCTTGAAGTTTGATTAGATATCTCTGGGAAGCACATATTAATGTATTTCTTAAACCTAATGAGGTAGATTGGCTGGTTCAGAAAACATCTCCTTTGGTTTCACTTGGACAAAATTATTGCATCCATGCTATAAATAAGGTATAAAAGAAAGTTGTTGCAGAGTGTTGGCACAGAGTGAAATCTTCCCAGATAGGGAAAGAAACTTCTGGCCTAATCTAGACATTAACCAAGCACCAAGGTAGTTGTCTTCAAGTAGCGATGTGTTCCAGTGACTTTCTGAGGGCTTCTTTAAAGCTAATTGTTTTCACCAGGCAGGGATTTCCACTTAATTGTAAAGCTGCAAAAGCAGCAAGTGCATGTCAGCAATGAAACCATATGAGAGCGGTGATAACCATGGGAAAAAGTAGCAGTTTCTTCTGGTTTCTGGCACTTGAACAGGCTCATAAATTCCCTGGAGTGTTTTGCATAACACAGCCTGTACTACAGAGATGGCCTCCCTTCTACAGCAACGTTACACAACCTACACCCAGGTCTTACATGGCAGTCCAGTTTAACTTGTGATTACTATTGCTGTAATAACATATATCAATGTGAAGTGTGGTGTGTGCTGTTCTCTGGTTGCTTGGATGCTTTTTTCCTGTTCTTTTCTCTAAAGAATGCAAAATTGAACTGTTTAGCCATTAGGCTTGATAGCACTTGTGCTAAATCAAGGCTTGCTGCATGGCTGTAAGCAGGTAGTTATAGGATTTGAGACTAAGGCAAGGAGGGGAGGGTATTTGGGAGAGAGCATACTTTGAAGTGAAAAATCTGGGTTAAGCTTTTTCATGACTTGAAAGTCTTTCTTTTTTTTTCTTCATTTTTTCCCTGTATAACCAAGAGTGAATCTGTATCTCTGCTGTTCCGTAGGTATGGATGTGTGGGGGTCGCATGGAGGACATCCCTTGCTCTAGAGTTGGTCATATCTACAGAAAATATGTTCCATACAAAGTTCCAACAGGAGTAAGCCTAGCAAGAGTAAGTGGCAATGGCATTCCCCGTGACAGATTTCTGACTGCAATGTGACCATGCTGGTGTCTCCTCTCATCCCACAATGGGAGGCAAATGTAGCCTTTGTAGTCCATAAACTGTACTTACACAGTGATCAAATTGAGCAGTTTTGCAGCGGTGAAATGTGTAGCACAAACGGAAGAGAGCCTAGGGGAGCTGCAGACTCGCGCGCAGCCAGCTGCCATGCTCCAGACATCAGCCGTTGCTAGGTGTTGGGAAGGGACTTTGCGATCAGGCGCTGGCTATGGAATCGCCAATAAAAACAAGATATGGCTGTATTTGTATAATACTTAAGTCATTTTATAGCTGTGCTCTCCAAGAGCAGCAGGCTTCAGCACGGTGATTGTGTTTTGGTGATTGAAAGACCTCTCAGCTTCAAGCATCACGGACACTGAATGGGCAAGCTGTAATTTTCTACAATGGAATGTTCTATGCCATCTTATTTCTTAATCTAGTGTAGCCCAAAGAGGAAAGAGCTTTTGCCTACCGTGCACTGGGTGTCTCCAGTTGATTTCCAAATTGAGACGGGATTGTATTGCCCTCTAGTGGGGGGAAAAAAAATCACAGGAGCAGGAAGACTGCAAAACTGAAAAACACGAAAAGATACCCTGCTGTTCTGCAGGTTTCTGGCTTGCACGGTGTTAAAATGTTTCCCAATTTAATAGCATCACCCTAGTTATAGATTTGGATTTATTACTGAGCCCAGCAATGACCTGTCAGAGCGACAGGGTGCTCTCCTGTCTGTGTCATCTCTTCAGGAAGGAGCTGCATTTCTTTTGATTCAGGATTTGGTTCTTGCATGCTCCCACAGTGCTGGAAGGAGATAGCGGACGGGTGGAGGAAAGGCTGTTTCTTGGCATCTAAGATCGTACAGTCACCTTGAGTCACCTCAGGCACCTGCTCTTGCCTGTAGGCTGCATTTGGGGCAGGATCAGCACACTGCTTATTGTTAACATCCTAATTTTCTTGGTAGTAAATGACCACTGCTGAACTGACCACCATCATGCAAAGTGGGCAGTGCTGCTGGGTCACTGAAGTCATGACTGCACCTGGCATGCTGCTGCGTGGCACCAGGAATCTATCTGATATTGCCAGAGAACAGTCCAAGGTCCAACAAGCAGTAGGGTGGGTATCTCAAGAGGGTGGTGTTCATTGCTATCTTGGAATTGCACAGTGGATTAAGCTTTACAGTGATATGTGAAATATACTGCTGCCAGGAAGTAAACCCTTTGCTTCTATTCTGAAAGTTCATTACCTGAAAGTTCCATATTCCTGCAATACCTCAGAATTTCTCTTAAACAGCTTTTTACCCAAGAAAAATGAAGAATAGTGGTAAGAAAGAATATTGTGAACTTTCCAGAAGGGAGTACTGCAAATCCTATTCCTAGGTGGATATAAAAGATGCAATAAGAAGGATTTAAGAAAGCAGCTTTTTGTCAGGGACCTTTTAATGTCCAGTGGTTTTCACCAGCATCATTTTCTGACTAGCTTCTTTACAGAAAAAAAGGGAAAAAAAAACCCAACTTTTGATTAATGTTGTTTTTCTTAGCTACAAGCAATTAGATATAATGGCCAAGTGCCAGGATTCTGTTTTGACCTCAACGGAAAATATCTTTCTAAAAGTCCCTTGGAACTAGAGAATAATAAAAATAATCTTTGTCCTGAAGCTGAAGAGAAAGAGTGTATGTGAATGAAAATCCTTTCTGAGCGAAAACATGAGAGCTGTTCTGAATGCTAATGTCAGTAGTTTGTGCAGAGTGTTCTCAGGTGTTTTTTCCTCTCATTTTCACACGTGGCTGTTACCCACGAAGAACTTGAAGCGGGTGGCTGAGGTGTGGATGGACGAATATGCAGAGTACATATACCAGCGTAGACCAGAGTACCGGCATCTCTCTGCAGGAGACGTCGCAGCTCAGAAGGAACTTCGCAACAACCTCAACTGTAAAAGCTTCAAGTGGTTCATGAACGAGGTCGCATGGGACTTGCCAAAGTTTTACCCACCAGTGGAGCCTCCAGCAGCTGCTTGGGGAGAGGCAAGTTTGTGCTTTGAAATCTGCAGTGGGCAAACAGGCTGCAGTTTGGTTTGTTAAAAGTTGCCTTACCTATGTGCTCTAGTACCAGCTTGCTGGGACTAAGGTGGCAAGTGTTTAAAGATCCTGCTTGATAAGTTTCAAAGACCAGAACTCGTCTACAGTCATGGTGGCCTGATCAAAGAAGGCAGTTATGCAACCGTTTATGTTAATGCACAGCTACAAAGAGAATAGAGACTTGGCTTGTTCTGCACGTTGTGTATTTAGTAGAAGACAGAACATGCCAACAAGGAGGACTAGGAAGAGGTGGCAGCTAAGCGGTAGTAGAATTCTTGTATTTCCAAAGGGCTACACAACTGTGCTGAGCTACTCTGCTCCTTAGCTTTCCTATCTGAAAGCCAGGAAAACCATCCCTATTTTTGAAAGTTGGCTGTGTTCTGGGAGAAAAGTCACCCTAGGAGCGAAGTCATGAATTGTTACACACCACAACATGGTGGGCTCTGCAATCCTGTAGCTAATGGGGTTTGCTGTGTCCTGGAGGTGGGTCACATTTTGAGTTCCAGTGCTTTCTTCTAGCTGTTATCTGCCAACTCAGATGCATAGTTAAGTGAGGGTGTCTTCATACAAATACTGCCACTATTTGGGGAAATATAAGCTTTCTTTTCTGTCACTTGGTAAGAGTAGGAGAGTCAGTGACTGATTTACTATTTCAGATACGCAATGTAGGAACTGGCCTGTGTGTAGACACTAAGCATGGAGCCCTGGGATCCCCACTGAGGCTGGAAAACTGCGTGAAGGACAGAGGAGAGGCAGCATGGAACAATGTGCAGGTAACAGTCCTTCTGATAAATCATCAGCCCCTAAATAAATTTGGGGAGGGAGAAGTCATAAGAATAAATGTTTGAGAAGGAAAGGCGTTGCAGAGCTCTTAGAGGGTGCTGTGCACCCCAAGGCTCATGTGCTGATTATACTTGACGGGCTTGTAGCAGGATGTGGCTTGTGCTTGCGGAAGGGTCTGGAGCCTGGCAGACTGTGTGCAGGGCTTTTACCTCCGCTTTGAAGTTCTCAGAACAAGCAAAAGAAAGCACAAGAAAACAATATGCCAAAATAATAAACCAGTAACAAGGCAGCTGTAATATGTAACAAAGTGAATATTAACTTCAAAGGTTGTGCTGAAAGAAGTGATAGAGGAGCATCATGCATATTAATGAACCTGCAGGAGCATTCAATAACCGCTTACTATCATCCTTCTGACAGAAGGCAAATGCATTATAAACACCCAACCATTGCTGGAGAGAGATGAAACCGGCCAGGCTATACATTCACGCTCTCAACATATAAGGTGCCAGAAACGACAGCTTTATTGTAACAGAAAGGAGGGAAATATTAGTTTGTCTAAACTGTAGCAGCTGAGCTGAGAAAAGATCAAGAAAACAATGCCTCTATTACAGAGCCATGCATAACTCTTCAGGGGAATGGCTTCAGTAGTAGGAAACAGAAGGTTGTTGCCTATCAATTTTGATGCATGAAAACTAGAAACCAAATTTTCTCAGGCACAGTCCAAAACTAAGCCTCTGTTGTGTCAGGAGAGTCTTGAACAATTAGTGTTGGCTTATGTTTAGGAGGAGAAGGTATTTTGAACTTCTGTGTAGCATTGAGCCTAAATGCAGTAATTTCCCTCACAAGGGAGGTTTAAAAGAGAGAAAGGAACAAAGTAGTTTCTCGGTGCAAGTTTTTGGCCACACTGCCTCAAGTAGTAGCACCCTGCTCATTACTGGTCTTTCTTACTGCCATGTGAAATGTCTCTGAAGAGAGGACCGTACCTCCACCTGTCTCCAAAAGGAGCCCACAGAACAGCCCTTATCTTCAGGGACTGAGAGGAGGGAGGTGTGCTGGCTAGTAGCCTTGCAGAACCACATTGGCTACTGCTGGTCACAGAGGACACCTGCATCCTTGCCAGAGATGCTGTTCTTGTCAAAGCAGAAAACAAAAGCTCAACACCAGTGTCTGCCTTTAAACAAGTGTATCTTTTGTGGGATTTAGTCCTGCAATGCTTAAAACATGTCACAAGCCAAGCCACGATCATCAGACTGAAGATGCAGCTAAACCACTCTACTGCCTCCAGCCATGGCCAAAAGCAAATGCCAAAGGGCAGGGCAAGGAGCAGAGCTTGTATGTGGTGGTACCTCCACCAGCTCTTTGC
Source organism: Ibycter americanus (assembly GCA_035590275.1). Lineage (NCBI taxonomy): Eukaryota > Metazoa > Chordata > Aves > Falconiformes > Falconidae > Ibycter > Ibycter americanus. Next base: position 57,601,647 of record JAVJGI010000064.1, on the reverse strand, counting down.
CTGTGGTCCAGCCCTGCGGCTCAGGGGTTTCCAAGCCACATGCGCTGGCATCCGGCAGCTCTCATCGCAACCACAGCATCGCCAGGCATGGGTTGTGCCTGGTTACGAGAGCTAAAACCCTTTCTCTTCTGTAGTATCCCACCTTTCATTTCACCCGAAAGTGCAGGGTCAGTAGAAGAGAGCACCAGGAAGCATTGCCCTCATGTTTGCCCTTCCGACACTCCTGTGGAGTGGGGTGGGGAGCTGTGGGCTCCTAGTCTCTTGTCCCAGAAGCTGCGGGGCAGGCTCATCTCAAGGTGACTGCAGGCTGCCTGTGCAGACTCAGGTGTTTACTGCCGGTGTTAACTCAGAGCTCCTGTAGCTCCCTGCCTTTTTTGCTAGCTGTGAAGTGCTGTAATTGGTCAGCTGCTCACTTAATCCGTGATGTATGTCTGCATTGCAGAGACATTCAAGGCTGCTATTAGCACCCAAGCTAACTGGCATGGCTGTTTGCAGCAGCACAGTCTCATTTAGCATGCTGTGTGGCAGTCTGCGGGGTAGCTGTTACAGACTCCCCTAGTCACCAGTCCCTGTCACCAGAGGTGGAAGCAGTTTTTCTCTAGAAGATACTGTCCTTTCCCTGAAGCCACCCCACCCTGTGGGCAAAGAAGGTGAAAGCACTGTGCCCAGTACCAGCCATCCTGAGGGTCCTGTTTGTCCTGGCAGGTGTTCACGTTCAGCTGGAGAGAAGACATCCGTCCAGGGGATCCTCAGCATACCAAGAAATTTTGTTTTGATGCCATTTCCCACAGCAGCCCTGTGACCCTCTATGACTGTCATGGAATGAAGGGGAACCAGCTCTGGAGATACCGAAAAGTGAGTGTGTGTGCATGTGTCTATGCACAGCTGCACATATGCATATTCTCATTTAAGGAGTCAAATTGCCTATAGGCACTTCAGTTTCCTTAAAATGTCACCACTCATGTTTTTTATTCCTTCTCTTCATGAAGCTATGATAAGAGAATCTGCAGATAATCTGTTGTCATTGTGCTGTTAATTACCCTTGATTAGAAAGAGGCGATTCCCTTGTTCCACTGGTTAGAAATGGTGAGGACACCTTAGCTTCGCCAGGGCTTGCTAAGCAGGACACTGTCCTTGCTGTGGACACTGTCCTGCCCACAGCTGGCCGTCAGGTGATGCAACACTCTTGGCAAACAGGTTTTGCGAGGGGTGTGCTGTGTTTGTTGGTTTGTTCTGAATACTAGAAGATAAAGATCATGGCACAAGTAGATAAGGATTTATTCATCCTCCTACTAAGCAATGCTTTTGTGAGCAACAGGTAAGTAAATTCTTGGCTAAATGCTCTATCCTAGTCCTTGCAATCTGCATGCGCAGTGCCACAGTGACTGCAGCAGGGTATGAGCCTGTAGGCTGGAGAACACAGCTTCAGATCTTCCTGGTGCAGATGTGAGGATTGGGCTGGATACTGTAGCAAGGAATGGGAATGGACCCTGATGCTTGCCGCCAGTTAATTGTGGAACAACTTCTTGAGATACCTCCACATGACAAAATAGCTTGCCTTGGTTTTTAAGCCATCTTTTTGTTGGTTTTAAAACAGCTTTGCTTCCCTGCTTAGCAGTCTTATATCAAATTTCTCTTCTCCAGGACAAGACCCTTTACCATCCAGTAAGCAGCAGCTGTATGGACTGCAGTGAGAGTGACCGTAAGATCTTTATGAATAGCTGCAATCCTTCATCTCCAACACAGCAGTGGATATTTGAACATACAAACTCAACCGTCTTGGAAAAATTTAACAGAAATCTTGATCTTTAAAAGACTGAGAAAAAAAATATATTTTACAATTATAGTTTTTACTGGGGAGGGTTACAAAAAATTTTTTTAAGAATAATTTTTTTTAAATAGTTAATGAAGGTAAAAGGGAGAATCTCAGGAGAAGGTTAACTAGCAGGCCAGTCTTTATTGCAAAGATGCTGCATCCTTCTCTTCTGGGGATGGTGGAATTTTAAAGGCTTTGCCAGAGCCACTTCTGTGCTGAGACTGAACAGCAACTCTGTTTTTAGAGGAGTCTGAATGTGATTCAAACTGCTTTTGGGTTTTTTTGCTTTGTTTTCTTTTCTTTCCCATCTGGGTCTGGTGTTAAATGATTTTGTTATCCGGGACCCTCCAGGACTTTTTGTAGCTGCTATACCACCCGCTGAAGCATTCCCATATAGGTGCTTTATCTTCTGGAGTCCATATAAGTAAAATCTTGAACACAAGATTTAATCCTCAATAAAAAAAAAAAGGCCATCAAAATGTAAAATGAAATGAATATTTTTTTTCCCTAAACCAAAATATATTTCAAACAGGTTGAGTATTATTACTTTCCAAATCATAGCTCTGATAAAGAAATGAGCTCTAGTGGAAGTGCAGCCAAGTGTTGGGAATATCGCTGTAGTTATTAATGATGAGGAATCTGGGTTTCTGGTCCATTCACTTTGCAGTCAGTTTGTCATTCACTGTTGAATCTTCAAGGTGAAAGATTAGCAGAGGGGTTTTAAGTAAGCACAGTTCTTACAGGTGAAGATTTTCACTAAGAGCCTTTGGATATCATGTTCCAAATTTGCCTCTTATTCAGAATCTTTTTAGCACAGACAGTTTCTCAGAGTTAAATCTACATGAAGGCAACTTCCATTTTTTTCTTTAGAGGTCTGAAGGCTAACTTAATTCACAGTCAGTGTGAGCAGATTAATTCAGGAAAAATAAGTCAGGACTGAGATTAGCCATTGGTCTTTATCCATTTGTTCATCAGTCTGTAGTTCGTTGCAGTCATGTGTCCTGTGGTCAGTAGTGTTCTAGACTTGTAGGAGTGTGCTACTAATCTCTCCTCTGTTGCCAACATCCACAGCACTGTACAGCTTACTGTGACTGGAAATCTGTTTGCTAAAGTGGAGATGTGGGACGGATGGGCCCATTTCGCTGGTACCTTGTCCCTTGTGTAGTCGGTTAGCAGTGTAAGGTATTACCCTTCTGATTTGGCTGCAGGATCTGCCAGACATTGAACCAGAACTGTCTCATCCCAGGAGCAGGAAAAAGGCACTGACACTAAAGGATGACTGGAGGACCATTGGTTTCAAGTCTTACCTGAAGCAAGTGTTTAAAAAAAACCCACCCTGGTTTAAAGTGAAGTTGTTGCAAAAACTGATTTACTAGTTCAGCTTAGTCTTAGACTGAAGTCAGCAGCGGCATTTTCTAGTAAAAGCTGTGAATGATGGTGCAGTTAACCTTTGGCAAAGGTGCCGCATGAATGAGTAAAACTAGCCCTTTTCTGGTAGTTGCCCAGCACCACAGTTGGTCCAACTGCCCGTGCAGGAGCGTTGCGAGAAGGTAGTGTGCAGGCAGCTCTGGGAGTGAAAGGAAGGCTGAAGCACTCAGGGTAGGAATGGGGGACCCTTCTGCGACTCTCGATAAATGCGGTTAACAGACTTCCCCTCCTTGGAGGAACAGGGAAGCTCTGCTCTGGGATGTCTTTCTCTCATGTGAAGGCAAGGAGATTTTTGCCTAGTGTCAGGAAACAAGCAGGCTGGCTCCCTCTGCAGAACTTCAGAAGGAAGAAGCTGACTTTGCAAATTGTAGGATCATTGCCCATGTTTCAGGTGTTTTTGAAGCTGTGTAGTGCTGTGTCTGTCAACTGGGAGCAAACTAGGACACAAATATCTGCCTCTCGAGCTCTCAAATCTGATGTATTGACTGTGAGGCTCAAAATCACTTCCACCTCTCATCCTCACAGCTGCGGCCATGTCTGACCTCTTCTGCCAACTTACGCGGTACGTGCAGTCACGAAGCAAGGGAAACACGGGCACCGTATTACAGCTGGGGCAAGGCTTGCCAAATGTGTTGGTGTCTGACGTTTTGGGAGTGAAGAAAGAAAAAAAAGCTTTAGGCTTTCCTTGTGACAGTTTTGCAGCACTATTTCTATGGAAGTGAGACCAGCATCAACCAGAGTTGGCATCATACATTCTCAGTAATTACAATATGTCTGTCATTAGGATCCCTTTTTATTTCTGGGAGACAGAGCCACCTTCCAGTGCTTTGTGTCTGACTGTTGCTTTCCTGAAGTTATTAATGCTCTCATTGGTCTAGTGGTGCTGACTGTGGATCATTAGATGGCCTGACTAGATGTCTTTATGAATGTTTTAATACCTGTGGAACAAGAAGCTGTTTGTCCATGAACAGTGCTAGTTTTTTATAATTGGGTCACAATCAGCAAATTATATAAATGGACTGTAGGTCATTCTGCTTGCAGCTTGCAACTTTGTGTGTCTTTCTTTTCTAATGAGAGGATTAGTTTCTGTTTCTAAAATGCATGGCTTGCTTTGTACTTGGGCTCACCTTGTGAAGAGAGTCCTAGCTGCTTGGCTTGCTGGACGCTTGCTTCAGAGAGAACTGCAGTAATGAACAGGTCTTTTACCACTTAGTGATCTTAATTTGGAGAGAAAGGACAGCTCTTAGCAGCTTGCACCAAAAGATTAGGTAATTTTTGAGGCAATTCCTGTTTGACAACCAACCACCAGTACATGGAAACTGGAGTTTTAGTGTGAGTGGCCATACTGGGTCCTTCTCAGTATGGTTGATCTGCTCTGTTTTCTGAAGGTTTGGGATCTGAGTGTGATAAGTGCCTCACAAATTCTGTACACATCTGACTTGATTGCTGGGCTTTGAGCTT
>JAVJGI010000064.1:57566523-57588383 GCA_035590275.1 Ibycter americanus | reverse complement strand
TAGTTTAATTTCACTTTCGCATCGAAACCCGCTGACGCTGCCGGGTGAAACGAGCGGTGCGGGTTAACCCTCTCGGTTAGGTGTCGCTGACGTTGCTGTGTTAATTAGTTGGGAGGGGAGTTGTGGGGAAGGAGGGGATCGGTCGTGAGCTGTCGCGGCTCCCTGGAAGGCGGGGTGTGCTGCCCCTGGAACCGGGCGCTTGGCCGCTTCTTGGCTGGGCAGCGCCGGCAGCCCGAGGTGCTTCGTGACAGCGAGTGACAGTTGTCAGCTCCGGGAACGGGTCTTTTACCCGGTGGAGAAACAGGTAGAGCCGAGCAGCCTGTCAAGGTTACAGAAGGAAGTTCTCCCAAGTGACTCGGCCGACAGAACCCTTCTCTGCATTGCTTTTCGTCCCTGATCTTTAAAGATTAAAACTACTCAAAACAGGTGAAGTTTTGGGTCGGTCTGTTTGGCAGCTTCCCCGGTTGGTTTAGGTCCTTTCTGCACAGCCAAAATACATCAGGGCACAGGAGCAGAGTGACTCAATTTGAAATAAAACCTTACTCTTAGAAATCAGAGTATTTCTGCTGGTTGTGGTCCTCAGCAGATTTGTCTAGCGGTATAGTCATTTATTTCATTTTAGAAACAATTCTGTGTTGACGGATGTAAGGCTTTAGAAATAAAAAGAGGTAATCGGACTAATGAAGTCAAAATGAAGGGAAAGTACGAACTGGGCTGCATAAAGTGATTTTGAATATGCAGTGCCTGTGTCATCTGAAGATATTTCTGCCTTGCAGTACCAAATAATTTTGATCATTTGTGCTCCTTTGTTTTATATATGCTAACTCTGTGAGACAATATTTGTTAAAAAGGGGGTTCTGTGGCAGGATAAGCTATAGGAGAGAGACATTTTGCTTTTGGTTTGCTTGTTTTAGTTGAGGTGATTAGCCAACTTTTATTTGGTCTAGATCTTGAAATACTAGCATTAATAATCTTCCATACTATTGAAACCAGAAAGTTGACAAGACTGGAACAGAATAATATTTTTCTCAGTAGTAGTTGCCTGGTAGTAAGTCCTGAAGCAAACAGACCTCCTCCAGACAATTACCTATTTTTTTTCTGACATATGACTGCAACCATAAAAAAGAAATATATTATCTGCAGAGGTTCAGGTTCAGCTGGAGCTCTTGAGTCCTTTTTCCTTGCCTTTAGTCTTTGTAATGTAAATTACCTCTAACTCAGGAGTGCGATATCAGGCCTGGGGTTTAAGATTAGAAATTCCTTAATGTCATGAGGCAGTCAGTCATGCCAGTCATGAGCAATGCATTCTTTAATGCTGGTGTCTGGCTGCTGTTGAATGCTGTTTCTACAGTACCTGTTTTGATTGCTTTTTCACCACTTCTGATTCTCAGGTGAGACATCTGTATATTTGTGATTTTCACAAGAACTTCATTCAAAGTGTCCGAAACAAGAGAAAGAGGAAGACAAGCGATGATGGAGGTGACTCTCCTGAGCATGAAACGGATGTCCCAGAGGTTAGTAGGTGCCAGTGGGTGTAGGCTGCTTTACCAAGTTTGAGCACGTTGAAGAAAACATCACTTGGATGTTTTCATGTATTGGAAAATATTTAAATTTTAAATTGCAGCTCCACTGAAACCACCATGGAGTTATTCTCACTTTCAGGAAGGCTTTTTTCTACTGTGTAATTGCCAAATTTTCTTCATTCCTGTATGAGTTCTTTGCCTGTGTAAAGTTTTCTACAAAAAGAGGTATGATAAGGTAACTTATCACACAGCTTCATGTATGTACTGCTTCCAAACAGAGAGCTGTTAAAAGAGTATTTGGTTCTTACTCTTTTTTAAAGGTAAAAATAAGTTATTTTCAGTGGTGACTGTGGCCCTGATATGCTTCTTCATTACCTAGCATGCATTGTTTTGCAATACACTGAAGAATTCAATAGGTCACTCTCTGTGTTTGGGTATTTAGTATCCAGAGAGATTAAGCTTCTCCGGACCTTTGTGTATACGGTATTTTTGGCATTATTTAAAACTACCTTCAAATAACTCGTAACATCTTTTTATTTTCAGGAAATAGGCCGGGGGCGGGGCGGGGGGAGTTCTGTGTTACAAAACTCTAGAATAATCTCTTCTCTGTGCTGTTGTGCACTGTATTTGCTTTGGTGATGTTTCTGGTACTGTTGACATTGCACAAAGTTGTGCAGAGGTAATGTTCGTGGAGGGCTAGAGTTCTGGCCATGTCAGCAGAGCCCTCTGCTGGAAATGCCACCCGTATTGGCAAAAAGCGTTTTATTTCTGAAAAAAAAAAGCCACGAAGAATCGTTTTGCCAGCGCAGCTGTGTCTTGACTGCAAAGCTGTGTCCACACCTCACTGTGTGGAGGCGTTGAAGGAGTAAAAAGGTTTTGGTTTGTTTTTTTCAGGATACCTGACCTTTTCTTGAAGCTTTTTGTGTTTCCATTCCACAAGATTCTCCATCAAAACTTTTCTATACAGGCTTTATGTTAGTTGCCAGGATAATTGGTGAAGACTCAGCTGGTATCCAGAAATGTTAGTGCTGTAGAGCATGTAGGGTATTTGGTGGTTAAAACCTCAGGGATGCAGTCACCTAACAGGAGAGGGAGCTCTGCAGTGCGTCAGTTTCAATGTCATTTTCTTCTTGGTTTTCAGCAGAACTTCCTTTTGTCTGTGAAACATGGCATTTTCCACATGATCCTTATCTTCCTTCCTGTAACCTCCCCCACCACCATCCTTGCTTTTAATCTGTGCGCTTCCCATTTCAGTATTTGAATTTCATTTCTTCTCTGTCTCTGCACTCTGTTTTATGTCACAAGCCATTTGTTCAGTGCCTGCTAAATTGATATGTCATGTGTGAGCTTTTTAAACCTTGTGGGAACAAAAGGTTCCCCTTTGCTTGGAGGTTGCAGAGGTGTAATTGAGAGCAGAAATTGGCCAGCAATTCTGTTGACAGCATGTGAACCAGAACAAAATTTTGTATTTCCCTGAGGCTATTTTGGTCCTTTAGCATTAACAAATACAAAATATACTTAGATTTGTCAGTAAGGCAAGCTGGTGTGGTTCTGAATGCAGGCAAGGAGCAGTCCTGTTGAGGCAGAAATAATTATTTTTGGATAACTCTGCATTTCTGTCTGATAGAAGCTAAAGGTAGTGCTCATCCTCTCTTCTCTGCATCACTTCCAGGTTGACTTGTTCCAGCTCCAAGTGAACACCCTGCGACGTTACAAGAGACATTATAAGTTGCAGACTAGGCCTGGACTCAACAAGGCTCAGCTAGCAGAAGTAAGTGACGACAGAGGTAGTATTATCTCTGTTACTAAAAAACTTTTTATCTCCTTTGCTCAAGTGCATATTTTGTAGACACTAATACCTGTAGCGACTCTCTTGCTAGTACGTACTACGTGCTCTGCGAAAGGTTTCAGGGGACGACGCCAACAGAAAGCTGCATGCTTTTGTTCACCTGAGACAGTCGTGGAAGACATGGAAGCTGGCTCTTGAAGGCATGTTTTAGTAACTTGCTTTTCTCTGCTTCCTTTCCCTCCTTGTTCGTAGTCACAATTCATTACCTTTAGGGAACAGAAACAGAACCTAGTTTCCAGTGACCTGGGTGTTAGCTGAAGATGGCTGTTCGACTGAAAGTCAGACTTAAGACGCTACTAGTCACCTTAAGTGCCCCTGTTAGTTTTTCTTTCCTCACAGGCACTTGAACTGGTTGGAATTGCTTATCATTAAAGCAGAATCACTGACCATGACTTCAGATTCCTTATTTTCCTCCCTTGTCCTGACATCTTACGATTCTTGTATTAAGTCAGTAGAAGGCCCTTTCCTTAAGGGCTTCTACTGCTGTTTTCTCACTATGTGGGATACTTGTTAAGAAAGAACTCTCCGTATATCTTTATTATTTGGGCTAGTTGTGCTTGGTGTGCATCTGCTCTGCTCTGCTCTCTTTCCTGACTTGATCTGAAGGCATTCTGTGGGAGAAGTCTTCTCTAAACTTGAGAAAACTGTAGCAGTTAATGAATGGTAACAAAGTTGATTTTGTAAGCTGAGGCTTTCACAACTGTCTGCCCAAAACTAACTGTTTTGCTTTAAAGAACAAAAAACGGCAGACCAAAAGAGACAGCAAGACACTGTCTTGCTCTCTTTCAAAGTCAGCTAGGTAATGAATATAGAGAATATAGAGAAAGTGAAGTGTAGTGCATGTAGGAGTAAGTTGAACGAAGCAGGGTTGGGTGTATGTCCTCCATAGTAGTTCTGATTTGTCGTGTTCTAACTAACCAGTTCATAGTCTCTCAGCTACCTCCTGCCACAAAGGACTTCTTACTTAGGCAATTTACCATGAATGTGCCCAGGAGTTTAAAAAAAAAAAACAAAAACAAAACAAACTGCTATGCAAGCGGAAAATAAAGGGAGCCTAACTTAAAGTTGTCACACACTTCCCAGATTTCCTGTGAAGTCTGAGCAGCTTTGACCCTACGCTGGATCCTCGTCCAGCTCCCATGCTTGAATCACTGCTGCCTGAGGCTCTTAGACTCCTGCTGCTACCCCACCGTAAGGAAAACTCAAACTTCCATAAATCTTCTTGGAGTGACTTATTGCTCAGCCTGCATCAAAATCCAGTTCTGGAGCTGTGTTGGGTACCAAAAAAGAGCTTCTTCCATATGAGAAGCAGATCTTGTCCAGCTCCAACATGTTTTCTACGTTCGTTTCCTGAGAAAAAAGCAGCTAATAGTTCAGGGCTTATGTTAGTGTCAGAGAGGGGTAGCCCTAACCAAATCCTAACCCTCCCATGACAAATCCCCTGGTGTTCCTTTCAGTGAAAATTTACCCAGTGTGTTTTCCGTTGGATTCTAAAACTTTGCTACATAGGGTTCACACAGCAAGGTGTTTCAATATTTCTGACACTTTAAAATACTGAGAGGGCAGGGGAAAATTGCTCTCCAGATAATCTCGGCATGAATGTCGCTTAGGAGAGGCTATGCTGCTTTGGCAGGAGGACATTCTGGCTTCCAAATTCCGCTTGTAGGTTGGCTGCAAATACTGCTGATATAGCAAGACTATGCTATGTTCATATGCACATTCCAGCTGTAAAGAGAGAGAGGTAAATGAGGACTGACAGTTTGAATTGGTGCATGTTTGACTACAAGTATATTACACTCAGTGGCCATAAAATCGTTTTTGGAAAGTGAAGATAAATCCTGTTCTGATTATTTCTACTTTTTAATTTCAGAAATTCTGTCTCTTTACATGTTGTCATTCTAGACTGTCAGTCGTCACTTCAGGAATATTCCTGTGAATGAGAAAGAGACGCTTGCGTATTTCATCTATATGGTGAAGAACAACAAGAGCAGGCTGGACCAGAAATCAGAAGGTAGCAAGCAACTAGAATGAAGATTAACAAGACTTGGAATAATAGAGACCTTGAAGGAACAGATGGTATTGTGCATTTTAGGTATACAAAAACTGTTGAAGTATATTGTAAATTTTTTTTTAAAATGCAGTAAGTCTGGATGACAGAAAAAAATATAGACATTCTTATCAGGAGTATTTGAAAACATGTGCCCAGCATGTTTCTGAAGACTTCTTCCCCTCATTTCAGAGTCACATTGGAATAAAGAAATGAGGATAATGGGGAAACCAAGTAAACCTGTAGGACTGTGGAGTTTGTCAACTCAGTTTTTTAAACCATTTCTGGAAATCTGCATCTCAGTGCAATTCAGATCACAGGTGGAATTTTTTCACTGAATTCAGACTGCATCACAAACCACCATGCAGTTTGTCTTGGCGCAGGACTGGAATAGCGGCAGAGATAAAATTCATTATCAAGGTGCGTGGATCAGAAGTTTTGTCTGAAGTTTGCTCCCCACCTACACGTTCTCTGTCTTGCCTTGAGTCAGTGCTTCAAGTCCCAAACTTCTACAAATGCTCCAGCTCACCAAATCTGCTCTGTGAACACTACTTGACTAGTCTGAAATTGATTATTATTTTTTTAAACCATTTTTCCTCCTGCCCCCTTCTGACATGGATGCCAAACAACTCTCTGCCATCTCTTTTTCTAATTTCTTTTATTTAAGAACTCACTTATTAATTGTCTGTAAGCATTTTAAAACTTCCGCATTTCCTCAGAATGTGGTATTAAGGCAAATACAGCTTATTTTCTGGGTTTGATCATGTTGGTAGAAATGCTCATTTAATTCACTTATGCATATTTCCCTTGTATTCAAGGCTCAGTGATGGTAGGTGAAACAATATGACATCTGTCTCTTGATCTCTGTGTCAGATCAGGTATCAATCACAAGTGATGTGAATTTTATACTGCAGCTAGTCTCTAGCAGGGGTCACGAAACTGCTGTGTGGATTAGTGGGCTCGGCGGTCTGTGTTTAGTGTAAAGCAGACTTACGCTAATGGGTGTAGCACCATAACCAGGGTAGTGAACTGGCTGGAGCATGATGCATTTCATCTGTCTTTGCAACAGGCAAGAAGTATCGAAGCACTTGCCTTTTTTGAGCATTATGTGTGCTTTCATAAGAGCTGTGTGAGTGGTGGGTGGCATGCTGGTGCTCTTTAACTGGGCGCTGTAGGAAGAGATGGCTCCGATTTTGTTCTTTAAAGCCAAGGTGTCCTTACAAATAACAGTGGTTATTTTGGCAAAAGGAGCATATAAAAGTGTCGGTTGTGACTGACTGTTCTCCAGTGACCTCAAATTCTGTTCAAGGGGATTTCATGATTTAAAGCACCACTCTGTTTCTTTGCTGTCCTAACCAGTGTCTCCATTCTGTTGCAAGATGCCAAGACTCCACATATAGTATATTCTCAACAAGCCTTAAGCAACGAACTGAACAGTAGAAAACTTTGGCTAGCATTTTGTCAATGGCAGGTTTTAATATTCCAGAACTGGATGAAGCTTTGCTGAAGAGCTAAATACACAGGTCATGATCCCAGCTTAGTACTGCATCATGTGTCATAAGGCATGAAGAGTTCACGTAGTGAAGCTCTTGTTGAAGCTCTCCCAAGGTGTCTTTAAAAATCAAGTCACAATTTAAAGCAAGCTGTTCACATCAGCTCTGAAGTGTTTGCTAATACTCCAAAAACATGTTCAACAAACTTCAACGTGTCTAAGTCCTGTGTCATAGACAGAAATACTCTGTTATGGTACACATCCCATTTGTGAAGTTTTGGAGAGTGTGATTGTTTCAGCATTTCCTTGTTCGATTCAGTATGGATTTTAAGAATATCAGACAAGAGAGAGGTTCAAGGAATGAGGAGAGAATGTCTTGCGTCGGTATTTAATGAATGTTTAAAAATTTCCTAATTATGCTGGTCCTTTCCTTATTGAAAGGGTGGAGTAATTCCCACGTCAGTCAACATGATCTGGCTTCTCTCATTCAGGACAGATAGCTAAAAGGGTGTGTTCTCTGACTGCATGTTAATCTTCAAAGTGCTCATGTCATCAGAGGATATTACCAAGGGAAAATGAGTTTCTGAGTTGAGAGGGTTATGCCTCATTGTAACTTCTAGACCAAAACTGTAAAAATGTAGTTTGTTTGGGATTTACTTTTTTGTTGTTGTATTTTGTTTTGTTTTATTTCAAAGAGTAAATAAATCTGTTGGGGTGTTTTAGCAGCCAGCAGCAAAATGATTCTTTTCAAGGAAATATGGTGGCAGGTTCCATCTGTTCAGGTGTATTCACTGGAATGCTTTTGTGCAGAGGTGGTATCCAGGAAACTTTTTTTTTTTCTTTTTTCCTGAAAATAGTCAATTGATGTGAAATGTGATCCTTGTTGGTTTCACTCTTAAAGCAATTATACTTTTTTGAAAAGATTCTTAGTGAAGTGTGATGATGAAGAGATGTTTACCAGCCATTAGCAGTTGTTTATAAGGTGGAAAGCTTGGAGGCAAGACACCAAAGAAACAAAAGAATCTTTGGCTGTCGGACCCCATGGCCTTATAAACCCTTGCAAATGCCTTATTACCTTATTCTCAACTTAGCTAGAGCAAAACGCCTTGAGCAAAAGAAAGCAGATGTCTTGTTGGAAGGGTTAGCCACTCTATGGCTCCCATGCTATAAACTGAAATCACACGTCAATTCAGTAGCAATATCCATGTTCAGGGTGCCTGTGATTCTTGAAAAGCATTTAGTGTCTAATAACCAGAAAACGCAACAATGCAATTGTCGTTCTGTATAATACCATTCTGTGTATTTGATTCCTTATGCTGCATGCCAATTAAAAAAAAGACTTTCCAACTTTTTGTTTTAAACTTCAAAGTAAATGTGTTTGAACCTCACACTTGTGAAGCCATGAGGTGGGACATTTGCTCAGCACTTTTAGATGGTACTTGTTGGAAAGGTGGAAGACCCAAATCGCTTTGGCTGGTATGATAAGATTGTTATTTTTTTTTCCTTTTACATTTTGCTTTTCACAGATGGGCCTTAAATTCTGTCTAGCTTTGAACCATGGAGCACAAGCCTTGGGGGCATGGAGGACGACCAGATGTCGTCTTCCATTTATAACAGTGGAAGCTTATTTCTTACAAGCCTGCATAGGTGACATTCACCCTGGGGCAGAGGAATCATCTTTGAAGCCCTCCAGCCATTATATAGCCTAATTCAATTACACAGCCTAATTCAATTCTCATTGAAGAGTTGCATTAACTTAATTAGACTTCTGAATAGATCCAAAGCCATTAGTATGAAATCCAAATAATGTGGAAACATCTCTTCCGGGGTTAATTTCATCCTGTATGCTGACCCTCTGCTCACTTTAAGGGAAGAAGAAGAAATCATTGCTGGTAGTTATTGGCCTGAGCTCAACTCAAGGGAGTTGGAAGCGCGCAAAGACTTGAGTCTGGGGCAATCTGATGGCTGGAAAGTGCAAATATATCCAAGGAGAATGTTAGAATGCAGGTTTTTAAAAATTTCTGCATCTCAAAAAAATATTGTATATCAACCTGAAGTAAACAATTGCATTAAAAGCTAATGTTTCGTTTGCCAGGCACTTTAGATTCTCAGCCTGAGAAAAGCAGAGTGGGCATGTTTGTACCACTTGTCCCCGGTACTCTGGTGTCCGTTTTCCTTAGAACCATGGCTGTAAACCATTAGATACCCAGGTGTGCAAGACTTGACCAAAACATATCAAGTCTGGCATTTCAAATTAGTCTCGAGTGCAAGCTGGATTCAGAGAGGCTTTGAAAAGCAGAAGCCAAAATAATCCACAGTACGTGCGAGTTTGCAAGCGGGTCATGATGGCACAGAGAAAATGAAACGGGACATGGCCCACAGAGAGACTGAACAAAACATGCTTCCAGGTAGCATCATGGAAGAAGGTTTGTTCGGTGTTAGCTCTTGGATGTTTTATGAGAGGGGAAGAAGGGGGGAGCTGTGCACTTTACATCTTTTGGTTGAGCCAAATGTAAATACCAATGGGAGATCTTCAGCAGTAACTGCAGTTGGAGGGGAGAGAAATGGTCTGCTGGGGGACTGTTTGTTTAAGTTCACAGATAGTTGTACTTCCCGAGCACTAGAGTCACTTTGCCTCTACAGTTTAAAAGAGTGGGTCATACAAGGGAACCTCGCGTACAAAAGGAGTCCTTGTACTGCCCAGAGTATTGACTGGAGAGTCCCAAAGGTGAAGGAATGTTACTGATGCCTCACTCCTCTTGTCACTGATGCCCTTTAGCCATCTCTAGCTTACCAAGTTAGGGAGTTTTCATTTTCCACTTTCCAGGTGCAAATGAACTGTCAGGATGTAAGATACTCCTTGCACTTTTCACAGCTATGCCTGGTCTCGCGTTTTTGACTTGCCTGTGAACACATCTGCGTGGAATTAATTAAATGGTTGAAGAAAGTGTGGGGAGAGGGAGGGGGCTCCTGCCTTAAACCTGAACTTCCCTTGCAAGCAGCTCTGCAGGCCATCCTGTACATCAGCGGGCTCCAGGAGCCTGTTGCTTAAGCCCTGGCAGGGCTGGGTTACTCCTGTCCTAGCTGCAACTCTCTGCTGCGCAGCTAGAGAGCAGGGGAGGTGAACAGCTGGGAACTTGCAGAATGGCTTGGAGTCTTCTAGCGGGCTTACTGGGAGAGAAAAACTGTGTTCCCTCTTCTGTTTCTGGCCTCCATGTGTTGTGCTGATCTTATGCCAAATGTTTTGGACACCTTGTATTTTTAACTGTGTAATATAGCTGTGTATTGTTAAAGCAACTTAGTAACTTATAGCAAAAACTGTAGAACTCATTTCTCTGAGGTGTAGGAAATGTCCTGCTTCCACTGTGTATGAGACTTTAACTCTGTACTGTCTGACAAAGATAAAATGCTGAATTTCACTTTAATAAATGATCTATCTAGCAACAAGGCCTGCATTCCCTTCTGTTTGCCTTTCTGCCCTCAGCACTTTTGGCTCTGGAGCCAGTGGAGTTCTGCTTTGCACCGATGTTTTGTGCCAGGCTTCTCTGATTCACTGTCATTTCCCAGCCGCCTCCCCAGCGCTGAAAATGCTGCAGACCGGGAGGGGAGAATGGCACTGCTGACTAGGATGTGTCAAGCTTGAAGTAGAAAACTCAGGTGGTGGGATGTTTTGTGACAAATCCATGTGGGTTGCACAGGTGCAAATCATGGAGTCTTCTGAATGTGACAAAAAGGCCACTCACAAGAAGGATGGAGATTGTTGGAGAGCCATGTGACCTTATATTTGGGGAAGTATTGGGTTTCTCTGTGATGGGGATTGCCCATATCATGAACAGTCAATCAAGTGCAGCATCTCATTTGATCCATGTTTCCTAGTGAATCTTCTTTGTGTCTAGCTCGACCCTGTGCTTCTGCTTCCTTCTCGAGTGCGCCCTTGGCTACGTTTCACGTACGACTTCCAGCTCCTGTCGTCCTGAGTCGAAGCTGCATGCCTAGCTGACAAGGTGGGTGCTACTCCAGAGCCATGCTGACATGTAGCATCCTGATGGTCGATCAGTTATGTTGCAAGATCCTTTTCCATGTACTGCTGTGTTTCTTTTTCCCATATTGCTCTTCCTCCTGACCATCAGCCGTATAGGCAAAGATGCCTCACTTTTTTGTGGCAGCGAGGAAGCAAGTGATGCCAGAAACTGAGGCTTGGATGCTTGTTCTCCTGAACCCTGTCATGGCATTTCCTAAGGCTGTGCTGGCACTGTCCAAGGCGTGCTTTATCCTTGATTTTTAGCCTGGAAAAAGAGGTTGTAGCGTAGATTTTCAGACACTTCGGCTCTCACAGGGGAGGATGATAGGATGTTGAGAGCTGTACACGCAAAATACATGACCTGAACTGATCACTGTCAAATTACACTATTGATGTGCAGTAAAGGTTTGCGCAGATAATCGTCCCCGAAATAATCCCACATCTCCTGTATCCTTATTCCTTGGTGCTGTCCTACAACCAACTGACCTGTCTTGTCATCACAGTTCAATGCATGGCAAGGGATGGGATGCTCCCTGGAAGGAGGGTGACAGCTGTAGGTGACTCCCAGCCGTGCAGAACGTGCCTCTCTGTAATGCCAGTGATGCACACAGTAGACGCTGGGTTCCCCCTCTCCTACATCCCAGGGTGTTAGCTTTCAGTAGCAAGGGAGTGGGGACTGCAGGGAAGAGACCTTAGAGAGTTGAATCAAATTGTGTTGGTGCCTTACTCTGCTGTGAGAAACAAGCAGTGATCAGTAGTTATGTTTGAGTCTAATATTCTCTTAGCTAAAGACTGACCTTGATGTACCGGAGATCCAGGGGAGATGGAGCTGGCACATCAGAAACAGATTCTGTGTCCTCAGCGCCTGCATTTGTGGATGTGTCTGGCAGCTTTTGCAGTGAACCAGGATCTTTCTGTGTGAGGCAACGTGCTGCCATGCTGCAAGAGCCTTGTCCCTGTCTCAGGGACCTCCCAGCTGAAGGTGGCAAGACCAGAGGTGACCCAGGTGGGTGCCACGAAACAAGGAGCAAGGGTGGGTCACTTTACAGGGCATCACCTGCATGTTGTCAAGCTTTTTTAGGAGCTATTAAGGGGGGGGAAAGTCCTCAGGTGAGGACAAGGGCAGTGTACCCCAGTGGAAGGGGAAAAGCGGCCGTTTGTGTTCCCGCATTGGTGAGTGCAGGCTCTTCTGGCAGCGCAGTGAGAAGGTGCCCTGCCAGGGAGGACAGGCAGAAGGGCTGAGGGACAGCTGCGAGCAGCAACCTGTTGCACAGGTGCTGTCTTTAGCACGAGAGGCTATAATGGAAACTCCAGTGATACAAATAAACTCAGCCAATTAACCTGTTCTTTGTATAGGCTAACGAATAATGCTGCTTAATCTCACGTTTGCTGCCTGCCAAGAAACTCACAGAAGATTTCAAGCTCAAAACCAAGGAGGAATCTGCTCAGTCTTTTTAACGTATTCGCACTGAGAAACGAAGCGCCCAGCAGACTGAGCTGAGGGGCCTAATGCTGCACATCCCCCCCTCCGCTGGCAGCTGCCGTGCGAGGGCAGTGTTAGCTCAGTAACCCGGGTGCTGGTGCTCTGTGGCTGCACCGCTGAGCCCGGGGGACCAGAGCCACATCCTGACCCAGAGATGCCTCCTGGGTCGGAGCTGGCTGTGCTTGTCAGACGCCGGAAGCAAGATGATGCTGGAGTGGGATGTGGAGATCATAAAAATGGTTTGTTTGGTTTTGGGGTTTGGGTTTTTTTTTTTCTTGGTTGGACATTGAAATTGAACACGTCCGATTCTCTGCGTGAGCTGTCCTGCAGCCTCCTTGCAGCCCTGATGGAAACCAGGCTTCGGTTCCCCGCTCCCCAGCACAAAGGGCAGCGCAGAGGACTGGGGAAAAATGCGAATGTGGATTTAATGGTTTTATGTTTTAGAGATGTGGTTGAGCAGGCTGAGTGTGCAGGGGAGAGCCTTAGGGCTTGCTTTTCTTTTTTCTTTTTTTTTTTTTTATTTCCCCTGTATCCAATAAGGGATGACTGCACGGCTCTGCCAGCACTCAATCTCACTTTGCCAGGAGCTGGAGCCGATTTCACATCTCTTACCCTTGCAGGCAACGTTGGCTTCTTCCCTAAGTACCTCAAAGCCCTGTAATGTGCTTTTACTTAATTGTTTTTGGAACTTTCTCCAAGACCTGTTCCCTTTGTTGCAGGAAGTACTCCGTGATCGCTCTAGCATCCTCAGCAGGGAGCACCGTGGTGCCGGTGGGGAAGAGCAGAGACCGTGAGACAGGGGAAGAGGAGAGTGTCAGGTAGCTGAGATGGCTCTGCTGCTTCTCCTGCCACGGGTATGGACTGTCAGGGAGCAGAGGGTGCAATGATGGGCACCGCATCGGCAAGCTCACTAACCCCGGTGGTGGCGGCGAAGCAGAGGAGGCTCCGAGCCCCAGCGCTGTGTGCGCGTTGCCTGTGTCTCTTCCTGCTCTCGACGCCTGCGTGGGCAAGTCCGTCTACAGCAAAGGGAAGGTGGTGGGTTGCATCCAGCGGTCCTGGAGCCAGCTCGTGCGTACCTCGGTTTGGTGGCTGTGTGTTGGCCAGCCCCTGCGCCTGTTGAGCAGACGGCAGGCCAGCAGCCACGGCCTGGCAGGCAGCCCTGAGCAAGCTGGTCTCCTGCGGGGGGGGCTTGCCGTCCAAACTGCAGACCCTTCGCTGGGCTGGGGTGGGAAAGGCGGGCGCCGCATCCAGCACCTCTGCATTGGGACGTGGGCGATACAGCTCAGCACCTTCCCAGCTCTGCCCAGCGACAGAGGGCAACCAGGACCCCTGTAGGACTCCCAAAACAGGACTGTTCAGCTCTTCCCTGTCCAGTCTGCCCTGGAAGGATCCCTGTACCCTGCAGGTTGAGGTTCTCATTGCCCCACACCCACCTTCCCAACAGAACCAAGTTGTTTAATTATTTCCTGGAATTTCCACTGTTTTACTGGCCATAAACCTTGACCCTCATGTAAAAAGCGGAGCCCTTGGTGCTGGGCTGGACTCACTGCAGCCCTCTGTGTCTCTGTTTTCCTGGGGATAAAAAGCAGGTTGAAAGCTCTTCATTGGCGCAGTGATAGCACTGAGTACACACAGGGCTTTTCTTGTTAAACTAGCAGAAACTACAGTGCTAGGGAGCTGCAGTGCCTCACCTGGCTATTCCTTGCTCTCCTCCTGTCTCTCCTTTCCTGATGCTGTTTTCCCCACTCCTCCCTGCTGCTCATCCAAAGCAGGCCATAGGCAGTGCAAAGGCCCCCACAGGGGTCTTCCCTCCTCTTTATGCCATGATCCTAGAAACAGGAGCCTGAAAGGGCATCGGGTGTGGAATTGTGTGGGTTGAGCCCTAAGCAGCTGGCTCAGTTCCTGGGCGTTTTGTCGGGCGAGCTGTCGAACGCAGCAGCCCAGGCTCAGCTCTGAGTCAAGCCGATGAGCCTCAGTGCGGCGCCTGCCCTCCCGCTCTCCATCAACACAGGACCAAAGTAGCAGAGACTGAGCAGTGAAGGTGAGCAGAGGAGGGAGTTTCGGGCTTGACGCAAGCTTTGTGCACTAGCTCAGCCTCATAACTCCTTCCAGCTTCTCCGTTTGGGAAGGAGCTCCTGGCTGAGGCAATTGAACCAGCCTGCTCTGGCCCCCACATCCCCCCCGGCTGTTCCTGCGGGTCAGTTACAGGCCATGAGAATTTCGTCAAGGTAGCTGCAGTCTAAGGGGGAAAAAAAAAAACCAAAAAACCTTTTCCTCTAAATTCCTCAGCTTTCAGCCGCTAGTGACGCCATAAATTCCCCTACTTCTCTGGTTACTGTAAAGTCTTTCAGGGTGGTCAGGACCTGAATTCCTCACGCAAAAGAACAAGCAGGGAAAAAGGAAACTTTGGGAGCAAGGACCTTCCCCGCCTCGGGGATCCGTCGCAAGGAATCGGCGAGGCTCCAAGCCTGTGCTCTCGCTTCACAGTCCCTCAGCTCAAGCCTCTTGGGTAACTGCCTGTCTTGCTTTTATCTCACCAGTAAATATCTTCCTCCCAGCCTGGGCTTCCCGCTTGTGCTCCAGCAGGTCCAGCTGGCTCCTTGGCTCCTCTGATCTGCAGGCTCCTGGAGCTGCGGCAGCTCCAGTTTGCTATTGCACTTTAGCTTTGGAGTAACCAGGAGAGGCAGAGCTTGTCCAGCGTCACACAGCTATGGAGATGGCACGGAGTCCTGCTGAGCAAAGCGCCCAGCTGTTTTTACCCCCTGCCCTGAGCTGTACAGCACTGATCCTCCACCAGCCTAGCCCCAGCTCCCAGCCAGTTTCCATCCTGGACCTTAAATCCAGCTGCTGCGTGGGACACAAGGGGGCTGCTGTGCCAGCTCACACCATCCAGCTTCACCTGAGGGCTGTGCTGAGATGTTGTGGGAGAAGATCAACAGGAAATTGGCAGCAAAGTGTCGTCGCTGCCAGAGAGGATGCCTGCTGATGGGATTGCTCCACCACTGAGCAGGACAAGGGTGGGTGATTCTGTAGAAAGCCATGGTGAGCACCTTTTCTAACCCCACACCAAGCACTTGAGTCTTGTGAGAGGAGTAAATACCCACTGGTCCCAACACCCTGTGCTGGGTAAAGGGCCTTCATCGAGTAGAGCAGCAAAGGTTGGCTTTGGAGAGGTAGGGGCAGGAGGTGGGCGGTGAGTTTGTCTGTTGTTTGAAGGATGGTCTTGGGAAGGTTGGCCCAGCGTGCAGGGCTCGTGGTCTTCTCCCAGCACAAGCAGCTGCATGGAGAAATACACCCTGGGCAGAGCTCAGTGCTAGCAGACCCAAGCAGGAACAGCCATAGGGCTGAAATCCCAGAGAGTTTGGACTTGTTTTAAAAAATGAAAGAAAAGAAAGAAAAAACCGCTGGAAACTTCATATACCTTGTGGCTCCAGAGTCTTCCCATGCTTGGACATCATTTCTACAGCTATGGAATGGAAATGCATCTTCTCTTTAGATGGGTCTCAGAATCACGTGACTCCAGAAGCATGGAGATTTGAGAAAGAACTATTGCATGTCATGAACTTTGCAGCTGAGGGGGCCTCTGTGGGACAGAAAACCTTCCCACTTGAGTGGTGCTCCCAGGAGACAGTCTGACTTGGGAGCCAGCAACTGGGCTGAGAGGCTCCGAGTGTTGGGAGAGGATCAAAAAGCTCCCTCGGCAGTAAATCTTTCACCTGCCATGTTACTCACTGGGGCTTGTGGCCATTCCTCCGAGGTCGGCCCCGGGTCAGGATTTCTCCTGTCTCTTTAGCCCCAAACCTGGAGATTTTTGTCTTATCTTTGACGCCATCTTGACACCGAAAACAAATTATGGCCCAATTACCCTTACTGAGAGGGGCTGGGGCTACCTTAAATGGCCAGAACTATCAGGCGCTTCCTTAAGAGAGGGTAATTAAAGTGGGGTGCAGGGCGGGGAGGGGGCAAGGACTGGGGGGGACCGCTGGCTGTCGTGGGTTTGCCCTTGCCCCCCTGCTTGGCATGGCAAGAGGAGCCAGCCCATCCAGCCCATCCCATCCTACTCCATCCCATCTGGCCCCGCTCGCTCTGGCCCAGCGCTGCTGCATCCTTGGGCTCCAGAGAGGCCAGAGCAGAGACAGGGCTCCCCGCCGCCCCCCGCCAGCACAGTGTCCTGGGGGTTGCCCCCTGCCCCATACCCCCCCCCAGCCCTGTGTCACCCGCCGGGGCCAGGCCAGAGAGGCCCCGTGAGAGGCGGCAGCCGCCCTGGCCCTGGCCGTGACCTTCAGAGCGACCTCCAGCGAGTCCCTGCCGGGCTGGGGACTGGCTGTGCCTCTCATCCCGAGCAGGGACATTTCAGTGCTGACCCCAGGGAACCAGCAAACAGCAGCTTTATGGCCGAACCACCATAACAACCGATCTGAAACTTAAAAAAAGTTATTTTTCTTTCCCTCTTTCAGTGATGGTAAAACGTGCCCTTGCCTGCTGTGTGCCTGGGCATGCCTTGCCTGGCTCCTGCTGCCTGCCTGAAGCCAGCAGCCCTTCTGGGAGCGACACAAGCTGAGCTGGGTTGCATCCTGCAGCCAGGACCGTGCTCATCTGGGGGCTGCAGCCCACGTCCCCCTGCCCGGGAAGGCGGTGCTGGCTGCATACGGAGCCGGGTCCCTTCCAGGATCCAGCCCAGGGAGCGGGGAAGTGGAGCTCTGCAGAAATATCAAACACTCCCCTGGCCTTGCAGATTTGCTCCAGGTACCCTCACACTCCTGGGTGATGGGGTGGTTGGGTGTTTCTTTCGCTTTTTTTTTTTCTTTTTTCTTCTTTTTTTTTTTTTTTTTTTTTTTGTCAGATTGGTATTTTATTTGGCTCCATACTGTCTACCAAGCTGTCCAGTGTAACCCTTCCCTTGCTGCTTCTGAGATAAGAATAGGCTCCCTGAGATCAGATAAACAGGCCCATAAATACCTACAACAAGAAGCAGGGTCTGGGTTTGGTAGGAAGGGAGAAGGGGAAAAAAAAATAAAGGCAAAAAAAAAGAGCCATTTCTTTGCATGCCAAACCCCAGGGGTGCAGAGCGTGGGGTGGAAAGTGCCTGACAGCCCCTCTGTCCCCAGCACTTGCTCCTTGGCCAGGCAGGGGGGCAAGGGGCCAGCTAGGGCAGGCAGCAGGGTCCCCTCCACCGTCCCTGTGACTGGATTCCAGTGGCAGGGGACATGGCACGTATGATGTTGCCCTGGGGCCAAGCGATCCCTGCGTGCGTGTGCTTCTGTCCGGGCAACTGCAAACTCACGCCTGCGTGCCGGGAGCAGGCTGCTTCCCGGCGGCATCAAGTTCACGGCAAGGTCGAGCCGTAGGTGTGTGCAGGGCCATCTCCCGTGGCTGATGAGCTAGGCTCTCAGGTGGCCAAAAATCCAAAGCCGGTGGCCAAATGGTTCTTCTTCCAGCCAGGTTTGGTGCAGCCGGCACCGGGAGCCCTGCCGCAGGCTGTCGGGATGCCTCTCCCAGCCGCTCAGGTTTGCTGCCTGAGGAAGAGAGGCTGTCCCTGTGCAGGGCTCCCACCCCCCCTGCAGCTCGTCCTGCTTTGGGGGTGAAGGGGGTGACCCCATCCTATGCTGGAGCCAGTGCTGAGCTCGGCATCGACAGCCCTTCCCAGCCCCGGAGCAGCAGAGCTGCCCATGCGGTGCCAAGGTGGGGATGGAGCTGACTGCTCACAAATCCACCCCTTCCAACGTGTGTGTTTTGGGGAGCAGTGAAGCCCCGGTGTACACGAAATGTTTGCTCCTTTTTTTTCACCCACCTTCCCCAAAATGCTGAGCCAATATCTCACAGGAAAATCCCCTTGCTGGGCAGGGAACCCCTCTGCAGACATGGAAACGGGGAGTGTTTTCACTTGCAAAAGCCCAAGGGAGCAAGGAAGGCTGGCCTTGAGGACACCTTTCCCACAAGTTTGCAGCCAGCAGGTACCACCAGAAACGTGTGGTAAGAAAAGTAACAGCCCTGCGGATGCTGGCAGAGCATCGGCCTGGCGGTGCAGGGTGCCCCCTTCCCAGAAGCAAAGCTGGAAACCCGCAAGAAAAAAAACACCAGAGGATTTTGGTGCGGTAGGGAAGGCTTCCCAAGCTGCAAACGATGTTCCAGATAGTGCCCAGTGTGCCGGGACCGAGGACAGGGACTCCTGTGCAGAGTCCCCCCTGCCTTACACAGCAGAGTCCGGGGTCCCTGTTTAACCCTTTCTCTCACCCGGTGCCAAGGGCCAGCCCTGACGGGTGCCATACGGATATAGGGATATCGGGAT
Source organism: Ibycter americanus (assembly GCA_035590275.1). Lineage (NCBI taxonomy): Eukaryota > Metazoa > Chordata > Aves > Falconiformes > Falconidae > Ibycter > Ibycter americanus. The sequence goes on along the minus strand of JAVJGI010000064.1, from coordinate 57,569,679 downwards.
ATCGGCTGGCACAGGTAAAAGGGCTGGACACTTTTATGGGGCACTGGATTGCAGTGTTTGTGATGGATTAGGAGCTCTCCTGTCAAAACCCAGCCTGTTAAGGGACTGTGAAACTTAGCATAAAATAGGATATTTGGGGCTGATTTTCTGTACGTTTTTGTTTTTTCGTTTGGTTTTTTTTTTTTTCCTTGAATGCGTTTCATTTTAGAAATGCCCTATTCTAACTTCACTGAGGGACTTGGTGCCATGCTAAACTGTTTATAGCCCAAACAAAATAAATACCACTGTGGGCATCGCTCTGCTCAGGCAATCAATTTTCATCTTGGCCTCATTCAGAAAAAGCAAAAATTAAATCAGAGGCTGGGAAGGCAGCCGTGCAGCAGCTCCAAAGCGAAGGAAGGCTGATTCATGCAGCTTGATCGTTCTGCAAGCTTTAATTATGCTGGCCGTACCCTCCAATGTCTGTGTGTCTGTCCATCTGTATTTGTACACACACACACAGTGGTCATAAAACCCGAGCTGCTTCCCCACGGGTGAGCTGGTGTATTTGTGGTGTGTGCAGCTGCACACGCACAGATTGATCGACGTGTCAGCGATATACAGGTATTGCGACATTATTTCTATACCTTCAGTCGCAAGCACGAGCTTGGTTTCAAATAGAAAATCTAATGCTCCCTGCTGAGCCCTCAGATTAACCCTACAATAATGTATGACTTTTCCCCGTGCTGGCTTTCTTTGCCCCGAGCAGCCAGCCGAGCGTTGGGGTTTATCCTGGTTTTTCTGGGAACAGCGGCATCGCCAGGCTGGGAAGGCAGGATCGGGCCCTGAGCCTGTGCATGCACAACGTGGAAGCCACCCTTCAGTAACAGAGCTGTGCGCGCACAGAACAAAGGAACAAGGACTCAGCTTTAATTATTAAGGATTATTAAGGATTTATGCCTGAGAGGTGACAGAGACGACTCAGGCTGCGTGAGCGTTGGTGTGTCTGAGGCTGGTGGTATCTGTCGTGTTCGGATGGCGAGGAGGGGACGTTGCTCCTTCAAACTGTGGCCAAGGCAGCACCTACGAGGGGATTCTGTGCGAAAGCGCTGCCGGTGCCAGCGCCGTGCAGGGCAGCAATAAATTGCTGCGTGGCAGCAATAAAACCGGGGCTCCGCAGCTCTACAGTGCTCGTGCCATCCAGACGCTGTAAAGGCCTGATCCTGCCATCCTTCCCCAAGCCAAGTACAAGTTGGTTCCTCCAGCAAGTCTCTTGGGTCAGGAGGGAAGGGGTTGTAGGGCAGGGGCAGAGTTTGTGCCCTGGGCAGGCTGGGGGTACGCGTTCGCAGAGCCCTGCCAGCTCCTGGGGTGACCACGCGTGACATAAAGAAGCCACAAAGGGTCCCACGGAGCTGCCCGAGCCCCACCGGAGGGAATTCCCTCATACGGATCAGACCCACAGCAGGGTACTGACTTCAGGGGAGTCCTTAATCCCGCAGCATCCCTCAGCCCGGCCGCAGCAGCGTGATCTCAGGGGAAGGCAGAGGGGTTGGACTCGAAGCTGTTTGCGTAAAGTTTAGATTTTATTTAATTTTTTTTTTTTTAATTATTCGGTTTTAAATACGTGGTGTGGCGCGCCCAGTCCCTCGGGAAGTGGTCATGCAGATCTGAGGTAGAAAACCCGGCACAGGAGTGTTCCCAAATGCACCTCTAGGTAGTTTCACCGCAGCCACACGTCGGTCAGGCAGCGGATGGGGACGGGGGGACGGGGGGGGCCGTATTTACAACAGCAAACGAATCAAACCGTTTCAGCCCGGCCCGGGAGGGCAGGAGCCGCCGATCGCTGCTGCCAGCGGGAAGGAGCAACGATTACTGCGAACGGGGGAAGGGGCGAGGGAGGGAAGGGCCCGGCCGGTGCCCGCTGCCGACGGGACGGGCAGGATCCGGCCCCGCCAGGCGCCCTCCGCTTGTCTCCCGCGGAGCTGCCGTCCCGGCGGGGGGAGCCGCTGGGGCTGCCCCCCCCCCCCCCGGGGGGAGCTGCATGTGCACAGAGCAGGTACAGCACACGCATGCACAGGCACACATGGAGCACACACATGCACAGGCACACATGGAGCACACATGTGCACAGGCACACACAGAGCACTCGTGTGCACAGGCACACACGGAGCACACACATGCACAGGCACACACGGAGCACACGTGCACAGGCACACACGGAGCACTCGTGTGCACAGGCACACATGGAGCACACACATGCACAGGCACACAGGGAGCACACACGGAGCACACACATGCACAGGCGCACACGGAGCACACACATGCACAGGCACACACGGAGCACACACGTGCACAGCACATGCAAGTGCACACATGCCAACACGTGCTGTGCAGCCACACACCCCATGCGCAGCCCCTGCACACACATGCACTGCACACCAAGCAGGTGCTTGCACACATGCAAGGAGATGCACATATGTGTGCACACGCACACACACACACATGTGCAGGCTCCCCCCCCCCCCAGCAGCGTGGCATGGCTTCACGGGAACATTCAGCCCTCCCCAGGTGATGGTCAGTGTGGGAGCTCTTGGACCAGGGTGGGAGCTGACGTGGCTGGGAGCTGGATGCTCAGGACTGGGGACCCACATCCCCCTGGGACTTCAGATCCCCCTGGGAACACCGCATCTCCCTGGGACCTCACATCCTCCTGGGGATCCCCATCTTCCTGGGACCCATATCCCCCTAGGGACCTGCATCCCCCTTGGAACACCACATCCCTCTGGGACCCGCATCCCCCTGGGAATGCCACATCTCACTGGGACCCCACATTCCCCTGGGCACCCCCATCACCCTTGGGGACCCCCACCCCCCTGGAAGGAGCGAGGTGGCGCAGGAGGAGCCAGAGCCGTAGGGAGCAGACCAACACACTTTATTCCATAATCACAACAGTCAGGATAACCGTTAGCCGAGTTTCTGCAGAAGCTGGAGCCAGCTGCGTCGCACCCCCCCGGAACGGGCCGGGGGCTGGGGCTGTCCCTCGGCTAAAAGCCTATTTCTCCAAGACAACAGATACAGGAACCCTTCACTAACACAACACTACAACGGTGACCCCGAGCGCCGGTGCCCGTCCGCAGGCTGCGCCGGGGCCCCGCCGGCTCCCGGGGCCCCTGGCCC
>JAVJGI010000064.1:57535721-57565646 GCA_035590275.1 Ibycter americanus | reverse complement strand
GCATGAGCAGCCTCCGCCGAGGGTGCCGGGCCATGGGGGAGAGGCTGGGCACGGCGGGGGGAGTCCCTGCACACACAATGGGGGTGCGTTGCCCACGCGTGTTCGGGGCGCACACATGCGTCGCCCAAGCGCACGCTGGGCACAGATGCGCGCTGCACGCCTGCGGGCACGCTGCACACGCGTACAGCGCGCAGCCGCCTCGGGCAAGTATCTGCTGCGCTCACACGCGTGTCACACACGTCTGCGGTTACACCATGCACCTATGCTGCTCGCGCAGGTACGCTGGACGTGTTGCCTCCGCGTGCCACATACACCGCACACCTATCTGTGCTGTACACACACACACACACACAAATACATTACACACGTGCACTTAACTGCACCCGTATATATTACATACACACGCCAGCAGCACATATATGCTACACACACAATGCCACCAGATTATATATATGTAACATACCTATATATTACATACACACACGTGCTGCACACACATACCGTGTATACACACATGCACATTGCATGCGTGGCATATAAAGACATATGTGCAAGCCGCACATCCATGTACCGATGCTGCACGCACATATATAAATTTATAAAAATTATGCTATCCACACACACAAACATATTTACGATACGGCAGTGGGGTCCTGCCCTGCGTTCCCCTGTCTTAGCCTGGCCATGGAAAGGCTGGGGGGGTCCCGTTGGGGCTGGCATCGTGTACTTCACCGCAGCCCCCAAACCTGAGCCCAGTGTGGGGCCCTGCAGCGGACAGCACATCCTGCTCGCCTCTGCACCCTTGGGAGACAGATCCTCAGGGCGACAGCTCCCAGATGCCACGCTTCGCCCCCAGCCTGGCTGGGTGACATTGGGGCTGACCCCTGCTCTTGCCCCAGTGCCTCCCAGTGAGGACGGCCCGGGCACGGCGGTGGCGATCACAGCGCGCCGGGGCAGGAAGGGGCTTTGGGCCCGAGGTATGTTAGCGATTAACGGCGCTTTCCAGCGATTCATCTTGCAGCGGAGGGTGGAAACGTTGGAGGGTTGTTTGCAGGCGCTTGTATTAATCATCCGGGCTAACACACCATTAACGTCCTCCTGCATTTTAAAGATGACAAATTTTATTTGACTTCTCTCAATCACGGTTCCCGGGCGGATTCGGGAGCCACTTAAATGCCTCGGATTTTCCATCGTTAGTTGTTACAAGGCGAGTTGCAAAGGCAGGAGGCCGGGGGGGGGGAGCACCAGGGCAGGGTGCAAGCGGGTCTCCGGTTCTGCCGGGCCCCGGCGGCTGAGGGGGGGCAGCCGTACCGGATCTGCCCAGCCTTGCTCCCCCCAGCTTTGTTCTTAGCTGCTGCAAAGCCCCCCCCCTTCCCCACCCCCTTTAAACAAGCGCCCTGCAAACATTTGCTAGTGATTACTCTCCGTTAGAATCAGGCCTTGGGCAGGGCGTAGTGTCCCTGATTTCCTCGAAAACACCCGTGGCTGGGTGGGATTCCTGAGCCCAGCTCAGAGCTGGTGGGGGCCAGTGCCCACCTAGGAGAGGTTCAGGGGTCCCACTTCGTGCCTTACCCTCTCCACCCCCCGCTCCCCATGGTGGCAGAGCATCACCTGCAGCACTCTGCTTCCTCTCACAAACCAGCCAGGCTCCTCACTCAGCCTCTCCCCAACCCTGTAAAAGCCCTGATCCAGCAAACTGCCATACTGGGGTCTGTGCCACCCAACCCCATCCCTGGAACACCACCCCCCAAAAAAAACCCCTTCCATTCCCATAGCCCTGCACTGCACAGGCCACTCACAGCCGCGTCCAGCTCGGAGCCGTCGCCTCGAGCCGTGCACCAGAGCCACCTCCAGCCTTCGGCCAGCAAAGCCAGGTAAGTCCAGCCCCAGCCTGGGCATTATCTTGCTTTATCCCCCCCCCTGCCAGAGGTCCCTGGACCCTGCACAGTTTGAAGTGCTCAGCTGAGCAAATAGTGGGACCGGCGGGTTGATTTTCCTTTGGAAAATTGTTCTAATCTTTCGTGTTTTAATAAAATAATAAAACCGGAGCCCTTTTCACGCCGACACCTTCTAAATCAAACCAGACTGCCTTTGTCATGGCGTCCAAATTTAGCACTTCTCAAACTTTTGGTGAGTTTCTTTAATTTCACGTCTCCCCACTCGCGCAGAGGGGAAACGCTGAGCGGTTCGGATTAGGCGATTTATGGCTGGCATGGCGGGAGGAACCACGTTTCTCCCCACCTGTTTTCCTTCAAATCCTTCCCAAAAGGAAGATTTTCTGCCCTCACGGCCAGGCGATGGTGGCCAGTGCCACATGTCGGGGCTTGGGGTTATCCCGGGTCTCCGCAGCGCCCAGCACCCCGACTCCAGCAGGAGCCACGCAGCCCTGCACCCATTCCCTGCCCTGGGATGGTGGCGGCGGTTTTGGCCCCGGCCCCTCGGCCACTTTCTTATCAGCACCCGGAGAGCTGCAGCCTGGGGTGTCCTGTGACTTTGACGCCAGCCCCGCTCCCCCTGCTCCAGCTCCCTTATCTAAATAGGAGCGTAAATCAGGGCCTTGGCAGATGCCCTGGCAGGACAGGGACTCCATAAAAAGGGGCTCTGCTCCAGCTCTGTTTACATTGCAGCCCCGTAAAATATTCCCCTTGTCTTCCCTGCTAGCGGCTCCCTGCAACATCCCAGCACCCTCCTGCATCTGCATCCCCCCCGCCCCAGGCTCCACTGCAGCCCCAGGGTGCAGCTGGGAAGGTCCCAGCCCTGCCACCCCATGGCCCTGCCACGTCCTCCCATCAGGTTATGCCCTGAGGTACCTCCGCACCCAGCCGCTGCCTCCGATCCCCCCCTCCGACAGCTGCTGCAGGCACAGAGCAGGGCTCAGCCGGCTCCCCGGGGGCAGCTGGGTTGTGTCTAAAGGTGCCCCTGGGTATTTATAGCACTCGCCAGAAATAATGCAATAATAATCACTCAGCACCTTCCTAACAGTTCTGCTCCTGGAGGCCTGGGGGGAACGGTTACAACAGGCCTTGGGAAACTGAGGCACGAGCAGAGTCTGCTTCAAGGAGAGGTGCGTGGGGCTGGCTGCAGGCGTGTTGCTGCTCTGGGGGGATTATTGTCCTCCTGGTGATGGGAGGTGGGAGGGAACTTGCAGAAGTGAACAAAATCAAGTCAGTTTGGCAATGAACCTGGCGCCGGGGTCACAGCCAAGGCTGGGCTACGAACGCCACAGCTGTGAAGACCCACTCAGGACAGCCCTCCCCCTTGAGAAGGTTTGCCACGCGTGTCTTGCTGCACCAGCACCGGTCTTGTAGGGGCAGGGGGAGCGCTGGGATACAGGGGAGTTCATGCGTGCCGGTGCTCGTGCACTCCTGTGCCCGCACGCTGCCCGAGTGCCCCAGACTGCGTCACTGGGCCGCTTGATCCTACAGCATCACACAAACAGCCCCAGGTGGGGTTCAGGCTGTCCAAGCCCCACCGAAGGAGCAGAAGGAATTGGGGGTGAGCTGGGTACCCAGTGCTGCGGCTGGGCTGTGCTGAGCCCGGATGCTCCAGTTCTCAGCCACAATCCACGGCATCTCCTCCACACACACACCTCCTGCGCCACCCCTCCAGCGACAGAAAGGATGACGGCAACCATTGCCTCTCAAGAAATACAATCTATTTATGGCCAAGCAGCCACTGTCCTGTCTGGATAAATCAAAAGGAAAACAAAGCTTTACGGAAAAAAGTATTAAATTTTCCATGTGCTCCTGAAGGGATGCGCCAGGCACTCGCTGTTTATTTTTTGTGCTCTCTCTTTGCTAGTACTGTAAATGACATTGTGTTTACAAAAGTTTTTATGTCATCAGAGCAAAGTCACAGCTCAGCTTCCTCTCCTGTGTATTTTATGTAGATGGATGTGTCTGCGAGGAACATTCAAACTAAACAGAGCGCTGGTTTATAGGAAAATGTATTTATTTGAAAAATCGTAACTCACAATTTCGGCAAAACTGGGCTCCACATTTATTGCCGCTAATGGGGTGTGGCGGCCATAAATTAACCTGGAAAATTGCTGCGGCCGTATCAACAACGGCTCATTGTGCTGACGGAGCAGAGCAGAGCAGCCGCTCCCCAAAGACGGCTCATGTCAATTTGCAATTAGGATTGCATGCAAACAATAGGCGAAGGGAAGGTAATGGCAGCCCCGCAGCTCACCGCTGGAACCAGACCCAAAATCATTACTCCAAGCTGGCATGGGTGCCCTGAGCCTTACTTAAAACAGTGCTGTTCCCCCTTCCAATAGGCACGGACATCAGTGGAAGGAGGCTCTACCTGCCATAAAGGGAATTTCTGTTTATATTGCATTACCCATCATGAACATGCAAATAGAGGTGATGGAAAAAATGAGTCCATGAGCTCCGACTAGCAGCCCAGGTGACCCATGTGTATGAAAGCTGGTCCAGTTGCTCCCTGGTTGACGTCTCTTTATCCAGAAGAAGCTTTTGCACTGAAGCAGGAGTGATGCTTCTGCCCTAAAGCCTCTTCTTTCCCCACTCAGATTCCCTGCTGAGACCAACACTGATCCCCAAAGCCCTGGGACAAGGTGCTGACCCCAGGGCAGGAGATGCTACCATCACCCCCCTGTCCCTGATCCCTTGGTTTGGGGCAGAGTTTGGGTGCTGACCTGTGGCAGCACCTCTCCGCTTGTGGGGAGAAGCGGAGAAGAGCTTCCAGCTGATGCAGGTCCCTGACAAAAACCAGTGCCTTCCCCTCCTCCGTCCGCTTCCCACTCCTGAAGCAAATTTACAAGGGCTCTAAAATGTCCTGCTCCAGGGCATCAGCCAACTGCTAATGGCTGGGGATTGGGAAAGACATTTCCTTCTCGAGAGAAGGATTGCATAAGCGCTTATTAAGGCAGCTCCTGGCGTCTTCGTGTAAAGCATCTGGTTTGGGGCATGGCTGGAGACACTGCTGGATCTGGATGGGGTAGAGCTGGGCTCGCTGCTTCCAGCATTCATCTTGTCTGGATGTGGGTGCGTGTTCAGATTGTCTCGTATGCGCCGGTGGGGAAAGCGGAGGTGGGTCATGGCATGAGATGTGTCTTTCTCGCTCTCCCTCTTTTCTCCATCTCATCCTGGTGGCGCTACCGCGGGGACCCACCTTCACACCTTTTACTCTGTTGGTTCTTGCTTTGCAGTGCTTGGCGGGAGGAGGCACGGTTTTTGCTCGGGGCGCTTCCCACCCCAGGCACCCCAGGTACCACGATGCCCCATGCGCATGAGGGACTTCCCTGGTCACCCTGCCATCCCACCTTCCTTGAAAGAGGGGTTTCCCGATGCCCCATGGGCACTGTGCCTGGTGCAGGGACTGCCCAGCGTTGGTTGGGCTCCTCCTATCCAGCCCCATCTTTGCGTGACATTGCAGGTAGTTGGCTTTGCAGTGGCAGAAGGCTGGTGACAGTGGCCCAGGCCACCGAAATAGATTGGGATGCTCTAACAGGGCTCTGCTGTGCCCCAGGCTCAGTGCAGTGTGCTGGCTCCGGGGAGTGGCATCCTGCCCATGTTTCCCTGTGGTGGGACCATGTCCTAGTATCCATACTTCCCAGCCTCCTCTCTGCAGATCCACCTGGGGTTTTTAATTCATTTTGTCTATGAGTTTTTCAGGGCAATTCCAGTTCTCATCACACAGTGCCTCATGCCAGGTCTGTCTCTGCCTTCCCAGGGTAGGAGGATGAGGATAATTAGTGGTGCCTTGTTATCCTAATTATCCTCAGCTTTCCCAAAATCCCAGGGCTTCTCTCTCCCTGGGTGCAGGAGTTACTACACCACTCCCAGGAGAGCAGAGGGACTGGTTTTCCCTTGGTTCCCCCGGCTGCATCCTGAGAGGTCCATGCAGCCACCGGGCTGGCCGTTGGGTTAGGCAAGAGTTGCAAGATGTTTTTTTCAAGGTTGAGTTTGTTCTCTGCAGATTGAGATGGTTTTAAAAATTAACAAGCGTCTGTTAAGACTTTTTTTGCAACTGAAAATTATTTGGTGGCTGGGGGTTTTAAATAATTTTAGTACTTTTTTCCACCCTTTTTTCCTGTGTTTTATAAATGGGAGGTGGCAAAAGCAGGAGTGCAGCCGACATCAGACTGGGATGCAAATATTTTCCTTTTTAGGATGCGGGTTTTGGGGGAAAGAGATGGCAGGGAGTGGGGGATCAGTTATTTGTCTGATTTCATTGGGTTTTTCTTTATGTTGTCCTGTCCCCCTATCTGTCCCCCCCCCAAAAAAAAACCAGTGAGAAGAAGGGGGAATCTGAAGATCCACAGGGCAGCTGTTTCTTTAGTTAAAAACAACATTTTCACATGCAAAGTTGCTACCCACCGTGGGCTGTATCCAGCCTTCTGCCTCGCCACACTGGCTTTTATAAGCACAGCCAGTGCAAGACCGTGTTGTGTGGGGAGATGGCATGGGCTGGGAGGGGTGGCTGGGCTGCCCGGAACCACCGCCATCCCGGCGCTGGCCTGTCCCTTGGCTCTGGAATGTGCTCCCAAAATACGCAATTGCAAACGCATTGCAGAGCCACCAGCCCCACGCTGGGCTGGGGACACCCCCGGTACCTGCCACCCTCTGTCCTTTTATCTGGCAGCGTAGCACTCCAAATGTGGGTGTTTTGGGGCAAGAAAACGTCTTTTTGATGCAATTATTTTTTTAATGAAAGCTGCCTTGGTCTCACTCCGCATTATCCAGGCAGTCCCTGGTTGTCGGGTTGCCTCCCCCAGGGCTCTTTATCCCCACCCCAAGCTGGGACCCAGCACCCAGCACAGCTGTGCTGGTGCCTCCAGGGCACCCATGGGCAGAGGAGGGTGGTGGGGATGTTTTGGGGGAAAAAGACCCAGATGCACTGGGTGTCCTACTGTCAGTGTGGTCTGTGGTGCTGCTGTGGACATCACCCTGCCTTGCTGTCAGGGCAATGGGGATGTGCTGTGAAAAGTGAATCCAGATCTGCAGAAAATAACGACTTTATTTATTGTATATCAATATGTGACTCCTCCTAACGTGCTCTGGAGAAAAAAACCTATTTGAAATGGAGCTTATTGGAAGGAAAAGAATTTCTCCCATAAAAATGTTGATCCGTCCCCAGTTCTCCAAACTGAAACAAAATAGTTTGCTTTGAGCTGAAGACATTTCTGCTCTTGGCTCCTTGTTTCCCAAGAAGAGCAGTGAACATGAAGGAAAAACAAGCCTTCCCCATTAAAATACACTTAAGCGAAACTCCAGTTTTCTCTTAAACTTTGCTTGGAAACATTTGGAGCAGCTTCACGCAAACCAGTTCTGCCCTTTGAGAAACCATTAAAATAACCCAGCCCAAAATAGCCATTTCTGCAGGAAGCATCTCGTTTGGACAAAAGAGGTTTGTTTTACACCATAAATCCAAAAGCTCCCGGGGAAGCGTGGTGAAACCCGCCTGGTGGTGGAGCAGCTCCGGGGATGTTTTGCAGGACTCAGCCAAAGCCGGCAGGCGCTGGTGAAGCGAGGACCACCACTGGTGTTTCACTGCCGCTTGTCCTGGCTGGTGGAGTATCTCTGACTTCAGCATGGTGTATTTTCCACCTGGATGAAGGCTTGCAGGGGGTGTGTTTTGGCAGGGAGAGAGTTTGGACCAGTGTTCAGCCCTGCTCCGAGCTTGCCCCAGCGCTCCTGCGGCCCCTGAAGGGCCCATCCCCTGCAGGAGCTGAGGACACTCATCCCAGGACAAACAAAAACACTTCCCCAGCGAGGTGTCAAGGCCCTTCATAAAGTCCTTTTTTTTCACTGACACCATGTTACACCTAAAGCACAGAAAAAAAATCCCAGTAATTCCTAAGCCAGCAATATACACACTAGCAATCCTGATATGATATTTATATATATGTATATCGTTTGTATATATAAATAAACAAATAATATATATATATATATGGTGCTTCTTTTTCTGCTAGTGGCATCAGACTGCGATTTAGGCACAAATATTTCTATCCCAGGGTCTTTGGCAATGAATTTTTGACATGCAGCTGCTCCCCTTATGCAGAAAGCCCAGCCCAGTAAGACCCTGCTGGGGCGCCCAGCCCAACACGCGTGCAATTAGGGAAAAATTATTACTCATGGATTTCTGCCAACCTGCCAGTTTATAAGGAGAGCTGGGATCCTTCTGGACGGGCGCTCCTCCTCGCCGTGGCTTTCCAGGAGGAAGCTGTCTCAGCCTCATCCGCTCAGTGTGATGCCGAAATCGCAGGGTGGAGGGTCGCTGCAGCAATGAGCACCCAGGGCTGCACCCTCACCACCCCAAGAGCTGCTGCACCCCACTTTCCTCAGGAGGGGACGGGGGGAGAAGAGGCCACACTGCCATGAAACTGCAGTTTCAGAGGGTGGCTGGTGTTTTCTTGAGCCAAAACGGCAAGAAACATCATGTCTAAAGATGACAGGCTTAATTTGCAGTGTCATTAACCAGAGCCGAAACCCTAGATGGGCTGGGTCTCCTGTGTGCATTGCGCTTGCTTCCCTCACTGCAGCTGATCTTTCTCTGATTCTGCCAGATAAAGGCTTTTGTGGGCGCATTTCCCTCGCCCAGACCTTTGTTTCTTCACATAGATGTTATTATTTAGTATCTGGGAGGAGGACGTCATTTGTCCCCCCCTTTCACATGCATCCACAGCGGGTGAATGTACCCCTGTAACGCACCAGCTCCCCAGCAGCCTTGTGCTCCCCCATGTATTCGCAGAGGGTTCAGATAAGCACAAAGCACGACCCTTGGGCAGCATCCCTTGTCGCCAGAAGAGCACTCATTTCTGAGCTGGCCACAGCCTTGAGATGTCATGGAAAGAAGTCCCAGGATCTGACCCAGGTGTAGTTTGGTGAGGCTGGTGCGAGCTGCAGGTGGGCAGTAGGACAGGGAAGACTCACAGAAGCCCCATAACCACCCGTTTCTTGGTCCCAGCTGCGGTTACAAACCACATTCCTGGTGAAAAGCAACTGCTGAGACCCAAACATGCTGGATGCAGAGAGCAGCCCCTGGCCGGGCGAGCTGGGCTGTAGCGTTTGGCCATGCCAGTGGCTCTGCTGGGCTTACAGACACCAGCACTTAAACACAAGCCACTTTTTTTTAACAAAGACAGTTGCTTTGGGCTCTGAACAGCCCCTGCCGTGGTAAGCAGAGAGCCGGAGATGAAGGGGCTCGTGCGAAGCTTGCTGGCAAGCGAGCAGCGGAGCTGAGCGTGCCGCCTGCCTGCACCGCATGAGCCGGCAGGGTCAGAGCACGGTAGGAAAAAATACCGCAATAGGCAAAGCATCTCCCTTTTGCCCCTAAGCTCCAGCTCTTCCTGTGCTGATAACGAGCCTAGTAAATCTCCCTACAGCAGCGAGACATTTTTTCCCCTCTCCTGCCCTCAGAGCGGTGCCTTGTCAGACAGGGCTGCTGCAGGAGCCGCGGTGGGGCTGCCCTCCGCACCCCTCTGCGGGGAAATACCCCAAAGCAGTGCAGCCCCCCAAGCATCCCGGCAGGCTCTGGAGGCCCCCGAGCCCTGCCTTGTGGTGCGGGAAGGCAGTGGGGTGCAGGCAGAAGCTGCCTCCTCTCTAATTGTCCCCCCTGGAGCCCTGTAGCTGACCCACTTGCTGATATCTCGGGCCATCGCGGCTGGTGCTGGGCTGACTCAGGCAAGATGCAGACTGATAAAGCCCTTCCACCCCACACTGACAGGGATGCAGGGCAAGAGTGGGGGAGCAAAACCTGGAGTGTATTTTTCCAAAGACTCCCTTGCCTCAGTGCTTTGGGTGAAATGGGGAGCTTGGGCGGTGAGCAGGTCCCATCGGTAGGTAGGTTGGTGCTCAGCCCCAGGCTGTACGAACCCAAGTCACCTGCTAGATGTGGCTGTGTGTTACGGCTGGATGCACAGCACTGACCTGGGAGAGCTTGAGCCTGCTCAAACCCAGGTGGGATGCAACATTGCTGCTCTGAAAAAGCACCTCTGCGTGTGCTCGGCAGCAGGATCAGGTTTTCTCAATTTGGGAGTCGTGGTGGGACCAGGGGGTTAATAATTTCCCATGCAGGAGATGGCCACAATGCCGCCTCCCGATTGCTGTCATGGGTGACAAAGAGCCAGGACTCCTTTTTTGTCCCACCACCAATTGCTTTCTCATGGGTTGCGAAGAGCCAAGACCCCTTTTTTGTCCCACCACACCACTGTCCCCTCCCTTCAGTCAGGCTCCTGCCATCAAATCACCCACAGTAAATACCACTGTGCCACGGCTGGTCTGCTGCCCCATTGGGGTCTTCCTCCCTCCTGCACCAGTAAACACTGTTGGTTTTCTTCTTCCTCTCCTGGATCCTTCACAAATTTCCCATTGCCGGCTCCGCCAGCACCATGTTGCCATTAAACCATGCAGGCTGATTGCATCTGTCAGTGTCACTGTCTGGGGCTGGAATGTGTCACCCTGCTCCAGAGGAGTCATTTATTTAGCTGTAGCAGAGCATTTCAGGACAAAGTGCTGGGTTAGATCACGGTGGGACAGTTTTTCTGCAGTGGCAAGTGCCGATCCATCTCGCGCAGCCGGAGGAAAGCGCCGCTGCTGGATTCTTTCCTATTTATTTTTCCTAAACAGAAGATTGAGGAGTGCAAGAGTCGCCTACCAGCAGGATCCTGCACTTTGCTGGAGTGTCCTAAGGAAAGGAAGTTTGCTTTAGAAAGTCTCCAAAACTCGTGAGTCTAGAGCAGACATTTTTTACCACCCTCCCTGTCACGTCTCACTGCTTCTGTAAGGACTCTTGGGGTGCTTAGCTGGTGGCAGGGGTGGCCCCACAGCTGGGTGTGCTTCAGGGACCCTGCCATGTGGTGGTAAGGACTGGGGCTTGTAGGGTCTGGCATGTCCACGGTGGTGGAGGAAGCGTATACAATCACGTCCCAACACGGCCCCATGTTCCTGCAGGGAGCACATGCAGGGAAGCACCGGTGGTGACAGTGTGGTGACAACGGGGAGCTGCCAGCTGCGATGTGCCCATGCCCACACCACATGCAGCATGGATGTTGTGTGATGATGCTGAGGAGGGGGCTCTCATGTAGGTACTAGATGTGGTAATCAGACATTCAGGGTTAAAACAGAAAATGTGATTAGGCGCCTGCTCTTGTTACCCATGTAAGCGTGCAGCTGCATGCAGGAACCCTGGGTGCTGGGAAGTACTCCATCCTCACTGTGGCATCCCCCATACCTGCCTGGCGAGAGCTAATCCCTGTAATGGCAGGGATGCATGTTTTTTTGGGGGCACAGAGTGATGGACATGAGGAGCTGAAGGCATGGCTGGTCACCACTAGGACAGAGACCCTTCTGCACCGGCTGTGCAGCAGGAGCGAGCCATCCTCAGCGGAGCAATGAAGGACTCAGCTGCCTTCCTTTGGGATACATGCCCTTGGGTGGTACCGTGCCACTGGTAACAGGTTTCCCATTGCTTCTTCCCAGCTACCTGTGCTGGTGTCCTCCAGGGGGGCTCAGATGCGCTGAAAGCACCTCTCCTCAGGGTGCTGCCCGGTGACCTGCGTATGGTAGGGGTGGAAGAGACAGTCAGTCTGTATTGCTTTGTTTATAAGAACATATTTGCAGTGATTGATGTCTGAGCTGGGGAAGTATGCTTGCAAGTGAGATTTTAAAACATGAATCAAACAATGTTTGGAATATGTACGCTGCTCTGTCAAACATTTCTCGGCGTTTGGAGTCTGCAGAGCCTGCGCGTCCAGAGGTACCAGTGCCTGCGCGGAGGTGTCTGGAGGGAAAGCATCGCCCCGCTGCGAGGGTGAGCGTGGACATCCTTCAGCCTCGGCATCACCTCTCCACACGAAGAGGCTGCTGGGGACGGGTCAGGGTTTGCGCCTGCGGCCGTTCTGCCGAGGGATGCCTGCGGAGGTGTCCCGTTAAGCGCCGTCCATCACGGGACATTCCTTTACAGGACGCTCCTTACTGCCAAGTCGTCCCCCAGGGCTGCCGAGGAATGAAAGCAGTCCTGGAGGACAGAGTCAGCTTTCAGGCTTCCTTCCCCTTCAGATAACCCAATTGCCCATGGAGAGAAGAAAGGTCTGGAAGGGGCCGGCCATATCCAGATGTTCACTAAGTGCATTAAGACCCTCAGCCAGAGGAGCACATGCTTCAGGTTAAGCCCCTGAGCAGTCCCAGCTGCAGCAGTACTAATGAAGTCTTCAGTTAATTGCTTGCTGAATGCTCTCCCTGATAAGGGCTAGAGCAGTTTGTAGGGGACAGGGAATCTTCTTGGAGTTTCATTTTGCTTGTGCTGCTTGGGAAGCCCTGCATGGGCATCCCTCCATACCGGCATCACTACTTCCATGCCACCTCCTTTGCCCACGGAGCGGCGTGAGTTTCCCAGTTAGGAGAGCTGCCCACAGCCATCGTGCAGGGGTCGTGGATCTGGCCCCCCATTTTCTGGAGCTCTGCTTTCTCCTCCGTTCATAGAGGTGTTACTGCTTCCCATCGCCCATGGGGTGGGGCTGGACGTGGCTCATCTCAGCAGAAGCAGCTGTTGAAAGCACTGCCAGCTGTTGGGATACCTCTGCCCCAGCTGCCCCATCCCACTTTCTCCAGATCCCAGGGGACACCTTGTCCTCCCAGCCCCAAGCTGGCCCTGGGCCACCACCTCACCCCACCGGAGAGGATCCAGCCATGCCAGGAGAGCTGGGTGATGCCCTCAGCCTCGGGAACGCGCACGCATGATCCAATGGCACCAAGTGACGTGTCACGCTTGGAGGAGCATCCTCACCCCGGCAAGCTGTCCTGGTGAGCAGATACCTCAGGGTGATGCCAAACCCGCCCTTCCTGGGAGAGGGATCGACTGGGGACAGCCTTAAGGGTGCAGGTGCCAGCTGGCTGCCATTCACTGGCCATAAATGACTTTTCCAACCCTGGACTGGGTAAGGGAATTTGGGTCTGAGAGGGACACCAGAAACTGGGCATCCTCCAGGACAGGCAGACCTTCCTCCTGTGGCCTCTCTGCCCACTGCTGCCCGTGGGTACAGCAGGTCTGCCCATCTCATTCCTCCACCCAGCCATTATTTATTTATTTATTTATTTCCCCCAAGAAAACCATTAGAAAGAGATTTTTGATCGAAGAGAACCAGGAGGACCTCTGTTCCTCCACCCAAGCACATCACCCTTGTGCAAAGTCTCTTTAACCGCGCGCACGGAAAATGCATCCCGTGAGCAGATTCCCTTCTCCCGCGGGTCCGCTTTCGTTGCCTCGTAGCACAAGGGAGATTTATTCACTCCGTGGGTATTTTTAAAAGGTATTTGCTTTATAGCTGGGCTTCTCCCGCTTAGGCGAGATTAGGAGATCGTATTTCATGACTTCTCGTGGATCCCCTTTCTGAAGCTCTAATGAACTATGGATGAGTGACCGTGGTAATCCAGTCTGTGCAGGAGCTTGTTAAAGTTGCCAAGTCCGTTATAATAACTAGCTACATCTGATCAGATTACTTATTTAAATCGTTGATTCCACTGGCATATGAGAGCCTGCTCTCGTCCCGGTGCGGGCAGCAGGAGCTTTGCTCTGGGTTTGGCGAGTGTCGGGCTCTGGCTAACGAGGCACAATTAGATAAATCTGCATTAGAGAAAGGCCATGGGGTTGCCCTGCACCGCTTGCTCAGCCGACCCTGGCCGGAGCAGGCAGCCCTGCATCTCACTGGAGGCGAGAGACTGGTACAAAGAGACGATCCAGCCTTTTTCTGCTTATACATTGAGATTCTGGGAGAGGGCTGGCAAGCAGCTGCCGGGCCACATCCAGCCCCAGCCTGTGTGACAGCAGCAGGGCAGCTGGGCTGCAGGGAAAGCTGTGTGCCCTGCAAGAGCAGCCTGCAGCGTCTTCTTGCTTGGCGCCAGCCTGCCTGCCCCGGGAGCCCGCAGCCCCCACTGTGGCATCGTGCCCTCCCTGCGGCGGCAGGGCTTGCAGCTCCAGAGCTGTGGGATGGAGCCAAGCCCAGCGTCCCAGTAAAACAAAGCCCAGCACACTGGTAAAAGGGGTTGCAGCCCCACCGGCAGTGGGGTCTGCCCTCCCGCCCCACACCAAGCTGATCATCCCGACCCCTGCCTGTATCCCTTCCTTGCTGAAAGCTGGAGCAGGCAGCGCTGCAAAGATCCGGGGCTGGGAGGATGGAAAGGCCAGACCCATCTGCAAAAACACAAGCAGAAATGTTTCTTTGTCTGGAGAAGTGTCAGCGAAAGAAATTCCCTTTGAGGATAGGTTTGTGTTTGCAAGACTTCAAACCCCTCATCTGGACAATAACAGCTCCTGTCTAAGGGAATCAGGCCCGTAAGGTATCGGCCAAGCCTGGAGTATTAGACGTTAGGACTGTAATTAGGGCTCTGGTGCTGATAAGGGTGCAGACCTCAGCCACCTTCTGCTCTGCTCATGCCAGAGGGGTGAGTGTGCATCACGCCCGGCTGTTTGCAGGGCTCCCAGCGGCGCAGAGGCGCTGGGGGATGTAAACACCCCATGGTCTGACTGGACCAGGGCTCCCCATCACTGCCCCGTGCACTGCCGGGAGCAGCCCGGCTCAGCACCGGCACCCCACGCTCAGCAAAAAGGGGTGCACTCAGCAGTCATGGCAAACAGGTCCCCACTGGCAGTGTAACATCAAGCCTGATGTAGTATGGGGAAAAAGAAAATGATTTTTTTCTCGTCTTGGCTGCCCGTGCCATGCCAAACCCCGGCAGCCCCTGCACAGCCATGGGTTTGCCATAGGGTACCACTGGGTGCCATAGGGTACCAGCTCCTGCCAGCCTGTGGGTCCCTGATGTGCAGGCACACCCAAACATATTCAGGACCAAAAAAAAGCTGGATCCTGGGCTTGACAACTGCCAGCCCTATAAAAACGGAGGGGCTGCTGCCTTAGTCCCCTGGCAGGGAGCCCCGGGCTGGCAATGGGGCTTGTGCCAGCGCCGCGCAGCCCTGGCTGCAGGAGGAGAGGTTGATGCACAGGTCTGCAGGCAAAGGAAGACCGCTGGGGACTTCTGATCATCTCATTAACTCACGAGAACGGCAGAAAATAATTGCTCGCGGTTCAATGCAGTCCATCTGTGTGGGATTTTCTCAATAATAAGTGCATACGGCCTGGTTTTAATGTTTTTCAACGTTTTTTAAAGTGAAACATTTCCTAGTGCCGAAGTCCAGGCAGAAATGAGTTCCAGCCCTGGGGGCAGCGAGGGGATTTAGAGGCACAAGTCTCAGGCTGACTTTTTAACAGGGTTCGTACAAACTATCTTGCCCGTAATGCTCATGTAATTGATGCTTTTGAATACTCCAAGGAGGCCGAGGTCCTCTGAGGCTTTGAAAGTATGTTTTACAGTATTTTCTGATGTGATATATAAAAAAAGCCTAATCATGAGTCAGGCAAGCAAAGCTCCCGAGACTGACTCAAAATTATTTACACACACACACGCCCCTTTTTTAAGTGATCACATTTAAAGTTTTTCAAATTTTTTTTTTTTTTTTTTCTTTTAACAAAAGCTGATTTTTCATGTAGCCACAGGACTCTGGCAGCTGTGGTGTAAAACCTGCCTGGCAGCTGGCTGCGGGGAGGGCAGGACATGCCGGCCGAGGCTGGGCTGTGCCTTCCTGCAGAAGGGTTCAGAGCAGGAGCTGATTTGTCTTATTTCTTTGCAAGACGCAGTTTGAGACTTAACTCTGGCCAAGCAGCAAGTGACTGTGAGGAGTTTTGGTCATCAGGACAGAGGAAGCGATGGGCTCAGTCCTTTCCAGACCATGATTTTGCAAGTCCATGAAAGCCAAGCAGGTAACTGGAGCAATTTCTCTGGGATAAGGGAATTTCACAGGCATCTTGTGCGTGCACACATGCGCGCACACACACACACTCACTCTCCTTAAAGCCAGCACTGTTAAAGTGACGCTTTGACCCATGCCAAAAATCTGTCCTAATAATTTCCCCATGTGGTGGAATGCCGGGCATTTATTGTGGCTTTGCTGTGCTGCCTTCCCCCCAAAGAAAGCGTGGGGGGCTGCACACCCTGCCCACCCCACAGCTCAGCCCTGCTGCCAGCAGCCTCAGCCCCTATTGTGCCTGGTAACTGGGGAGGGAGTGAGAAATACCCCTCCTAATCCCTTATCAGGTTTGTATGCCTAATCCCTCTTTTAAGTGGCACCAAGTTAACTGGCTCCTTTTCCAGGGGCACTGCTCGGCGGGAGCAATGCACCCCACGAGGGTTGTGGTGGCCCCCTGCCCCCCCATGTCTGGGCCACGGTGTGAGGCTGCCGAAGCCCTGGCAGCAGCCAGCCCCGGCTCTCTCATCCTGGCTTTTCGGCTCGGGGCTGCCTCCATGAGACAAAGCAGGCCCCGTCCCCCCTGTCCTCCCCATCCTCCCCATCCCAGGGCTCCCGTGGGCACAGCAGTACCCGTCCCAAGAACCCCTCAATGGTGTGGGTTCAGCAGCATGGCCAGGGGTTATTTTGGGGAGGGCTTTTTTCTGGGCCACTGTTGGAAAGCTTGAACAGCACAGGAGTCCCAATCTGGCCCAAAGCATTTCAAATATGCTTCGCCGTGGGCTGGAGCGCCGAGCCTGCCTTAAGTGGGCAAGGGATTTAGTAATCGCAGCCTTCCATCGTCCTGCCAAGGGCACGGGAGCCTGGCTCTGGCTGCCACAAAATACTTGCTGGAGGCTGAATATTGCACAATTTTCCACCTACCCCTGAAGCCTGCAGTGGGAAACGGGGGCTGAGCCCAAGCTGCTGCACCTGCCCCAGCCGTGGCTCGCATGGGTTTGTGAGGCTTTCCAGGGATTATTGGTTATTTGGATGATAATGTCTTGGGGCAAAATATTGTGATTAGTGATACTCCAACAGAGAGAAGCAGGAAATAGAAAAATTGGATTTTGGGGAAGCCAGCGTGGTGCTGCTGCCCGTGCCAGGTGCCCCTGCAGCATCCCCTGGGAGATCTTCCAGCATGGCAGGAAGCAGCCAGCATCTCACTGAGCCCTATGTTTTAGGAGCTGCCACCAAACCAGGAGCTCCCCTTTTCCACACGCCTACTGAATGGTTTGTGTTTCACAGTTGTCCCGAAAAATATATAATGGGGAAACATGGAGATTTTGATGCAGGAAAGCTACCAAGAAGCTTCATTTAAAAGTTGCAACGTGCTTTAGGTGACCCCAGTTTTTCTGGTTTGGTTTGCTTTTGGAGGAGACACTTTTCAGGTTTTAACCATTTTTTGCTTAACCCCTTCAAATCATGGAAAGTGAATTTAGGGCCAAGAGGAAACATCTCCCAGACACAGAAAACTAAGTCATGTTTTCAAATGGCACTTGGTGTTTCCCAGCCCAGACCTCAGGCTTCCCTCCAGCCTCACCAGAGCTGTTTGCAGTTTGACTGGAATTTATAAATACTATTTTTTACTCCCAAATTTACACTTTTCATAGTGGATATATACTTCTCCAATTACTTTTTTGTTGCTGATGGGTGAGGCCAGTTTGGGCTATGGAAATGAAAGGGTGGCAGTGGGTTTTTTCACTGTGTAGCTTTGCCAAGGTGGGGGGACTCCATGAGCAGCAGCGTGTCCCAGTGCAGCCCGGCTGGCACCTGCAGTGGGGACGCACACCAGGAGCAGGGTGATCCATCCTGGTAATGGGGTGATATGATGGAAATGAGTGACATATGCTGGCAATTTGTGATGCATGCCAGGAAGGGGTGACACACTGGGAATGAGCTGACACACAGCAGGATGGTGGTGGCACAGATGCTGGGAAGAGCATGACACATGCCAGGAACGGGTGACACTTGCTGGGCAGGGAGTGACAGACATCAAGAAGGGAGACACAGGCATTGAGAAGGGGGTGACCTAGTGGGAATGGGTGACACATGCCAGGAAGGGGGTGACCCCCACCAGGAGAGCAGGGCAGGACCACATGTCCCAGCCCAGCAGCTGCAGATGGTACGGGCCAGCCAGGATGGCACTGGTGTGCGGTAACATGGCCATACCCTGTGGTTTCAGGCCACCTTGGTCATCACATGCATGTACCTGTGTGCGGAGCAGCCCCGACGCAGCGTGATGCATCACGGAGCTGCCGCTTCCCTCCGCCTGGCAGCAATACCCACCGCTGGTGCTCAAGCTGTGGCTAATGTCCTTTCACCGTGTATTATACAAATAATATAAATAACTCGTCCTCGGACTTCAAACATGCCACTTCAGATGTATGGTGGGAGATTACAGAGTTTGTTAAAGCTCAGGTCCTCAATCATTTGGGCAGCTTCGAAGCTGCTCACTAAAATACAGATCAATGCTTCAATTTTATGGGAGGCCTGTCCCATGTGACCAGACTCAAATCCCTTATTTTATGGCTTGCTTATACATTCCTGGTGAAAAACGGTTTACATTTTGGGCCCCGGGAGCTCTCCTAAATCAGCTGCCAGGTTTTTGCAGCTGGTAGTAAAGGGAAGCGCTGTCATCGGGCTGCCCAGAGGTGAACAAACGAGCCGCCAGGCACGGGACTGACAGCTCGCCCCGAGCCATGCACCCGCTCCCTTGCTACTGTGGCAGGGACACCCCTCCGACAAGGGGACACTGGCCACGGCACCCTGGGCATCCCTCCAGGGGTGCCAGCCCCATGGCAGCATCTCCCCCGAGGAGATCCCAAAGCTTTGGGGCTTCAGAGACACATGGATGAAGTGGTTAAGCCTGGCTGGACAGCTGGAGAGGAGAGGGATGCTAATCCCCCAGCTCTGGCCGCTGCTAATTATTTGCTGATTCAGCTGCCGAGCGGAGCCCAGCCCCAACGTGGGGCCTTGGCCCACGCCTGCTCTCAGCGCTGGGGATGCTCCGGGCTCGGCATCGCCTGTTTTCTCTTGAGAGGCAGAGCAGAGCGTGGTGCCTGAGCCATGGCTGTCCTTCTGCCCCGAGAGCGGCAGCGTGTTGCAAGCAGATTTTGCAGGGAAACTGAGGCACGGGTTATCCCTGAGCAGACCTGAAGGAGTGGTGATTTTATCCTCTCTCGTCTTCCCGCAGCACTTCATCCCTTCCCTTCACCAGCGAGCATGAGAAAGGGGGCTGAGGCGCTGCGGGGGCTCAGTCCCCTTGGAGGACCCCAAGCCCCGGCGAGAACCAGAGCTGCCACCCACCACGATGGCACGGGGACCTGCGGGGACGTGCCGCGGGGGCAGAGCTCGGCAGCGTACTCCCGCCTTTGCTGACTGCATCACCTCCCCTCCTTTAATGAGCACAACAAGCTTCTAGTGTTTGCTGGCAGCGAAGTCCCCTGAGGTTACCGCTAACAAAGTCCCCTCCAAAGTCCATAAACCCCCTGTTGTCAGCTACCACCTCGCCTGGGCAGCTTCGGCGTTGAGTTATGGCCAGGCCACTTAGCTCTTGCCGGCGAAGCAGCGTGCGTGGTCGGTAGCAGGTGATGGCCATAACTCCTGCCTGTACAAACACCTCCTCACCCTGGCTCCTTCCCGACGGTGCCGTGACAGAAAGCAGCTGCTTTGCCAGAGAAGGGACTGTGGGGCTGCGGCCAGCAGAGGTGGAAGGAGCCTGAAGAATGAAGGTGGGTGCCCGGTTGTGCTGATGGGGTGATGAACCTAAGAGAACCCAAAGCGACGGCTGGATGTGGCGTTGTGGGGTGGGAGGATGGCTGAGCCCATGGGGCACACAGCTTTTCCCTCCTGTTGCTTCCCACTGAGGATGCTGGTATGGGAGTGGAAAGCCCCACAGGGAAGCCTTGCCCAGCTTCTCCCCAGTTCTCCTGCACCAGGAGGTTTCTCTCCTCATGAGGTTACCACAGGTTTTCTCCTGTGGTGGCCATTCCCCTGACCTGGCAACTGAAGTGGTCCCATAGAGAGCGTGTTGCCGGCAGCAAGCCCCAAAGCGGAGAGCAGAGCTACTGCTTCCCAACACAGGTGTCCCGTGGTACCTAAATCTGTGACGGGATGGTTGGATGCGATGGGTCTGAAATGCAGCCGGGCTGAGCTACTCCAGCTCCTGCCCAAGTGGTACCCAGGCAGCAGCCCAAGAAAACCCAGCCCCTCTCACTGCAGCACCCAAAGCAAGGTAAAACCAGCCCTGAGCCCCTGAGCCCCCAGCTGCTGGTGTCCTGCTGCAGGCACTGCTGGGCTGGGTTCCCTGTCTTCCCACTCTGGTGATGGCCAGGGCAAGGCTTCAGCAAAATGCCAGGCGATCTTATCCCACCCTTATTAAACAAGGCTGAATTTCCATCTTGAGGCAAGCAGACAGCATCCTCCCGCTTCCAGCTATTTAGGGTATGGTTGGGATTTTTTTCCCTGTTGCAAATGGGTAGCTTCATAAAGAAAAAAAAAAAAAAGAAAAAAGAAAAAAGGCCATATTCATCTTGCTTTGAAAATGCTGTAAATAAATCAATTCACTCGCAGGGATAAGCTCTGCCTTCTCTTTGCGGTTGACTCCTGCCAGTGCTAATTGGAGCCAATAGGCACATCATGAGGGGAGCAACCCCCTTTACAGGCAACACTTTAGCCTGGCGAGCATGTTTACAGCCTTATTTCAAAGCCTTAAGGAGGAGGGATCTGTCATAAACCCTGGCAGCTTTCGCCGAGCAAACAGTGCTGCTAGAATATTTAAAAACCTAGCGTTTGGGTGGAAAAATATAGAAAACACATGTGTTTCCATGCAAGCTCTGCCGCTGCTCAGAGCTGGATTTGTGGCAATGTGGGGCTGGGGAGCCTGGCAGGTCCCGAGGTGAGGAAGAGCCGTCCCTGGCAGGGATGGGGAACCAGGGCCCAAGGGTGCTAATGGCTCTGAGTGACCCTGAGGACCCCCTGGGACCCCCACCCATGGAGGGGGATCCAGATCAGCTCAATTCAGGACTCAGGGAGACATATTCCCTGTACTGTGCTTCTCCTGAAATGAGCCCTCCAGCTTTTGGGGTGCTTGAAGAGAGTGATTTTAGAAGAAAACCACCTTTCCCATCAAAGAGTTAGGTGGTGGTTTGATTTTTTAAAGAAAGAAATATCTTGGGGAAACCAGAAGCTAGGAAAGATGTTTTCCCGAGTACTTTTAGCTGAAGAAAATAAAAAGAGATTTCCTGCATTAAAGATGTCTGGAGGGTTTACAGGACAAGTGCTGCACGGGGATGGCGAGCGGGAGAAGGAGCGGGATGGGGTGACCACGGGCTGGAGCAGTGGCAGGACTGGCTGCAGCCAGCGTTCCCCAGTGCGGGATGCTGCACCTCCTGCTGCGGTGCCAACCGCCTCATCTCCAACACCTGGGGATGAACCAAGTACAAATAATTAGCAATAAATCAGGTCTTCCTGGCACAGACACCCCCTCCCCCAGATGGTGCCCTTTGCCAAGCCCCCGGCACACAGTAGCTAGGGGTGCGATTTCCCACCCTCCGCAGGGCTGGGGGCTCTCTGCCCCACCAGGGTAGGGAGCAGGAGGCTGGCAGCACTCCAGCAGGGACACGGCGCTGCCACAAGCCTTCCCCCAAAGATGAATGGCTGCCAGTTTTCTTAATCCAACCACTTTGGAAAAATTGTTTGTTCTCATCCTGTTTGAAACAGCTTCAAAGTGGCTCCAGTCTAGACTGTGCCAAGATAAATTACAAACGCAAAGCGCTGATATAAACCATAGGGGAAGGAGTCATTTGCTCTAATGTAATTAAAACAAGATATCATAATGTATGTAAGTATGTATATGTGCAGGCGTGCTTCCTCCTGGCAGGGCAGAACAGGCAGGGTGCTGCCAGCAAGGACACCACCACCATCACCGGGGTGGGGGTTCTGCCCCTTTAAAGAGGGGCTGAGCGGGGAGGCCACGCCCCCAGCTCCCAGCAACCAATCAGGCTGTGGCAGGCACCTCTGACGTCACCACCTCTGGTATAAAAGGCAAAGGGGCTGAGCCTACAGGGGGCTGGTTGCTCATGTCCATGATCCTGGGGTGGGTGGTCAGACCCTATAGCTGCATTTGAATACTTTAAAGTGGGCTTCTAAGAAAGATGGGGTCAGGCTTTTTAGTAGGGCCTGTAGTGCTAGGACAAGGGGGAATGGCTTTAAGCTGAAAGAGAGTAGATTTTGATTAGATGTTCTGAAGAAATTCTTTGCTGTGAGGGTGGCAAGATACTGGACCAGGTTGCCTGGAGAAGCTGTGGATGCCCCATTGCTGGCAGTGTTCAAGGCCAGGTTGGATGGGGCTTGGAGCAACCTGGGCTAGTGGAAGGTGTCCCTGCCCATGGCAGGGGGTTGGAACTAGATGGTCTTTAAGGTCCCTTCCAACCCAACCCACCCCACCCCACCCTATGATTCTATGTGGGGCTGGTGTGCAGTGTCATTGCTGGAAGCAAAGGGGAGGGTTCTGGAAGGGTGGCAGCATGCTGAGGGAGGCCCAGGCCATAGTCATGGTAGGAAGAAAAAGGCAGAGGCACTGCCCCAATGCAAGTGAGGAAGCAGGGGGTGTCGGTCTTCCAGCATCAGGATGCCTTTCCTCAAAGTGCATCTGGTGGGATCCTCTCTTCCCACCTCCTGCGGGAGCAGCTGAGGAAAGCAGCCTTTTCTCCACAAAAGGTACAGGGTGAAATAAACACTTCTTCCTTCACCTGGAATTGGTCTGATCTGTGATAAACTACGTTTTAAAAAAATTATATAATTCTTCCACTTTTAATTCAATTAAATGCAATTGAAGTGAAACAGATGGGGATCCCCTTACCCCTAAGTCTCTCCTCATTTACTACTAAAAATAAGGAGGGAGGAAAGAAAGGAAAGGGAAAGAACAGGCTTTAAAATCTGGAGAAAAGGAAATTAGATCAAATTAAGATAAAAATGGTAATTTTGAGTCATTTTGTTGACAAATAAATACAAGAGTCCTTGATGAATAATGCTTATATAAATTTAAGAGACTTTTTAAAAAAGTTAATGATCATTAATTTTTCAACGTGACTTGGCATGCAGACAAAACTCAACGAAATTGAGTCCTACAAAGAGAAAAAGAGGCAATTACCAGCAAAGATGTGTGATATTTTATTTCAATAGCACTATTTCACTTGAAAATTGATATGTGTGTGTACAGTTGGAAGTTAATCTGAGTATAAACATATGTGTATGCATACATGTTTGTGAGTGCGTACATGTTGCTATACGTCATCCCCCACACCGCATTCCTGTTCTCCCCAAGGCCCCCACCGCGCTGCACCCTGGCTTTAACCTCCCTCTGATCTCTTCTCCGGGTCTCTTTCCTTGCAGCGGTAGATCACCCGAACACCACCGCAGGTGTGAGATGCTTCCACCCTTGCGTTAACCGCAACACAACTTTTTTTCCAGTTAGTCCTGAAATATCTTTTCCCCTGGTGCTGCCCACAAAGGCGCGGCGGCAGTGCGGATGGTGGCAGCGACCCTACAGCCGCGATGTCCTGGTGTGATGTCTGATGGACCCGTGTGGAGTTTCAGCTCATGCCACAAGAGGTCTCTGGATTTCGTTGGGATTATCAACCGAATAAAATCCCTGTTAATACAAGCAGGAGTAAAGCTCATGGGACCTCTCTGATGCAGGTGGAGCATGGTTGTGTCTAGGCTCTTGCTTTTCTTGGGAACAGCCCTAAATCTCCCACCTGACAGCCCGTGAGCCGGTGTCCAAAGCTACTTTATGCCTGGTGAGACAGCTGCATGTGAAAAGCAAATGGCCCTCATTGCTCCTGGCAAATCACTCAGATTTATGGGATGCCTTGGGAGCCCACGGGTGCAGAAAGCCCCATGGGCACAACCCTGCCTGGGGCTGAGCTGCGGCTTTTATCGGGTTGTGCCCATGGCTGTGCAGAGCAACCTGCTTTGCTCCTTGCCTGCATCCCATAAGAGACTTTACCAGATCTACAGCTCCAGGTGGGCAAACCTTGGTCCCGGCACTGCATCCTGCCCACGTCCCCACCCTGGGCTGCTCCCACCCTCCCAGCACCACTGTGGGCTCTGTGACCACATAAATTTCAACTCGGTGCTTTGAAGTTCCCAAGGAGGAGAGTTGTTGTTTTTGTTTGCAGTGCGGCTTATCACTGTGATGCCTCCTGCCTGTCTCTCGCCGCATGGCTCCGGCCCGCCGTCCGTGCAGCCCTGCTGCCAGGGACCGCCGGGCTGCCAGTGCCGGCTGATAAGGATGATGGATGAGGAAAAGGCTGGCTCCACCACGGCCCGGCTGCTTCCTGGGAGCCGGAGCCAGCCCAGTGCTCCTGAGCCCAGAGGAATGTGTTCAAGGGATGGAGAGTCAGCACGAGATGCTGAGCCCTCCACAGCCCCGACAGTGGGTGTTGGTACCACATGTGCCTATCCCCAAGTCAGCCAGGATCCTTCCCATATCCCCTTGCCCATGGTGCAGGGTGGGCAGTGCAGACCCAAATCCACAGCCTGGTGGGGGGCAGTGGGGAGGAGATGTCTCCCACCCTGCTCCAACGCCTGCAGGGTGGCTCTGCAGCCCACCCTGGTCCCCTCCGTGGGATGAGGGCAGTGGGTGGCTTTGGCAGGTGATGGGGGTGGACTGCCCCTGCGCTGCCAGGGT
Organism: Ibycter americanus; assembly: GCA_035590275.1. NCBI lineage: Eukaryota > Metazoa > Chordata > Aves > Falconiformes > Falconidae > Ibycter > Ibycter americanus. Next base: position 57,541,141 of record JAVJGI010000064.1, on the reverse strand, counting down.
GGCACCACCACCTATCAGCAGCAGCCTGATGGCACGGGAAGACCTGCAAGCAGATGGTCCTCACTTGTGCCAGGGAGATGCTTTAGTTTAAATTGGGATCCCTGGGGTGGGAGTGGGGCTGATGGAAAGAGGAACCTGAGCCCAAAAAAGGGACCCTCGTCCCTTTGGTAGGGTGCAGTGGCTCCAGCATCGAGAGGTCCCTACCTTGGGTTTAGGGCATCTCAGGCAGGAAACAATGCTGCATCACATCCCTCCGTATCTGGGTCTCCCCAGCCTTCAGGGAAGCAATTTGCAGCGATTTTCAGAGCTGAGCTGCTGCTAATATACTTGGAGCAACTCCCTCCATGGGTCAGCTCTTGTCCCTAACGCAAAGCAAGCCAAGGGAAATATTTTTATGTAGCTACTACAAGGACCACGTTGCAGCTTCTTTGCAATGCCATTCTGGTTTCTCTCCCTTACCACAATTTTTCTTCGTCTCCATTTGGCCCAAACCTCCTTCCCTTCTATATTTCTTTCCCATTCTCTTTCTCCTAGCCTGTGCCATGGAGGACAATGCCTCTGCTCCTAGTTTTGAGCTGTAGAAAGCAGCCAGCCCAAATCTCCTTCCTCTGGCAGGAGTCTGGATTCAGTCCCCTCTAACGGGCAGGATAACGAAGAGCCCAGAGCACGGAGATTACCGCTAGCCCATTCCCCAAAGCATCGCTCACCGAGCTGTGCCAAATGCAAACCTGGGATAAAACACACTAATTGCAGCGCCTTGGTCAGACAATGGAAAAATCGGATGCTTTTCCACGCCAACCTCATTACAAGGGCTTCTTAAATGGAGGTTGTGCTTGTAATTAAATAGCCATATCTTGGCTCCTCAAGACAGGAGGAAAAGGCAATTTGAAAATGTATTAAAACAGGGAGTTTGGCAATTCTCCTGGATTTAGAACAATTTGTGGATTTAAATCATTCCATTTCAAATATGTGTGCTTGCTTTCCATGGAATTAAATAAAGATGTGCAAGATGGAGGGAAGGCAGTGCTTTCCTGGATGCTGTTCCCTCTCCAGCTATCAAGGGAAGGGGTAACACTGGGCTCTGAGAGCTTATTTGGTAGCGGTGTGTTTTCTGGGCTGCTCTGTGCAGCTGACGCTGTGGCTGACTCAGCTGATGAATACAGGAAAGCAAGAAGTCCTATTAATGCCAAATTTTCCAAAGTTTTTCAGCTTGGCTTCTGGTTTTATGCTTACCTCCTGCACTCCCTTACCATGCTCCTGCCACCAGTGGGACCAGCTCCCCCAGCACAAGCCACGACTGTCTGGGGATGGACAGGCTCCTCTTCTCCAGCTGCTCTTTCTGCAGGGATGCCACATTGAAAATAACAGTCTAAAGGCTGATAAAAAAGGGCTCCTCAGGCACCGTGCCTTTATATGCGCTCTTTGATTCGGCATGAAACGTTGGTAATATCATCATTATACAAGTTTCCACATCTACGGGGAGAAACGCATCAGATATTTGAGAACCACATGGAAATCTAACACCTCTTTTACACCAATAAGAGAAAAAAACCGCCCTAAATTTCTCTTTAGATAGCAGCTGTTGTGTTGGGAAGGTTTATTTCAGTGATAGCATTCAAAGCGCCTCACTTGACTGTGGGTAGCTGGTGGGGAGGACGGGTCCAGCAGCACCTCAGAAAGATGTCCCGTCTCTTAGGTCGCTCCAGGAGAGAGCAGCCTCTTTGCAGAGCACTTGCACACCTTTGCTTGCTTGTGCATCTATTAGTCCCTTATTTTAAGACCAAGTAACAGAAAACTCCTTGCCCTGCTCCCTCTGGCTTCTCTGGTATCATGTGTGCGTGTGTGCCTGTGAGCAGCTGAGAGGTGAACGGGAGATGAACTATGAGATGACTTACTTGGGTAGCAGGGAGGATGGAGCAGTAGTTTGAATCCAGCCCAAATCCTGAGCTCTGTGGGCTTGACATAAGCATTTAAGCCTTTGGTTGGGATCTGGTGATAGAAGAGGGCTGGAAAGCACATTTCTTTTGTGGTTAAAGGTCCTTTTGTCAGTCCATAAATCCAGAGGGAGGTCTGTTTATTCTGTTTACTGCAGTTACCTAACCTGTGAGCCTCCGCGTAAATCATGGCAAGCCGTGATTTAGAGGGGAGCTGGTCTCCCTGTGGCGTGTGCACCGTGCCCCTGCCCAGACCCCCACGCAGGCAGTGCGCTCCTCCAGAAGCCAGGAGATAAGAGCAATAAAAGCCACAGCTCCCTCTCCAGCGCCACTACCGCTTCATTTTTTTTGGCACAATCACGCATTGCTGTTAACTGATGGAAAGAGGAACCCGAGCCCAAATTATTTTTTTTTCCTTTCCTTATTTTTAGGAAGCAGAAGGTACTTCCCAGGGCTCCCCAGCTGCAATACCCCATTTCCACCCCATTACCCCCAGGGATGTCCAAGCGCTGCTGTCTGATGGGACTTGGGCAGACGAGGAGGTGGCCAGGCTGATAACCACCCCACGGGTGCCCGGCGCAGGCAGCTGGTAGCCCAGCCTTCCTCACCTGAGAGGTGCTGACTCCTCGGAGCTGAAATCAGCTGCCAGATAAGGCAGCGACTCCCAGATAACAGCACCAGCTGCTCCGTATGAGCCCCCTGGCCCCCAGGGAAAACTGCCTGGGTTATCTGTCAGTAGAGCACAGGGAGCAAAAGGAAGAGGAGGATTTGGGCAATGAAGAGGAAAAAGAAAATCACCTTTGAAACCCCAACCCTGTGACAGTGGGCTTGGACAAGCAGGTTTGGCGATGGAGGAGGGATGGTGCAAAAGCTGGAGGACTGTGGCCAGGCAGCCAGCTCACCCCAGGGGGAGTGAGCTCCCAGCCCAGGGGGTCGTTGCTAACTACAGCTCGGGCTCCATCCTCCAGGGTCCCTCCAGCCCTTCCTCTGCCTCCTCCTGCCTGCCTCCATTAAGGAGCCACAGGATTCCCTTGGCCTTCTCCGTTAGGATGTTGCTGCCAGTTTTGATGCTAACCATTGCACTCCCCTCAGCCCCCCCTGTTTCCAGGCTGGAGCGGCGCAGGGGGGGAATCAGCCCAGGTCCTCGCTGTTTAGTCTACCGATCAGGTTGGTGACGAGGAGTCTAGCAGCGGTCAGAAAGCACTTTTATAATTGCTCAGATGCGGGCTTTGAGCTGTTTGCCCAGTGGATCTTTCTTTCTTTAACTCCTAGAGCAGGGGGAAGGGGAGGCTGATTGGCAGGGGGTGGGTGAAAAATGGTATATCCCCAGGATTCAAGTCTGGGCAGCTGGAGAGGGCTGTCTGCTGACCTCAAATGCGGAGGGATTTGGGGTGTTGGTCACTGGGGAAAGTAAAGTTAAGAGGCATCTGGGCAAAGCACAGCATCCTCCAGGCAGTCTGGGTTGGCTTGTTCCACCTTCAGGCTGGAGCATCCTTGGCTGAAAAGCTGGTCAGGCAGCACATGGCTCCGGGTGTGCAGATGTGCATGGGCATTTGGTGGCCCCTCACAGGGAGGGTGAGGGTCCACGGATGCCCCAGCCTGGAGCCTGTGGGCAGCTTGGTCCCTCCAGCCCGAGCTGTGATGCAGTGTGATGTCCTGACTCGACTTCAAAGCTTGAAGGGTTGAGGACCTCATGGCCCACATCCAGCAATAGATGAACCTCGTTTTCTGGAAACCAGAGCTGTGTTTCTGAGCAAAATAGATGGCAGAGTGTTTTGCTGCACACAGCATCATGAAAAGACATGCCAGGGCTGACGCATGCTGAAGCGGGAGCCCAGGTGGCCAAACCTCATTTGAAACCTGCGTGTCACTTGTCTGGCTTCAACTCACGTGTGCACTCAAGTGCGTAGGCAAAGCAAGTGACCTAGGGTGGTCTTCAGGGCATTGGGGTTCCTCCTTTGAACACCGATCAAAGTGAGTCCCGCAGGGCTCAGGGCTGCTAGTTTGGGGTGGGATGCAGACACTCGGAGGAGCCGGCGCAGTGGCAGGGGTGACAAAGTGGATGGGCCAACCTGGCCAAAGAGATGGTGTTTGTTTTCTCTGGAAAGTTGGAGGCGGAGGGAGGAAATGATAAGAGCTTCCCAAGACCTCTGAGACAACGGTGATCAATTGGTCTCAGGGTCTGCTGGAGCTGGGCCAAGATGTAATCAACCTAATTTGCAATAAGAAAGCTGAAAGGTTAGATATTAAGACAAAAGTTTTGGGCACTGTGAGGGCACAGTCAAGCCTGGGCCAGGTTATGTGAAGGATGTTTTTGGGCAAGGCTGGATGAGGCTGTGTGGAGAGCAGTCAGGTGCGGGTGTGGGGTTTGGAGCTGGGTAGCCAGGCAGGGGACACAGAACAGTGCCATGTGCCCGGGACATCCCTGTCCCACATTGCTGGCTGTCCCCATTCCAGCAGCTCTGTCTGTCTCCAAATTGACTAGAGAGGCTTGACCCAAAGCCCCCCCCCGCCCCGCCACAGCACAGCCTGGACTGCTCAGCATCCCCTCAGCTCTGCAACAGGATGGGCACTGGCGAGACCTCCCCAAGCCCTCCCTCGCCCCGTGGCACTGCTCCAGAGGTGGCATTTCTAAGCCCAAGAGGGGGAAGCTCGGAGACTTTTAGACACTTACAAGCTATTTTACAGGAATTTTCTAAGCCTTGTTTTGGGCTGGTGCCTTTTGGCATTTTAAAGAGAAAAATTATGAGAGGGCTGAGGCTTATTAAAATCTGAAACTCGACCACTCCTGCGAAAACAACCCTGCTTGCTCCAGGCCGGCTTTTATGGCTGTTATATGTGTGTGATAAAAACTGGCTGGGGCTAGTGGCAGAGTGGTGTGGCTATTGCCGTATCCCAAACCGCATGTTCACGGGTGTGTTAGTGATTTGCTGAAGCGCTACGGCTTTGGAAAGGTTTCATTCAAACAGAGAGGGTGGGGAGCGGCACTCATTTGGGGTTTCGATGGTTCTTTTCATGTGAAGTTGGATCTTTGGTTAAACAAGCAAAATTAATCAAGACTAGTAAAAAGAAAAGCGCTTTCCTCCCTTTCTGGAGGGTGGCTCCGAGGCTGCACAAGGAGCATACACGCTCCGTAGCCGCCGGCTGCCGCAGGAAAAACGCCCAAATCCTGGATCTTCCCAAGCCCACGCTCCTGCCCGCATCCTTTTGGTCGGTGCCTGCTGCCTGCTGGTGACTCCGGAGGTTTATCTGCAGGGCTTTGCAATCAAAGGGCTGCGACAGGCAGGGGAGGATTAACCCCAGAAGGGGAGGAAAATCCCTCGCCGGCCTCCTGCCCCATCCATCAAACGCAGCGGTCCCAGGGCTGATCCCCAGCAGCTCATCCCGGCGGAGCCCGAGCCCCCGAGACGGGGGAGCCCCCAGCCCCGGCTCCCCCAGCCCCCGGCCGGGCCGTACGGGACCCGCCATGCGCCCCCCGCCCGCCGG
>JAVJGI010000064.1:57520860-57531943 GCA_035590275.1 Ibycter americanus | reverse complement strand
GCTGGCTCCGCAGCGCTGCGGGCTGCGCTCCCTTGCGGGACCAGGGGCTTTTCCCTGGCTCTGTGATGCCCTGGCTCCTTTTCCAGCGGGAAAGGGGAAGCACACTGGCAAATTCAAGCTGACTCTGGGCTGCTCCCCCTTCCCAGGCATCCCAAAGCTAGCCACCGAGACCTTGCCAGGGTTCCGTGGGGCACGGTGACAGTCCCAGTATCTCTCTCCCTGCTCCATCCTGGGGTCTCATCCCTCCCGGGAAGGATAAACAATTCCCGCTGCATCAAGTGGTGGTTTCTGATCCCTCTCAAGACAGAGCCCTGAGGGCCAGGGAGATGAGGAAAGCCCCCCCACCTCCCCCACAGCACTCTCTGGGAAAATAATAATAATAATTAAAAAAAAGCAAAGCACAAGGCTGTAAGAGCCTTGAACAGGTTTTCAGTGGGTTTTCCATGGCACCTGCCCAATGGCTGGGAGCACAGCCAGAGCCCACGGGGTGCATGGCTGGCCAAGGCAGCCGAAGATCTCCCTTGGCACCCGGCACCCAGGCGATGCTGGGAGGGGGCCAAGGACACCCCCCTTCTCAGGACGCTCTGGGGTGCGTGTTTATAGGGGCAGGTGATTTTGTTGAGTCACAGGTTGGGGCTGGCAAGCACCCAGCACTGTACCACCAGCCAGCCAGAGGCGTGGGGCCATGCCACCCTCAAAGAAACAGGGGAGGGGGGGAAGTTTAACCCCTGGCAGGGAGCTGGGAGCACCTTCTCCGACCTACTGGGCTCCTCTAACACCCCCCTTGGTTAAAAAATATATTAAAAATAGGGAGAGAGCAATGTCTGCTTTTTGAGCATGGAGCCCTTGCTGGTGGAGCAGCTCCTGCCAGGAGGGTGGGCACGGGAATGGGATTAAGCTGTCTCCAGAGGCATGGTGGGGGCTGCAAAGCTGGGGCCAGGTCCTGCTTTGGTGATGTATGATTTTTGGAAGCCCAAGCCTGGCCACAGGGGCACATGAAGGCTGCTGCAAGCAAGTAACAAGTCCCCAAACCCACAAGTGCCTCTGAGCATGAGAGGAGGTGGTTGGGACCAGCTGGGGATGCTGGTGGTGGAGGGTCTGCAGCCCCCGGGTGCTGAGACACCCCTAAATATCTTTCTTTTACTCCCTGACTCTCCTTTCCCTGGAAGCAGGGATGGGGGGATTTCTCCTTCTGGGCCCTGGGACAAGGAAGGGAGCACCAGCACTGGCTTTGCCAGTTCCCCAAGGACCGGCCGTGCAGAGAAGCCCACCACAGCTGCATGACTTCTTGGGCTGCACCAGCACCTGCCGTGGTGGGAAATTCTCCCTGTCAGAGGCAGCCCCCTCCCTCCCTCGTCAGCTCTGGCCCCTGGGACACTGAGTTATCTCTGGTGCTGGTGTCCTGGGCGCCTGTGTCACCCCACCCAGCCTGGCTCCCCAGAGATGCAGTTAAGAGCCAGGGCTGCCCACTCCTGATTACACACGCAGGTGCTGAAGCTTTTATCATGGGCAAAGCCCTGCTGGCTCACTCCATCCCTTTGGCCACTCCTGAGAGCCCTGTGCTCAGAGCCTGGCTGCGCTATCTCCCCTCTTCATGTGAACAGCACGACTTGCAGCCTGCCTATCTGAAAAGCAACACCAAGCAGGACAGGGTCCCTGGCCTCTGCCCAAGGGAAAGTACCATTTGCCACGACCTGGGGAACTGGTTCTTCCAGAGAAGGATGGATTCTGATTGCTCTGGTGTTGGTGTTGCGACCCCCTGAACACCAGCAGCTGCTCCTGGGACAGGTCCAGCCCAGCAGCCGGCTCCAAGCCCTGCCCTGGCCCTGCGAGTGGGATGAAGTGGTAGGATGGCCCTCCAGCAGCCCTTCAAAATGGGATGAAAAGGGTTATGCACAGTGTTAGAAAACGTTTAAATGTAAGCATCCAACCTCGCTGCAATTTCCCCGGGGGTTTTGTGGTGTTTGGACTATCACACAACCAAGTAGGTCACTAGAGGCTTGCACGGAGAACAGCTTCACTAGGCACAGCTTCCAAAAGAGTAGCACATGGCGAAGCTCCATGGGAGCATCTTCCACTGCCCTGTGAAAGGACAGTGCCATCCCAAATAGTCCCCAAAGAGCAGCTGGAGCCCCTGCATCAGTCACCAGATCTCCCGTTTAGAAAGGGGGCAACATGGAAGTGTTTGGTCCCCCAGGGAGCCTGGGGCTGCGAGCCCTGGGAGGAGCTATCTGTGTTTGAAGATCAAGCAGATGATGTGCCCAGGTGCCCCGCAGTCAGTGTGAGCACCAGCAGCTTGATGGTCCAGCCTGCACCGGTATTACCGGCAATTGTAATGTGCTGTCACCATGTGCAGAAAGGCAAGAGGTACCTTAACGACATTCACTAAAGTAAATTATTAAATCAACAGCTTTGCACAAGCGACCAGTGCTGGCACAGGAATTGCGGTGTGGTGTGGATGGCTTCTGCATGCCGGAGGGAGTGTGTCGGGCAAAACCACCTCAGATTTCAATGGGAAGAGCAACGGGGAGCGGGTGGTCTGGCGGGTGCAGGAGGGGAGGGATGTGTGCGCAGGGACTGATGCTGCTCTGAGTTTTCCCCTCTTTGGTGGTCCTGTCCCACCAGGCAGGAGAGAAAGTCCAAAGCAGCCTCTAATGTGGCTTTTGTCCTTCTCCTGTGCTGTACCGGGGAGCTCTCATGCCTCACCAGCATTAACTGTCCCCAGCTGCTCTGCAGGCTCCAGCTGCCGTCCCGCTCCAGGCTCCGGGCTACCATCACGTGCTCCTTCCCACGCAGATAAACTGCGGGGATGTTTTGGTTTGGCACGAGCTTTGGTTTTGCATCTTTAGGGGCGGAATTACAAAATAATAAGATAAGGCTGTAGACTGGGAGCAAGTTCAAAAAACCCTGTTTCAAGTGTAAAAGAGGTCTCTCCTGCCCAGCAGACTTGTGGGGCGATCTTGGTTCGGGGCATAAATTGCTGCCAAGGGTTTCTGGAGAGCTGGAAAGCCCTCCGTGCTGCCTTGGAGTGGTCCTGTGCTGAGCTTGCACTGGCTTTACTGAAACAGGGACAAGATTTTGTTGTAGGAGCAGGAGCTCAGAAGCAGCCTGCAGGGGTAGAGAGGGGCAATATGTGCTTTTCCCCCTGCTTTTTTTTTTTTTTTCCTGAGGATGGAGAGGACCTGAAAGGTGTCTCTGAAGAGGATGAGCTGCTGTCTGGCTCCTGTTGTTTCCACTCTGAAGTCCTGGCCCTTCTTGCTGTCAGATGAAAACCTGTTTAGGAGCAAACCGGGTTAGCTGAGAAGCATGAAAATCAGATTGAAACATAGGTGAGAAATCCTGGCTCCTGCTACACACAGCTTTACACTGCATTTATTTTGCTCATGATTCAAAGTTCAAAGTCTAGCAACCAGCCTGGCAGGAGGTCAGACTCCCTCACAGGTCATCACTGTCCCTCTTGCCAGATGAGGGAAAGGTCACGTGTCACCACAAAATTGGGCAGCCAAAATATAACAAAATCCACCTGCAAATTCTGCATTTCTGGCCTGAGGTCCCTTTCACCCAACGTGGCTGGAGCTGGTCAGTAGTTGCCACTACTGTGACAACCTCCATCAACTAACATCATCAGGACTTCTTCATTTGCTTGATGTAATTGTAAAAATGAATTCATCAGCGCAGAACATAGCCACCGCATTCCCGGCTTTACAATTAAAGTCCCCATCCCACAGTAATTTCCCCTGGTAGCATTGGAGGCACAGGATGTCTCAGATCCCTGGGGTGGGTCTCTTTTTCCCTCGTTGCTCACTTGCTGTCAAGAACTTCAGGAGCTCATTGGGAAGTGCAGGGGCAGAAGAGGCAAAAGCAAGAATAAAGTCATAAAATACAGTCTCTTGCAGCTTGGACTCCTGGTGTGCTGGGTCTCCGTGGGCAGTGGATTCAGGATCCTCCTGGAGGCTTTACAGGAGTGGGTCCATGAGCATCCCGTAGTCTCGCTTGCCCCCTGGAGCTGGGAAAGCAGACGTGCTGTATTCTGGGTTAATTAGAGATACTCACTTGATGCTTTTGCAGCTGCTGATCTCAATGGGCCTTTCCTGCTGACTTTTTAAAACGACTGATGGAGCAATTCCTTTCCATTGCTCCCATCTCCAGAACCAGGTGAGGTTCTCCAGCCCTCCTGAGGGCTCCTACAGAGCCAGGGAGCTCCCTGCAACCTTCCAGGCACTACAGCATTATCTGACATCTCCAGTCCAGGTCCCTGCAGGGGGATGAGCGGGGGGACAGGGGAGTTCTGCTTGCCCAGCCCTGTCACCCCTCTGGCTGCTGGGCTGAAGGGAGGGCTGACACAGACACCACACATCTGCCTCTCCACAACCCATTCCCATCCCTGATGACCCCCCTGGGGACAAAGGCAGAACATGAGCCCTTTTAGCTGCTGTGTTTGTATACACAGGCCTGCTGCTGACACAGATCTCTTAATCCCCCCGCCTGTGTCCTACGGACCGTACTTGTACAGCAGTGGCCACGGCTGGGTGCTGGCACTGCACTTTACTGAAGCCCTTTTACCTCTGACTCGCTGATCAGCTGCTGACGGGGTGTAATCGGGAGGCTGCGGCAGGCTCAGTGGCGATGCCAGCATCCTTGCTAAGGGGACTGTCCCCAGCTTGATTTGGTGGCACCAGGACAGGCTGGTGCAGGGGTGGGGAGGACCAGTGTGTGCTGCTCTATGCTTTGGCATTGCTTTGCTTCCAATTTATCGTCTTTCCCACTTTGTGGGCCTTCAGCTCGGGGGTGGAGGTGGCTCAGCTCACGATTCAGCAGGCTGATGTTTTCTTTGCACCAGCAAAATATTTGGGAAAGCAAACACAAAGCTGGCGAAGCTGGGTGGGAGTTACAGCCAGAGAGCCCGGCTTGCTGCAGGGCACAAGTGGAGTGGAAGGGATGCTCAGAGAGAGCTGGAGCCATGCCCCTCCCCGCACCCTGGGTGCTGGGTGCACGGGAGAGTGGTGCTGCCTGCCAGAGGAGTATCCGTGCAGGATGGAGCTCTCCCCACGCTGTCGCTTGGGGAGGAAATCCAGGAAAACTAGCTCAGCAGAGAAACCTCCCTGCAGCAGGAGCAGGGATGGGAGCAGAAACGCACAGTGGAGGAAGAACCTCATGGCACCCAGGAGCATGACAACACATCACCGCAGCTGAAGGGAGGTCAGTTAGTCACTTCAGGAGGTCAGGCAGAGCCAGGCACGGAGCTGCCCCCACTTCATCCCCTTTCTTTATGTACACGATGCAGCTCTTGGTCACAGAGAGACATGCGGTCCCCTCCTGGGGTCCTTTGCCACCCGTGGTGTGATGGCTGGTGCCTGGGGCAGGCAGCCAGGCTGGGCTGGGCAGGGAGTGGGTGTGCGCAGACCCTTCGCTGCAGGTGATGGCAGGAGACCTGAAATCCGTGCGGGAAAGCCGGCCAGGCAGCTCAGTCCCCCCATCCAGGACTGGCTCTTGATGGGGTTCCTGCCTGGTTTCTCCTCCTCTGGTACCCCCGTGATGCCCATCGGAGCCTGGGCTGCTGGCTGCCTGTGCCTGGCACCAGAGTCGATGTGGCTGCAGAAGCAGGAAGGCAAGCATTGTGGTAGGATGCCTGATGCTCTTGAAAGTCAGGGTGCAGAAGCTTGAACTCTTGCCCACAAAATCACAAGAAGCTTTTAACTTTTCTTCTTGCTGTTTCTCAGTTCCCTAGCTATCCAAGGAGAACAACAGCACCCATCGGATCTGTATGCATCAGTGCAGTGCACAGACCCTAGCGCGCTGCTCGCCAGAGAAACACCTGGCAGTGATGCAATTGTGCTGTGGGTCAGGCTAGGATTTGAATGGCAAAGCCCAGGGCTTTGCTTTGACTGCAGAGGGGTGAAAAAAATATTTAAATAACTGCCAGCCACTGAAAAGAGCAGGACTCCCATGGGAAAAGAGAGTATTTGCGGCCGTGCGTGGCTGATGCTTTTATCATGAACATACAGCCTGCAACGGGAGAGAATGAAGCTGCCGGGAGCTGCCTCTGATTTAGTATTTCATAACTTTGGTGGTTGACTCCAAGCCTTTTGGCTGTTAATTATTGTTAGGTGCTTAGAGGAATCTATCCTGGCAATTCCACCCATAAATCTTATTGATTCTCACCTTGAGTCTTTGGGAGCTTTTCGAGCACCTGCACAAGCTGCCACCACTTGAATTAATTGAGCTCCGCGGAGCAGCTGCTGGCTGGTGCCTCCCTGCACATTAGGCACTAGGCAGAAAGATGTATGTTGCCAGCTCTGGTGCAAGGTGCTCATGGCAGAGAGGCAGGGACTTCTGAGGCTGCTGTGGGCAGTCAGGATCTGGGAGGGATGCAGGACATCTCATCTGAAGCACAGAGAGCTTAAGACATCTTAAAGAAGGATGCTGGAGCATTTACACCCATACCGCTTCATGGAAGTGTCTGAAATATTTTTGCTGAAATTTCTGGTGGCAGAGGGGTGGCATGGAGGGTAAATATCCAATGAAGAAAATCTGAGCCTCGGTGGTCAACTTACACCATGTTTTCATGAGCACCTGGAAACTGAAATGATTTAGGGGACCTTGGGCTAATATATCTACAGCAAAATATACAAGATGGGAAATTCTGGTCTAGAGGAGGTATTGCTTTCTACAGTCAATGTCATCAATAACTAGGAAATGGGGGTGTTTTCAGAATTTTTCTCGAGCAAACAAGGTTATTTATTGGCTTTGGGAGAGTCCTACAAGAACTGTGGATTTTGGAGGAAAAACTTGTGATGATAAAAGAGTTATATATGATTAGAAATTCCCCCCGTCCAATCCATTGATTAAAAACATGCAAAAACTGCATGGCAGACTTCAGATTTTTAATTACAGGCTATTTAGTCTCATTTAAAACTAACTTCTTAATACCAGGAAAATCCACGCAGCACGCTGCTGACACAAACATGTTTGCAGCACCGTTTCCCAGTGGGCAGAAGAGGCTGGAAGCGGCGAGGGGCCAGAGGCTCCGCAGAGCTGATGGGAGCTCGTTTCCACCCGGCGTGTGGCATGGGTGCCCGGAGCAGCGCAGTGCCTTCGGCTGGGCTGCAACATCAAACCGCCGAGCCCCAGCCCCTGGGCCCTGGAGTCCTGCTAAGTGAAAGTACTTTTTAATTGGGATGTGATGGAACTCGTTAGTGTCTGCTGTTTTATTACACAGGTTGAAAATTACTTATTAGTGCGAATGCACTCACTCTTCATGCTGATGGTTCATATGCTTTGCTAGAAGGGTCCAGGCGCATTTATCTCGGAGCCAGGGAGTATCTCCCATCTCTCCAGATCGCGCGGCTGCAGACAGGAGAAGCCTACGGGGCTGCCCGTGAGCACTCGGTGTGTTTTCATCTGCCTGCCCTGGCAGGAGAAGTGGTGAGTTTGCTGCTCTGGCTGCACGTCATGCTTTCGTGCGTGGCTCCACTCCCCAGAGCAGGGGCACGAGTTCTGGAGTTAAAAACATGGAGCAAGGAGAGGTTAAAAGCTGTGTTAAAGAAGGAGATGTTGGAGGAGGTCTCTTCAGCAGAAACGTGCAGGAATGGGCGCTTTCTTCTGGTTCTGAGCTAAAGCAGGTTGACAGGCCAGTATCTGGGGTAGCAGAGGGTTTGGGTGTTTCATTTTAAAAGTGCTCAAGTCCTTTGTGACAGCCACAGTGTGACACTAATAGGTGCCTGCTAGGGGTGGCAGGCACTTGCTGGCAGCCTGTCCTCGGTCCCACTCACCACTGGGGCTGCAAACCCAGGCTGGCATTTGGGCTTCCACAGCTTTGTGGGAGGGAACCTGACCCAGACTGAGATGGGTTAGTTTTCTGATGAGGATCCTGAGGGCAAGCTGCATATTTTTCGGTGGGAAACTTTCAGGTTTTTTGAAATTGAAAATTCCCTGTTCAATCTTAGGGTTCTGCACCAGCGTGGCACCCTCTTCTCGAAGGGAAGATGCTTCTCCTCCAGGAATGAGCTCTGGGTACCCTTTGAAAAGCTTTTCCCCTGTGGATGCCTGAGGCAGCCCTGCAGTCTGCAGTCACGCTGCATTTGCAGGTCCCTTGGGAGCAGGACTGTGACACCCGTCTGGGGCAGCTGGGCTCACTGGAGGGCGGCACTGCAGGGCTGCTGCAAGAAAATTTGCCCAACATTGAGTGCATCATCCCTGACAAAGTTCCTGCCTGGCAGGATTCGTGGAGCAGTAACAACTACATAAATAAGTCAAAGCATATGACTCAGAATAGGAAGTTTGGGCTTTTCTTGGCAAAATCCCCTTTCACTTTTGCAAAGCATTAAAGGTGCCTGAACCTTAATACTCTGACATCCACGTGTAAAGCTTGGGCTTTACTCACCTCACCAGGGAGCAGTGTGACTGGTACCGGCCGGCAGCGAGCAAGCTGGTCTGGAGGTGCTGGGGAGAGGAGAGGATGCCTTTCAGAAGGGCTGACTGCGAGGTCAGCACAACCCTTGGATGCAGGGAAAAGAGATGAAGTCAAGAGTGTGCTGCAGCCACTGACGGGCATTCGGTCCTCCAGACCTGACTAGAGCAAAACTGTAGCAAACACATATAAAGGTGATCTCTTGTCCCCAGTGCCAAACAAAATTAGGCAAGTGGGACCTGAGAAAGCTGCCATCCAGGCAGGATGGTGGAGCTAAGGGGTAGATCGGTCACATCTGCTGCTTTGTGCTTCCCCCCCCCCCCCCCCCCCAGCCCACCCCATTTGCCAGGCCACAGAAATAAAGCGGGTGCCAAAGGGGGGGGCAAGATCCTCGGTGAAGTCACCAGACTGGCAGAAATGAAACTGGGGATCTGCAGGGCCAGGCAAGATGCTCAAAGATGTTAACTGCCACCATCAAAGCATCTTTAAACCCTCAGGCCAGTGTCAAAGTAGCCAGGCATCTGTGGTAAATATGCAAGCCACGCTTCAGCCAGGGAGAAGTAAGTAAGCTGTTGTACAGGGAGCAAGGGAGGTGGGGAGCTCCTGCCCAAATCACTGCTCGGCAGAGGAGTTTCCCCGGAGCCTGCTCCCTCGGAGCCTGCGCGGGGCAAGCACGGGGCTGGGAGGCAGCACCCAGAGCCACTCGGTGTGGCCCGGGCAGGCACGGGGACACGTCTGGGGTGAAGGATGAGGCAGAGAAGCAGGCTTTGGGGGTGACAGTTAAGTGCTTTCATTGAATTTGGGGAAAGCAGAGCTGGATTTCTTCGTGGTGAATTGTGCTGCAGAAATGCGGCGACTTCTTGGCTGCTTCTCAGCAAATCCCTGGAGCTGCGGAGCAGAATTTCCCAGTGCCGTAGATGCTGGGCAGAGCAGGGGAAGCTGGAACCGGCAGAGGTGAGGACACTGAGGGAGACGTGGGGCGCGTGGAGCTTGCTAGGCACGGCCGGTGTGTTTACACCAGCTGGAGTTGGTGCTCATTCAGCTTCCCTTCACGTGAAGGATGGGTGTTTGAGAGCTGACGAGCCAAGGCGATTTGTCCCTGTGGTTGATGCAGAAAGGTTGCACAGACACTTCTCTTTCCTCCCGCCCCCTCGCACATGCATTTATTTTCTAACGTTTAAAACTCTGCCGAGGTTTGGCTTGGCTGGCCACCGTGTGAGTGGGGAGGGTGAGATCTGCCCAGCTCCCTCCCGCCTTGGCAGCTTGGGAGCCAGTTTGGCTCTCAGCCACCGCGGGCTCCTTCCCGCTCACGTAGCAGGCAGAGCTGCGTCCCAAAGGGACCAAGCGGCAGGAACGCTCTGCCCTGGCTGGGGGACAGGACAGGGACCCCGCTGGGTTGCATGTCCCCCAGCTGCAGCATCCTTCCTCGACCAGCAATGCGCTGTGCTCCCCATCCAAGGACCCGCTCCCAGAGAGGGTAAAGGTGGGAGCCTGGATGGCAGGGAAGGTGGCCTGTGCCGATGGGAGTTGTGCAGCCCCCAAGTCGTGCTTGTGAGGAGCCCAGCGACTCCCCAGAAAATCAGGGACTGGGCTACACGGGGTACAGGACATGGCTTGTGTTTCTGCAACTCAGGTATCAGCGCATCCCCTCTGCATATTCAGCCAGGCAGCCAGGCCAGTGGCCAGCTCTCCTGGAGTTATATATAAACTTACTTTTGGAATTTTAGCAGCCAAATTCTTCAGCGTGTTTGGGATGTGGCACATGCTGGTGATTCCTGAGGCTGCGGCACACAAGAGCGCTCTCTGAGCCAAGGGGTTGGGGACCGAGGGGGACAGAGAGCCGAGACGGTCTCAGTGGAGCATCCCCGACAGCCTGAGATTCCCTCTGCAGATCCACCAGCCCATCGACGCTGCCGCCCTTCCAAATGGAGCGCTGAGCTCGCCTTCGTCTCTCACCCTCTTCTTTCCTTCTAACAGCTCCGCCGTGAGATCAGTTTTTCATCCTTCTCCATGCACCGTCAGCCGGGAGCTACATCTCCAGCGCCGGGTCACGCCGCCAGCTCCGGGGGGATGTCTTGCTGGGGCTGTGGGACATGCCGGGGCTTCCAGACGCACCTTTCTGGGGAGCAGTGGAGCGGCGTGCTCACCCTTACAGGGAAAACGGTTGGACTTGATGATCTTTTCCAACCTAAATGATTCTATGGAAAGGCCGGGAGAGGCTCGTTATGAATAAAAGAGGCATTTTAATGTGAATTAGACAGGTCGGGCCGAGCGATACTGGTGTACGCACGGGTGGGACTGTCTCGCCGGCTGTGACAATGAGGGGACAGGCACCCAGGGTGTCCGTGACATGATGAGCGAGTGACATCCCGTCAGCTAGAGATCAATCCAATCTTTTAACCTCCCCAAAAGGAAGGTCTGGGAGACCAGGCTCAGGACGCAGGAGGGGCTCCCCGGACAGGGCTGTGCCCCCAGGGCACCGGGCCCCCTCCCGCACCCTCCACTGGGGACGGAACCGCCCGCGGCCGTTATCCCCGGGTGTGGGTACCAGGGAGCATCCCCGTCCCTCGGCAACCGCTGCTTCCCGGTTCCCGGGGCCGCCCCTCCCCACTCGTGTTCCTGCAGCAGCGTGGCGCTGGCGGCCCCGGGGTGCGTCCCGCAGCGGGGAGCCCC
>JAVJGI010000064.1:57454878-57510893 GCA_035590275.1 Ibycter americanus | reverse complement strand
TCTGCTCGCCCCCCCCCCCCCCCCCCCCCCTTTTTTTTTTTTTAATCGGAGGATTACAGATGTGACATTTGCATGCTGTGCAGGGAGGAGTTTGCTCTAAGTGACCCATGTTTTTAAAATGTAAAATTAAACCTGTAAGTACAACTGTGAAGATGATTTGGAAGAGACATAGCAGATAAGACAGACAACCCTCTTAACTTCAGTTGGAGCTGACATCTGAGTTGATCTAATTGCCAGCAGAGAAGTGGAACCAAGCGGGGATGGAGTTCGGAGGGTGATTGGAAAAGCTGTTTGATTAAAACCAACCAGATAGCTTGGATGGGGCAGGGGGAGCATCTCAGACTGTGAGTCTGATGATTTCTAATTCAGTTAAGAGATTTAATTATGTTGTCTTCACTGTGCTGCCTTGTGTATCCTACAGATCCCCTGCTTGGCGCTCTGCCCGCGGCCCTAAGGTGGAGAGAACCTTGCAATTTTTAGTTCCTGGGGTTTCCACAAGGATTTATGGTGCACACACCCCGATCTTATGGGGCATACCCATGATACTGGTGTTTCTGAGGAGGTGGAGGGATCCTCTTTCATGGAGAGATGATTTCTGGCTATGTAATGGATTCCCCTCTGTTGGGAGAAGGATCTGTCTTGCCCACTGCTTATTGAACTGTCCTTTGGCAAAGCTTTGCTGTGGTGTCTGAGACTGCCTGTCCTTAACATGCACGCAGAAGAGCGTGTTGCAGCACAGTGTGCAATAGCCCGGACAGAGGGAAGCGCCATCCTGTATTTGTTGCCACAGCGTGGGATCCAGTTGGCTTCTGGGCTGCACCAAAATGGTTCCTGTATTTCAACAAGAGTCTCTGAGATACGTTGATTTTGCTTGATCATGCCTGAAATTTTACTGCCTGTTAAGTATCCAGTAGCTTAAAGAACAGTTTGGGGAGGGTGTGATCATCAGGCCCAGATTCATGTGGGGTTGGTCTCCTGGAAGGCTGGAGACTTCCAGTGGTGTTGCTTCAGGCTTACTGGTGATTAAAGGATGTGAGGCAGAGAGCTGGGTCACCAGCTGCTTCATGGGAAGAGTAATCAAGCATCTTTAAGGTGTCCTGTACTTTATCTGCAGCTTTTTGTTGGGTGCATGAATAGGAGTGTTAGGACTCCATACTTGGAGTGGCAGTGCTTTGCTGCTTCTCCATTTTGGTGATGGTGGGGAAGGGGTTAATGGGAGAGAACACCCAGTGTTTGTTCTCTCCAGTGCAAGCACTGATAAGTGGATGGGAGAAAAAACAGCCGTGACCTTATAGTTATTCCTTGTGTGCCTACGCATATGTGAGTGTTGGATTTGCAGGACTGTCTGTTTGGAGAGCTCTTGTTTTTTCTGGTCAGGCTGACCAGATGCGTTCCCCAGAACCCCACTGGCATCTCTGGTGCTTGGAGAAGAGACCTGGACTCTCTTTCAAGTGGATGTCTGAAAGGCGCTTTTGCTGGGTGCAGTGCTGATCCCACCGGTGACCGTGTGACCGCTGCTCAGTCAGCTCTTTTCCCCTTCTGTCCGGAGGAGACTGAATGTCAACATTAAGGTACTAGTTTGGTTTAGTGTATAGTATGAAGTTAAAGCTAGGGAGCTATCTTGGACAGGTAACGCTCATATTTCGGAGTGGGTGATATTTTTTTTTCCCAGGGGTGTTCCTCTTGCAGCTTGGTGATGCTGGAAGTCTTCATCCCTTTTCAAGTATGTGAAGTTAGCAGGGGCACCGCAGCGGAGCTTCACCAAAACCACAGCTGTATATACACTAAAAACCTATTTCAAGCATTTGTTTCCATGTGGTTTGTGGGAAATTCATGTCAGCTCACCCTGGCTGCAGCTCTTCAGCCAGTGTAGGTGATGGCGCTGTCAGAGAAGGAACCAAGCCTCTCCTTTGGATGGAGAGCAGAAAACCACTTACGGGGGTCTGGTGGTCTGGATACCCTTGCAGCGAAACTGATTTGGGAGCTCATGAAAGCTTCTGTAGTTCTTTATCGGTTTCTTGCACAGACCTTATGGGTATCTTGGGACCTAACCATCAGGTTGGGGTTTATGAGTCTGTCTCAGACTTCAGCTTCTCTTTGAAGGGGGTAAAGATCCTTCTTGTTACAGTAGCTGAGCATTGGTAAGAGGCATGGGAGGCATTTGGCTGGACCTGGAAGCTGGGAAGGGTTGGGAACATCTGCGTGACTGGGAGCTGGACCCTCCCTGAGCCTGCTTGGCAGGTAATGAAGGAGGGGAGCAGGAAGCAAGCAAGATCTCGGGAGGGACTTAATTGGCCATGCTAATCTTTGGGTTTGGGGTTTCTGGCTTTGCTACTTTTTCCTGACAGACCTCGCCCCCTTCTCTGCTGGGTGTTGCTTTGAAGAGGCCTGTAACTGTCTCGGGAACCTGTGCAGGCACTGCCTTGGCCTCTGAGGGGGAGCCAGGTGATAGAGATTTGAGCTGAAATGTTGCCTGGGGATGGAGAGGAGATTCAAGCAGCACTGGTCTCTTTGCAGCGGATGCTGGACTATGTAATTTGGACTTTTTTCCCCGCCTGTGCTGTTTGCACTGGGAGGGTTGCCGTCATAGCCAGAGGAGCAGAACTGGATCATCCCTGCCGGGTGGCAGGTCAAGTTAGGAGGAGAGATCCCCAGCAATCCTGCCATCCACCAGCATTTCCCTTCCCTGTCCCTCTCCTGGGCAGCCAGTGCAGCCCTGCAGCTTTTGAGCCATTGCAACCAAGTTCTGGTCACGTCTCTGCTGCTGAGTCCCCGCATGACCTTGGAAAGGTCATTTTTTCACTGACGTCTGAGTCTTTTGTCTGTAAAATGTGGAGGATGATTTAGTTACAACTGCATGGGTCAAAAGCCAGAACAAATCAGCTGGTGTCTTTCTGTAGCAGTGGCAGTGTGGATGAGCCCCATGTCCCGCTGGGAGCGGCTAAGGAGCGTGCTGTCATGTATGCTTGTACCTGTGCATGCAGAGGAGCAGCACACCAGTACCAGTCAGTGTGCTTTGGCTACTGGTCGGTGACATAAAGCACACTGAGGTTGCTTTTTCCCCCCAGCGTGGAGAGCAGAAGGTTAATTGCAGGTGTGGGGGCTGGTGGGGTGCAGGGAGCTAGTTCTTGCTGGCACGCTGCCTGCGGCCTTGCTGCCCCTCTTGGCAGTTACGGCTGTGGGTTGCTGTAATAACGAGTCAGCATTTCTCTTGCGTCAGGGCTAATGAGTTGCTCTTCAGCCACTGCCTCTTGGGCCCTGCCGGGAAGAAGCAGTGTCTGTGGTGGAAAAGGAGTGCTGCTGGCAGAGGGACTGGGGACAGGCAGCAGGTGGTGGCGGTGGTGGAGGTCCCTTCCCAGCCGTAGCTCCTGAGCAGGGAGAAGGCAGGCTTCCTGTGGGGGTGTTTGAATTTGGCACTGGAGCGTGGCTGGTGGAGGAGCCTGGTTGGCAGCGTGCTTCTGCAGTGAGTGGGGGGAGCAGCGGAGGGGAGATGCAGGCTCACAAATGGGGTAGCCTTTCTGGACCTGTCCCAGATACCTGAATAGCAATGGTGGCCAGATAGCCCCTGGGGAAGGGGCTATGTGTGTGGATGCATCAGCTTTTCTCTTTAAATGCCCCATTTTAGCATACAGTCTTCTCCTGCATATAAAAATACCATCAGGCAAAAATTGGGATTCTGTATCCACCCCCCAGCACAACCTAAAATAAGGACGACTGCCCTCAATTTACTCGTGTCTCCTGAGCTTTTTGTGCAGCAACTCCAGGTATTGGTTTTCAGAGCAAGCACCTCTGTACTGTGTCTGCACCCTCATGTGACAGTCCTGAAAGGGATGCTCTGCGCCCGTCCCGACATCCTGCCGGCTGCAACATGCACCCTTGACCTCCTCCTGCTCGCTCCTTCCTCCATCCTACTTCACTGGTAACAGGGAGATTCATGAAATGTGTGTTCTGCTGAGATGTTGCAGGCTGTATGGATAACGTACAGAGCTGAGGAGGATGTTAAAGGGCTTGGGAAATACCTGGCTCGGCAGACTGGTGCTACGATGAAGAGCTCACTGGTTCCTGTGGTGATCACAATCCCTCTGTTTAGATGCCAAGTCTTTCTGGTTTTGGGCCCATGCTGAGAAACAAAGTGTCTGCATGCAAGAAGGGGAAGGAAACGTGAGACCACAGGGCCCAAATTTCATGGGTCTTCCTTGCTTGCATGGCGGTATTGTTACTTCTTGCTCCTTCCCATTTGGCTGCCTGGGGGCTGTTTTGTGTGGGCCCAGCTCAGCAGGCTGGACTTGGCTGGGTGGTGGCCTGCAGGCAAGGGCAGAGCTGCCTGGCCTCTACATAGGGAGTGCCCGCTGCTGGGCAGGTGGATGGTCAGATGGTGGAGAGCAGCTGTGGAGCATCATCCTCTGCAGCATCTGGCCTCTGTCAGGATACCTGGCATCAGGATCCCTTGGAGGGAAGCGGGTGGGAAAGCAGTGTGTGTGGTGGGAGTGATCAGTGGGGCTGTTTTGCTGGCTTTGGCTTTCTGTGTTGGGACTTTGCTTGAGCAAAATCCCAGCCTGGTCTCTGTGCCTGGGTCCTTTGTGTTTGATTTTTTTTTTTTTTTTTTTTTTTTTTTTCCTTGGGAGTGCTGGGAAGGGAGCTGACCCGGACAGACATCCTGCAGTGTACTAAATGGGCTCCTTGGAGAACAGCCCTAGAGGTTTCTCTTTGACCTGCTGGCCACATGCGTTTCTGCCTCCTTCCCCACTATGGCTTTCTGGGGAAAAGAAACTGCTGCCTGATTTAGACCTCTCTTGGGCACCTCGGGTGCTGCCCTTAATTGGCAGGCTAATTTCTAATCTAGTCACTTGTGCTTGCAAGGGAAGAAGATGTCCCAAAGGGTTGTTGTGCCTGGCGGTCCCTGACCAGCCCTGCCTCATACATGTCCTCCCGGCAACCCTGCTTTTCAGAAGAGCAAGTCCTGCAGACTGACTGCTCTGTGCTTGTTCTCAGCAGTGGGGAAAGCTGCCTGCAAGCCTGGTGCTCTGGGTCTCTGCTCTGAAGAGCCTGGAGTCAAATCTGCATTATTCATAGGTGTGATGAGTTGGACAAGCTCAGTCTCTCCTAGACAGGAGGGCTGAGGATTGGAGGCAAGTGTCCTTCCTCAACAGGAGTTGTATTGGCAAACCTCTCAAGGTGAATGTGAGCAATATCTGCCCCTGGCCATCAAGCACGGTCCTTGCTTTCTACTGACTAAGCCACTGAGGAGTTTCCACTGCTTTTCTAGTAAATGTGGTGGCAAATCTGCTATTGGGTTGTTGTGGCTGAGCTCAAAGAAGCCAGGAGAACCTTTCTGTGCATCTCTAGAGCTGGACGAGGCAGTGGGGAATATAGCAGTGAGCTGAGCAGAGGCCTTGAGGGCAGTGCAAGCTTGGAGTTGCAGCAGTGGCATGACTGATGCGAGACATCCCTGGGGGGGTCACCTGTAGTTACTACCTGATTTGGTGGCAGGTGTGTTTTCTAGAAGTGGGTAGCCTGGACCTCTTGTGGATGGCTGGTCCTGCAGATGGCTGGCTAGGCTGTGGTGTGTGTTTGGTGAAGAGCTGGCTGGACAGCTTAGCGCAAATGCAAACTGGAGAACTGAACCTGGCAGAGTATAGCAAGGGTTGCCAAGGCTGGTGGTTCTTGGCTGGCACAAAGGAGTTGCTTTTCTCAGCCATTGTAGTAGCATTATTATTTTATTTTCGTCTTTGGTAATAGCCAGTACAGCTAGCTGATCCAAACCAGTGCTTCCACCTTGTTCATCTGTGGAGAAGCTGTCTAGAAGTTGCTCAAGTAGGGAAATGCAGAAATTGCCTCTTGTTTGAGACCTGTTAGATCAAGTACAGAGTGTTTCTGTTCACTATTGTAGAAGCCTGACCTTGTCAGCAAGGATCACAGAAATAAAAGATGTTTAGATGCACTTGGGTGATATGGTGGTAGAGGATTGCAGTAGAACATGCAGTCTGCATGTTCTGGGTCTGTCAGATCCCGACTGGTGCTTGGAGGCTTTTCTGTATGTGTTGGATTTTCCCTGAGCTCGTGCCTTCAGCATGGCCACAGACCATAACCCTGTGTAACAGCAGAGGGAAGTCTTTTGGGACTGGTGGTGGGTTTTTTTTGGTCCTTTTGCTTCTGCTGCTCTTACATGGGATGAAAGCATCCCTGCCTGAGGATGCTTTGAACACGGTGCACCATCAAAGATAGAGAAATAGGAGTTCCTTTGGTAGAGGCATGCTTTTGCTGTTTCTGCTTTGGTTGAGCCCAGGCCAGAGGGCATTGCCCTGTCCGGGGAGTAGTCCTTGCTGCAACTCTTGTGACTTCCCAGCTAAATGTGTGTTTGGGGTAGCTGATAAGCAGGAGCTCGGGGCCTGCCCCTGTCCTAGGAGGACCTTGCCTTGCTGGCAGCCTCCCTTCCCCTTCTTCTTCCAAGTTCCTTGGAGAAGACAGTGTATTGCTTTCGCAGAAGTGCTGTTTTCATAAGTTCTGGGGCAGCTTTTATCAACGGGGTTTCTTGACATCTGTCCTGCGTGCTCCTCAAAAGAGCAAATCTTTCATCTGATCCTTCCCAGCTACTTCAGTAAACATCTTCCCAGCAATAAATAGGGTCTTTCAGGAGAAGGACCTGTACCTCTGACTGGAAAGAGCTTGGGGGGAGTTGGGAAGGCTGAGTAATCTGTTTTGGAATCTGAACCCCTCTATACTCCAGCAGCTGTGCACAATGGGCTGTGCTTGATGGCACAGCCACCTGAGATGGGAAAGGGAAAGCATTCGCCTGGGGTGATGTGTGATGTGCCAAGGCACTGGGTGTCAATTTCGGTGATGGGTGCTGGCTTCTGACTGCCTGTTCTCTGGTATAGGTGCTGTGCTGGAGCTGGGCACAGCTGTTAATGTCCCTTGTGGCTGTGAAAACCAAAAGCCATCAGGAAAATGCTCACTTTGCTTTTGCTTTGGCTGCCGCCTGTGCTCCTGGCCGGTCACTGTGTTAGATGCTCTCTGCAGGTTTCCATTTGATAACGCTGGCCAGGGGAGGCGTGGGGATGCCACCAACTAGCTCACTGTGTGGATCTTTGTACGTGTCAACAAGCTCTTTATTGCTCACTGCTGTCTGTTAGAAGCCAATGTAGAAGGTTGTTTATGAGAGCAATACATTCAGGTAAACACAAACTCCTTCAAAATCTTTCTCGCAACAAGTGGTTGAATTGAGGTGGGTTCCAAGCTGGATTGATGTTTAACTTGGGACACTAAGAAAATACTTCCTCTGTTTAGCTAAAGCAAACAAATAAGAGAGGTGGGACCTTTTAAATATGATTCGCACTCCAGCTGCAATCAATACTGATTTGTCTTTGTTTTTTATTTCTTCTTCTTTTTCAGATATATTTCCGACTGACGGCCAGTCTGGTATGTATTAATGAAAAATGGAATTCTTCAAACCTCCCTCTCCCATGCCTTCCCTGCATTTCTCTTTCTGCAGAGTCAGCACTAACCAGATTTAGAAGACTGGTACAAGAATTTGCAACAGACATTAATTTAAAAAGCAAAAACCCCAGACTATCCAAAAACCTAAGCAAAAAAACATTTCCTCAAACCAGAAAAGCCCCTCTATATTTGGCCATTCCTGTATGGCAGTGGCACATTTTATGCTTTCATGTAGTGATGACTACAACTGCTAGAAGGTTACCTTTTTCCTGTACATTGTAGCGTGGCAAATTTGGGTGTCCAGGGTCAAAGAGTTTGGGAACTTACATGTCTTGATCTTCACGTGTAACTGAAAGCATCGATGTGTGAATATGCAAATGTAACTTGGAATTGCAGCTGTTGGTCTGTATGTTAGTTGTATACAGCTTGATGTGTCCATGAACCTGAAGATGTACAGTTGAATTTGCAATACTTTGAAAAGATGCAGACTTGCCCCTTGGCTTCTTTAGTCTGTCTGTTGCTGCTGAGTGTCGCTGTTAATGACAACTGAGATGCACTGACAGCAACACAGAGTGTAAGACCGATGAAAACTTCCTGGCCCCAGTAATGCATGCAGCCTTGCTAGGAGGGACCATGCAGAAATGGATGGGGGCGCTACTCTGGATGAAGGTCCCAAATCAGGAAGGGGATGTAGTTTTTAAGAGGAGTCGTTGATGATATCAATTCTTGCCTTTCCCAAACTGCCAGGAGCCCTTTGTCCAGGTTGATGTTGAAGTGCCAAGAGTGAAGGAGAGGTTTATGTTTTACCCAGTGATACCAAGACCAGTCAGTGAGATCCTGTTGTCTCAGAGCTGTAGTGCCTTGTGGAGATCTCCCATAGCGGAGGCACTGGGAAATGGGAGCCAGTGCTTGGCTTGGCCTTGTGCAGTCTTAGGCACGTCACTGTGTCCACCTCCTACCTGCATCTTTGAGTTGACATGATAGTGTGAGGATAAATCACTGCTGATTGTGGAGGCATTGCATCATCAGGATTTGGAAGTATGGAAATCGCCTCCATTGTCTTAGAGCTGATTTCAATAAAAATAACTCACTGGTTTTGAGCGGTGTGATGTCACTTTGGAGACAGTGTAATTTGACTTCATGAACTGAACAGAGGGCTGGAAGTCATGTGTATGTATGTGTTTCCAGTGCTCTAGCCAGCAAACAAAGCTGTGGTGTATAACTAAATCCACTTGCAGAAGATGCCTCTATAGGTGTTGGAGAAGTAACCCAAGTAGTAACCCAGTTCATTTCCATTTGTTTTTCATGATTTTCTTGCTTTCAGAACATGTATGAGAACAAAATAGTAAGACTCGTTTTGAGGGAGCAAAGGTGTATTCCCATGTGTTGAGTTCAAAAGAGGCTTTTCTCCACCCTGCTGAAGATCTGCCTTCATCAGGTGTTGGGTTTTGTCTGTCTGTGCTGCAGACTCAGAGATGTCCTTTGGTTGGCACAACTCCATCCTCTGTTCTCCGGCTGGTTGGAGACCTTTGCAGCTGCCTCCAGGGTGGGGCATGAGTGTGTGCCTGCAGCAGATGATAGCATTTCAGTAAGTGCATGTTACGTGTCAATAGTGTTGCAGAAAACATTACCTACAGAGCTTGTAGTTTTTTTAGAATTCTGTATTTATAGGGAGATAAGTGAAAGCTTAAACAGGATTCCTCTTAATGGCAGCTGCTCAGGGCTCTGCACAGTCCTTTCTCATGCCTTCTCCAGAATAGCCTTAAGGCTGGTGCCATGTTTTTTCTTCCCATGTACTAAGCTTATCTGGAAGCCCTGATATCTCAAAACACAGTGAAGTGTGAAGGCAGCAGGTGAAGGCAGGGTAGCACCACTGGTGGTGGGCAGCAGGCTTGCCTGGAGCATACCTACTGCTAGCATCAGAGTAGTTGTGCACTCCTGAGCCTGTTGGATTTGATGCCTTCACCTCCCTTTCATTGCTGAGGTTGTTTAATGAGTTAATTTGCTCAAGTCTGTTACTGCAAATTGCCAGGACTACTGTATCTATGTCAGTGCCTATATTTTAAGGTTAAGGTTGTAATGCCCAGTGGGTCTGTGTGGCTGTTTTCCCCTCTTGCTGAGAAGTGCATTGTTCTTCCACCCCAGAAAGCAGTTAGCCTAGTGACGGAGGATGCTGAGTTGCAGTAGTAGGGTTGGGACTTGCATAGGTGGGGAGCCTGAGCCAAAAATCAGCCATTTTGTAGGCACAGTAGCTGTAGCGTGCCCCAGAGCATGTTCCTGCTTGTTAGCGTATGGATGCTGGAGGCGTTCTGCCCTCAACCCGGTGTCACATGCAAGCACTATGGAGGTGGAAGGGCAGCAGTGTTTGCGTCCCGGTTACCTAACAACATTTGGAAATAAAGCTGTTCTCGGAGAGAGGCGACTGACTTTCCTTCTGTCTAGCACTGCAGTTCCTCTGTCCTCTCCTCTCCCACATCCAGCGACTAGGATTTGGCAGCTGTAGGGTGCTTTTCAGAAGCAGCCACTTCAAAGCTTGTGATCTGGAGTTCAGGTGGAAAGCTGGGAGACCTCAATGCACTTGAGAGATGCGGGGCTGGGCTTGGCAGTGTGGTGGCAGAGCAGAGGGACTGACTCTCATATTCCCTACTTCTGCTGTTAAAGGAGGGCTGTGAGGGCACATCTCTACCCAGACCCCTGTGGACACATTAGCTGTGAACGCCTAACCTCTCTGCAAGGCTGCCGATGCTGTCCACCGCCCAGGACTTGCTGCCACATGGAGTGGTGAAGTTTGCTGCCTGCTATTTAAGGAATTACTTTTGCTTGCACTAAATTGGCCTCCTGCTAGCTTCGTGTGCTGTTCCTGTGCCCTCCTGGCATCGTACTCTGCAGCCAGCCCTCCTCCTCGCAGTGGTGGAAGATCCCTGTCTTTTTAGTCTCACCTCTTAGGGGCTGCCTCTGGGTGATTTAATTGCTTTTCTCTGTGCATCTGTGACACTGCTGTGCCCTTGTTGAAATGCAGAGACCAGAGTTGACAGCAGGGTGCAGTTGTGGATGTGCTAGTGTTCAACAGAGCAGCAAGTGATGCTCTGTCTTGGTCTCGCTATTCCTGATGACTTTTTATTAATCTTCTGCTGCACCCTGAGCTGATCATTTTGGAGAATTGTCAGCAGTGGCTGAGATTATCTTTCTTGAGTTATAAATGCCACTTTGAATTAAACACTATGAAGTTTTCCGTAGAGAGATGTGGGTAATGCTCCCACTGCAAGGAAGCAGCTTTCAATCCTTTATAAAGAAAAGGAGGGGAGATGGATCTGTAAACTAGGAGAGAAAGTGCTGTGTTGTACTCTTTTTGTAGCTGAGTATTTCCAAAGGCTCGCTGATTAGGGTGTTTTTACTCTGTTATGCTGTGTATTGAGGCAGAGGAGGCAGCCACCTGTAGCACTGGAATTACCTGGACTGGAGGGAGTGGTTTATGTAGTAGGATCCACATGATTGTGCACTCAGGAAGGAAGCTGGCAGCCTTTGTTATATCAAGCTCTTTAGAAAAATCTTGAATTTCCCTGAGTCTAGCTTAAGGTTGGGGGACATAAGTGAGGATGTCGTGTCTTGTGCTTGGAGAGTCTGCCTTGAAATCTGCTTGGCTGAGGTACAGTAATCCTTAAGTAGCAAAAAAGGAGCCTTTCTGCCTGCTCTCAAGGATTGCAAAGATATTTGGCTGCCTTGTTGTTGTCATGGTTTTAATGCTCTGGATTTGCCAACAGGAGGAAGCCCCCATACCTGTGATTAGTTTAATCCAGGTGGTTACGGGACTGTAGGATTTCTTCAGCTCGTTTCCAGAGACACCCTGGTTAGTGGGTGATCTAGGTCTGGCCTCCCGAAATTCCTGGGGATGCTTGCTGCACCTGGTCCTACTACCAAATCGCTGTTGCTTTCCCCCGCCCCAAGAGATGGGGCTGGATTTCTGCCTGGTGGTGGCTTTGTCTTCCTTGGCCTCACAAGCTGAGCTGCTGCTCAGTCTCCTTTTGTTACACGCAGTCAGGGAGGCAGGTTTGCAGCTGACCTGGTGCAGGCTTTGAGGGCAAGCTGTTGCTTGGCAGGTGGCCACTGCGTAGGGGACACGCTGGTCCTGTAGAAGTAGCCAGCGCTGGGTACAGGAATCACAGTAGGGATCAACTAAGAATGATGTTGCTTAAATTACATCAGTCTCCTTTCTAGAAACCCAGTCTCTGGCTCTCTCCTTTGAGATGACAAATTTTCCGGAGGCATGTTTTGTGCAGAGTTTGCATCTTTGCCTTGTGTGACCCCCCGCCCCCTCCACTGGCACAGGCAGTGGGAGCTGCACAGCTCCCTCCTAGACAGTGCAAATGCTCAGAGCTGGAGGGTCTCACGGCAGGCACTTGGCTCTCAGTTCCTGTCTCTTCGTTGTTAAATATTTACAGTGAGACGTACCAGATGCTTCCCAGGAAGGGTTTTGTCAGCTTCCAAGTCCCCACATGCAGCTGCACAAGAGACGGATGGCCATTAAAGGGATCACGTCAGTGTGATGCCCCGGGTTCAGCAGCAATGTGGTGACTTCTCGCTTGTGCTACGATGGGCACTGCTGGTTGTGCTGTCTCATCAGCCCCAGCAGGATGCAAGTGGAGAGGACCCCTCTGCTGATGACAAGAGATTAATGATGTCTGGTCCTCAGGCTTTTTATTTCCTTCTCCTTGGAAGCTCTTCCACCGCAGTGGGAGATGCTTTTGGCTTTTATCGCCACACAGCTTTTATCTGGGACCTTCTCTCCACAACAGTGGCATCCATATGTGACCACTACATGGCTGCCTTTCCTCCCTCTCTGTTTTCCGCACGGCTGTGTCTGTCTCATTCGCCCAGCCACCCTGTGGAGAGAGAGGTGGGCTGATCCAAGTGAGGCAGACTCAGTCACCAGCTCTCAGCATCACTAGCCCTGGGCATGCAGAGGCCAGTAGCTGAAGCATCACTGCTGAATGCCACTGGTCAGGTTCCCAGTGTGCCTCCTGCTTTCAAGATAAGGTCCAGGACCTTGGGCTGAGCCCTGTTTGTTGCCCATGGTGCTTATCAGCTTTTGCTGCTGACAAGGTGACCTGGCGTGCAGCACTGAGGATAGGGAGGGAAGGTCCCCCTGGCCCAGGTTGCACGCTGGTCTGACCCCCCCAGGACAGCCTGTGCATGTGCCTGCACACCAGGCTTGCTCCCGTGCTGGGCATCCCCATCTCAGTGTCACAACTCCCAGCTGGATGAGGGACTTTCCAGGTGCTGTGGAAGTAGGATCTCCGGACCTGGCAGGTCTGCTCCTCCAAGGGGGGGCCAGGGAGGGGCGGGCTCACTAGGTCATCGTTTTTCCAACTAAATATAGTTGCCCGTGCTTTCATAAGGCTGGGATTTTTGCATCACGTGACGGTCTTATCCCTCCCGGCCAGAGTAGGGGATCGTGTGTCTGAATGGGTAATAATTAACTGTTAACTAGCTTTTCATTAGAGCCTGGCAGAACAGGCAGAGCGGTGCAGCAGAGGTAAGCAGGAGTGGAGGAAGCTGCTCCTGGTCCCTTCTGGGGGGTGGACACACTCTTCTAATTTGCAAATCACTTGCCCCCAAAGGTGAGTGGGTTGGGGTTTTTTTTGCTGTGTTTTAAAAGTTGTGAGTCCTGCCATGCCTTGTGCGTCTGTCCTTGTCGTCTTGTAGTTCCTGCTCGTGTCACCCTTCCCTCCCCTACCACTGACTTTTTTCTTTAGGTCATGAACTATCAGCTGGTCTCCAAGCCAGCTTGGAGGAGGGCCTGACCCTCTGGCTCCTCCACGATTTGGCCCGCCTGCATGCCCCAGGCCCCTGCAGCCTTGCCTCGGCTGCCCTCCTCTCCCAGCACCGAGGTGTCCTTGCTGTGCCTTGCCACCCTGAGCGGCAGCTGGATCAACTTGTACCTTTTCTCAGGGGCCGCAGCCCACCATGACAGACTGACGTGGTGTTTGCGTGGGAGCGCTGCTGGCTTTTCCAGCCCCTCTCCCTGAACCTTTTAACCTGACGGAGTGTTTGCAGGTGTCCTTGGAGGCTGCTTTTCTCTCTTCTGTGATGGCAGAGGAATTGCTGGCTAAATGCTCTGCTGGCCAGAGACTTGTCTGCACCAGACAAGCTGGGTCAGGCACTGGTGCTGGAGCAGCCTCTTCTGCAGGGGTGGTGGGGTGATGGCTGCCTTTCTGCCTGTGCAGGGAGAGCAGGGTGGCTTGGCAACTATGGGGGCCTGATCTAACCCAGCTTCCTCATTTTGACAGTTTCTGGAGTGTGGTCAGCTGGGTGACCTTGGCTGTGTCCCCAGCCCAGTGCCTCCTGGGATCTGGGAACCATTGGCTTCCCAGCAGAGACCCCTTAGTTTAGGGTTCAGTTTCCTTTAGGAAACTGGGGGGGGGGGGGGCGGTCCTGTGCAGCCTCATTCTGCGTGAGCCTGGCATTCTGGGGGGTCTGTGCAGTGGTGTGAGCGTGGATAGTGTGTCAGAAGTTTCCTAGAAATCCTCTTCAGGGAAGAGCATTGCTTGAAAAGGCAGTGGAAAGATGTCACTCGCCCTTGAGAGAGTTCATTTGCTACCTTTTAATAGTAGCTGTCTGTGCCAGGAAGAACCCACAGTGCCCTCGCTGACGCCGTTAACGTTAGAAATGCCTGTCGGCGTTTCTGAACCTGCTCTTTCTGGAGTGTAGCTTGGCCACAAGTTGAAAGTTTCTGTCTTGGACTGGGAGGCTGCAGGGAGGATGGTTATGCATCTTTGGTAAGTCCAGATCCTTCCTGCCCCTCATTTGCCCTGAAAATAAGTCAGACCCTGCAGATAACTTGGGTGTGCGGAGCTTGTAACAGTTATGTGCATTTAAAAAGCAATACTGTTTGTCAGCTCCCTGTGACCAGCGCTGTTACAAGTGGTGCCCCTGCTTGCTCTGAAGGTCTCTGTGCAGGACTGCGCTGCCTGTAGGGTGCTGTCAGCAGAGAGACAAGCTCTGCAAGTGTCTTGAGCGGCTTTACCTCCCCCTGCTCCAGGGCTGCTTTAGGACTATCAGCTGAGGGATGTGAGGGCTTGAAGAGCTGGGAATGTAACTCAGGTGCCCACATTCCCAGCCCATGATGGTGCTGTCCTGGCACGCTGTATTGAACCTGCCTGTACCCCTGGCCTTTCTCCTTGCACTCTTCCAGGACAAACTCCTGAGCTCTTGAAGCCTGCCTAGGACATCCAGGTGGGAGTATTCTCATGCTCTCTGTGGAGCTGTCAGATGCCCTTTTTGAAGTTATTTTTAGCAACTGATCTTTGCAGCAGTTGCAGAGCTTATATTGCAGAGAAGTGTAGGCAGCTCCCTGCTTCCTTTGCTGTTAGAGTAGGGCTTGTAAGGTGGAGCTGTCTGCTGAGGAGCTGCAGAAAATTGCTGGGAAAGCTTTGAGCCACGGTGCCTGCAGCTTCTCTTGCTCCTGCTGAACAGGCTTCCCACATGCTTTACAAGCCCAAAATCCTGCTCAGCCACGCAGCTTATGGATCTGGTCTTCTGCTTGGTCTTGACTTTGCCCATTCTACTGCAGTTTTTCTTGTATGTGCAGGAAACTTCTGATATTGCAGAGGTGTTGCAGGTATCCCTCTTGCCTTTGTGAACAAGGCCAGATGCTGTGCTGCCAGGTGTGAGCTGCAAGACTGTGTGCTGGAACTGATGGGGCCAACTGTGCTTCTCTGTAGTCCCCAGGAGTGGGTGGGAGACCCTGTTGTGAAGACACTGGCTCCTTTATGCTGGAAGGTGGCCTTGTGATAACATCTCATTTAAAGCTGTTGGAGAACTCCATCCAGTGCTCCCTCGATTTCCCCTTCCATGGATGCAGCTCCAGTTATGACTGTGACTTGGTGGGAGGTAGAGCTGGAAAATGTTGCAAACCTAGAGGAGGCACAGTCTGCATGCCCAGTTTGCCCTGAACCTTGCTGGTTTTGTGTACCTTATGATGTCTTCAGCAAAATGTGAGCATGCCAAGCAGTCAGTGCTATAAATCCCAGGCTTTTCCGCTTGTGTGCAGAGCTGCAGAGACAAGCATTTCCCATCTCAGTCTGGCATTAGTTATGACACATGGCTGAGGCTGGTGCTGGGAGCAGCTCCTCGGGAGACAGGCGGAGGTGGAAGCTGCTGCTCGGTCTCTGGGGATATCTACACCTCTGTCTGCACACAGAGGTGCTACCAAATAGTTTCTGGGGGAAGCTGAGGTCCCCTTCTGTCTGTCTGTACTTCCCAGCCCCTTTACAATAAGGATGTGTTGCCCACCACTTCCATCTTGATGAAGAAACAGGTGCAGATGCCACAGGAGGTGGGCAGAAAGTGTTTGCATGTCCCTCAAGGCTTCTCTGCATGTAACTTCAGGAGGGTCCTCTGTGGGATGGACTTTGAACAAGAAAAACCTTCAGCGCTGCCTGCAGCAGATGGGCTTCTGGTGGGAGGGGGAAGGCTCTTGTTGGCTTGCAGGTCACATCTGGCCTGCAGGACTGATCCTGCAAATGTCTCTGGAGAAGGTATAGGGTCGGTGGGCACAGAGCTCACCAGCTGTGTCCTCTGGCTTGGTCAGGCTCAGACTCCAAGTCATGGGGTTTGCGTGCGTGGGCAGCGATCAGTGCCACAGGAGAGCCTCTGAACATCTGATGTCTTCCCCTGCTGCTGTGTGGATCAGGCTGCCCTCGGAGAGAGCTTGCTTGAGGCCTGGAGGAAGGACCGGGATGGGCTTGGTGCCCCGAGTTTCTTGTGCTGACAAGGTGGGGATACACCCTTGTTGCAGCTGTTCTCTGTTGGCTCCCGAGCTCTCCTTTGGAGCTGGCCAGCAAGGGGATGCGTGCAGCCGCAGTGGGGTCTGGGCAGGCTTGGCTGTGGCTGGCTGCCTGTTGGGTCCCTCTTTCTCATGGGAACTGCTTTGCACATTGGTGCTGTCCCACCCCATCTGTCCTGTGTGTTGTACCCCAGGAGGGACTCTCCTGCCCTCCTGGGAAGACTCTGAAGGAGCTAGCTATTTCCAGGGGGAATAGCTAATCACCAAGCTCATTTTCTCTGTCTGGACAATGAGCATGTATATACAAATAGTGTGAGCGGGCAGTAGTAGTTCTCTTCAGTGTAAGCTGTCTAATGCTTTCTGTCTTTACTCTTCCCAGAAGCTGTCATACCTGGGTGTCCCATTTTATTTCTCAGGAGGTTAATGCAATACTTTTTCTTTGCCGTGTCATTTTGATGGGAGCCCTGTTCCCTCTCTGATTTGCAACCTGCCCAGGCTGCACAGGGCTCAGCTCACCCTGGCCCCAGCTGCATTTGCTCTTTCTTGCCTAGAGAACTTGAAACAGCATTGCCAGAGCAGGTGTCCTGTCATGTTGGTTGAGCTGTGGTCCTTGTGTGCCAGGACTGTCCCATGGAGCCGTGGGAAGGAGGGAGGATTGTTTGGACACTGTCAAGTAGTGAAGTGGATCCCACTGGACTGCTGAGTGCATGGCTGGCTGTCCTATGCAGCGCTGTCGGGCTTCTGCCAGGGCTCTGGGGAAACTGGGGATACCAGTTCAGCTCTTCCAGCCCCAGCAGGACCTGCAATGCAGAGCATGCGCCCCTGCCTCAGCCTCTGCAGCACAAAGTCCAGGCTCTTGGCTTCAAAACCGCCTTCATCAGCAGTTTCTCCTAGGTGCCAGGCTGTAGGCTGGAGTGGCCTGGGGGCAGGCCGGCTCCTTTCTGTTGACTTGGCTGCCGGGGAAGGAGGGGTTTGCTGTGTCAGGAACCAGGGATGGACTGCATGCCGGAGCTGAGGACTCTGCATTCCTGCTGGGAGCCTGGGCTGCCCTCTGAGACAGTCCCAGCTGGTGCTGGGGTGCTCTGAGCCTTTGTCTACATTGCACAGGAGTAGTACTACGACAGGAGCAGGCACTACAGCTTTCTTGCTAGAGGTGCAGGTATTTCTGCTGTATAATACCAGATCTCTGCCCAGCCCTGCAGATTTATTCCACCTCTTCATCTACCTTCTCTAAAAATCCATTACAAGCTGCACTGGATGTACGAAAAGGCAGGGAACCAGACTGGCGGGCATTGGGTTTGATTTTCCCAGCTAAGGTAGTAAATATGTCTTCTAGGCCGAGCTCAGTGGTCCTATGGAACATGTCCCTCTTGGCAGGGGGGACACGACACACAACACAGGCGTTTAGCTGTGGAGCTGCTGTCACCCTGGCTGTGTGGTCCTTGTGCAATAGCTCTTGTCCTTCCAGGTATAAGGAGTTTGCTCACCTGGATTCCCCTGTGAGCTTCCCACCTCACGGGCTGCTGTGCCACAGCCAGCTGCAGGCCAAAAGGAAAGCACAGGGTGTCTGCGCAGCCTTGCCCTTCTTGGTGCTCACCAGACATATTGGGGAGTGAGTGTCAGAAGCCAGCGAATGCTTTGAGTGTGCCTTGGCCATGGAGGGGTTTGGCTGCACTACTGGCATTGGGGCCGTGGTGCTCCCACCTGTGCCTTGTCCCCTTGGTTGCTAAGAAATAACCTCCTCGTGGCTGAGCAACCCCACGGGCAAATGATCTGGTTCTGGCTGCAGGCAGCAGATCAAAATTCAAGACCGGCTTTTCTGTTCCTGTCTGTGCCAGCATCTGCTCTGTGGCCGCAGGCAAAGCTGCTCCTTCCTTCCCTGCCCGCTGTCCCCTTGCCAGTCTCACACCACTAAAGCCCTGGCTCCCACTGCAGCTGTTTTGTCTGTCCCCTGGTATGGAGAGGCCCTGATTTCTGGTTGGAGGGATGGTCATGCAATGCTAGTGCAACTGAAAATTATTTACTGCCACCAAATAAATGCAAAAAGAGGTCTGTGAAATGCCAGGAGGGCTGAGACATCTGTCAGCAGCTTTTAAGGGCTCGGCTATCAACCAGGGCAGTATCTAATATCCCTTGCTAGCACTGCTTGTCCTGAGCTCTTCTGGAGGGGGGAGCAACACCCACTTGCTCCTTATTTCCCAGGTTGATGCAGTGACAAAAGGTAGCAGAATTTTCCTGTGGTGGGGTTTGGCAGGTCTTTTCAGCTGTGCACCACAAGATGTGTTGCTGTCCTTGTAGGAAGGTTTTCTTCTGAAGCCTGATCACATGGATTAGCCTAAATGTGTTTTGGGTAGATTGCGTTTAGTTTTTTAAACACTTGGCTTTGCTAGAGTCTCTGCAAGGGAATGTGAAGAGCAGTTTTGGGTTTGATGTCCAGGAGCTTGACTAGAGAATTGCCGATGGGCTGGAGCTGGGGCCCTTGGTTAGGCTGGTGTGCCCTGGAGGGTGCCAGGCATGCACAGCTTCTGCTCACCATGGCTCTCGGCTCTTTGGATGCTATGTCTGTCCGCTAGCACAGTCACACCGACTCGGTCTCCTGACTTGGTTTGAGCAGTCTCCACCATGACTTGCAGATCTCGACTCCTTCCATGCTGATGAGAGCTGCCTGCAGCCCCTGCCACGGTGCTGGCCTGGCTGCGCTCCCTGGAGCAGCCTCCCTGCCAGGCTGCAGGCTTTGCTTTGCTTTGTGTTTTGTCTTCCGCAGCACTCTGCAAATGCTAATTAGACTTCTCAGCACCTCAGCTAGATAAGGGATCCCTGTTCCTATCTTGCAGATAAGGAAAGCAGCAGAACTTGTTTCAAACAATTTCCTCTCTCCCCCGCAAAGATGATGGGAGTCTGTGGCACCCGCCCCTGCAGCCTGTGCCCCTGCATCCCCTTTCGCTAGAGGTTGTGAGGGGGCTTCTCTTTGACTGGTCCCAAGAAAAGCACAAGAACATCTATGGCCGGGAGGTTCCTGAGCTGAAGCAGCTGGAGAAAAGGGCTTGGATGCCATCGCTGCGGACCTGGGGCTGCAGTGCGTGGGAGCAGGTGCCCGTGTGGGATGCTTGCAGTGGGAGTGTGAGCCCTGCTTTCCCCCAGCCAGAGAGATCAGTGCCTAATCAGCCTGCAGAGCAAGTTCAGTTTTTTGGGTTTTTTTTTTTTTTTGTGATGCCAGGCATGTCAGTGCTGTCAGAGCAGGCAGGGGTGCTCCATACCTGTGGAAGCTGGGCTGGCTGTGGGTTTGTGCTGTAGCACTTGATGCCTTTTGAAGCTATATTTAGTTGGTGACATCTGTGGGCGTTGAGGATTTTAGGGCCTGTTTTGAAAGCGCTCGCTCTTCCTACACTAGCAGGAGAGGTAGAAGGCCTTGTGGCAAGCTTTGTGCCATGGAGCCAGGATTCTCAGTGGGGTGCACGTGGAATAAACAAGGGAGACATGGGACTGCTGCTGCTTGGGGGCAGGCAGTGCAGGTGGGCTGTGGAGGTCCTGGGGGGAAAGGGGATGATTTGGGGACCTAGCTGAGAGCTTGGGCTCTCCTGGGGGTGAAATCCCTACACAGGAGCCTTAGGGAAGGGAACTGGGGAAAGGGAGCGCACGTGGTTCCATCCTGCCATGTCTGAGTGCTGCCTTGACGCTTCAAAGCCTCTAGCTCTGAGCAAGGCTGGACCAGCAGGATGAATCACAGATTTTGAGGCTAGGAAGGAGACTGGTTTTGATCATCTAGGCAAAGTTGTCCTGCCTTACGCAGGAGATCAAAGCAAGCTTTGTGTGGAGCTGGGTAGGCTATTCAAGGTGTTTCCTGGGGCACCCCTAGATAGGCTCTGCTGTTCCTCGCCCCCTGCCCCAGTTTGGGATGCCTCCTTGCGGGGCTGGTTTGTGTTAGTCAGCAGCATGCTGTTCTGTTAGATTCTGTGTGTGCCCTGCATCCTGCTCTGGAGACCTTGCAGCCAAACCTGGGAAGGAGAAAACAAGTTGGATTTCTTTGTCAGCTTGTAAGGAGGTGGTGTGTGAGCAGGAGCCAAGGCAGGTCGTGGTGAGGCTGAGGTCTTGACTTGCTGCAGGTCTTGTGTGAGGTCCATGGTGGTGTGAACCCCAACAGTTGCATTCTGATACCTTAAAACACCCCAGAGGCACTCAAACACCTAAATGCTTTTGGCTGCGGTAGAATTCAGGCACTTCGCAGATCTGGCTCCTTCTCTCTGTACATTCCCTCTTGTGAACTTGCTGCCCTGTGCTGGGATGCAGTGGAGATGAAAGCACGAGACGAGCAGTGCCCATGTGCCGCAGACCTGCGCGTTGTTCCGTCAGAGTTGCCCTCTGCTCCCTGGGGAGGGCCAGCCACATTGGTGCAGTGATGGGCCTTGCCTGTTCAAGGGCATGTTTGTTTTGCTGTGTGGAACAGCAGATCAGGTTCTGCGTGGTGCTCTACAGAGTGAGCTGAACTCCTTGCCACCCCTCCTCCCTGGCTAGCAAGACCAAGTTGGGAGGGCTGAGCTAAGTCAGGGCGTGCCTTCCTGTGGTGGGATGGGGTTAAAGGTCCATTTCTTGGCCACCTGGATTGATCAGGATTATTTTGATATTGATGCGGCCCTTTCAAGACCCACATCAGAAGCTGATTCTATTCTCTGTTCACCTTTTTCTCTTAGACCTCCTTTGCTGAAGGGGAAGCTGGCTTGCTTCCCTCCGGAGTTAACACTTCCACAACCCCTAGCTGTGTTTTTAACCGTTTTGTTCTCCTCCTCTTGCAGAACATACAACTCCTGCGAAAGTGGTGAGGGCCGCCAACCCAAGACAGCGGAAGGGAAGCAAGGTAAGGCTGTGCCTGCTGTCCCCCTTGCTGTCCTCCAGCTTCTGGTGCAGTTGTCAGTGCTGCATGAGCTTCTTGAGGATCTGGTGAGCAGACCACTTCCTTCACAAGCGTGGTTGTGGAGGGGTTGATGTACTGGTCTGGCTGCTTGCAAGAGCGTGGAGGAGAACATCCTGATTCTTCAAGTCTCCTCTTTGGCATTTTAGTGGTCTTGCATGCTGCCTGGACTGGTTTTCTGTCCAGCTAGGCTAGGGGAGACCTCACCTTCCATCTTGCAGGAAGGCACCTGGAGCACAGTCCTGGATGTGGAAAGCCTCTCCCGACACCCCAAGTCTCTTATGGGCTTAGCCAGTGCCCTGCTTTGTAGTGCAGACAGGGAGGTGGTGTGATAGAGCAGTGTGTCTGTAGGTCCTTTCTTCTTCCCTGTGCAATCTGTTCTTTACTGGCACACAGAGAGCCAGAGTAATTGATTTCAAACAAAGCAACTCCTTTGGAGGAATCGGGGCAATCTGTTCCAGGAGATCAACATGTGATGGAGGGACAGTTGCTTCTGAGGATGTTGCATGCAGCTGGGGCACGGCTAGGGACATGGGCTGTTGGTGTTGGCTCCCAGCAGCCGGTGAAGACTCATCTGAAACTTGATACGACTTCTCTTATCTGTTCCATCTCAGGGAGAGGAGGGCCCTGGAGATGGAAAGTGTTCCTGCCTGTGAAACAGGCATGGCCCTGCACTGGAAGTGGTTTTCCCAGGAAACCTGCCTCCTGGGGAGAGTAGCATGGCACCTGAATGTAGAGATGTCATCTCCTGAGGAACTTGGTGACTCCAAGTTAATTTAGAAACAACAACCCCACAAGGGCAAGGAGGAGTTTCTGTGCCCAGATAAACTCAGTGCCCAGCCATGATTGATCATGTAGCTGGGCAGCTGTGCGGGTCCTTTCCTGTCTGTCCTGCAGGTCCTCTGAAACCTGGAATAGGTAGAATTTATAGTAATGGCCAAGTAATTTATTCAGCAGAGAAGTGACTGGTGGTCCCACATGTCTGTGTGTCTGCCATGGGGTGTCTGGAACGAGGGAGCTCCCTCCCATCAAATACCAGCTTGAATTTTTCTACCAGTTCTGTGTGATCCCTCTGCTTTGTGGTTGCCAGCACTTGGTTGCTGTTGGGTGCTCAGTGAAGCTGTGCCTGGCTGTAACCTGCTGCTAGGCAGAGGCAGCTGCTTTAATGGGATGTAGTTGCTCCAGGTGGATTTAGGATGCTGAAAGCTATGTGCTTTCCCTGTCCAAGGGATGGTGCCTATGATGAGTGAGTGACCCTGGGTAACTTGGTGCCAAATACTGCTGCTGGGGCAAAACGTTTGGTGCGAGCTGGGAGGCTGGTAGCTTACAGGGCTGGTGGCAGCCTCATTACAATCCCCGACAGACAAAAACTTGTCTGCAGTTTATTTGGGATTAATTTGGGGGCCCTGCTTGGGTGGGGAAAGGGGCTGTGTATATGCAGTTCGGGTGTTGCCCCCAAACCTCCTGGGGACAGCCATCTGCAGGACAGCCGTGGGTGGTGGCTGTGACAATGTGGCTAGAAGGGCTTCTGGCTAAGGATGCAGGGAATAGGACCTGCAGCTTGTGCACTAACGAGACCTTTCTCTTTGGATACAAGGTTGGGGACTTCGGTGATGCCACGAATTGGCCAACACCTGGAGAAATAGCCCACAAGAGTGTCCAGGTGAGAACACAAAATCAGTCAGATGAGCAGGATAAGGCCCTTGCAGGCTTCCCTGTCCCTCTAGAAGCACTGGCTGAGCCAGGCCATTTGGGGTGCTGAGTGCCAGTGTGGAGGCAGCCAGGAATAGCGTGCAGGGGATTTCCTTTTAGGGCTGCCCTGCACGTTGGGCTCCTTCCCTCACTGCTATTCCGGGAGCCTGGAGCCCGGTCTGAACCCCTGGGCTGGGTAAAGCAGGTAGGGCAGCTCCGGACCCACTCTCCTCAGGGCTGCTCAGTGCAGGAAGGGGCCTGGGCAAAAGTCAAGACTTCCATAGGAGAAACTGAAAATGCATGAGAAAGGGCTGGTGTTCCCAAGGGCCGTGGCCTTCCTCTTGTGCTGCAGACATGGCTGTTGTTGAAACTTTTCTATTTTTGGATGCTGCTTTGCCAGCTCCTGGCTGTCTGTCAGGGCATGAGGGTCGCTCACCCCTTTGCCATTGGGGCAGTCTCGTCCCTTGTAGGACACCCTGTCCAGGAGCACCAGGCTTCCCTGACAGTCCATCTCAGTGACTTCTGTGCCTGGGGCTTGTATCTTAGCTGGAGCACTTCCTAGCATCTGTAGATGCCCTTGCCCTCCTCAGACATAAGCCCTTCCCCAGAAACCAGACAGCTCTCAGAGGCATGGAGCAGGGATGCTTCCAGCCTAGGGCAAGGTTCTCTTGCTCCTGCTGGAACAGCTGGGGTCTGCCTCCAGCTCTTCATTTCACCCACCTCTCACATCTTTCCTGCACTGATGTGTCTCCAGCAGCCACACAAAGCACCATCCCTCCGGAAACTGCCTGTCAAGAAAGACATGAAAGAGCAGGAGAAAGGGGATGGGAGTGACAGCAAAGAGAGCCTGAAAACCAAATCAGATGAGTCTGGGGAGGAGAAGAATGGTGACGATGACAACCAGAAGTCCGCGCAGAAGAAGAAAGGTGAGAGAGGACCTGGTGGGGACAGTTCCCTGGGCTCAGCCTGTTTTCCTCTCTGCAAACCACAGCCTGGTGGAAGTGTCCACTGCCTTCCCTGGGAGCCTTGCTGCAGGACATCGTCCCAGCGCAGGGCCAGCTGCGGTGAAAAGGTGTTTGCAGGCTTCAAGGGCGCAAAGTGTCATTTTTGTGGAAGCAGGTGGAGCAGGGCCCAAGTAGGGGCATTGAGTGGGAGGCGTGGCAGTAGTCTGCCCTCTTAGGTGCGCTCTGCGGTGGCACAGAAAAGCCCCTGCCTGTGGGTTGCATCAGCCATGGCTGATACGTGGGCTCTGTCTGGCCTGAGCCTTGGTGAACAGAAAGGGGCAGAGGAAGGACAAGTGCTGTGAAGCAACAGGGGAGTTTTGTGTTACCCTTTGTGTCCAAGAGTCCCAGTCAGAGCCTTTCTGCCTGGAGGGATGTCTGAGGACGGGATTGGTCCAAAAGGCCCTGCTGCTTTCTCCTCCATTTGTGGGGGCTATGTGGCAAGAGGGGGCTGCAGGGGAGGAAGCAGACACTCGCTGAACCTGTGTCACACCCAAACCCTGTCCTTTTGCAGGCAACAAACACAAGTGGGTCCCTTTGCAGATAGACATGAAGTCAGAGGTGCCAAGGGACAAAACGGCGTCTCGGAACAACCGGCAAAATGAGCAGCACAGGCACCCCTCCAACAACCGCAGTGAGCTGAAAGGTGGGGGCTCAGGCTGGGGACCTGCTCTCCCTGCCCTAGCTGCAGGGCAGAGCAAGCTGTGATGCCCAGGCACGGCATGGGGCAGTGGGCTTGCTCCAGGGAGGTGCTTTCATCCTGTAACACTCCTTCTGTCTCTCCTTCCCTGTCTGCTGCAGGCTGGCACCCAGACAACAAGCACGAGCGCAGCTGGCAGGACCACGATGAAACCTCCAGTGTGAAGAGTGAGGGAGGAGCTGTGCGAGGGACCTTCCGGGGCCGAGGCCGGGGCCGTGGCAGGGGCCGTGGCCGTGGCAGAGGTGATCACTGTATGTGTGGTCTTGTGATACTAGGGAGAGAACAGGGCACGTGCCAAAGCTCACAGGCCTCTGTGTGTGTGAGATCTGGGGGTCCAGGGTGGGCTGGGGAGGGCGTAGCGCTGTAGAGATACAGGGGAATATTGTGGCCAGTCATCCCAGCTGGTAACTTGAGCTCCCTTTATTAAAAGCTATTTATTCTTACTAGTGTTTTAATACAGGGAAATGTCTTTCTGCTACTCAGGCCAAGCTCTTCCACCTGTTTTCTGCCCCTTGCAGTACCCCTACTTGCAGGACCTGAAGCATGCTGATACTTGTGTAGGCTTTATGTCATGTTGAGAGCCAAGCAGAAGTCATGGCTTGGATGAGAAAGAGCATCTGCACTGGCATTTGACAGGGCAGTGTCTGTGCTAACCAAGACACAGCTTCAGTGTAGGGCCTTTGTGTGTCACCTGGGCTGCTCAGCTCTTCCTGGGTAAGAGGGCTCCTGGCCTCTCTTTGGCTTGGTGTGTTAAAGCTTTGCTGGGATCCCTTCTGCAGCAAAGGCTGAGAGCAGGAGGAGCATGGATGTGGGTGAGTGATGTGCCATTGTGGGCTGCCTTAGGGGCCCCAGGAACAGTGCAGAAGGAGCTGTTCGCTCAGGAGTCTGGCCCCGTCTGGCAACGCAGCCTGTCTAGCAGATCCCAGGGCCTCTGCTGACCCTTGCTGGTGTTCCACAGGTCACTTTGACTACCAGTATGGGTACCGGAAATTTGAGGGCTCGGATGGCTCCCGCACCCAGAAGTATGCTA
This sequence comes from Ibycter americanus, assembly GCA_035590275.1. Classification (NCBI taxonomy): domain Eukaryota; kingdom Metazoa; phylum Chordata; class Aves; order Falconiformes; family Falconidae; genus Ibycter; species Ibycter americanus. Next base: position 57,485,342 of record JAVJGI010000064.1, on the reverse strand, counting down.
GCAACATCACTTACTACTTTGACAACATCAGCAGTGCCGAGCTCTACAGCGTGGACCAGGAACTACTCAAAGACTACATCAAGCGGCAGATGTAAGCACCACCTCTTCTCCTTGTCTGAGCATTGGTTGTTGGTGGGATGTTCACAGATGCCATCCCTAGAGACTGCATAGCTAATCCCGTGGGTAGGAATAGAGCCAAGGTGTGTTGACTGTGCCATGCAGCGTATAGCACCAGCTTGCCCCAAGTCTGGGCTCCTTACACTGTCTTCAGCCTTGCCAGTAGCAGAAGTGGGTGTGTGTGATTATTTCCTTGGGGGTGCCTAGAGGAAGGTGGCTTGGACCTGCTTCTCATTGATGTGTTGTCCATACAGAGAATATTACTTCAGTGTGGACAACCTGGAGCGAGACTTCTTCCTGCGTCGCAAGATGGACTCAGACGGCTTCCTTCCCATCACCCTGATCGCCAGCTTCCACCGGGTGCAGGCGCTGACCACAGACATCAGTCTCATCATTAAGGTGAGGGCAAGGAAAGATTAACTTCCCTTCTTGTTCTTCTTGCCACTCCTGTCTGAGGCTTGTTTTCTAGATGGGCTGTGGGTGAGATGCGAGCAGAGCCTTCCCGTGTCTTTGATTTGTTCCCTCTTCCGCTTGGTCCTCCTAGGGAAGAAGGGTTGGGGCTGAGCCACTCAAATGTGCCGAAGCAGGGTCCTCAGTTAACTGGGTATCACTTGGTTCCAGGCTCTGAAGGACAGCAAGGTGGTAGAAATCGTGGACGAGAAGATCAGGAGAAAAGAGCAGCCAGAAAAATGGGCTCTTCCTGGCCCTCCAATGGCAGACTACACACAGACAGACTTTTCGCAGTTCATCAACTGCCCTGAGTTTGTGCCCCGGCAGAGCTTCCAGAAAGAGACAGGTGAGCACATGGGGAATGAGGAGGGAGGTGTGGGATGCAGTGTTGGTACTGCAGCAGAACTGAGGCTCTGAGTCAGGAGTGTTCCCCAGAGCAGAGCTCTGCTGTTCACTTTTTGCTTGGTGGTGGAGCTGGTATGAGCTCTGTCCTCAGACCCCCAGATGCTGCTGCTGCTGCACACGGGGGAACATGAGAGAGTGAGTCTGTGGCTTTTCCTCTGTGGAGGCTGAAGGCATTCAGGGAGGGTCAGTCCTGCTGGAAGTCTCTTGGCTGTGCCTGGAAATACTCTACTACTGCTGGGCAGAGCAGAGGACACTCATGAACCTAACTTTTTCCTTAATGGGTGAGGAGATACTGGGCATAAATGAGGCAGCACGTATGGAGCTGTAAACAGAGTGCTGGGGGAGGGTCTGCTGTCCTTCATAGGCTGCCCCGTGCTCTTGTCCCCCCATCCCATGGGGGCTGGCAGGAGCCCAGGGCTGGGCCCAGGAGGCCAAGTGGAGGATCTTCTCGGTACTGGTGTAAGAGTTAGTTTTGGCAGAAGATCTGTTCTCACTGGCTCCAGACTCTTGGGAAGGTTTCCCTGACAGCAACAAAGCACAAGCTTTAGGGCTTTGTGTGTTGGGGAAACTGTCACCTACAGAGCTCTGTGGCCACCACCAGCGTCACAGCCTTAACTGGAGGCTTTTTTCCTCTATTTTTTCCCATCTCCCTCGAGCACTTGTGGGCAATGTGCTGGTAAGCCTTGGCCACTGGATGCTAGCTAGTACCGCAAGCTGTGCCATGCTGCCAAAATAACTCCCTCTTTGGTCGGGTACTTTTTAAGTACACAAGCCCTCAGGCTCCCTTCGTCCCTCTAAAGCATCTTGTGGCTCTTGTTGGCTTTAGAGTCTGCTCCTGGCTCCCCACGTCCCGCCAGCCCAGTCCCCACCAAAACAGAGGAGGTCAGTAACCTGAAGACTATGCCCAAGGGCCTGTCCACAAGTCTGCCAGACCTGGATTCAGAGACGTGGATTGAAGTGAAGAAGAGACCTCGGCCCTCCCCAGCCAGGCCCAAGGTGGGTAGTGATGTAGGAGCTATCAGGGTGGTGATCTCCCAGTTAGTTGTCTGGATGACTTGAACCGTAAGTAGGTGGACTTCAGATCAAATAGGGTCTGCTGGTCACAGGAGTGATGTCCTAGTCTCTCCTCGCCCCATCTGACCCCCTTAAGAGCTGTTCCTCAGTGGTGTAAATAATGTGTGCTCCCCAGATGGGCGGCTTCTGGCTGCAGTAAGGAAACAAGGGGTGATAGCTTGGTCTCCAGGCAGTAGGCTTGTGTCGCTGTGCAGTCTTTACTCTGCGTCACCTTTGCCCCCCTACCTGTAGAAACCAGAGGAATCAAAGACACTGCAGCAGCAAAAGCAAAAGGACCAAGATGAACCCGAAGAGCTAGACTTCCTCTTTGATGAGGAGATGGAGCAGATGGATGGCCGCAAGAACACTTTCACCGACTGGTCAGATGAAGATTCGGATTATGAGATTGATGATCGGGATGTGAACAAGATTCTCATCGTGACACAGACACCTCCTTACCTGCGCCGGCATCCTGGTGGGGACCGGACTGGCAACCACACATCAAGGGCTAAAATGAGCTCAGAGCTGGCTAAGGTGATCAACGATGGGCTGTACTACTATGAGCAGGACCTGTGGACAGAGCAGTTTGAGCCAGAGTATTCGCAGATCAAGGTGAGAGCAGCTGATCCAAGGAAGGGAATGCATGGGGGGACTCGTGCAGCAGGATGGCTGCCTTGTTGGTGTGGGGTGGAAAGGGCAGTATAGCAAATTACAGCCCCACTCAGGGGGTGGAGCTAAACTGGCATTAGTCCTCTTGCAGAGCCTGGGATTTCTGACTCCCAGTGTCATGCTCTGCTGCATCAGGGATAAACACAGCTCTGTAACATGGCGTTAAGGCTGCAGCCAGGTAAACAAAGTACCAGTAGTGAGGTGACCTAGAACTTGGAGCCCATTACTTTGCTGTCTGCCAGCATCTTGGCAGGCAGTGCCAGATCTATGGGGAGAACTGGGTGTCTCTGCACTGTCTGTAGTACCCGGTGCTCCGTGGCGTGGTCCCTTGGAGACTGTGCTTACTGGAGACAGGTTCATAGATAGCTGGGCTGCACTGGACCTGTGCTCTTCTCCATTTTAGTGCCAGTTTGCATAGGCTTGGGCTTTTTATAGAAATCCCATCTGCTGCTTTGGAACATTTGAGTCCCAACTTGGTGACTCTCACAGTCAGGGACTTGCCTAGACTTGTTCAGTGACAGAAATTATTTTGGCTGCAAGGTGGGGTGGCCTGTTGGAGGTATCAGCTGGGCTCAGTGTTCCTATGCCTGGTACCTGGCACACTGCTAAAGCAGTGCCGCTCTGGAGTGGCAGAAGTTTGAAGGTGTAGGGAGAGAGCTGACAGAGGGACAGTGTGTGCTGGGGCTATGGGTTCCTGGAGCATTGTGCCTCGCTCCCAGTGTAGCTGTGAGAATGCAAGGAGGAGGCTCTAGGGAGGCAAGATGGTGGCAGGGGCAATGGGGTCCTGGCCGAGCATGGGTTGCGAAGCTTGCCTTGAACCTTGTTGCACTGGTGCTGACCTGGGTAGGTAAAAGCCTGAAAGAAGCAAGCAATGGTTAGTGGAGTTGCCTTGTAGGATCCCTGAAAGCTTGGGAGCAGCAAGTGGCTCAGATCTGACCCACGCAGTGCCCAGTTTTGCCTGCTGCATCTCCCCTTTCTACCTCCACACAGCAGGTCACCTTTCTGGGCACCCAGATGCCATGACTGCACTTGGTGCCCAGCGTTGTGGCTGTTGCACAAATAGAGTGGTGGTCATGATGAGCTGATGGGATGAGGGGAGAAGAGGGCAACTGGTTGCTTCATCGTCTTCCTCTTCCAATGCAGCAAGAGGTGGAGAACTTCAAGAAGGTGAATATGATTAGCAGAGAGCAGTTTGACACCCTGACCCCAGAGCCCCCTGTGGATCCAAATCAGGAAGTCCCTCCCGGTCCCCCCAGGTTCCAGCAAGGTAAGAGATGGAGGGGCATGAATGGGTGGGACTGAATTTGTTTCTGTTTCTCCTGATGAGAGATCCTTGGAGGATGGGTAGCAGCTGGGGAGAAGGAATTGAGGCCACAGGTGCATCAGTTTATCTTTCCCAGAGCAATGGTCTTCCAGCTGAATGTTTTTGGGCTCCAAAAGAGGAGGCCCAAAAGCAGAGGTGCCCCAATTGAGCGAGGAAACCTTGGCAGACTTTATAGTTCCCTCGATGTGACTTTCCTCTTGGACCCTCTCTGAGTACCTGGAAGGCAGCTGCTTGTTGGGCCTTGTTTGCCTGTGCATGGCACCTGGTGCCATGCCCTTCTCTTGGGGATGGGGGGTTTGTTGCTGCTGTTAGCCATGAGAAAGTAGATGCCTTGTGGGATCCCTGAAAGCTCAGTCCTTGGATCTGCTGCTAAGTTTTGGGCTGTCTGGTCAAGCTGACATGTTGTCACCATTTGAAGCTGTTTGTCTTGAAGGGCAGGGATGTGTCCCTGCGTTCCTGCCCCTGCTGCTTCACATCTGCCAGATGGATGTCCCTTGACCATAGTGATGCTCTCGTGCTCAGAGCACAGCTTGACCCAGGGTGGGGGCTTTTCTCTCTGCAGTACCTACAGACGCTTTGGCTAACAAGTTGTTTGGAGTCCCTGAGCCTTCAACCATTGCCCGGTCTTTGCCTACGACTGTACCAGAATCACCCAACTACCGCAATGCCAGGACCCCCCGGACCCCTCGCACACCTCAGCTGAAGGACCCAACACAGACGCCCCGGTTCTACCCAGTGGTGAAAGAGGGCAGGACGATAGATGCCAAGGTGGGACCAGGGCTGGGGTGTGGGACGGGAGCTGGGGTTTCCCAGCTGGGGCCTGGGGAGGGAGTGAATGAGTCCCTGATGCACCATGTCTTGCAGACTCCACGGAAGAGGAAGACGAGGCACAGTTCGAACCCGCCGATGGAGTGCCATGTGGGCTGGGTGATGGACTCTCGGGAGCACAGGCCCCGAACTGCCTCCATCAGGTACTTCAAGGTCACGGAGGAGCCAGAAATGGGGAGGGGAGCAAGTATGGGAAGGAAGGGGAAAGGCAGTATCTGGTGCTGTAGGGGAGGTCTCCTGTTAGGTGGCTGCAGAAAGGGCTGGGACCCAACTTGCCCCTCCTGGAATAAGCTGAGGAAAATTTGAAGCCTTGGAATAAAGAGATGAGACTGTTGGAAACATTGGTTCCTTTCCTAGTAGGATACCCCATGGCTCAGGTCCCAAACCCAGAGTAGACAGTCACAGGGAGGTGGTGGGACCAACAGACAAGTGCTGTGGGGTGTGAGTGTGACCACTCTGCTGCCAGCTGGGTGATGCCAAGGAAGGGTGTTGACAGGAGTCTCTCATGCTCAGCTCCAGCCCCTCGGAGGGGACCCCGGCTGTCGGAAGCTACGGCTGCACCCCGCAGTCCCTGCCCAAGTTTCAGCATCCTTCACATGAGCTGCTCAAGGAGAATGGCTTCACGCAACATGTCTACCACAAGTACCGTCGGCGCTGCCTTAATGGTAGGGACGCCTGCACTGTGAGGTGTGGGGCAGGGTGTCTGTGTCCGCTGTGTCGTGGGGCAGGGTATGGCCATGGAGCATGCACACAGAGAGAAGCAGGGTCCGACAACCTTGCTGGTGGCTGACATTTCCCCACAGTTTATGGCGAGCATGGGCTGTAGCTCAGGGTGTCCAGCACTGGGGCTGGGTGCAGTCACAGTGCCATAGAGCCCTCCTGTGCAAGAGCTGGCTCCGTGGGAAAGGATCTGCCTCGTAATCATCCTTTCTTCCTGAAACAGAGCGGAAGCGACTGGGCATTGGTCAGTCCCAAGAGATGAACACGCTTTTCCGGTTCTGGTCCTTCTTCCTCCGAGATCACTTCAACAAGAAAATGTATGAGGAGTTCAAGCAACTGGCTGTGGAGGACGGGAAGGAGGGATACAGGTAGGAGAGAAGGGGCAGAGCAGCCTTTCCTGGGAGGGAAGTGAGGGAAGAAGTGTTCGGCCTTTTGCAGGGCTCACAGCAAAAGAAAGCAGCATCTCTGCCTTGCTCAGAGGCAGGACTGGGATTGCCCTTGGTCACCTACTGCTGCTGGTACAGAGCAGGGCTTTTGCCTCAAGAGCCTCTGTCCAGGTGTCTCCTGTGCCAATGTCTGAGCACCATGTGTTGCTCCATTCCCAGGTACGGTCTGGAGTGCCTTTTCAGATACTACAGCTACGGGCTGGAGAAGAAATTCCGGCCAGACATCTTTAAGGACTTTCAAGAAGAGACCATCAAGGATTACGAGGCTGGTAAGTGCCTGCTTTTGCCTCCCCCGGGGTTGGCAGCGATGTAGCCCAGCTGCATGGCTGCCCCTGGGCCTCTTCTCGTGACTTCTGGGAAGCCGTGTAATGCTGTACGTTAACATGTGTGATGGGGACCGGCTGAGTGTCCTGTAGCTCGCTTCATGGGAGAGGGCTGAATGCATATTCACTGCCCTGAAGACTGCCGGGGGGTGTGGGGTGTGGAGGAGGGCAATGGAAAGCTGTAGCTTTGCCAAAAACATTTCTCTAGAGGCACTGGTTCCTCTAGGATTTCTCAAGACCCTGCAGTGGCTGAGCCTTGTCACCATCAGGTCAGGTGAGGCTGGAGACATTCCCTGTCAATAGGGCTGCCCATTACTGATGTAGGTGCTTCCCTCCAGGTCTTCCATCTTGCCTTGGGTATGCCTACCAGTGGGACAGGAGGGTTCATGGGATGAGTGGTGGAGAAGCCTGGAGGAAAGTGTTCTGATGTCTGGTTTGACTTTTGTCCTGGTGACATCTGGTTTGGTTTTCTTCTCCTCCAGGACAGCTCTATGGTCTGGAAAAGTTCTGGGCCTTCTTAAAATATTCCAAAGCCAAAAATCTGGACATTAACAGCAAACTGCAAGAATACCTCAGCAAGTTCAAGCGCCTCGAGGACTTCCGAGTGGATGTGAGTAGACGCAATGCCTGCACCACGCTGATGGCCCCTGCAAACACCCTTCTGCCCCCTCCAAGGACATTTTGGGGACCAGTCCCCAAGCAGTGCCAGGCAGGGGAAGTCAGTGACACCTAGTGTCATGCCCTGTCATTGCAGTCGGGCCAGAAACAAGCTACAGGGTTTGAATATTGCAAATCCACTTCAGAGCAGCTCTCTGGGGAATTGGATGAGCCCATCTTCCCTGATGAGCTGAGGAGGGAGGAGGAGAGTGAGCCTTGATGGTTTGAGTGGAGCCAGCGTTGTGTGGAGCTTCAGCTCCTGGACTGTGCCCCTGTCTTGGAAGGAGGTGCTTAGGAACAAGTTGTCGCTATTGTGCTTGATTGGAAGTCAGTCTGTCTTTCTGGCAGCAGTAGATTTGGAGAGGAGGGCAGCTGTGTGCTTGCAGCTGAGGATGTTTGTTCTTTGTGGGTCAGGGAGAGAAGTTCAACTAGAGGTGTGCAAGAAGGCTGTTCTTGATCCAGGGGAAGGGCATCTGCATATGCAGGAGGCTGTGCTGATACTGGTGTGTTTTTCTTCCAGCCACCCATGGGGGAGGAAGGTGGACACAAGAGATACCCTACGATGTCAGGAGGAGATGGCAGGAAGCGCTACCCATCCCAGTCTTCCAGCAAAACAGTCAGCCAGTGCCCACCCAGCCAAGCCCACGCCTCACCCAGCCAGCCTGCACAAGAGGATGCCAAAAACCTGAGCCAGCAATCCCCCGCCCTGTCGGCTGCAGAATCGCAGACAGTGGGGAAGTAGAGAGGCTGCAGCATCTGCTTCCTGCCGGGGGACGGGGTGGGTTGGTAGGGGACTGGCTCGGAGAAGGGGAGATGTGAGGGGGTGGGACAGGAAGGGAGCTGGAAGGTGGGTGCCCAGGAATAGGCTGCTTGGGAGAAACTTCAACGCACACGATTTTTTTCTCTTGTGGCTGGAAAGCAAAGACGATTGCATCTAAAACACCATTTTGCTATTACAACCCTGACCAGAGCCAGACCCGCTCCCAGCAGACCCATCCTTTGCTTTCCCTTCCCTCCCCTCCTGTGCACACACTCATGTCTTAGTGTCTTTTCAAAAAAAAAAAGTGTTCTGGCTGGGTTGGAAAGGGGAGATTTTTTTATTATTATATATATATATCAAGTTTTAAATTATTGCTAGAGGTTTGTCTGGATTTACCAAAACAAGTCTGCTCTGTGCGGCCCCAACGACTCCCCTCTGTGTGTCCCCTCGGATCGCAGGGCAGCCCGCTCAGAAAGCTCAGAGGAGTGAGGTTCCCTGATGGGGGACCGAAGCCACAGTGTGTCGCAATGCTGCGGAGCCTCTGATCTCCATGACCTGGCTGACTTCTCCCATTCCACGTATGGCGGTGCCTTTCCGACACCGACCGCCGCGACAGGAACATCACCCTGTTCGTCCTCCTGGTCCCTCCTCCCCGACGTCTTCACCTCCAACCTTCCCGAGGGTCTGGCTCTCCTTCTGCCCGCCTCTCCCTTCCATCACGGACAACTTGGAAGTCAACCAAAGGACCTTTGCCAAGGATAGGCTTGTTCTAACTCCTTCCTGCGAGGATGGCTGGTGGGAAGCCGGCAGGCACCTGGACTCAAGCCTGCATGGACGATGCACCCGCTGCCCCAGGAATGCCCATCGCATGCAAAGACAGGACTTTGCCAAAGGAGGTTTTCTCTTCCTTTTCCCTTGGAAAAATGAAATGACAACAACAACATAAACAAAACACAAAGCCCTCTAAAAGGAACGACAAAAAAAAAACAAAAAAAAAACTTTAAAAAGACACATCTCCCTTTGCTTTCTTCCTTGGAAATACTATTGAAGAAAAAAAAAAAAAACAAAAAACAAAAAAACAAACAAAAAACCCAAAAAACCACACAAAAAAAAGTTGCCTTACGGTAGAGCTGGACCGGGGAGGCCTGCTAGCTTCCTGCACCCTGGGGCACACTGGGCTCTTGGCCCCTCCCCCCCCAACCCCCCAGCCCAGAGACTCCTCATGGCATTGCTGCCGAGCTGATCTTCCCTGCGGCCTTTCTTCTGACCCCGCAGCTCACTCGGATGCCTCCCCCCATCGTAGAGACCCCCTGCCAGCCCTGGTTCTTGTGGGGGAAGGTGCCCAGGGCAGTCAAATCCAAGACTTGTGCTCATGAAGTAAAGCCGCTACGTTGTGTATATACCATTGTAGCATCTTCCCTGCGACAGCGACTTGTACATGCTTACGGCCTCGCTCAGCTGCCCCGTGCACTCTCCAGGCAGGCTGGGGCTGGAGGTGGGTCTGCTCCAACCTGCACCTCCAGCGTGGTCGGGGGGTGAGTGGGGAGATGTGTCACAGCAGCTGTGGAGGGACCGACTGGTCCTTGCCATGAGGAAGTGGGAGGGCTGGCATCTCCCTGGTGCCACTGTAATGCTGTAGCCAGACGAAGGAGCATCGCAGCCCCAGGGAACCTGTGTCTTGCAGTCTTTACTGGCTCACGGCTGCTGGTGGGACTTGTGCTGGGCGTGAGCAGGAGACCTGCCTGGCAAAGGAGGGCTCTTGCCTGAGTTTCCTTGTGTGTTGTGTCTTGGCAGGCAGCTGTGTGGTCTCCAGCTTGGGGAAGTGTCCCTGTGCATCTCCAAGAGCTGAGATAACACCGTGTTGCTCCTTGCTTGGCTGAGGCAAGGAGATGGCTGCAGAGCTGCTGTGGCATTTACTTGGTTCCTCTGCTCAGCACTGGGTGGGCTTGGGCAGGCAGACCCTCCCCAGGCTCGTGAGCTGCGTTCCCTCCTGGGGACATGTGTCAGAGGAGTGAGATCGGCTCCCAGAGCCCAGAAGTAGCACTGGAAAGTTGTGTTCCTGCCAAAAGGGTAGAAGCTCCTTTTCAGCAGAGCCGCTTACCTTGCTGTCACCGTGCTCCATCTCCTGGGGCAGGAAGCTTGCTTTGCAGCTGGCTGGGCTGTGGCTCGGGCGCTCTGTCCTGGTGAGCCGCAAAGCGTGCTGCTGGGCACGGTGTGGGGTGGGCACTGCAACGGGCTATGCATAATGCAGCTAACTGCGTCGCTCTCTGCAAAATCACAAGCTGGTTACGAACAGCATTTTCCCAAAGTATCCAGTTGTTGATCCAGAGCTGTCTAATAGCTGGAGGGAAGAGTCATCTTTCCAGGGCTGTCCCTGTATGGCTGTGGGGCTGGTGGATGAGAGCAGCCAGGAGCTGAGAGCGGAGATGGAGAGGGTGAGCTTGGGCAGGCTGCCGATCAGCAGCCGCTGTGGATGTTCAAGGAGCCCTGGCTGAAGTCAGTCGCCTTCCTGAACTGACACTGCGTTGGAGATGCTGCTTTAGTGGGGGGTGGGGGGTGGGCTGGGGAGGTGGGCTGGTCCATGTGGAGCAGCTTGGTGAACTGCTGCTAGAATTGAAAGCACAGCTGGGTTTGAGTGAGGCTGGGTAGCTGCTACTTTGCTGTTTCCTGGTGGTGTGATCCTGCCCTGGTCCGTCTGCCTCTGCCACGTCCCCCTGCAGCTCCGTACCGCTCGCGGGCCCCACTCAGCACGCCAGCCTGCCTGAGTCTGTGGCTTGCTCCATCACAGCAGCAGCGCTCTGGGGTTGTGGGGTGGTAACTGGGCAGGACAGGCAAGTAACACTTGTACAGTGCTGCGGCCGTGACTGTTATTTCTGGATTTCCCCCCCTCCCCTTGTGAACTGGAGTCAGATCTCTGAGGTTACGGATGCGGCCGGGTTTGCCCCTGATTTGGGAAGGAGCCTCGGAGGCTGGAGGTGGGGGTTGATCAAAGACATCGGAGAAGTGTTGCTGGTTGTTTGCAAGTGGAAACGGGTCTGGACGTTTCGTGGGTGGTCCTTGCTGCTGTGTCCCAGTGCTCCTCTCATCAGTGCGTGTTCTCTTTTGAAGCCAATTGTCTGCATTTTAGCAACAGGCAAAATAGGAAATGAGGAGGAACAAGCTCCTGCCGTGGAGTTGTTGCTTGTGGAGCAGACTGTGGAACTGCTTGGGTGGTAGAAGAGGTAAAAAATTTCCCAGAGAATGTCCCAAAATCTGAGTTGATCTTAAATATTTGTAATTTCTGAGGCTGAGACTCTAGTCTTGGTATGGAGGAGTCTTTTTTCCCCCCCTTTGCTGAGTCAGTGGTTTGTCGCAACAGTGTGGCTGAGGGCCCCGTGAGAAACCCCTGTTTCCCAGGGGAAGGTGGATCAGAAGAGCAGTCCCGGCGGTCCCGCTGCGCTCCACGTTTCAGGACCGTGTGCCTTGCTTTACTCTCTGTCGGACAGCAGCATAGCCGGGGAGCAAAGAGAGATGTGAAACCAGCTGTTGCTTGCTCCCACCCATCTCCCTGCCGACTGAGGGATCCCGGGGCCATTCATGTGTGCCCTGCCAGGGCAGGATGCTGCCGCTCACGGTGCGGGTGGCAGAGGGCAGGGAGCTCCGCGGTGCTGTGGTTATGGGGCAGCATCCTGCACCCCGGTGCTGTGCGGTGGCCGTGGCGAGGCCGGGGTTGCAGAGCACACGGTCTGTGCCAGGCTGAGGGCTGGCCGCGGCGAGGCTGTCCCCTGCCCCGCACCTCGCACAGGGGGCAGCTCTGCAGAGGCACCGCACGTAGCTGCGTGCAGAAGGCATCGCACACGGTTCGCACCGCTGCTGGGCGAAGGGACAGCTGTCCGAAGCGGGATTTTGCTTTTGAGAAGGTTCTTTCCCTTCTGCCGAGGAAGGAGTTTGGCCTTGCTTTTAGTTTGGATGCTTCACCACAATCACATTTTTGCTTTTTTTAATTTTCGTGGTGTGAGGGGTTGGGCACGCGTACTGCTGGGAACGCTGAGCCATCCCGCAGCTCTCGAGGGCTGTGCGGTGCTGGCTCCCAGCCATCGGCACAGCCGGAGGGAGCCCTGGCTGCTCTCAGCAAGGCAGGGGGAGGCCATCAGGCCTGCAGGCAGAGCGTGGGGAGCGCTCCCCAACTCGCCCCTCTTCTCGGGAGGGCCCAGGCTGCTACAGCCCGGGGCTCCCTGCCAAGGTCAGCCCGTCTTTGGGATGCAGGTGGATGCAGCGGGTATGGAGCTCTGGCGTGGGGTCAGGAGTGGAGGTAGAAGCCGTGTTTCGGAGGCAGCTTTGTTGCTTTGCCATGCTCATTTGGGGGAAAAAAAATAAAAAAGTAATAATCCTGCTGTTCCGATGGCCTGTCTGTCGCTCTTCCTGCTGCCGCCCTTGCACCCCCGATGGTGGCTCGTCGCTGTAGCCGTTGGGGTCCCTCGAGATTCGGCAACTGCTCATCTTGCTGGGGACTGGTCGACTGTACTGTAACAAAACGATGTGTTAACCTCGGTATCCTGCCACGTGTCTGTACATGTTCCGCATGGCAGTGCAGAGGGGGCCTTCTAGCTGTTAATGCCTTTCCAGTTATTTTATCAAAAGGAAGAAAGAAAAAAAAAAAGGAAAACTGTAAATGTAGCAAGCTGTGTTTGCAAATGCTTATTTTCTCCTGTCTCCTCTGAGACTGGTTATGTCACTTTGTCACTGTTTGAAATGGATGCTAGGCTTGTTTTAAGGGAGGGTTGCTACACTTAGTGTTAAATGCCTCACTGACTCTTTTTTTTTTTTTTTTAAAAAGTTTCCAATACAGGTAATAGATGAATGATATTTTTTTCTTTTTTTTTTTTTTTTAAAGATAATGTTCATCTCAGTGGCATGGAGTGGGTGGCTGGAGGGCAGCATTTCAATGAGTAGTTTACAGTTTCACTTTCTGCAGACACTTGAACATAGGACCGATGTATCTGTGACAAGCACATCCCCTTGGTGGGAAGCCCCAGAGGAGCGGAGGGGACGTGCGGAGCGTGCTCGGGTCAGCCCCAGGGTCCCCGCACTGTCCCCCTGTGGCTCGCTCTCCAGCCATCAGCTCTGCGTGGGGCTGGCTTGTGCCGGTGGTGCCCCTCCCAGGAGGGTCCCCCGAGCCTCCCTGGTGCAGCCCCGCTCCCCCTCCTCCTCTCCCAGCCGGTCCCATTCCCATTGGGGTTGGAAACCTTTGGATCTGTGGCTCAGAAACCCCCAGTAAGCCGTGCGGCGAGGGTGGCCCTCTGCTCGCTTGCCAGGAACAAAAGGGGTGATGGTTCGATGTTCTGGCCCTTCTCAAACCCTGTGTGTCCCAACCTCAGCCTTCTGTTTCCTAAAACTAGAAAGTGTGTGCAACCTTCTTCAGCTGCATTTATCGTAGAGACAAACTTAAAATGACTCATCACAGACCATGTATCACTTGGGAGGAAAATCTTGTTAATATGGCCCACTGTACATGATCCATCTTCTGTCGATAGTACATAATCTTTGACTCATGTGCTAGGATCATCATCACATATAAAAGGAAAAGAGAAAAATGTAAAATACTTGAATGAGAGCTTGTATTATAACATTAATATTATTCAGAGTATCTGCTTTCTAGGCTGATGTGATTCATTATTCTAGTAATGCTTTAGTCCTTTGTAATTTGTGGTAATTATGCTTTTTCCTTTTTAATACAAAAAAAATGTATAAAAATAAAAACTTCAAAAGACAACGCAGCCTGGGTTTTCTGTTCTGCTGACTTGCCCTCCCCAGGGGGCTGTGAGCAGGCGAACGGGCTGGGCTCATCTCTGTGAAAGTCTCTTTCTGTAGTTCATCGTTGTGCAGGGTTCTGGTTTGTGACTCCTCTTGGCATGTGGGGAGCAAGATGGAGCTCAGCAGGAGGAAGTGAGGTACCAGGGCTTCTGCCATGTAGCACGTCGGCTCCCAGCTCTCCTGTCCCACGACGGGGAAACTGGCTTCACCTTTGCAGATGTTTGTTTGTGGAGCAGCGATGAGGCCGTGACAGCCCTTAGTTCACACCTGTACTGATCTCCAGGATGAAGAAAAACTGCTCGGGGGGAAGTCAGGCCTCTGTTGCATGTGGAGGGGAGAGTGTTTCTAAACCTGGGGCCCCGCTGACTTTCCATGGGGTTGCATCTCATATCCCAGGTGTTCAAAGTCTCAGAAAAATAGTGGTTTTAATCCTATTACATGTAGTTACAGTGATCTTGCTGGTGTTTCTGCAGAATGCTGCTCAAAGAGTGAAAACTGAAGCGTTAAAACCTTAATAACAAGAACTCCCCAAAGCCATGTGGCCCAGAACATATCTGGCTTAAGTGCAGGCAGCTAGAACTGAGGAACAGTGCAAGTAATTAAGAAAAAAACTACTCTAAACTTGGTTTAAAAATAGCTTTCTAAAGCAGTTCTTTTTTTTGTGCCTTAGGTAGAAAATAATGGCAGCAAAAGTGTGGTCATTTCAAGTAGCATGTTTAAGTTCAACTTCAGGTTTCCTTACGTGTGAACAATAACTTGTTTCCCAATTAAAATACTATTTGGCATAAATCACTGTCTGTTGCTCTGCTAGTCACGGGGCTCTGCAGGAACCGCAGGCTGCTGGGTTGGTTCACTCTGCCCTCCTGGGTGCCTCGGGGATGCTCTCTGAGAGTGGCGTGAGGCTGAGGAGGACCCTGTGTCTCTGGTAGGCTTTGGTCTGTTTGAACACTGTATCTGTTCCATGCAGATAATCCAGCACTCCCAGGACTCCGTAGCACTGGTTGAACCTGGAAATGAGAGAATAAACATCACTGGAAGTTGAGGTTACCTTGCCCTTGCTATTTCCATCTCCTTTCGGAGCCCTAATGAGCAAGCCACACGATTTCTGCCAGGGCACCAGTCCCCTTGCAGCTGCATCGGCTGTTTCTGCAGGAGGGGCAAACTGTTGGGAGCAGCGTGTCTGGATCTAGTGCGCACCCGGGGAATGGGAACAGCTCCTCCGATACTGTGGTATGTATGCCTGAACAACCTGCCAAACCTCTGCTCTCTCCAGTATAGGAGGTGGCTGGGAATCTCTGCCAGGAAGGGTTAATTGTGATTGATTGGGCAAGGTGTTTTCGGATCAGTGTGACTAATGCCAGTGTATTGGAGAGGGACAGAGAGAGAGGCTCCCTGCACGTTTATTTCAGCTGTGTGACTTGCCCTTGCTGTGTCTTCATTCTAGCCCAGTGCTGTGTTCTGAACTTCTAGGAAGAGCCTTGCAGAGAACAGGCTCTGACCCTGTGCTTGTGCTGGGGAAGGTCCAGGTAATACCTGCTACTGCAGACACTCTGCTTTCCTCCCCCATAACCTTTGGAAACTCGAAACGCCCAGCCTCAGCTTCGCTGTCGGTGCTTTGGAGAAAATTTCTCCATCAGCTGGTGGAGGAGGGTAGGTGTCAGTGAGGTGTCCAGCAGGTGCGTGGGCGGTGGGCTCTGTCCTCTGAAATCCCAACCGCTGTTGAACTGCCTTAAGAACCGACAGCATTCAGCCTGCTGCCGGGCTTCTCTGCTTGTGCGTGGTTACTGAAACGCACTCGACCCTCAGGAAGGGGCTTTGCCCGTCAGCGGTGCCCGGGCGCAGGCGGGAGGGGAGAGGGAAGCTGAGCGGCGCCCAGACGTACTTGAGGTGGTGGAAGTCGTGGAACTCTGGCGACGGTAGGAAGGGCAGGTGGTAGCCGCAGTGCGAAATGCTTGTTGTTATGAGAGCAAGGGAGAACCATGCTGCGATTGAAACAATATGAGACCCCGTCATCATCGGGCCAGTCATGACGGGCAGCATGTTGGAGAGCTAGAAATAAGAAGCAAACTCTACCTCATTAATGGGTCCACAACAAGCAGCCTCTCCTCTAGAAGCTGAATTAAGCAGCCTCTTCTCTAGAAGCTGAATTGTTTCACCTGGGTGATGCATTGTAGCATCGCATTAGTTTTGTACAAACAGCATGAAGGGCAGATCCCTCTGCAAACACCTTACTAAAATTACATAATCATCAAAGAAATAATTACTGAGCTGAATCTTACCGACTACAAAACATTGTCACGGCCCAAGCTCCCTAAGCTTGTAGTAGAAGTTAGATGTGAGATCAAACCAGGGGTGCGAGAGCAGCATGATTCCAGTAAATCACTCTGGAGTCAGAGGTATGAATTTCAGCTTCGCCTTGGAAAAAGGCAGAAACTGCTCTTGGGAAACCTGGCTGTAAAAGGGCATGGCCCGTGGACGTGTGCAGTCAAAGGCAGCGATGCGATGATCCTGCCTGCATCCCTTCATTGTGTCCTACCACTGGCACGAATGGCTGTCGCTGCCCAGACCAAGCTGACAGCACCAGCTAGGCTCAGCTGGACTTCTATTATATAAAAAGTTGTCCTGCTGCCCAAAGAGTGTCAGTTAGGGACACTCACAGAGCTGGTGTGGCAGCCCAGGACTATTGTTAACAGGAGAAAGTACCTATAAGTGGAATCTTCTGAGGGTGGGATGTGTTTTCATGAGAAATCTCAGCTGGAGCAGTGCTGGGAGATGGTCCTGAGAACACTGATCCCAACCACCAGCGTGAAAATCATCACAGAATTCTGAGTCCATGCAGTAACCTGGACTGTGTAAGTGTCACATCTCGTGCTGAAAGCACTGTCTGTGCTACCAGCCCTCTCTGTGCTCAAGGAATCGCCATGCGGTTGGTTCCTTATCTGTTGGAGGCACTTGGATCTGGGCTCTTAAAGCTAGTGGAGTACAGTATGAACAGGTACTGTGACCTTTCTACAGCCAGGCTTCTTGGCAAAGCAGCTTAGCTTCCTCTTCCTAAGAAGCGTCCAAGAGACATTTGCTTTTCTTCTCTTACAACTCCTCCTCATCCCATGGTAATCACACTCCGCGCAGAAACTGGAGGGTGACCACGTGAGAACCCACTTACTATGTGTTCTACTGGGTGAGCATAAATGGAGACCACGCCGATGGGGGCCGTCCATTCGTGGTGCTTCTTGTGAATGTGCTTATACAGGACCGGGAGGTGAACAAGCCTAAGTAGAGAAACCAGAGAAAGGCAGGTTTTGAGCTCCGCGAGAAAGGAACACAGAGTAACATAACACAGAATTTCTGCTGGGGACTTGCTCATGTCTCCTCTTTAAAGATTTCAGAGCAGCTGGGAATAAGAGCGTAGGACTCCTGGCTTCCCTCTCTCTCTCTTTAGTATTGAGCCCTCTTGCAATTGATGTGTCCGCTGCCTGATGTTAAACTTAAGTCCAGATAAATCCATAAATCAAAGTCCCTGAATGACTCGTTTGCTCAGACCTGGGAGAGTACTGCTTAGGGGAAGACTTGCTTTATATTTTCACTGGTTTTGACTTTTCCTACTGGCAACTATTAGAGTCAGAATTTTAGGTTCTGTGGGTCCTTTGTAAGAAATGGCTTTTTACAGGGGTTTTTTTGAGTGCATTTGTCCAGAAGGGAAACCTACATACTTCTGAGGTTGCTGTGCTTGCTTCTGCACAGCCTTTTGCAGGTTTTTTTCTTCCTTGCTTTAATTTTTTCCTCTGATGTTGGTGTCAGTGCTTAGAACACCTGCAGTGTCAGCAGCCAGGCCCTGTTTCATAGGTGCTGTACAAGTGAATGTGAGATCAGTCACTGACCTCTTGAGCTCTTCCCTTTCAGGACAGTCAGTCTTGTTCATCTCTTCAAAGAATGCTGGGCCACAGCTTTTGTGTAAAGCTACCTGGTTTTTTTCTTCCTTAGCTTCTAAGCTGCTCCACCTTTGTAATTTTACCCATTTTTGCTTACTGTAGTTACTGACAGCATCAAAGCCTCATGTTGTAAGGGTGAATTTCAGGACCTGTAAGTCTTCCCATACAAATACAAGACTGGTGGAAGAGGGGGGACTAGGACCACTGCTGTTGCAGGAGATGGATATAAGCTTAAAGGCATGGAGGAAAACCACAGAGTCCTGTTCCTGTGCTCCACTCACCTGTGTGTATAATAGAAGAGAATCTCCTCTATTAAGGTAAAGATGCCTAGCTCCATAAGAAACCAGTGGAAGGTGGGCAATTCCTTGTTGAAGGTGCTGCCCCACCATTTCATGACATAGAACATGGGCACAAGCATGGGCAAGGAGATAAAGAACTGATTACACAGCGCTGTGTAGATGGCTTGGCGCAATTTCTTTGTGTCCACCTGCAAAAGAGAAGTCAGGGCTTGAGGCTAAGTCAGAAGCAATGCAGCCTTGAGTCAGAAGGATAAAAAGCTTTAAGATTTGTAGGCAGTTTCTGTATTAGTTTTGGGATCAACTTTGTAACAAGCAGTCCAGCCAGATCTGATCAGTAGCCTAATTACAAGACCTGCCTTCGTCTCTGCAATGGATATACAGGACTCAGCTTGACTCTTCTTGAATTCTATCTGGTTGCAAGACAAAAGCGTAACAGGTTCTTCTCCCTGCTCCTAGCCTAAGAGACTGCAGGAAGTGTTTAGCCAGCAGAAGAGGCAGAGTGAGAAATACTTACAGGATCATTCTTGCCCAGCTGAATGCGATAGCGAGTAATGAAAGTTGGCTTTCCTGTTACATCAGCCACCATAAGGATTCCGTTGAAGCACCAGAAAGCAAGGCTAGGCACCAACGCAGCCCCTGTGGCATGAGGGAAGGGCAGAGATGTGTGAATAAATGGCTAAATCAGAAACAAAATACAGTGGCATAGTATCCAGAGGATCTTGCTGGGACCCAGATGTGCCAGGTGCGTATCCCCTGCCCTGAGATGCTTTAAAATGGTATATGGGCATGTTCTGACATCCAGGTAAGACCTTGGGAATGGGGAAGAGGTTAGAGTAGACAAATGTCTCCTAGGTTGAAATGTGCCACAACTGAGGCTAAGAAAGGGCTTTCCTGGAAGGCTGGGGGATTTCTGTCATGGGTGTTTTTTAAATACGGTTGAGTTGATCCCTGGGACCTTGCAAGGTCCCTACCAGGCCTGTTCACCAGCTGTTTATAGGTGCTATGGCAAGAGTAAAATTCACTAATTTTACTTTAATTTTCAGTAATGGGTTCTACTCATTCAGTTCTCACTGAGCCAAGTGTCTCCACAGGAAAGCCATTTCAGCAGTAGTAAAAAGATCAAATTTTAAATCTGTATAGGGGGTCTAACGGTGAACCAGTCCAAAGGCAGCACAGTTGTCCCACATCAGCTGTGGCTGGCTTTGAAGCCTACACATGCTTTTTCAGTGGGAGGGTCAGTGAGTTTGGGAAGGCATGTCCATGTCCCCCGTTAGATGTAATACATGGATGGTTCCTCCTACAACACAGAGTTGTTAAAACTCACCAAGGAAGAAGATTGTCCACTCCTTTCCATCAAACAAGTAGTAGAACTTCAGCCACGTTGTCTGCCAGAAATGGCCTAAAGTGTCCCAGATATTCTGTGCATACCTGTGGGAATAAGTGTTCTTGGTTGCCCGTCTTTTTGTCATCCACTTTTCCCCCTCTCCATCCACAGAAAAGTTTCTCCTCGAGCCCCTTTGTTCGAACAATCTTACCCAGAAACAGAGTTCGCCAAGACGGTGAATATGAGCAAGCCTGTACCAAGGACGCGGGCAGTGACCTTCACGGCATCCCTGAGCTTCTCCTCCTGTGAGCAAGCAACAAGGGTAAGTACGTGCTGCTGTGTCCTGCACGAGCATTTTTTGTATTTAAAATGGTTTTTTGGTTTTTTTTGTTTCACAGACTCTCAAAAGAACGTAACAGAGCTGTTATGGGCTGTTGGGTGTAGCTGAGGGGAGGGAGCACACACACATCCATCTGCCGTGCTTACAGAGACCCGAGGTGTCACTGACATGGAATTTCTCTGGAATAACCAAAGGGAGAGAAAGGACCACTGATTTTGCCCTCTTTGGTTTTGTTTGGCATGCTTCTTGGTACCTGGAGGATTGTAACATAAGGAGCTTCTGGATAACTCGGAGCAGTTGCAAAGGAAGACCTGGGGGTAAGGAATGGTGAGCCACCTTAACACCTCCCTCACTCCGTATTTTTTCCCTCCCAGCATGCTTTCTCCCTGCAGTAGTCAAACTGTTGTGCTCAGATGATCTGATTAACAGCTCCAGTTAATCCAGAACCACTCCTCTCAACTTTCCTTTTTGCTTTGAAGACCGATGCCGAAGTCAGGCTCACGTGCCCAGAAGCTTGCCTTTTTCCCCCCAAGTGTAACAGAGGTTTAATACAGGATATTACCTTTCCTTGCATAATTCACTTTGCTGTGCCTTTAGGCCATCACAGGTACAACTCAGCTCTAGTACAACTAGTGCGACTTGGCTAGTAGATGCCATCTGTATAGAACAACTGCACATTAACAAGGAGCTAAAATACTTTTAAAATATTTAAGAAAATATTATAATAATACGGTAGCCACTGTTAGAAAACCACAACAGCTACTCTTAATGAAAAGTATAAAGTTCTCTAAATCCCCGCTCTCAGTCGCAGAAATGTTACCTACTGAAGAAATACTCTCATGTACAGCATAAGGGCAGCTGTGATGTTAGCACGACTCTTTTATCACGGTAAGGATTTTAACTATACAAAGCAACTGCAAGAGAGTCAGAAAATTACCAGTGAGGTGTTTTGATTCCAGGAATTAGTATATTCAAAAAGCAGTATTCAATATATTTGAACATTTAAATATTCAAACCCAAGCTTTTTAGCAGATATGTGACCACTGTATAATTAACTATCAGTCTTTTAGAGTAGCCCAAGTTGGAATTTGTTCTGGAGTTCCGCAGTCTTAGTTTGGGTTTTCTTGGGTGAATATGTATTATATTTATCTGCAGGACAACTGTTGTAAAAATATCAATGCAATTCTAAAATAATACAGTGTAATAGCCAGCTAGTGCCTTGTTCATTACTCTGTCCTTCCTGTTTTTCAACTGTGGTGTTGTGCTGCACAAACAGACTGGAGTGAAAATAGCATGATTCATAGTTGCTGTCCTGCTTGCCTCCTGTCAGAGAGGACAAACAAGAGAGACAGCTCACTAATAAATGTTGAATGCAGGTGTGTTTAAGGTAATGCAATATAGAGGAATCCTCTCTACGCAGCTTTTAGTGCTAAGAGCTTTAAGATTGTGTAGCAGCTACAGAACATTAAATAACGCCCAGGACTTCTCAGCAATATTTATCTGTCTCAGGACAGAACTTTGCTCATTAGCACCGAAACTTTCCTTGTTAAACGAAGCAACCGTTTCCTCCTATCATCTTTTTTTTTTTTAAATCAAGTTAGCAGCTGGGAAGGAAGTAATTTAAAGGACTCTTGCCCTACAGCTTGATGTTTGTGAACCCTATAAGTTTATATTAGAAGTAATGCGATCCGTTGCCAGCATTATCACCGGGTGTACTGAACTACAAATGCAAGGCTGGCAAAGCCACCCGTTCCAGCTTCAGATAGCGCACGCTGGGTTCTGGGCTGCAGATTTGCTCTCTTAGCAGTTTCGTTCTCCCAATCGCATCCGTGTTATGCCTCATGTATGCGGACATGAGATAAGACTTTCTCAATCTTTAGACCCTGAAACACCATCTACATATTCTTTAGAAAAAAGGTTACAAAAGCTACAAAAAGCTTAGAGCTTTTTAACAGAATCGTGTAAGTCTTTGTTTCTCCTGGGTTGAAGAACGAACATACCAAAGAAAAGTTCTGATGTCTGACAAGTATCAGACTTTTTAGTTAGACCAAATAGTACTGCAGATTCCTTAGCATCTTCCAACTGAAGAACTCAGAGAGTTTCAAAAATTAGTAACTCCTAATATTCACCAGACCCTGTGTATGTCCTGCTTTGAGACAGGACAGAAAGTAGCTAAAGCTTAGCACTTAAGCCATTTTAAAAGCCCTTTGGCTAGAAACTGTCTTGTTTTGAGGCTGTGTCTTTATTGCATGTGATGAAGTGATTACGTGAATGAATCCCACACTGTATAATTACATGAGCTGCGGAAGCAGAAAGTTTACATAGAAAATAAAAAAATCTTGTTCATCAAATCCAAGTGCTAACACCCTGTTTCTCTTCATGCCAACAGCTCCAGCATAGTAGTTTCCAAACCCTGATCCATGGATTGCTTGAGATCTTGCCCTTAAAGGGCTTGGACAAGTTGGCAAATTCCTTAAGTGCAGAACAGGGTTGCTGCCTGCAAGGTAAAGAAACTGGGGCACATCAGCTGGGAAACAAATTGTCTAGCAGGACCACTTCGAGGACTGGGTCCAGTTAGGTGGCACAGCTTCTGGTTATGGGGGAGTGTTGTGGTCTCTTGCCACGCAAGCAAAGAAGACAGGCCCTTCACCACTTGGTGCTGTAGCTGCAGTCCACTGGAAGGGAAAAATGCTGGGAAAATGTTGCAGTAGTCATAAGAGATGAGCTCCTAGTCCTGCTAAAGTGATCAGAGGGTGGATGTATCTGTCACTTCTTTCAGAAGATGATTCAACACATCCAGCCTTCCAAAGCACCTGCAAAATGCTTTGTTTAAAAGATGACCATGAGCCTTTACCTGCTTCTGCTGCTCAGCCATGGTGGAATATCCAGAGTCTCTTTTCATCTGAAATAAGAGGTGATCTAAGTAAGTGAACCTCGTACGGCTGGAGAGTGGAAGAATACACTGCTGACAACAACAAATCCCCTCAACTTCAAGTTCGGTTGCAAAACTAAAATATTTACTCTCTGTGCTCGGTCCTGTCCTGCTCCCTCCTCCGTGTTGGCCATCAAGCAATGCTGAGCTTTTGAGAAGAAAAACCCCCTTATTTCCTGATGAGTTAGTATTATCCCAGGAGACTAACAGGGATGCAAGGGTAACAACGAAAAATGGGAGAAAAGGCAAAACCAAAGCTTTTGATTGTGGCACCGTTGTGTTGTGGCACGGCTGCTTCCCTTGGTCTGGCCCAGGAATACACTGCACTCAGTGGGAACTCCAGCCCTTCACAGACTGCAAGGAAATGAGGGTATGGGACATGTTCTTCCATTAATGACAACATGCTGTTAAACTAACAAGGCTGGAAACAAAAATCTGACTACAACCAAGTGAGTTTGTGCCATGAAGAGTTAACACAGTAGAGCCCCACGCAGCCTTCACTCATGTGGCAGAGGAACAGCTCAAGAACATGGTAAGTGAGAAAATCATCTTTGCTTCAAGTTCTGCTATGGTCAATTCGAGTGTTTGAAGCCCTAAATGGACAGGTGGCCACCTCACAATAAATCTCCCTGCATTTGGCTCTGGCTCAACCATTTGTTGCTGGTTTTGGCAATAAAAATAAAAATAATAAAAAAAATTAACCCAAGGTTTAAGTAGTTGCTGGGGCTTCACTGCTCTCAGCCATGGAAAGATCTCTGTATTTCAGGACATGATGTCCTAAGGATTACTGTGTTGCTGTTTCTATATTGCTGCACTCTTACCATAAATAACAATTAGCAAAAGCTAACAAAACATTCCTTAAGGTTTTCTTGGCTTCATCCCCTCTTTAAGAACAAACACAAGAATTGCAATAATATGAAGGCCAGATTACTGGGGATTGCAGAATTTAATCCATTTTGCTTTTCATACTTAGAAGAATATTCAAGCACAGGCAAACCACATTACCTAAGGTAACAAAGGAAAGCAAAAAGAAGGTAAGGGCACCTGTCTAAGGTACAAAGAAAAAGAGCTGGAAAACTATTCATTAGAAAGATGATATTCTATTACCTTTCTGATGGTAGCAAGCCTCTTGGGAGTCGTCCTCTTGCAGTGTTTCGTTTCAGAAAGGAGGAATACACTGCCAAAAAGAATTCCCTGTATTAACCAGGAGGTTATCCTTTGAAAAGCTTTGAAATGATAGCTTTCTGGGTACATTCTTACAAATGCAACTCTGTTTATTTACAGCTGTTTCCAGCTCTGTTTCCCTAAGTTACACGTTAGTATGCAGGTTGAGGGGCACGAGACAGAAAAATTGGACACCACCTTCCTGCTTGGGTTCCTGCTTACTCTTGGACAGAAAACGACAAGGACAAGTCCAGTAAACTACATACGTTAGTGGGAGAAACTGATGTAAAACAGTTCAGAGAAGGGAAAAAAAAAAAAAAAAAAAAAAAAAAGGCAAAAAGTGATTTGAAACTTGAAACCATGAGCCTGAACTCCCAACCCCCTATTTTGACAATAGCACTGGATGTACTCCTATGGGAAATGCTAACTTTTGGTACCAGCCTTAAAAAAAAATAAAATCAAGTTAATTTTGTCTCCCTTGGCCAAACAAAGTAAGAGTGAGAGGTGCCCTAAGGTGGTATTGCTTAAAATGAGAATGTGTTAAGGAAGTCACAGCGTCCTCGGACTTCTCGTCTTTCCCCAGATCTAGAGCTCCTTGCTCTTAGACTCTGTGAGCTGCTAGAGCCAGTCTATCAGATCTTCTGTATGTTGGTTTTTCCTCCGATATACCAAGTTTTCCAAGCACAACCTTATTGAAAAAATATAGTTGGATTCCAACATATCTGATGAAGAATACCTATAAGTAGCAACCCCAAATAACCTGCTGGCCTGAATAGAACAGCATAAATAACTTGCCACAGGACGATCTGACCTCATCTTAATTTCCAGTGATGCATTTTTATGTTACATAACATGCACTATATGCCCATCTTGCCACACGGGTCCTCTCAGTGCAGGTATGCCCACTGTCTCCAAGAAAACACGACTAATGTTTGAAATATGTCAGGCTTGAATAATCCATTCTTTTTTGAGGCTAATTCCAGGTTCCTTAGCAGGTTGTTTGGAGTCTTGTACAGTTGAGTTTTGAGTATCTGCATAGAAGGAGATGCCACAGCTTCTCTAGGAAATCTGTTCAAGTATTTGACTACTTAATTTCCCCCCCTTCCCCTAGTATCTAATCAGAATTTCCCTTGTAACTTGTATCCCTTGCCCCTTTGCTGTGCACCTCCCCTCCCTGTCTTCTCTGTAACCACCCAGTCGGGAGCTAAAATAGCAACATGAAATTATTCTGCTGGGACAGTACAGTAAATAGTGTTGGCCATAGTCTTCTGTGGTTAAAGAGATTATTCTTCTCTGATGACCCTGTGGTAGACAATGTTAGATCTTTGAGAGAGCAGACATAATAGGGTTATCTCAGTCAGCTGCTTGTCAGAAGGCTGATGCTCCAGAATGGTTCCTCCATACAGCAGTGCTGAGTCAAACCCTGCTGAATCTTTGTATGGAAAGAGCTAGAGAGCAGAGCACAGCAGAAAGTGTGACTCTGAGTTTTCAGGAGGAGAAAGAGCCTTTGCTTCATTGAGTCCCATATTCTGTGAGTTTAGGAAAGAGTTAAAATTATAATAATTTTAGTAGTACTCCTTTTAAAATAATCAAATTATGATAGAAGTCTCACTTCGGCAAAGACTTCTGGTTCGAAGCAGTACTGCCATATCTGCTTACCCTACCTCTCCCTAAAATCTCAGTACACTACCTTTATTAAGTCACACTTACAGGATAAACTTTTACATTATTTACATTAAAAAAATAAATTTACATTAAAAAAATGAAAAAGATAAATTTTGATAGATTAAGTTTTCCCCAACCTCTCATGACCTACTCTTTTTTGTTGGATAATGTCTCTTCTGATTCAGAATACACCAAATACATTAAAAAAGCATTCGCGTAACCACGGCTGTTTCGGCAAACAAGAAAGCCATTCAACTGCTTGGCACTGATCTCATGTTGGCATGTTATACAGCCCCAAATCAAGCAGTGAAGATCTTAGCTGTCTGCAGCTATTTCCAAATATGAACTAGAACTGGTGCTGTTTAAAACAAAAAAAAGGTTTCTTTTCGCTTATTTCAAAGTAGTTAACACAAAATTGATCCAAACGAAATTCGCAACCCTAAAGTGAAAGTAATTGTTTTTCCAGTCAGTCTCTTGACATTAAAGGGGAAACATACACTAGACAATAACAATACACAATTCTTTACACAATAAAGAATTCTAATACATTTTTTTTATTATTATTTCCATGTACTTCATTATTTGTCCAACAACTGTTCATTAAGTCACAGATCTGTTTTCACTGAATTTTCCACTTCAGGTATCAGAAGAAGCTAGTTTGTCTAAGTCATGTTTTAAAATGCTCAACATAGTCTAAAAGGAAAGAACTACCATATTTTTTACATTTGTTTTAAAATTTATGTTATTTATATCCCATCTCTGCTGTCCCCTTACATTTTGGTTTCCAGACAGTCCCAAACCACACAAGTGCCCGCTTCCCCTTGTGCTGTACCCAGCATTGTATTGCATCGCTTCCTGCTTCTGACACCAGCCCAACAGCCCTGCTGCTGGCAGGTGCAGCTGAGTAACAGGGTACATCTGCTGTGATGGACGGGCTGCCCACTACGGTTTCTTGGTATTCTTTTTTCTCTCCTGCTTGAATCTTCTGTAGTAGACCTTACTTCACTAGAATCAAGTTACAGTGTAGAGACAGTGGAAAACAACCACGCCTGAGAGAAAAAAGGCTATGATTATCCATGAAAGTATAGAAAGGAAAACATAAGAACTTACCTGGTCACCCAAAGAGTTGTGTATCAGCCACACTGTGCGGACAGGCACAGGACTAGATGTCGTGTTTGCTGGATGTCCTACTGTGCCAAGCACTACCCACATCTGAGGGCAACCACAGTGCCTAGGAAAGCTTACAATCACACTTTTCACAGACACATGCCATTGCCTTTTAATGATTTCCTCAAAGTTTCTATCATATCTTTTCAAGCTAGTACACCCCTGAACTCTGGCTGCACATTCTTTGCTCACCTCCTGCTGATGGTAGTCTAGGAGAGGTCCTTTGTGTCTATTCAGAGCCCAGAGTTCAACTCCTCACCTTTCACTACTGCTGTGGAAACTTTATGAGGGTTTAGGCAAATGTGACGGGGGTGTGTTTCCAAGCAGGAGCTGGCTGTCCCCTCCCAGACAAGTCATGTGAAGCCAGTGCCATGTCACTGTTAGTACTGGCAGTGTTCCCTGTGCATATGCGCATGTTGTCACTCAGTTAAGGGTTTGGAATACATCTCTGCAGGTAAGAGTTTTTCATCAAGAGTCAATGGCTGTATCTGAGAATAAAAAAGCCACCTACACCTTACAGGTAAGTAGTTTTTATAATGCACTAACTCATGTTTTGAACACAAAATAGCTAATGCCAGTGCAACTGAATGGGTTAAAGGTCTATTTGTTAAAGGCAATAAGGGTTACTGTGAGATCTGGCAAAAAAACCCAGCAGTCCAGTTTTCATTGTGTTGTACTAAGTCTATGAAGTACACCAACACTGTTGCTACATAGTGGCCTCAACCAGTTACAGGTATTGATTCCAACTGTAAGGACAAGATGCAAATAGGTTAGAATGTGCTTGGGCTTAGTTGTCTTTAAATATGATGTTTACAAACCATAAAGTCTATAATTATGGCATTGCAGAGAGGGAGATGCAATGTGCAGTAGCATTGGTCTTTACTATGCAAATGTGGCCCCAATCTATTACTTACCTAATGTACAGTGCCCTATTATGAGCTAAGCCCTGAGAAGTGAGGATGTTACTTGCCATAACCTTGCAGATTTGTTTTTCCACGCAAGGAAGAACAAGGAATATGACCTCTGCCTCACAGTTAGCCTTGTATGGCCATTCACAGGTGAAGCAACACATGCGCTTTGTTTGATAAGCAACATCTCAAGCTAGCAGCAGCTAGAGCTGCAGAGCGATGTGCAGGCATGAATAATGGTGGTGCCTTGTTGTTTGCGCCTGGTTTCTTGCACCTACCACTACATCTGTATTTTTATCAATTAACTTTTTTTCTGGAAGGAGAGTATTCCCAGAACTCCCATCCCAGCCTCATGCTGTTTGTCCTCTTAGTGTGGCAAACATTTGCTGTTGCTTCATTTCAGATTTAAAACTGTGCTACTGTTTTCATTGACACTTTCTCTTGACTAATCCCAGCTATTCCCTGGTGGGGAAAAAGTTTGTAATTCTTAGCTGTTGCTACTAATTGTTATTTATCATAGCCAGCACACTCAACAGGCAGGAATCCAATTCCTTCAAACTGTTTACACATGTGCAGAGGAGGAAGAGGAAATTGGCATTTCAAGAGAGGAGTGCCATATGAATGTTGCCCTGAGTTGATCTTTATTTGGATTTGAGCTTGCACTGGGATGACTGTCCATCCAATAGCCAAAAGTAGGTGATAAGCCAGTGAATTTCACAAACCTCAGTGTTTCCTTTTAACCGCTGTTCAATCCCGACATGGGTTATCTCTGAAATATTTATACCCAACACGAACAGACAGCTCAGCATATGAGTCGTAAGGATGGAAACGTAATTTACCTTCTGGTGCGCGTTTGTGTCTAGCGCAGGTTGGCAGTCATCTAAAAGTTGCTTCTGTCTGTTGGCTAGCCTGTGCCCTGCACTGGCGTCTTCGCCACAAACACTCCAACGTTAGTGGAATCTTTGCTGAGGCATGCAAGAAATCTGATTTCTTCTCAGCAGAAAGGCTTTTTGATCAGACACTTCATAAAATAACTTCTCTTTGTTCACTCGCCACAGTTTTTGTAATAGTCACTGTTTGTTTCGCTGTTTGAAAAAAACATTAGAAGGAGAAAAAATATGAATAATCTTTCAGGATTTTACAAACCCACACTGATAGTTCCTCTAATGTTGAAGAGGAATCTGAACTTTATTGTTAATTCCCTGCATTCTGAACTGTATTTCTAACCATCTGTCAGGGCACACGTGTGCCACCACCCAGTACTGCAGTGGTACGCTTTGGTAAGCATCTGTGGAGCAATGGAAGGGTTAGGAAAATGTCAATTATGGTCTTGCTGTTATGGTTTAAATGTGTTCAGCCAGCACTAGCTGCATCTTTTAACTCTCAATTCACATTTTAACATTTCCGTAAGTAAGTTTTCTACCATTTGCGGTGCTGTTACTAAGCTCTAAAGGAAATGCACAACCATTTCAACAGGGCACGATCCAGGACACGCAGCTCACGCTGACTAAGGTGAAAATGTTGAGCTTAAAGCCCTTTACTCCACTTTGCGATGCAGTAAGTCTACACATACAAACTGTTTTTTCACTGTGGTCTTAACAGAACCATACAGAGGGTGTGAGGACTTTCCAAGAACCTGCTTTTGAGTGTTGGACCTGGAAGCAAGTTTGGTAACTAACTTCCAAATACAGGAACTCGAACTATGGGACTTTTTATAAAGAGTGGGGTGCCTTTTCCAGCCATTTTTCATCTTTATTAGCCGTGATCAAAATTAGTCATGATTGAAAAAAAATTCTCATCTCCTTGAGCAACATGTTTCCAGCTCTCACCACCAATGCTTGTAAACATCCCTGAATGGCTTTTTTTTTAAACTACATGCAAACTGTTAAAACATTACAAGTGCAGTTTATTACAAGTGATTATTTCCTGCAATACACTTTTTATTAGAGTAGCAAGGCACACATATTTTTGGTGTCCTGAGAAGATTCATCCTCCCTTTTCCCTTGGATTTAACATATCTTCAAGCACTGCGTTTATGAGGAAGAAAAATGGTTGTATTTTATTCTGAACTCTAGGAAAAAAAATAAATCTAACCTTATATTTACAGAGTGCTATAGTCCAGCCTGCTGTATTTACTGGCTAACAACCTAAGTTTTCTTGCACAAAATCCCAAACTCAAGTGACCACGGGAAGAAAGGTGATTACTTTTTGCCAATCTAGCATATTGCATAATATATAAATTATGCAACACAAGAGACTGCAGAGCTAAGGCAAAATGGTAACTATCTATCATCTATGAAGATAAACTTTGAATCCAAATAATGTTCAATAATGGGATGTCATAAGATGCTGACAGCACCAAGGTCACTTGATAGGGAGCAGTACTTGGAATAACCTCTCTTCTAAAAGTTACATTTCTGCTGAGGTATGAACATTAAACCTGAGACACTGAACTATGCCTGAACTGTAAAAGGTACCAAGATTTGTTTTTCCAAATACTTTTTATCAAAATGGTAGGCAAGTAGTTGAGATTCAGCGAGAGGAAATACTCCCAAATGGTGGGCAGGTAATGATTCTGCAGCAGTACCAGAACTGCTGGATTTTGTAACAGATGCAACCCCGTTCAGAAGGCTGGCAGTCTAACAGAAAGGAAATACTATCTAAGCTTAAATATCAGTAGACAAGCTTCCAAATAAATTGCATCTCTGCTGTCAGCATCAACCAGCAAAGTGCTGGCAGCCACCTTACACAAGAAGTTACATCATGCTGCTTTTCTGGATACAAACTTCTGTTGCTAATGTAATTTAAATAGCATTTCTGGATGAGGAGAAGCCAGCCTAAAAGTTTGCAGGCATAGCAGACACGTTAACAGTTTCTTCTAAATTTCTGCAGGAAGAAGCAGGATTTCCTCAGCTGGAGAGTCTTGCAACAGGCGACAACTGTGAGCAACATGTGCCAGGACAGCGGCGGTTTGTGCTCTCGGCCTTGAAAAACACCCCCTCGTCCTGCTCCGCTGTGCCGCCCAGCGCAGGCCTGCGAGCCCGCGGGGGGACCATGGCGCATGGCAGCCCAGGCCTGAGCGGGCTCGGCAGCAACCCGAGGGCCTTGGCTGTGCCCCACTCGGCTCCCTTCGGTGAGGGAGGGCCGCCATTTCTTCTGGGGACGCTCAGCCAGGGCCTGGCGCGGCCCCG
>JAVJGI010000064.1:57426909-57453941 GCA_035590275.1 Ibycter americanus | reverse complement strand
GTGGGTGCGGTGCTTGAGCCCCGCTGCGGGCCCCGGGGGCCGTTTGCCCGCGGTGCGGCAGGGAACGGCAAACAAGCGGTGATTTACCGTCGGTGCAGCGCCGCCGCGCCGGCTGCTGTCAGCTGGAACACCTCCTGGAGTGTTCCCCCAGGCACGTCGGGGGAGCTCACGCCCGTGAACGTAGCCTTGAAGCGTTCTGGTACTGCTTTTAAAAACTGTTGCAATAGTTCCATATTAAACGCGAGCATTCCCAGCTTGTACGTCTTATGCCCAACGTTTCAGAGCTTATGCCTGGAGAAGAGGAAAGATAGGGAGAACGACTCCTTTCGTAAATAACTGGACTGTTAATTGCACATCCCCTCTTGTAACCCGAACAGATGCTCTAGGTTTTCTTCTCATCCATCCTGTTTGCAGGAAGTGATAAAAGCAAGAAAAAACTTGGTGTAAACTTTAAACGGGCTAGTTGAAGGTGAAAATGGAAGCAGGACGTGACTCCCAACAGAGCATTCATTCTTATATGTCGATCTTTCTTTGTATAAAGCATTATTTATTTGTTTAATGCAGCACACTGGTAAGATCGCATAGCTTGCAATTCTGCGCTGTCATCTGAATTCAACATCAGCTGTCATCACTCTGGTCCCTGCAAGATGCCAGCAGCCCTTGCAGAGAACAGCCAGGTTATCTGTGAAGTATGGGCCAACAATCTGGAAGAAGAGATGAGGAAAATTCGAGAGATTGTTCTAAGTTACAGCTACATTGCAATGGTAAATATCTTATACTTGACCTAATTGCCTTAGTCAAGGGATTTTTTTGGGTAGGGGAATAAGATGATGTGAGCAATTACTTTCCCCTATCCCCAGTCAAACTGAGCTTGAAGTTAAGTGGTGAAAAAATAGAAAACTGTTCAGTAGAATCTTTCCAGAATTTAATATAAGTAGTCTTGAGTATGGATTGAAGGAAGGATGGGGAAGAGAGAGACCACCTTAAAAACCTGAATTCATTTAACATTTAGCTACTCATAATGTATTAGTTTGTGCAACAGGAAAATTAAACTGGTTAGAGGTACAGTTGGGTTTAAATTTTTAGTTTTCCATCAGTGTATTTGTCCTTTGAATGTCTTTCTCCATTTGGTTGTGGAAGATGTCATGGTCCTGTAGGACAAAAGGCCTGCAAATGACAACTAGTCAGCTGGGCTGCCTCCTTTTTAATGAGGTCACATGTTGATTCTTAGGGAAGAAAAGTATTCTGGTTGTAGGTATGACAGTGTGTTCAGAAAGCTCTGTTTAAGAAGACCAGAATCTCCCCCAAGTGGGAGGAATCTCTTCCTGCTCATGGAAGTCTGCATTTGCTAGGCAGGAGCCAGTTAGTTACAGAAATAACTGGTTTTAGTTATGATACTGTAAGTTACGCCAACTCTGCTTAGGAACACTAAACTTCAAGGTATGAAAAGTCCTTAATAAAATCGTGCCATAAAAACACATGCCTCTGCAGAGCGTGTGGTGTTTCAGTGTAAAATGCAGTTGTGTAAGTGAATATGATAGGGTTTTTTTTTTTTTGGTTATCATATATCAATGGGAAATGAGCTTTCTTGCTTCTCTTTCTTTGATCTCACTGAAAGTGTGCTTGGGATCTGTTTTAGTGGCTATGCTGTAAGAGTGGGCACAAAGATCTTGGGCAAGGGAGAATTTTTTTTCAGCTACACAGCACTGCATCCTTCATGGAAGTTTTTCCATACGCTCTAGTCAGTAAAAGTTATGTGACCTAATCAGAGTAAAAATAATATGGAAGTTTGGGTTTTAGCAAAGATAGCACACAATCACTAGCCAAGTAAAATGTTTTTCATTTAATAGATGAATTGCTGTGTTGTTAAGATCTGTTTTGATTGGCAGTGGTTTTTGTTGATGTAGGCATTGGCTGTTCCTCAAAAATGGTGAAGGTTATCACTATCTGGACTATTGAAGATGGTCAGAATGCTAAATTTAACTTGTATTTAGAACATGAAAGAACACTGGTTAAATAAATAAATAAAGTTCACTTTAGTAGATTTAGGCAAAATGAGTTAGTCCTTTGTGAGAGAGATGTTTAGGTTGTACAGTAGTGCGTACTGGATGACTTTGTAACATTTTGGTTTTGGACTAAAACAAAACTGCAAGAAGGGATACCTGTAATAAATGAATGCAAGTTAACAAATTGTGTAGGTTTTTTTAGTGATTGACTTGTAGCAGTTTAAAAGTTGCATTAATAGGGAAGAGGAGAGGAAAGAAAAAAGTGATTTTTACAGAGCAATTCACAGAATGAAGTGCCAAGACCTGCAAGTGTGAAACTGCATAGACTTCTAATAAAGTAAGTGGTGAAATAATATTTTTCCCTTCTCTCCTAGGACACAGAGTTTCCTGGAGTTGTTGTAAGGCCAATTGGTGAATTCCGCAGTTCCATAGACTATCAATACCAGCTTCTTCGGTGTAACGTCGATCTTCTGAAAATTATCCAGCTGGGCCTGACTTTCACAAATGAGAAAGGAGAATACCCTTCTGGCATCAACACCTGGCAGTTCAACTTTAAATTCAACCTTACGTGAGTCTCTGGAATAATCACATATTCCCTGCTGAAGTGATGCTTTCCTTTGGCAGATGCAGGTGTCCATATGTTCATCGTTGCTGGTTGGTTCTGAGCGATAAAAATTCAGATTCTAACGCAGATTATGTGGGAAACTATTTTGGCATGACAGGGATTTGCAGTGTTTCTGGAAGACGAAGCTATGCTAAAGTCCTATCCTTAATACCCTTTCCCATCATAAATAGACTATCCCCAGTAATTTTATGTGCCTTAATTTTTTTTTCTGGAACAGTGTTATAGTCTGAAACTTTATATGTTTTATATGTATATATATATAAAAATATAAATCCATCTCTTTCTGCTAAAAATAAATGGATGTACTGTTTTCAGCAAAAAGGAAAATGCCTTTTTACAGATCCATGCTAAAATATAAACTCTGTAATTGTCACACCTGTTCAGGAGAATGCATCCTGTTAAATGGAGTGTGGCAGTTGTTCCTGTTTCCTCCATACTGTAACACCCTGGGTTACTGTTGAAACAAGTATTATCCCTTCCCCTGTAATTGTAAAGACAACTCAGTGTAATTACCACTACAGCTGCCCGGAAATAAAGAGAGGGTTTATCTGGCAAAACCACACATTTATAGGAAATCTATCAGTATTCTTATGGGACTTCATTCGAAAACATTACAAAAATACATAGTTAGCATGTGCAGATCATACAGTTCTTGAACCCAAAAGCTGCAATATTTACTCCCACAAATTTGTGAGCCTCTTGAAAGTACCAAAATCAGTGAAGTGGTCGTGAATTTTGATGTGTTATGTCCTTCCCACTGCCGCCCTGCCTCCCAAATGAAACAAAGTGCTACAGAAGTTGAGTGTCTGCTCAGCTCTCCACCCAGCATATCATCACTCATCCCTGTCCTTCTTCCATAGTCAAGTATTATGCAATTTTGTTTACTCCCAGAGATGGAACTGGAGGAGATGATAATATGCTGGTGTGTGCTGTGAAGTGAAAAAGAAAAATGTAGACAGGAATGATGCTTGGTGCTTTGGAGTTGCATGTCTTCCTATCTGGGAAAACTCCCCTTTTCTCTGTGCTGTCATCTGTGGTGCTTCCATTCACGTTGCAGAAGTGACATTTTTCAAAACATCATTCAGGTATATGGAGGTGGGATCTTTGGAATTTGCGTTACCAACAGAATTATTAACTAGCTATGATTGCAGAATAGCTTGTGTTGGATGTAGGAGGCTGCAGTAGTGGTATAAAAACTGATTAAAATTTGAATTTTCTAGAGAGAGAAATGTGGAACCCAGAGATAGCCTAGTGGTCACCCCAATTTTTGAAATACAGGTGGGGAGAATTTTTCTGAAATGAGCCTGATTTGGAAGCACCTTGAGTACAAAGTTGTTTTTTTCCTTTAGGGAGGACATGTACTCTCAGGATTCCATAGACCTCCTTGCCAGCTCTGGGCTGCAGTTCCAGAAACATGAAGAAGAAGGGATTGATACCCTGCATTTTGCAGAATTGCTTATGACATCTGGGGTCGTCCTTAGTGACAGTGTGAAGTGGCTGTCCTTCCACAGGTAGGTCTGAGATGATCACTGATGCTGTGAAGTGAGAAATCTTTGTGATTGAAATACTGCTGCTTTTGTCCATGGAGACTGACACATTTTAAGGAGAAGAGTTAGCAGCTCTGCAGTTCTTAAATTAAGTTTAAAGATACGACGGCCAAGTTTAAGAAGTAAGGACACTAGGCACTTTATTTTCTACTAACACTTACTGTGGTCTGAATTTGGTGTGTGCATTGCTTGCAGATCCTTTTGCTGTTACAAGCCTTCCTCTCTGGAAGGAGTTATTAACAAGTTGAAATGTGATTTCTATACTTAGTAACTTGTGTGCGTTGTGAAATATGGGTTTTGTTTCTTCCTTATAATGTTGTTTATATAGAGGAAGAAATCTATGTAGTTGTCTTGTCTTGTAGCCTCTGGTCCTTGATATCAGCAAGTAAAAGGACTTGAGGGAGGAGGTGGTCACAACAGATACTTACAAGGTTTCCTGCTTTTCTATATTGCCCATAGCTACAGAAACTTGCAGTCTTGGGAAGAAAAGTATGTTCTTCCCAAAGGCTTAGCTGTTCTGCGAGAGGTTAGTGGAGGCACCCAGGGAGCATTCAGAAGTCCTACATTGACATAGATGATCAGGATGAATTCTGGTTCTGATCCAGAGTAGTTTTGTAAACATCAGAAAATGTTTTGAAAGCTACAACATGTAAAAGTCTTGTGAAAAATGAGATATTGGTACCAACTGAGTGTAGGTGTTGCCTGCTTATCTGGTTTCTCTATGGTTTTGGTTTTCAGTGGTTATGACTTTGGCTACATGGTGAAGTTGTTGACAGATTCCAGGTTACCTGAAGAGGAACATGAATTTTTCCATATTTTGAACCTTTTCTTCCCATCTATCTATGATGTAAAGTACTTAATGAAGAGCTGCAAAAACCTCAAGGTACTTCTGTCTCCCCAGCAAGCAAATGATGGGTGGGCATCAACACTGTAGATGTACAGTAGGCCAAGTGACAGAACTGCTGCACGTATCAAGTCTTAATTAAAACTGGAACATGTATAAAGGCTAGTAGTCACACATATGCACCTATGACTAAGTTTGTATCTAATAGATACTTCCTCCCCAGTTTTAGACTTATCAATATGTATGTTATATAGGGGACATTGCCATAACCTTCTGTTTGTGCATCAGTAATTTCAGAGGCCAATTATAATTCAGCATGCTTACCTGCCCTATGCAAGGTGGAGTTCTTACATGAACTACTACATGACCTGATTAACTAGTTGACATGCAGAGGGTTGAAGGTCATCTATCAGCTGAATCACAGCCTTGTTCAAGGCAAGGGAGGGAAAGGTCCAGCATTTGTAACCTATGAATGTACCCACAGTCATCTCAAGTATCTGCAGCAGGAAAGCAAGGTACCTAAATCTGAGAAGAGTATTTATGCATTCTTGAACAGTATTTATTACTGTGTTTACGTCGCAGCTGGCGTGTGCGTGTAGTGCTGGAATCTGCATGGATACATCGTAGCCAGTGTTTGCCCTCACATTTTGGGGAAGTGTGCCAATTTTGGTAAGAGATGAATCTTCCAAAATAAGATCTGTTCTGTTCCCATTGCAGGGTGGCCTTCAAGAAGTGGCAGATCAGCTGGATTTGCAGCGAATTGGACGACAACACCAGGCAGGATCAGACTCTCTTCTCACAGGAATGGCATTCTTCAGAATGAAAGAGGTACTGCAGTATTCTTTATGGTTCTTCTTTCTCCAGTTCCTATCCATAAATGTCTCAACATGCACAATGTGGGTGGGGTTTTTTTTGTTTGTTTTGAGCCTTGTGGCCATCACACTTTGAACTGTCAATAATAGGAGTTGTTGATACTGGCATAGACTTCTGTTTACTCCTCTTCCATGTGCTTGTTTTAATTTGTATGCTGCATCTTAGAGGTGTTGGACTTCAAATGCGCTCTTTAATTAACATTGGGTGCTTTCTGATTTAAAGGCAGTTAAAAAATACCTGTTTCTTCCCTTTTTTTTTTTTTAATCTGCAGTTGTTTTTTGAGGATACAATTGATGATGCAAAGTATTGTGGGCGGCTGTATGGCCTTGGCACAGGAGTGGCTCAAAAACAAAATGAAGACGTGGACTCAGCCCAAGAGAAAATGAGCATTTTGGCTATTATCAACAACATGCAGCCGTGATAAGTGGTACCCCTCAGTAGAACCTGGTTACCATATTGGCAGCTGCTGTCCTCAACCATTTTCCCCAATAGTGTCTCAAACACAAGGCATCTACAGTATACAGCCTGCAGAAGGCCTGCAGTTTTGCTGAAGAGCTGCATCTTCATTTGAAACCCAGAAGGAGTTGACTGAATTCCTAATGCCAGCATTTGTGGTTTGCCGTCTTTTTAATACCAAGGGCAAAAGACATAACCTACTGTGTATACCTCTGGTTTTTTTCCTCTTTATACTGTACAGAATCCGCAAGGAAGACTTAACAGTAGAATATTCAGTAGAGCTAAGGGTCTGGATATCCAGTGAAAATGGACACAGACATGCACACCAATTTGAAAATTGTGCTTTATACAGCTTATTTTAAAACTTCTGCATGTTGTGAGGGTGACTGCTTCACCTCATGTTTGCTTATTTTATCTTTGTGTAGTCTGTGAAAATTGCTCCCTTTGATCACTGCAGAGGTTTGGGAACGGATGACATTAAAAATGATCCTTGCAGCTAAAAATATTCAGAGATTTGCTTTAACAACAGTGGGAATGGATAATATTGGAGCTGATTTGATCAGTTCTCCATAGTTTCTAATCCTGTATGGAACACGTTTAACCCATACTGAGCCTCAGCTTAGTTCTTATGGGTATTAAGAAACTGTCCTGGCTTAAGAGGCCTAAAAGTTCACCTTTGACAGGGGATTGGACCAATACTCTGACTTCGGTTTTCTTCAACTTAACCTACAAATTTTATTCTTCTCCTTGCAACACAAGTAGTTCAGCAGATGGATAAGTATTTGTTCCTCTTCTTCCCCGTGCTTCTCCAGCCCCTGGTTTTGCTATATGCTTAACAACAGACAAAACAGCTGTTTCTCTTCATTATAAACATCTGAAAAGTAGTTACAGGATGGAAGAACATCTTGGGATTCTGACTTTTTAAAAAATGAGCTATTCTACAGTATCTTTTTTTTTCAACAGTTCTGTAATGACATTTCTTTAAAAAAAACCCCAACAAACAAACCCAAACCAAAAAAACCAACCCAACCCCTTTTGGACATGGCAAACTTTACATTTTAAGACTTTGTCTTGCATTTTAAACAAGCTTAAACAATCCACTATTAGGAGCTGAGGTTTAGAGCTGGTATTTAAAATGCTTGTAAATACTATTTGTTCTTAATTTTTGTAAAATAAATTTTTTTTTAAATGAGGCCTTGTTTTGGATTTTCCATCAAGCATTAAAATTCCTGAAGTTCAGGCTTTGGAATCTGAATTTGAGCGATACACAATGAAAGATGCTCAAGTTCTTTTCTTCTTTTACCGTTTATGATGTGCTACTGGGGTAGTTCTTAGTAAAATCTGCTTTTCATAGAATCATTTCGGTTGGAAGTGTAGGGGGGCTGTTTGGTTGAGCACTAGCTCCCCCTCCTGGTTTTCAAGTATTTTGTACAGAATTTAGCAAGTGGCAAGTTTGCTACATTACTGCACCTACAGAAGGATCTTCTTTTAGTATAACCTTTCACCTACTGCTCTTAAAGTTTTTCTGAGGCTTTACTCAGCTTGGAGCAGGAAATCTATCAGTATCAAGGCTGGATCTTGGCTAGAAGAATCTGGACCAGCTCTTAATCTAAAAAATCCATCCCTCCTACTTTTTTCTTAAACAATCTTTATTGTACTTATGAACTTCCCAAATTCATGACCCCCCCCCATCCTATCGTGAACTTTTCTGCTGCATTTAAAAACTTGCTTCCAGAAATTACTTAGATGCTATGTTCACTAAGGTTTATGCAACTTGTTCTTTCCTTTGGAAGAGCTAGTTTTTCTAACAAGATAGGCAAAGCCATGAGACGTAAAAATTTTGCATGTTCAGACTCCAGACTCTAGGATTGTTTTGGCACTTCTAGAATAGCATCTTTCCTAGACAACTTGACAGTACCTCACATTTACCATTGCTGTAGCAAAAAACAGTTTGTTCAACCATGGATGTTGCCAAAAGCAGGGACTTTTCTTGACCTGGAAAAATGCCTTCTCTTTTGCTAGTCATGCTGGAAATCTTGCCCTCCTTCTTATGTTGTACAGGTGTCTACATGACACACAGCTAAGTCATAGCACTTCTTTATCGACAGTTTATGTAACACATTTAACAGAAAAAATCCCCCCCCAAATGCTTATTTTCAATGCATTTGCTGGTGATTGACACAGATTTCTATACATCAATTTAAATGCCAATTCACAGTGGTAGAAGACTTTATTTAAAGGAGGGAAAATAAAATCACAATGCTTTTAAGAACAATACTGGCTTAAGGTCAGTTTGCTTGCAGAAACCATTGTTTTTCCTGAGGGCAGCTACTATTCCTCCTCTGCTGCTCACAATTGTTCCTCTTACATGTAAACAGCACAAACTTTCAGTAGCATAAGTTCCAACAAATAAAAAAAGACTCTACAAAAATCCTGTATACTGTTCAAGCCCACAACCTACTGCTTTTCAATTTTCTAACACTATCTCCTTAAGTAGTAGCAGTCGATGATCACAAGTGAGTCTGTATATAAATTTTTGTAGTTTTATCCAAAATAACCATGGCCATCAAAACAAGCCTTCACTTGAAGAAAGAACAGCCTTGGTGTTCAGTAACTGTAGGCAGCTCGAGGAGACAGTTTGGTCTCAAAATGTCATGTCAAGAACCTCCTGGCAGCCTTTTTGTAAATGTTAGCACTACCGTGTTTCCTAAGGAGATCCAATGCCTGCTCACGTAGTTCAGGAGGGCACTGTGATCCAGCATGAAGGAGTACAAGGCAGCACTCTAGCACGTCGGGGAATGGGAAGACCTGCAAAAAAATGAACATGAGATGATGTCTACTCTTTCAACTATAATTATTCAACTACAACATATTCAGGCAGCCAGCTAGCTCTCTAAAGACACTGCTTTATAGTAGTATCTTTGGAACAAACAGTCATGAGTCAGATGTGTTTTCCCCTCTTCTTCCAGTACATTAGCTCATGCTTAACCAGGTTTGCCCCCTCTTGCACAATCACCGTGATTACCATAGACTAGAGAACAGAGGGGATGAGACAGCCTAGAAAACATTGTTTTCAAACGTGCGATGTGTAGTTTCTACAGTTCCTAATCCATAAAGGCCATTTTATAGGGTGGGTCTCAAGAGGATGGGGCCAGACTTTTCAGTGGTGCCCAGTAACAGGACAAGGGGCAACGGGCACAAACCAAAGCACAGGAATTAACGTGGAAAGACTTCCTTCCTCTGAGGGTGACACAGCACTGGAACAGGCTGCCCAGAGAGGCTGTGGAGCCTTCTCTGGAGATAGTCAAAATGTGATCCTGTGCAACCTGCTCTAGGTGAACCTGCTTTAGCAGGGGTTGGACTTGCTGATCTCCAGAGGTCCCTTCCAAGCCTGACTGTTCTGTGATTTTGTGATTTTATACCTTAAATTTCTGATTTACTGTTTATCAAAGCCGGTTGTGTATACACAATTCTAAATAGCAAGGAATTACTTTTAAAATCCCATTGAATTCTCCCATGCAGGAGCTTTACCTAAACTTTCCAACTACATGGAGAAAGTTATGCTTGAAACAAAAATACCACCCTGATGCCCTGTGTCTGTTCTCTCTCAAGATTGCCACAGGATCACAAAGTAAAGTCACTGTTCCTTACTTGTGTATGAAAGGGATTCTATGATGAGGCTGCCCTTACAAAAAGACTGGTTTTAGAACCACAATGCCTCTTCTGAAAACTTACCTTTAAATTGTCTGGAAATTCTGCTAGTTTCTGCTTCGCTTTTAGAAGCTGCTTTGTTAGCTCAGGGAGTGTAATTGGTTGCTTTACTTCATCTTCACTGTCAAGAAAAGAGCAGGTGTCATGAGTACCTTTTTGCTTAAATGACTGCATAGCCTCCTTCCTGTACAGGGAGCACAGGAGAGAGCAGGACAAGTGTTCTACGCTCTAGCTCATTCTTGCCAAAGTCCCAAATAATTGTTCAACAAAGAGACAGACCTCTTAGATCCTTTTCATTATCCTCCCCTTTTCAAGCTGCCCTGTTTATTCCCTGCAAGAACACACCTTGTGTATCACGAAGTTATTTAGCTGTAGTAAGTTTATGCACATGGTGGTTCAGCCCCAGCTCTATTTTGAAGTGTCCCTGGGTGACAAGCTTGAGATTAGAGGTAATGTGAGCGAAACAAGAAATTTGCTGCAAACATACACAAAAAAAGTAACACTTTTCAATCAATTCATTTATGTTCTGAGGCTTACCAATTCAACTGGGTGCTGTCAGAGTATGGTTTGTCTGACTCAGTCTCCGAACTCTGCTGCAGGTTGCTTTCCTGGGTGTTTCCATTTGTGTTTTCCTGGAGATTATTCCTCTGCTGTTGATGCTGGTGGATCATATCTGCTAAAATCTTCTGGACCTCAGCTATATCTCTCTGGGTATTCTGTAAAGCAGTGATCTCTTCTGACAGAAGCACTTTGCAGCCATTCAGTTTTGACTGTATGTCTACCAAATCAGCCGAGCTAGTTTTTGAGTCACTTTCTGTCTCACACCTATGAACTTCAGTTGTATTCTGGAGGTTTTC
Source organism: Ibycter americanus (assembly GCA_035590275.1). Taxonomy (NCBI): domain Eukaryota; kingdom Metazoa; phylum Chordata; class Aves; order Falconiformes; family Falconidae; genus Ibycter; species Ibycter americanus. Next base: position 57,443,022 of record JAVJGI010000064.1, on the reverse strand, counting down.
ATCCGTCTCAACTACCATTTGATCAGGAGTTTCTTCAGGGGAGGAGTGACCTGAAATGCAGCTCTTCTCAGGAGCTGTTTGCTCACTGGGAGACAGCACAGGATCCGAAACAGCCTTCTGGATCACAAGGGAGTCTTTGGGTGGGTTCCACCACAGGTCATACAGCAGTCCATAAGCCACAAAGCCCTCTAAACTTCTGCAAGCATCCATGCTCTGAGAATTTGTGCTGTCCAGTTTGTGTCTCAGGTTATCACAGCCTAATAATGAAGAAAGGATTACAAATTGTTTACAGAGCTTTCAAAGAAAAAGACCAGATCTGGTAAAAGAACGGCTATCCTGGAGACCCAAACCAGAGATTTACTCAAATGCCGGCAGAGTGGTGCAGGAAGCAGGAAAGCAAAAGGCAGACATCTCTGGCATCTTTTTAAACACCATACTCTGTTCTAGCTAGCATGGGATTGCATGTTCTCATCACCTAAAGCAAACTTCCTTGGCCACAAGCTGTACGTGAAGATACTCACACGATCAAAAGCTGCAAAATACTCTGCATACTCTAAAGGAGAATGAAGGCAAGGGCAGGTTGGAGTGATTTATGAGATGAAAACAGCTTTTCAATGTCCCCATCTCCCTTAAAGAACAGAATTTGTTCCGTTTCCAACATCACGCACACCAACTGGCACTGCTGAGCTGCTTTCCACAGTGGGGAATTCTGATCACCCAATGGCCCTTGCACTGGCCAGACTGCACGGGTTTCCATATATATGGGCATGTCTTGCTCCTTCCAAACATTATTATGCCTAGTAATATTAATGGACACAAGGTGTGTTACATCTGTCGGTGCCAGGAGATACAGAAGAAGAGACTTACCTTCAGGAAGGATGATACTGCAAATCTCTTGCATCAGAGTGAAATTACCAGCATCATAACTGCGGGTCACAGCTCCAAGAATACTTTTCACTGCCTCATCCCACGTAGCAGTCTGATAGCTCAGGGCAGCAAGGGTCAGGTCATGGGAGATATGGAAAAGCACCTACAGGAAGTACCAGAGAGCACCATTAATAGTTTTACTACAAAGTATGAGCTTATGACCATTGTGGAAGAGCCCAGAAACAAAGCAGTTTTAACTATAATGCAACTTAAATGGCTTCCTTCACACAGGAGATAGAGCACTTTTACATTACTTCTAACTGTAAAATCAGCAGCTGTGCTTGCGTGTATCCTGCTAAACAGATGACAAGAGGGAGCGCACCAAAGGTCATTGACTCACTGCGGTCAGAGGGGAGAGCTGCAAGAGCACTAGTCGATGAACAGACCTTCTGAACTCGGGATATTCTAACAACAAGCAGCCGTGCCTCTCCTAACAGTTTGACACAAAACCCTGAACCAGTGCTGAGACTACTCAGCTATGCCAGTCCCTCTCACCCAGCCAGCACATCTCGGTGCTCATCGCTGACACTGTATATCAGTTCTTACCCTGCATAGAAACAAATGCAGAAGCAAAGTGGTAGGTATGCAAGCTTTCCCAGCTGCCTGTCATCTACTTCTCCTAGACTATAACCTCATCCTGCAGCAGGGTGCAAACATCAGTCCCCTCGGAATGGCTGGCACAACACCACAAAGTGCCTGTGTTTTACTGCCTATGCCATAGTAAGGCTTAGTGCGTGTATCAGACCTAAATCCATTTACCTGCTTTGGGTGTGTGTTGCTGGTAGAAGGAGGATGCTCGATACTGTGCAGCTGCTCACATGCACGTGTGACTTGTTCAGTGGTGTCCATGCCCAGTGCATTCTGCCACACTTCCATCACCATGTCAAAAAATGAGGCCTCTCTGTTCAGCTCCCAGCTGTGATAACAGGGGGGCACAGGGCTCTTTCGGTCACAGGGGTTTCTTTCACTAAGGCACTTGCAGAGGAGTTCATTGAGGCAGAAAACAAGTCTTTGTCCCTTTAACAAGAGAAGAAAAAGAAAAAGAGTATCGAGCTGCTGCTGAAAGAAAAGCAATCCCTTACTGACCACAGCAGCTAGACAAATTTAAGAACATCATGGCTAGTAGCAGCTTGTTGGTGATAGACTGTTTCACAACTGCAGCTACCAAAGAACAATGCTGATAGACTCAGAGACTCTAAGGTCAGAATGAAACCTCAGAACAAGCTAAGTTAGCCTTCTGCTTTTCAGTCTGCATGAAAATGAATTTCCGGATTAAGCTTCCAGCAGATGGACTTACAGTTAGCTCCTCTGTCCCTTTAATGTAAAGAGTGAATACTTTCCTTCACTTCTTTCCTCTTATGATCTGTATTACGTACTTAAAAAAAATTCCAGTTTTCACAACTACCTGTCATAACTAACAAGCATAAAGCCTGCGTGCCTCCCTACCGTGGGCCCTTTGCCTCTGCAGAGGCACGTGTTTTTTCACAGAGTAATTGCAATAAACTTCTAGAAAAACAGTTTGAGGCAAAACTAGCTCAAAGGACTACTTGTGGACTATTAACATATGGGAAGTGGTGCCAAGTTAATCAAGTTAATCTGGAGAGAGAGAATGCTAAAGAAAGCAGAAAGGAAACAACCAGACTCACAAATAAAGTTTTATGTTGCTTTAGGACTTCCTGAGCTCCCACCCAGTTCCTGGATAACAGCAGGTCTTGGGCACATCTGAAAGACAAAGTTGCTGACAACTCCTCCTCCCCAGATATCAGCGCAAGCTCAGCAGCAGTTTTAAGGGATGTCACATCCCCCTTTTTTGCCAACACCTTAACTGCATCATAGGGTGAGGAAGCCCCCAAATAACTGAAAAGAGATGAAAGCAAATTGACTTGATTAGTACGAAAATACCACCTTAAAATTATATTACAACACAGCAGGACAAACATATAAATGAAGATCAACCTGTATTTTCCACAGGTTCTCAGAGCTCTTATCACTTTGCCTTACCGAAGTTTACTATAGACACAGGGCGCACCTGATCCAGTGCAAAGCTACAAATGGAAAAGTCACACAGCCTGATAACCTGGACTGAAACCTCTGGTGGTGTGCACACCGTGCTTGGCTTGGATGAGAAACAGAAATAAACAGATGCAAGAGACAAAGGTTATATGCGGTAGTTTATCCCTACTGCATTTCTCTGGATTTCACTGGAACCTTTTCACAAGTGTGAACACCTTCAAAAATGCCAAAACTGAAACCAGTGTCAAGCAGAGGACACCATTCCAGCCAAAATATTTGAAGCATTAGTAATTTTGGTAGTCACAAATCTGAAACATTCTAGCTGGAGGAAGATAACCCAGTGATTAGGATATTAGCTAAAGCCTCAAGAAACTAAAGATGAACTGTTGCACTGCACATTTCCAGTGGAAATGTTGAAAACATCACAGTCTTTTCATATACGTCCTAATCTTAGTCTTGCTAGACTAGTTTTCAAAGACTTCCAGTAATGTCTATGGAAAGAGATGGCTCTACTGTAGTATGGCATTTAGACCTTCTGCTCTGAAGTGCCCTCTGGAGCTGCTTTTCTTACCTACGTTAGGGGAAGTCTAGCAAGACCAGGCTCAGAAAGCACCTTAGGCAAGTTAATGACCAGACCAGTTAACAGATTTCAACTGCTACAAAACCAAGAACCTTCTTTGTTTCAGGCATGGAACCAATTTTGTCTTCTTCCCAGGAAAACTCACCATTTGGCGGCCATGGAGTAATGACCATCTTTCTCTAACACAGCTGCCCAGCTGGTGTAGAGATCCTTCAGAATTGGATCTTCTGGACGCAACCTGGCCTTGGCAATTACAATTGCTTCCCTAACGCAAGAGAAACCAGTTAGAGAAGTTAATTGACTGTGTACAAAAAGTGAACCAAAATGTCAGATCTACCCCACTAGAAAACAAAAGCAAATCCTAAGCATAAATATACAGTAACCTGTAAAAGTTGTTCACTTTCAGGAGATCGACAGCCTCGTATACTTTATGGATGGACAGGAGATGGGAGGCAGCCTTCACATACTGCTCCTGAAAACACAGCTGCTTTGCAAAGGCTTCTACTGTCCAAACCCAGGCCTGATAGCCAACTGCAAAAGAGAAGGCAATACAATTGGAGGCAAAGTTTTAAAACTGGAAGAATTTCTGTGGGATGACATCATCACTGGTTTCTTCAACATGCACCTCTTCTCTGCCCCAGATTAGTTTCTTGTTTCTTAACCGTCCTAATACAAGTCAATGAAACAGGGCAAAGCTAGGGCTTGAACACAACCGTAGAACTTCACTACCAGTAAAATAATTTAAAAGCATATTTAAACCAACAGCAAGCTGGAAGGACTGGTACATATTGCAAAGAACCAACTTTGTGCTTGGAAGGATGGGCCTGCTCCTTCAGGAAGTCCCAAAGGAAACCACTCTGTTTCCTGCTATCCCAGCCTATGGGCACTTGTGGAAACATTCAGGTCTTTATCATAAATAGAGTGCGTTTTGTGTTTGATTTTTGTTATCAGGCAGTTAAAGAAGCAACTTCCTTCTAGTCTGGGACAATCAGGAGTTTCCAACCCAGAACAATCAGAATGAGGCTACCCTTGGCAGCTAAATCTGTCTGCTTATATGTTACAAGAACATACCCATGGGTGAGATTGCTACCAGCTGGTCTGTTAGCTCTCCCCTCTCAGCAGCTGCCTGGAGGACACCCTTCATATCTCCTTTCCACAACATGAGCTGCTGAAAGAGCTCTGGATGCCCGTTCTCCAAGTGATGTTTTCCTGTTGGAAGCAAACACACTTCCTATCAGCATGCATGCAATAGAATTATTTGCAATAGTAAAATAACTTGGCAAAAGTGAGATTATTCAAAATTGAGGTACTTCAGGTTTGCATCAGAAAGACATAAAAACTATTAGGGTAAAATAGGTCTTTTCACACAGACCTGCATTCTTAACCCTACACTTCAATCCATAGTAAAGAAAATTTAAGCATTTTCCCCCCATTTATTTTCTCCTTGAACGCAACAGTTACAATGGACATATTGTCAAACTGGATTCATTATTCCACTTACCCTCCACATCAATCATCTTGTGCACAGAAGCCCTGTCTGTGAACAGCCCCAAGTGGATGCGATCCTTGAGGTCAGGGGACACATCATCATTATCATCTAAACCAGATAAAAAGAACAAAGATTTAAGATTTGGTACAACACTGGGAACTGGGACCTGCCAAGTCACTGTACCACTGCAGTATACTCAACTGCTGGCAAATACCTGCGTCTTCTACTCTTTTTCCTTTACATAGGATATATATATAGGATAGTATAGCAGATTTAATAATTTGAAGATCAACAAATTAGATTAGAAGGACCATGTTTGTGCAGAACATTTATTCTAAATCAAACCTAGCATGTTCCTTTGCATGCTCTAAGGAACAATATTGTGCGAATATAAACATCTCCCTTATGGCTTACTGTCTCCTGCCCATACTATATGTCTGAAGGTGAAAAACACTGCACATGTGCAGACAATTCTACCCTATCTCCACAACATAGGATCCTACTCAAAACCTGTCTGGAGTGGCTACATAGTACTGAAACTCTGCAAGAGAAGTTAGATAAGAGACCACAACCAGTCACCCAATTTGATAAAAGTAAGGATTTTAGAAAAAGTAATGCCTAGTGGTCAAAGTCAAGTCCTTGGGCACATGCTTCTGAGTACTTTAGAGCACCTACCCTGTAAGTATTTTAGTTTTACGTTGATACCTTTGGTTTTCAGACACGTAGCCAGCCTCAGGCAGTCCTGATGCAATTCATCTTTTGATCTATGATCCATAAGCGTGCTGAAGGGTAGAATAGAACGAGGCTTCCTCTTCTTCAGAGAGGCATCAGAGGCTGAAAAATCAGACACATTTCAGTTGCTGCTGCACAGTTACAGGAGTGTCCTACAGCAGAACTCTCCAACGTATTCTAAAACCCCCTCTTCCTCACACAGGAAAACAAAACCGAGATGCTGAAGTGTGACATACACCTCTATTATGACAACTGACTTTTGAACACTGATCACTTTGCGTATTTTTCTGCCCATCTTGCCTGAAATTAAACTAGCAACTAAAAGGCAGTATCTATGCCCACATTACACAACTACTCAATTGATCTGACAAGCAGGGCAAATAAAAGAAGCAGCAACTTAAAACATTTAAGAGATTTTAAAAGCACGGTCTGCCTTCTCTGGCACTTATTTGGTGTCACATTTGGAAGGGAAGCTGCAGCCAAACAGAAGCCTAGAATGAGGAACTCTGCCTTGACACAGGACTGTTAAAAGTCCCTGCAACATACTAACTTGGTTTCTCTTTAGGTGGATCCTTTTTCACAGGAGTGGCTTTCTGGGTCACAAAAGGCTTTGGCAAGCTGAACGAAGAATAATCATATGCAGATGAAGATGTATCCTTGGAGACTGTGGAGTTAAATAATAAAAAACCAGAAAAACAATACATGGAAAAGCCCATAGCAGAATACTTGACATATTCACATCCTATTACATTGACTTCAGGAATATACAGAAACCAAGCTTTGCTTTGCCATGTAACTGTATAGATTTTTAGGGAAAGGAAACATTAAGAAAACATTACAGAACTGTCAGAAAGATAAACAAGATGTCAACAGACACTAACGAAGGTCTACCAGTATTGTAAGATTTATCACCAGAAAGCAATACTGATCAAAAAGTATATTGTTTCAAGCCAAACACAGGAACTTTTGTTAGGCCAGAATCTTCAAACTAGATTAGAAAATTATGAAAGGCATTCCAGAACTGTATTTCCTTCAAGTGGACTATTTCAATAGAACTATTATGAGAAAATCTGCATGAAAATACCAAACTTGGTGATGCTCTGAGGGCTAAACAATCTGGCAACCATTGAACTAAGATGATTTGATTATTACCAGTCATGGGGACTTCAACAGGCAACTCTGCCTCCTGAGCTTCTTTTTCTCCTTCATGGTCCGACACTCCATTTTCCTCTAGCAACGTTTCCTTCACACTTTCATCCCCATTCATGACATCACTTAGATCCTGTTTGGCTGGACTCTTTCCTGTAGGCTTTTTCTTCTTCTTGGCTTTGACTTTTGGTTGCATACTTCTTTTTTTCTCTAATTCTATACTCTTTTTGCCTGTAAAAGGTTGCAAAAGTTACCCTGGTATTATCTGTAGAGGTTTTTAGTGTATTAGCTGTCTGTCAAGATCAACATTTAGTTTCCAAATGCGGATACAACTCAATTTAAACCTAGACACAGCATATTCCTGAAGAAGTAGCAGGAAGACTTGGAATTCTGTGTAAGAACTATTTCATACTATTTCAGCCTGGCAACCCTCTATTTCCCAGCTCCAACATCATCTTCAGGAAAGGATCTTCTGTTTGAACATACTTACCCTGAGGAGGCCGTGTATGCTCCTGCTTTGAAATTTGCCATTTGTGAACAGAAAAATCATCTGCTCCTGTATAAACAGAATCTGAATCCACTGGTGACCACTGGACACTCAGCAGCCGGCCCTGATGCCCTCGGTAGTTGCAGAGTGGCTCTTCCTTCATAACATCCCATACCTTATAAACAAGAAAGAAATCCAGTTACTCAGAAAGTCTCATCTTCTCCTAATACCCTGCATTTTCTCTGCAGTGAGTTGCACTTGTAGGAGCTTCTCTTTTAGGGTGTTTGCACACGTATTTCAAATACCAACACGCAAATAAGAGAAAATTCAGGGCTTCCTTTCTCTGTATGGATACATTTGCCTAACATTTCTTTTTCAAGGATCCAAAAGTGCTAGTATGAAAATGGTAATGACTGGACTCAAATAAATTCACAAGCTGCAAAAACATACTGATACCTGCACATCAGGTATCCAGAACAAGGAGATGGTTACCAAGGGTAAGTTTGCAGTAATTCAGTAGTTTATCTTACAAAAGAAGCTTTGCTGTTTAGTCAGCTTGGTTCTAAAACACTGCAGAATGGATGACTTGAAAAAAGAAATACGCTTCTGAGTGGCTGTGGAACAATACCTGTGCAGTGCCATCATAGCAAGCAGATACCAATCTTCCCTCATGGTGGGGGCTCCAGGAAAGACTTGTGATTTTGGCTGTGTGCCCAGCCAGAGTTCGAAAAGGCTCTGTTATTGTCATAGGACTTTCTGAAGCGCTCTCTGAAAGAAAAAAGAAAAGGTTCAAGTATGGCCAGCAAGACAAACTGGAAGTAAACCAAAATAAGATACCAAGACTTGAAATATAATCTGCAAACTGTTACCTATGACGCTTTTCAGATTATGCACATAAATAGTGGCATTGACTGAGCCTGATGCTATCAAGTAACTCAGCTCTGGCTGGCTCCCATGCTCATGATGCCAACGAATAGCGTTAATCAGTTTATGATGCTGCTGGATAGTGCAGAGCAACTTCAGGTTTGGTGCCTGAAATATTTCAATTGAGCTGAAATGCAAGAACAACAGTGTAAGAATTCCAGTAGTCAGTGAAACAGGAATTTTTTTGTTATCCTGCATAAGCAGAACTACAGAACATGAAGCAGAGTAACTAAATGAGTTTTTCTTTTCTGGATTCAAATCTAACCCTCATTTAGTACATCAGCAAAACTGCATTTCAACTATGAGTGGATCCTTGAAAAATAATTTAATGTGATGATGTGGATCCTCCATGCCAAGAGTGACTAAAGTGGTAACAGCAAGGAATGCTGTATTATCCAATTCAAATACATCGGCAGTGAAAGAAGAGAGAAAAACCAGGGCAACGAAAAGTACTTTTGCTTCACTACAGTGATTCTAGTCAAGGTCAGCACATACACCACCCTAACCTAGAAGTGAAACGTACCCATCTTCATTGCCAAGAGCCAAGAGTTTGCCATCGGGTTTCCAGCTGATCTCTGTACGCGCAGGCAGTTTGTGCTGTAGAAAGAAGACACGACTATTGCCAAAAACCCTTACATCTCTCTCGCAACTTAGCAAGACTGGCAACTGGACAGAGTTGCAGTTAAGCACAAAATGAAAGGCACAAAGGGGTCCATTGCTTTTGCAGCAGCAACATAAGCTTGAGCAATTGAGAAAGGCTGAATGAACTGATGCAAGAACCAGTGATTATTTTTATCAGTTCAGTGAAACGTCTCAAAAGAAGTTTGTCTGAATTCCAGTAGAACCTTGATCTCCTTATGCTCCTTGGAAAGCCCCAGACATTGCAAGCAAATTCTGTCATATTTCAAAAGAAATCAAAGTTTACTTGTTATTGTATCTATTCTTTCTAATTCAGATGAATGCTACTTACAATTTAGATGCCTATAAATGATCGTTTCATTGCCTGAAACATTAGTCTCTTAACCCCCAGTAAGCCTTCTACTCAAGGAAGAAGCCAAAACCGAGCTGATATAAATCGATACAGCTTGACTGACTTCAGTCAACTTATGCTGACTTAAAGCAGCTGAAGATCTAACTCACTTCACTTATTTTGTACTTCACCTAAGAAACGACTGACCTTGAGCAGCTGTTATGGTCAGCTATCACCTACCACTCTGCATTAGCTGCAGTGTAAATGGAGCAGACTCCTGCAAAATCGTGACTGCCTTTATGGCAAAATTTATTTAAAAAAGAGTAAGTTAATCTTTGAAACGAGAGACCTAGAGAAATCAAGGTAGTTAACTCATGCATGCCCACCATGTGATCCAAGCTATGACATTATCCAGGATATTACTTTGTAATTTTCAAAAAGTGCTTTGAAACTGGAAAGCTTTGTATGATCTAACTATTTCAAACAGTGACACATAGCTTTAAAACCAGACCCTACACTTCATTTTCAGTTTTCTGGTTAAGTAAATTACACAGTAAAAAATTAAGTAACTGATGCCAGGAACAGATGTGCCATGTTGACATCGGGGTCGGGGGGAAGACCCTTTTTCAGAGGCAAACACATAATCTGTTTAAATAGTTTGAGTCAGTAAGTGTCTTTGAAGTTCATCTGTGGAGATGCTGGGTTTCAGATTTTTCATGTATTACAGACATATCACGAAGGCAAAATCACAAACCTACAACTACAGGGCCATGGAAACTATGACACGGTTACCACAAATCCATAACACCCCCTCAGAATCATACTCACTTTGATTGAATTCGTGTCTCTGATGACTTTGTTGATGTCATTTGCCTCTCCATTAAGCTTCCAGGGGTTGTGCTGAAAAACAATACCTTCTCCAGCACAACTATATAAAGTTGCAGAGGGTTCTTCACCTTCTCCTCCTATCCAACAGAGAATAAAAACTAAATATATGTTCTTCATCAATCTTCCCAGAAGTAATCGCTTCCACTGTAAATCACAACATTATTTTAAAGGGCTATATACATGCTTCAATTGCCCGTGATCCGGCAGCAAGAAATTCTCACAATACAATCCTCTGAAAGGACCTCTCATTTCTACTAATAGATCTCTCCACAGCACAATCGCTGCAAGCATTAAAATTCCCTTTAAAGTTTGGTAGTTCAGATTGTGTAAGAAGAGCTAATGGAGCTGTTCTGTTTAGTTCAAATGGTAGAAACATACTTCTGGAGCTAAGGAGCCCATATTTGATCCAACGCAGTTACTGCAGGAAGCCCATGCAGATAGTTACTGGTCTGTAATACCGTGAAGTAAGCACAGAGGTGTGGTATGCCACTCCCACCTATTTCCTGAAGCTACCAGAACTCAAAAACAGGAGATTGTTTTGCTCCCTTGCAAAGTCATTAACAATTCATCAAGCAGAACACATCCTTAGCTGCAAGGACTACTACCAAGCAAATAGGGCTCCTTTTCTTAAGAAGGGAGAGCATACCAACCTCATGGCATCTGTGCGCACTGCATGGGTGTTCTACTTGTGTTGGAAGACTCACCAGAAGACAGAGGAGGAGTTGGAGGCCCCCAGGCTAATGTGTATACAGTCTTCTTGTGGTAAGTACTGGAGATCTGAGGTGGCTTATTCTTAGCACTGGGCAGGAAGATAAGGAAGCAAGGGCAGTCAGATTTCAGCAAAGAGAAATAAAAAACGAAAGAAAGAAAAAAAAATCAAGGCAACGTATTTCCAGTGGTGAAAATAGACAGCAGGTGCTTTAACATACTAAAGCCGTGGCTCAACCAGGCCTTCTTTAACATCTCCTGCAGGGACACTACCAAAATCGTAACTGCCCTGATGACCTTCACCAGGTTGCTCTTCGTTCTGTGAAAATGTCTTCCTGGCTAAAGTTTTCCTTGACTGATGTCCAGGTGATCTCTGGTCATGCAATTTTAAATTTATCTTAAGTAAAGATTACCTTAGAAGCTGACAGACATAATGGAGAGATGAGAAGATGCACTGAAAATCCAACTGTTTGACTAATTTTAATTTAATCCTACTCTTGTCTAACTAAACATATACCTCGGGAAAGACCACACCACCTATGAATGGTAACATACCAGCAGGATCTGACACTGATGAATTTGAAAGCTACTTTCTTACCTGCTGGAGAAGGTGTCATATATGCCAACTTTTCCATCGTCTGTTCCAAAAGCCAAGCAGCCTTCCTTAGTTGGATGCCAGGATAACTGCAAGCAAAATAGAAAGAGAGCCATAATAACACAAGCTATGGACACCTTATTTCTAAGTAACAAACAAAAGGAAAACATTGAAACTGATGAGCAAGCACCATCCCTTACACCCAGTCTTCCAACAACAGCCATTTGATTTGATCTCTCTGCTATGAGTACTAAAGTCCCTCCCTCTAACAGCTAGTGGTATAAGATAAAAGGGACTAAAATTAACATCACTGAAATGCTATTTGACATCTACATTACAAAACAGAAATGGAGAATGTGGTAGGGTGGTGAGAAAACTTTTGGCGTGAACAAGAATAACTACCATGTTTCACTGCTGCCAGCAATTTTACCAGGTTAACTTCAGGTTAAACCCAAACAACATCCAGGTTGGCTTTTGTGCATGTCAAACTTCCTAACAGAGCAAGGGCAGCCATGGATGAAGCAAGGAGGGATCACAAAGCAGGATAAAAGTGGAAAAGTAATGTAACAGCCAGCTGGACTTCAGCTGATTTTCATTAGATGTAATGCAAGCAACTAGGGTTGTGAAAAGGTCTAAAAATTCATTGCCAGATTCTAAAATGTATTGTATAACAAAAGAATCAAGTACAAAAGGAACAACTTGGCTTTATATATTTTTAGTTGGGAACAGCCTTCTTCAGAGACAGAAAAATATTCTTGCAAGAAAAAAAAGGGAGTTGGAAGAGACAATAGGAAAGAAAAGGGAATCAAAAGCATACTTACTGCTGTAACCTTGGACTTTATGCTTTGCCAGAAGGTTTTAATATCATAAATATTATTCACGGACAAAGTATTCCACACCCGGATCATACTGTCTCCAACACCAATGGCAAGACAGCCTGTGTCCACAGGGGAGAAGGCAAGACTATAGACAAATCCCCCAAGCGAGGGCATGGTCCAGCTACAGTCGAGAGTTGATAGGTCCCAACACTTCACCTGAAGAATATTTAAGGAACAAGAAATGGTTAAATGTAGTGACTGGTATGACAAGGAAAAACAAAGCATGACTGAGATGAAGAATCAAAGGGTCAAATTCAAGGCTTGACACAGTATGTGATCTGCATCTAGAGGATTACATGTCACAGACAGGGCTGCAACAGTTGGAAGACTCTAATGGAATGGACTGTGTTTTAATACTATGGTCCGCTTCTGACTTCAAAACAGGAGGCACACTGCTGCCTGTAAAAGGCAAAAGTTAAAATTTTGAAAAAATAGATGCTTTAGTTTGTACAAATAAATGATTTTAAGAAGGAAAATTAGGCCATTTTAAAATGAAACATACAGGAAAAAAAGAGATGGTAAACCCCCTTCATTAAATGCTTACCATTGAAGTCCTGAATATTATAACCATTCACGCTACCACGGTAAGAGCTTGGGCTTATAAACTAACAAACATATACACAACCTGTGCTCAGAACAAATTTTAAGCAATGATGTTACAAAATGCTATAATAAACCCACTTTAAGAAAAAATCTGTGGCCTCAAGAGGGGTATTGGTACAGCTATTTGTATGTTAATTTTGTAAATGATTCTTACATCTCTGTCCATTGAAATGGAAAAAAGGAGCTCTTTGTCTTGACGCTTCACAGAACTCAGGTTGAACACAATTCGGGAGTGATTTTGTCCTTCTGAAGATCCTAGAAGAGTCCACTTGCGTTTTCCGGATTGGGTCAAATCCCAGAGAAGCAGTTCTCCTCTGCAAAATGTAAAGTGTGTACTTAATTGTTCACTTCAAAAGAGTAACACAGGTTATATATAGACTATATCACACGTATGCATACTGTAAGTACAAGAGTAATACTGCTAGACACATCTACTACATGTGCCCATACGCTGACACACATGCGAACGCCACTTTACAAATTATATTGATAGTTAACCGCAATGAGAACTGATATCATTTTTTCCCAGTGGATGGGTAAAAACACAACTGGTACCATCAGCTGTCAATTTTCAGTTAGATTATCAGACAAACTGTAGTTTTTCAGAAGTTTGAACTCCCACTTTTAACTCTTGGCCTGTCTTCTCTCCAGTTATACCAGGAAGGAAGGAGGAAGGGGGTGTCAATGCTTCCTACCCAGTTCTTCCTTACCAATAAATGCATCTGCAATTACTGATGGTACCCAGGCTGCTGTGTGCCCTACTTACCCAAAACAGCTGGATACAATTTCTGTGGAATGACCAGGTGGCCAGTGAACAGTCAGCCAAATGCGCTCTTTAACAGCGGGATCAACGGCTCCACCTCTTCTCTTTGTGGGTGGCAACTTCAAAATCATTACACCTATGGAACCAAGAGGGATCGTCTAGCTGCGGTACATCAAAATTCTCTGACAGAAAAAGAAGTCCTGTGAATCTAAAGCTTTACATATGTTCCCCAAGCTTTAAACTATCAAGTCAGCAAATGAAGGCTGCAGTTAGAGAACTCCTCCACCATACTGATACTGTTTATCTCACATATTCATCTTACTTACTTCTGCCTCTAGTACAGCTCCATATTCGTATGGTCTGATCTTTGCTTCCTGAAGCCAGGTAACAACTTTTCTTCGTGGTTGTGTCCTGTGTCAGCTCCCCATTTGGAACTTTGCCTTCCTCTGAAGGAACTACTGAATACCATTGAAGTCATGTTATTATACTTTAAAATTCAGAGCTTTATAGAAATTATCAGAAAATATATTGGTTTGTATCAGAACCTACTTTATTGAACTTATCAGTTGCCTTTGCTTAGTTACTTACTGATTTTCTATAAGGAATTAAATTCTCTAGGACATTTATATGAGCTAAAAATTACTTCACAAACCATTAATTGCTTCTACATACCTTGGAGCTCATCTTGCCAAGCAGGTAACCTTTCTTCACCAGGCACAGGGCACCAGGCCAGACAATGTATTTCATCCTCATGGCCTCTTAGCCGATGAAGTACTTCTCTTTTCCTGCTGATATCAATTATAACCACCATTCCATCCTTGTAGCTAAAAACAGGGATTTAGATGAATGAAGAGATTGTGAGATCCTTGCAGAATAAAATCCGAGTTAATTTGTGAGGTCTTTACCAGGACTGCTACCATCGTATTACAGAGAAGCCAAATCACAAGAAGCAATGGGACTAGCAGACTTAACAGTCAACAGGAGCTCCAGTATAGCACAGGCGTACCTGCAGCTGCCTTTTTGAAAAGCGCAACAAGTACATTTGGCTTCAAGAATGACAGCAATTCATTAGTAATACAGCTTTCAGTCAAGTGTAATGAAAAAAATCCCAGTTTTAAGAAACTCTGAAGACGCAAACGAAACCTGGACCCTTACATTGTTATGGATTTTTGTGTCTTGCAGGTCTATCAGATGTTAATGTTATTTCTCATTGGTTAGAAGAAAAAAACCCAGCCACCAAAACCTCTTAAAATTAACCTTAAACTGTGTAGCAAAAGTTCATAATAAGGTTCTTGCAGAAGAATGCAAAACAAAATGTAATCAATATTTACCCAACTGCCACCAGGTTTTCATGATGAGGAGAACAAGTGAGACAAAAAATTGTCCGAGGCTCTGGGAAGAACTGCTGGCTGTCACTTCTGTTGTGCCAGTAACAAACAATGACACCTTTTTCATCACCGGATACAATCAGGTCTTTCACAAGAGGTGACCAGTGCAATGCCGAGATTGCGTTCTGAAGAAAGAGAATTGAATACATTTAAAGCTGCCTTACCACCATCTAACAGAGAGTAACAGGCAGAAACCAATCCGCGTGTACTCCCCAGCATCAGCTGAGTTTGTTCTAAAGTATTTCAGTTCTTTAGGGCTCTGGCACGATTGGTGTATTTGCTGATAGGGTGTCCTGAGTCCCAGTAACTGTCCAAATGTACGTTCTTACGTCTGTTTTGCATGGAACAGCACCTTGCTGAAACAATTTTACATGAGTCAGGTTAAGTGGCAAGGAGTACATACCATGAGCAGACCCGCTGAGCGAGGCCTGGATGGCAACAACAGCTTATTAACGTGATGCAACACCACCGCAGACCTCAGGTGACAACAAAAAGCTGCCCAGAAGCGTTCAACGGTTTTAATTCCACCGGGTTTGAGATTCCCTTTCGGTCACAGCACCATCCCCCTGCAGGACACCGCCCCCCCGCCGTGAGCTCCCTCTCCCCTGCCCCCCTACCCGCTGCAGGCCGTCCCCTGCCCCCCTGCCAGCCCCACAACTCGCTCACCAGCTTGGGCTTGTTCCGGCTCTCTTCTTCCGCGGCGCGCCCACTCCGCTTCGGGTTCATCCTGCCAGAGCTCAGGGGCTCCTCACCGCCGCCAGCGCCCGGAGCCGCCTGACCCTCCATCCTCCCACCGGCTCTGCGCCCCAGCACAGACCGCCTCTCTCACCGGGGCCGTACCCTCAAGGCCCCATAGGACCGACACGCACCACCGGGCGTCTCCCCGTCCCCTCCCAGCCGCAAACTGGAGCGGTTCCTGGTCCTGCTGCCTCGCCGCCTCCTCCTCCCAATCCGCCGCCTCACAGACGCCGAACGCCTTGGGCGCACGCGCGCCGGCCGGCCGGCGTTACCGCGCATGG
>JAVJGI010000064.1:57202603-57426766 GCA_035590275.1 Ibycter americanus | reverse complement strand
CCAAGGGCCGCGCACGCCGTCGCAAACCCGTCGCAAACGCCGCGCCTCGCCGCGCGTGCACGCAGCGCGCCTGCCGTGAAGCGCGGCGGGGAAGATGGCGGCCGGCGCGGGTAGGTGTGAGGGGAGGGAGCGGGAGTGCTGGTTTCGGAGGGCTCGTCTGCTCATTCCTCGCTCACTGTGCTGCTCCCTTTCAGGTGGTGCCTGGGTGTGCCGTCTCCTCGGCTGGGCGCGGTCGCAGAGGTGAGTCCGGCTCTGCCGCGGCCCGGGAGCAGGCGGTGGAGTACGGGCCGCCCCGCTCAGGTGGTCCCCGGCCTGGAGGCCCCGGTGGCCAGGCTCGGCCTGCTTGCTGGCTTCTGGCCCTGCCCCGGAGCTGTGCGGAAAGGTCGCGTTGTGCCTCTGTAGGTCTTTCTGGGTACTTGGAGGTTGTCGCGTGATGGAGATGTCT
This sequence comes from Ibycter americanus, assembly GCA_035590275.1. Lineage (NCBI taxonomy): Eukaryota > Metazoa > Chordata > Aves > Falconiformes > Falconidae > Ibycter > Ibycter americanus. The sequence goes on along the minus strand of JAVJGI010000064.1, from coordinate 57,426,321 downwards.
CTCTCTCTCGACCCCTTGCTATCGGGCATCCAGATTTGCCTCAGCTTTATGGTGCAGGTCACAGTAACACAGTACGTGTTGCTGCCCTCTGCGCTGTCCCCAGTCATTGCTTTTCTGTAGTTGCTGGTCTTTCCCTTCAGCGTGGAGAAACGGCAAAGTTGCGCTGAGGGAGCAGTGGTCACTGCTGACTGTATCCCTGACTTGAGAAGAAAGGGTGGTGTGGAGTCTCCAAGTGCAGAGCTTTGGTCTCTACTAGGGCCTGTGGAGGTAAATTACAGAGACCTGTGTCACTGAAGGAAGAAGAAATAGACTTATGTTGACTGTGCATTGGTTACTGCCTTGCACTTGAAAAGAGTTACATGCAAATTGTTTCACTCTGTTCTTCTAGTCTATATGTCTCCCAGTTGCTACTTATGCATGATTCTAGAAAAGTGCTGAGATGTTGCTTTACTGTTCCACTTACTTACCCATATATGAAGTACTTTTGTTTGTTGCTTGTCATTGTTTCCTTTTGCTTAAAATGTGTTTGTGTCCTGTTCTCTTAAAGCTATGATAAATAGAGTTGCTCTTCATACGAGGTTGGATTACCTTAAGATTGAGAGAATGTAAGATTCCTTAGTTTGTCACATTTATTAATGTGTTCTGCTAATACCAGGAAGACAATACTAAATTTATTACTGCTTAAGATGTTAAATTGCAAAATGATATTAACGTGCTTGTCAAATGTTTTCCTGTATTAATCGGTGATATTATGTCTGGTGATGATGAATTGTCTTGATGGCTGGAATTTTTAAGCATTGAGCAAATCAACAGGGTTTGGTAAATATCTAAAAAAATATTCCATAACATTTGAATTTGTGTATTATGCTACCCCTTACTGATAGGGTGTGAAAACATGAAGGTGTACAGTGCCCTCTTGAAACTAATCAATGTGTTCTGTTTGCCATTTGTTTTTAAGATGTTTTTCAATGTGTGGCTACCTGCACAAAGCCGTTCAAGCCTAAGTGAAACTCACAATTATCTGGTTCTGAACTTACCTGTTTCTTGTAATTGTGTGGGCGCCCAGTGTACTGCTTTAGCTAGTCAGCAGGGGGCAGAATGTAGCTTGGTATTTCTGAAACTGAGGCTAGGGATCTGACTGAAAACTGAGGGGTTTTTGCTATCAGCTGTCTTGCATCGACATGATTGCATTTTGAAAATAGTTCAGAATATCTTTCCCTTCAAATTTTATAATGTTTATGAAATGCTAATACTTTCTTGATACTCAGTCCCTTGAAAAACTGAAATAGTTTTCACTGCTAAAAATGTTGTTGGGTTGGTAAAAGTTAAATAAGCATTGGCTGGTCTTGGAAAAGATATAAATTGTTTTTGTGAGTAATGAACCCCACATAAGAACAAAGAGATGACTGTCTGTGCAATGGTCTGGGGACACTTAATGTGGAATCTCATGCTGTACCAGTGTCAGTTCTGGTTCATGGCTTGCTTTAGGAATCCTGAGGCTACTTTTTGAATTAAAAACCCTTTCAATGTAAACTGTAGAGAATGTGGACAGTTTTATTTTGTGAGTAGTCAAAAGTGTCAGTTCTCTTTATCAAGACAGGTAAGTTCACAATTTTCCAGATAAACTGGGCAGGGACAAAGAACTCTCATGTTCAGCAGTGAAGACTGGTCTTATCTTGCAGGTGGCTAGTGTCCAGTAGCCTTTTTCCTCTGTCATGCATCCACACAAGCACATCTCTGCAGAAACTTGGGAAGTGGGAGAAAAAGAACAGGATTGTTTACCCTCCACAGCTGCCTGGAGAACCTCGCAGACCAGCTGTAAGCATACACCTGTGAATTTCCATACTTGTTTATGTTTAGCAATTTCCAAACAGATTGTCTCTGGGCAATTCCACAAGGCACTAGTTTGATAGCTTATTCACTTGTTTAAGATTTTAGTCAGTTTGGCATATTTATATTGTAAAAGTTAGCATCACCTAGAATGTTTTCTATTTCTAAATTATATTGGAGCTTCAAGTTGCTTGCAGCTGATCACCTACCGAATGTGTGATGCAGACTGTAAAGGTACCATCCACTGTTTGTAGAAGTCTCTGAACTACAAGGAGATAGAAATTACCCAGGATGTATCATTATGCATTTGTTCTGTTTGTACTGACAGTAAATTAACTAGAGAACAAAATGACTGCATTGTTGCTTCTGTGCACAAACTTTTGCTAAGTAGTGGAACTAGTGGTGCCTGTTTGATGTAGGTACAATAGAGTGCACGCTCTATTCATTTCTTAAATTTATTTGCATTATAGATTCCCTGAGGTCTGATAGTGTGTCGCCTCTTGCTGTGGCCTTCCCTTAGGGAAGCTATTCAGAGGTTGTTTTCTATCCTAGCAGTTGCTTGGAACGTTTAATGTGGACCAAGACGTTCTAAAACTATGTGGGGAGGGACATGCAAGTCAGATGTGGCATGTGATTGCAGGAGTCTTTTTTTTTTTTTTTTTTTTTTCTTCGGAAGCCATTCTATATGTACTGTACAGTGGGGTTGTTTCTTCAGTCCGTTGCACAATAACTTGTGTTTTACTAAGCCATAAACTGAAGCAAAGAAACTAAAATCCTTTTCTTACCTGTATGCTTGGTGTGGGGCTTTCTAATAACTCTTCAAGACAGCTTTTGGAAAAGTCAGCATAAGTAACATTTGTCAATTTTTTAAATGCAATCATGAGAGATTAGTTTTTGATAACAGCAGGTTTATGCCTGTTTCTCCCTGTCCCCTCTTATTGATCATTTCATAACTGGGAAATACAGTTAAGTGTGAACAGAAGCAAGCCTCTAAATTTGTTGCTCATGAAAACCGTTTTTTATTGGATCACTGAAGGGACTCATCAGTGCTGCTTTCTCTACAGCAGAACCTGTGAGAATTTTAAGTTAATTCTTCACTATTTCCTTACTCTCAAGAACTGATATTTTGGAGTTCCATTTTTGTAATTGTTCTTCATTGGGAATTAATGTGTTGTGGCCCCTATTAGGCACACTGCTCAGTAAAGTGTTTGCATCTCAAAAGAATAGGGGTTTTTTGGACACATGCTTTTGTGGGCCATGAGCATTTATTGCTTCTGTGAACATCATAGCCTAGGATGTAGAAATACATACTGTGTACTGTGCTGACTAATGCAATGTATGTGAAAAATGCAGTTATCGACCAACTTGCTTATTAAATCAGTTTTTCACCTGTTCTAAAGAATGCCATCTCTTTCAAATTTTTATTGATGTTAAATTTTACTAGCTAGTTTTGGTCCCTGTTAGTACAGTAATAATGTTAAATGGGTCTCTGGAGACAGCTCTTCATACTAATCAAACTTGAAACCCTCTTCACTTCTGAAAAGCTAATTAAGTTCATTCTGGTGGTATTATTTAGTTGCTATCCCAGTAACTTGACTTGACAGCAGAGTAATATTTTGAAGACTGAATGGGCATGTCAGCCTTAGGCTGCTTCAAAAGAGGGGGAGGAGGGAAGGGAAAAAATGATGAAAAATCTTCTGATTATCCTTTTCAGGGACTTCAGTTTATAAACTAATTCTCATAAGATTGTATTAAAATTTTCTGTGTGCTAGGTGCTTTTTTCAATGCTTTCAGTTTCAAATGTCAAAAGTATGCCTGATTTGGTATGGTCATGGTATAGCAGGGGGAGTCATTTTATTCCTAGTAAGAAAATAGATTGTGGAGCAGATGTGTGTGGTGTGCTCTATTGTTGTTTTCACAGCAAAATTACTGATCCTCTAACTTTTTTTTTGCACCTAGGAAATATATCACTGTCGGAGGGAAATAAAATACAGCAAAGATAAGTTGTGGTATCTGGCAAAACTGGTAAGCAAAAAGCACTTTGAACTGTATTCATTAGAATATAATTTAATTGAATTATTTGCCGTAACAGTCTAGTTCAATCACAGTTTAATCAGCAGCTTCATAATAGAGTCCTGGGGAAGAGCGTGCATCTGTGCAGGCAAACAGTTGTTTGTAGTTTGATTTAGCTGCTTTATCCTAGTATGATCTCAAATGTGTACCCAGGATCGTATGCCGATTATACACTATGGAAGAATTTCTGTGTTGGTTTCTGCCTAGCAGGAGATGGCAAAGGGAACTGTGAAGGGCAGTAATGGGCTCTTTTTCTCTTTAAGGAAAAAAAAAAAAATTGAATGTTTTATCAAGATTTATTCAATGTTTAGCTCAGAAGTTCTGTATGTAAGATGTTGCATTGAAGAAATGGTAATTAAGGAAACGAAAGTCTTTTGATTTGCTCTTTATAATGGCAAAATAATTTAAATACTGTGTTCTGAGTAAGAGAAGGGAAGCATTTGTAATTGAGAAAAGAGTTAACTTTAGCACTTTGATTGCAGATAAAAGGAATGTCCATTGATCAGGCTCTTGCTCAGTTGGAATTTAGTGATAAAAAGGGAGCAAAGGTGATCAAAGAGGTATGTAGTAGTATTCTTTAACACTCCTAGTTTCAATAAAATTTTAAAATCAATACCTATCACCACAAGTTTGGAGACATTTCTATTTCTGTGTTTTTCTATGCTTCTATTAAGCTTGTTGGGAGCGTGTTCAAATAACATATTTTTGTAGCATTTGTGTAATGTTGTGACTTATGAATAATGTGCTGAGATCACTTGTGCTGGCTGTTTTAACTTGTAATGATAATAAATTACAGTGGGTACCCTCTGTAACAATGCTTGGTGTTAAGTTCATGGTAAATGCAGAGTCCTTGTCACTAACGGCTGCCACATCTATGTGCTTTGGTTCTTAAAACTGTTAGAGATGAAGGATATCATGGAAAGGACTGAGTTCTGTAAAGGCATGAAAGTTTTTCATACAGTGTGGTGGTTAGGAGTCTCAAATTACTCATTTTCTTGGCTGAAGCATTGATTTCTGGCGTAATAATGACAAAGAAGTATCCTATATTTGCTGAAAATATTGAATTGCTTAAGTTCATTTTGCATACCTTGGAATTTGTTTCTAGTCTCATGTCTGAGTAGGCAAAGGTCCATGGATGGACGGCTGACACATGCTGGTGGCAACCATCTTTTTCCCTCCCTTTCCTCCCCAAAAATGTAATAAAGTCCTGAAACTTTTTCAGTCTGTATGCAAAGAACGTACTTACGTAAAAGATGGTTGTCTTTCAAGAATTCTGGTCTCTATAGAATGCTTTTTCTGTAACTGACTTAAACATGCAATTTCTTCCCTGTTGTCTAGAGATAAGAGATAGCGTTTCTTAAATTCCTGCTCAGTATTTCAATTTCTTTTCCTTTGGTTACAGGTCCTGTTAGAAGCGCAGGAAATGGCAGTAAGAAATCACAATGTGGAATTCAAATCAAATTTACATATAGGTACGTTTCCTTCTTATTTTAGTGCAGAAAAATGTCATTCTACTCTACAAAAAAAGTTTTATCATTAGAATGTTTTGTTGCTTCAAATCAGCAGAAATGAATAGAGGATGGTTTCTAGTAAACTTGTGTTTACCAAAACATGAAAGGCATGTGCTTCTGACTTGCAGCACAACTGAAGTTAGTGTGGTTGCTGAGCCTTCAACCATCAGTTTGTTACAGTTGGTGTCTGACTGGTGGTGTTCTGGCATCTGCTAGATGCATTGTTTATAAGATGCATTCATCTCAAGAGTGGGATTTATGTGAACAGAAAGTCCCAAAGAGGAAGATGCTAGATAGGATTATGAAAGATTAGACAAATGAGAAGCAAACTTTTACTACGTTTTAATGTACATTAATACGTTTAACGTGAACATAGGTGCTGGAAGCTTTGTCCATGGCTAGTACTATTAGTTTTGCAGGATCAGAATCTAAACTTCTGTTAGAAACAGTATGAAAATGATATTGACACTAGAGTTTTTATTTAAAAAGGCTTTGTTATAGGTGATTACAGGATAAGCTTGTAATAACTACAACACTTTCTTGCCTAGAAAAATGTTAGAGAAATGTTTACTTGTAGGTGTTTTTAGTCCCAAAGAAAAAAATTCCCATTTTGCCAAATATGGTATAAATGTTATTAAGTTGACCTCATAAGCTTAAAGTAACCTGGATTGTAGAGCAGGTTTGATTAGAATTCTTTGGAGCCTTCCAGGCCTCTGCCATAAGAAGGTTTATCTACTAGTGCAGGACTGGATATGTAGATAATGAAAATACCCATGATGAATGCAATAAAGGGAGAAAGGAGGGAAAATGAAGTCTGTAAGACTTCTACAGGAATTCATGAGACAAACTACTGAAACGCAGTGGAATTAATACCACCTTCAGAAAGAGCTATATAATCTAGTAAGTGCTCAGTGTAGCTTCCTTTGCATTTGTGCATTTGTCCTTTACTACGTATTTATCTTTGCATGCATACTTTCTAAATTCACCTTTTTTGGTGCTCCTGAAGAGTGTTAATTCAACTCACAGAATCCTCTAGCAGTAATCCACTAAATGTAATAGAAGAAAGGTGGAGGAGAGAATCCTGAGTAGAATTAACTTTTCATATGCAGTCATGAAAAATATACTGGCAAGACAGTATTTTGATTGCAGATGTGTAGTAGTTTAGTGTTGACTGAATAGTCTTTTCTTCCCCCTGCCTTTTTCCTTCAGCTGAGTCAATAGCGGGCAAAGGCCACTATATGAAGCGGATTCGTTACCATGGCAAAGGCATGTTTGGCATCATGAAACTCGTCAGGTGCCATTACTTTGTGAAGTTGGTGGAAGGTCCTCCTCCTCCTCCAGAGCCACCAAGGACTGGTTTTGACCAAGCAAAAGAATATGTGCAGCAGCTGCGAAGCAGAACCCTTATTAATACACTGTGACAAACTTTTGTGACTATATAGGTATTTCTTGTTTGACAATGTAATTATATGAAAGAATAATTAAAATAACATTTTAGTTCTATCTTTGGTGCTGCTGGAGCTGCATGATGCAAGAATAACCATAGGGTTTTTTCTTATTTGTCAAGCCATAGGTATGGAAAAATCTTGGAAAAGCAGCAAGAGATATTACTTTTTCTGAGTTACCTGGACCACAGCATTCAAGCTCTAACCTGGACTATCAAATCTAGAATATGTGGTGCTGTTACAAAGCTTGTAAGAGGCTGTGGTTGTCCTCGCATAAGACAGTTGCATGAATTTAAGGTTGGGTTTTTTACTGTAAAAAATGCGTGCTTGATATTCACGTTGCAAGATCAAGACTTGGACTAAAATTACTAAAATTTGACATCTTAAAGTAGTTACAACGTTGGAAGAAAACAAGTAACAATAATAGCTGAGATTATTAGGGGCATCAATTTATAGTTTCTTGATCTGGGCTTTAGTGCTCTTTCTGTACAGTCGCTGTTGTGCATCTTCGGCATTGTGTCTGGGAGTGGGGAATAAGTCATTTAAACATCAGGTTTAGACAGAGTCAGTAGGTGGCAATGTTTAGTTTGTCAGAGAGGGAAGTGTTAGTGAAAACGTAAAACATGTTGAAACTCTGTTCTTGATTCTGACCATGGCATTAATAGTCTGATAGGTGCATAGAGTTCAGGCTGTTCTCTGGAAACTCAGTATGAGTAACAGGCACAATATGGAGAAAAGCTTGTCTTGGTGAAGAGTGAACTAATTATTTTACACTGTCTGGAAACAAATTGCTTTTGTAGTGTTGAGGCAAGTAAAACGCTGCTTGGATTTAATATGGAATGGCTTATTGCATATACAAATTGGGCTTTCAGTTCTGTGAAGACTCCTGTTTTTATTATTGCTTCTTTGAAGAGAAAAAGACTGAAGTCAATAGGGGGAATCTCATTCCACCCAGTCAAATTTTCAGCTCACATGGCTGGAGATCATGACCATCAGCATAAATAGAATGAATAATTGCTTGTTTATGCAAATGTCTGATATTTAGACCTTTCTTTTCCATTCTGGGAACATTAGAATGGGAGGTGGACTGCTTGCCTCATTTGGATCTTTTTACCACACCAACTAGCAGTAGCTTTTCTTACATGTGTTTACTTTGGTCAGTACTGGAATGATGGCAAAGGGACAGTTCCTGTAAGGAAACAAATTACCTTTGTCTTCATGAAGGTAGCGTACAGCTGTTTCTTTTGGCTGCCAAAGAAAGGATCTCATGATGTTAAAGAGTGTTAGGGGACTGTGAAATTACAAGAAGTACATGCATAACTCTACCATTTATGGGTGCTGCTTTGCAGTCCGTTTTTCTGCAGTGCACTTAAAGACTCATTACTTGCTGTAAAGCCACAATTTAGTAAATTTTGTCTGAAAGGTATGATCCTGATAAAACTCTCTATTTTGGTAGCCCCTGATGTGTGATTGAAGAACTGTCTGTTGTGCTATGATAAACAGCTGTGCTTTGCTGTGCCAGCTGCCTTTAAACTCTTTTGTCGTACTGAATCTTTTACATTTGTAGCAAACTTGAATGACTTAATATTTTTTTGGGTCAGTGATCTGGGAGAAGACTAAAGAATTGCAAAATAATCCAAGTTTAAGAAGCACTTGTCATCTAAGCATGTAAAACCTGGCTTCTAGATATTTTACTCCAGTACCTCTTTTTCCTGCATGCTATAGATTTTGCTTTGTATCCCTTCTGGACCTCCAGCCAATGTTGTGTCCTTATAGATATCATTGCTCTAGTTATGAATCTGCAGACAGGGAGAGAAGTGAGAATGTGACTGATGTCTTTTCCGGCTTTTTTGTGATGCACCAGGTGGCCCTGACACTCCTTTAAACAAACAGACCTGGGCCTTTAAAATTTCTCAGTCAAAAAGCAAGGTTGTTGCTTGTCATTCTCATTTCCTTTCTCAAAACACTAAGTGGGAGGACTCCATTTTGGCATGCTTTTCAGCATTCCTTTTATTCCTTAGTGCCCTTCTCTGCCTTCTTAAAGATGTGTAACCCATAGTGGATCCTTACGGTGTTGACTAAGGAAGCTCCATAGCCATGTCTGTAACAGTACAATGATGGGAGATACGGTGAGATGAGGGGCTTGTGCTGGCTTGATCCTTCCCTTTCACTGGTAAGATGGTAAGAGTGTCTGAAGTGGTTTCTGTGATAGGTGCATCAGAACATTGGTATGGGAAGCTGCCTGAACCTTTTTAAAATTTAGTAAGACCTAGTGATAAAGCTTTATACTGTCAAGGTCTATATATAAATAAAATTGGGGGGGATTGATTCTACTGTGCTTTCTTGGTAATTAGTACATCCACACTTCAGTTAGATATTTGATATGAATTCAGACAGAAAATTCCATGCTCACTACAAGAAGTCTGTAGCAGAAGATCATTTATTACTGTGATCTCCCATAAAGAGCATTCTTAAATGAGCCATCACCAGGAGGGAGGGAGGGAGGCACCTAGGCCTCTACATGATGCTAATTGTATTAGTAACGTCTGGGGGCACTGTAAACTCACTGCTTGTGTATGTGTATGCTGATGTTACGGAAACTGGAGAAGGAGCAAGTATGCGTGAAGGTGTAGTAAGGCTTCAGGGAAATCTGAAGAGAGCAGAACTGTGAGCTGTGCTCAGCAATGTGAGATTTAATTGAGGAAAACTTTAAAACCTGCTGTTGGGCTTGTTTGTAAACATTTTAAAGTACCCACTGAGAAAGGCGAAATACATTGGTCAGGCAGCCTGATGTCTTTTTGGATGTGTGGTGTGTTGTGGTGGCATGGTTTGTTCTGTTTTTTACTTTTTAAGGCAGTTACTGAGGTAGTTTGTCAAAGGTAGAGTAAGGAAAGACTCATCGATACAGGTAAGTGATCATCAGCCGTCTTTAAAAACATGGAAGATAAATGTGTTATAGCAATGATTGGACAGTTGGGGACCTCTGATTCTGGTCAGATCTGTACTGGAAATTGCCATTGTGATGTGGACTGCATCAGGACTCGAGTGGTACCTGGGCACAAACGGGCATGTTCTGCCCAGTGTTTCAGCTGTGTTGCTGTACGTGGCCTGAACTTGACTAGACCAAGGCCACGCAGTGCAAATCTTCTGATTACACAAATGGGAGCTGTATAACAGTATTGCCACCTCTGCATGGTGGAGGTGCTTGGGGAAATCCTTCAGTCGCTGAGTGAAGGAACAATAGGAATCGCTGTTTGCTTTCTGCCAGTCCCTATGAAAATCCACAGCTGGGATGCTGGAAAGTCATGTGCAAACAGAATTCTCCTTTAAGCAGAAATAAGGTTACTCCTAATATCCTCAGTGAACCACAGAAACAAAGTGTGACATTCTTCATCATATGAGTTACAGTCTTGCTGAAAATGCCCCTATTTCAAGCTTTTCAAAGAACAAGGCTTTATTGCTGAATGATGTATCCAGCTGCACTTCAGCCATGTAATTTAAGATGATTACTAATTAAATAAAATGAGAGACTGTAATAGCAATAATAATCACAGAAGTTACTGTTTGCTGGAGCCTTACCTAGGGAAAATAACTTGAAAGGAGGGGAAAGTTTCAGAAACTGACTTTTCAATACTTAGACTGAAGTAAAGAACAAGATATCTTTTGGGAGTAGTCAGCAAATGCAGAGCTAGTTTTGTATTTGCTCTACAACATCAACTCTGTCGTCTGGTTTCAAGGAAGTTGTACGCTAATACAGAGGGCAGACTGCCATTGAAGAGAACGCGCCAAGGAGAGTGTAACTTTACGTTGGGCAAATTAGGCATCCACCTCAGAGTGTTAGCTGAGGAAATTAATCTTAAAGTCTGTGTAACACACTTGAACAGGCCATTCTTGAAACTGAAGACAAAACATGGGGCAGAACATCTGAATAACTGCTCTGTGGGTGCTACTTCTGTGTATTGCACGCTAGTACGGTCATCAAGTTTTGTGTGGTAAAATGAATTTGTCCTATATAAACCTAGATTCACTCCCTTTTTCTTGCCTCCAGAAATAATGAAATGAAGGCTTAAACCACATTTGTATTCATAGGATACCTTTATTTTAAATTAGCTTGGAGCTGGGACCATTGTCAACACTGCATCAAGTCACCTGTGTCTCGGTCTAACAATATTGGAAATCTGGCCACCCCTCTGGTAGCCTGTACTAGTGCTAGGCTACTCTTCCTGGGAAAACTTGCCAAGCCCAACTTGAGCCTCCCAAGCTGTACTCTGTTGTCAGTATACTTTGTTCCATTGCCTGGTGCTACCGAGAAGCGGTTGACTATCCTGTTGTAACTCTCCTGTTGCTGTCACATCACCTTGCTAACCACCTTTTTGGCAGGAAAAACAAGCCCAGCTTCAGCCTCTCGTAAATCTAGTTCTCCAGTCCTTGTGCTGTACCCTCTCCAGTCTCCCTGTTTCTGTTGCAGTGGGGGATCTAAAACTAGATTCAATGTTCCAAGTACAGCTTCACCAGCACCAGTGAGGGGGAGATGACTTCCCTTGGTTGTCTGGCCATGCTTTTAATGGAGCCAAGTATGCAGTTAGCTGTGTCTGTGATGAGAGCATGTTGTTGGCTCACATCCAGCCTGATGTTCATGCAAGTCCCAGGTTCTTTTTAGGGTTGCTCATCAGAATTGCAGTAAGTACCTGAGGCACCTGTGTTCCAGCTCTCATTGCTTTTCTGTTTACACTAATGAGGACTCCTTTACCTCTAGGAGATTGTTTTGTTGTGTGGATGATAATTTTCTTTCCTAATAGAAAAATTGCAAAACAGTTTTCTGGCTTTTGTTATCAATCAAACTCTTAGGCTAGCTAAAAGTGGAGTAAAGGCATTTATACATGCTGTTGTGGTAAACTCCATCAATGTATGCAGCTAATAATGGTGAAATGTGTCTACATCTCGCTTATTGATTATCTTCAGAGCAAGACAAACATAGGTCTTTACTGTATGCTGGCCATGTAAATTAAAACTTTAATTAAATGAAAACAGAGTGGACCGTGAGATACACTGCACTGGGCCATTAAAGAATTTCTGTTCAAAACCAGCTCTTCTGGATGCCCCCAATTCTTTGCTTTCTTTTTTCCCCCACTTAAAATTCCCAATAGTGCATTAAGATGAACTCAATAGTTAGTAAATTTTCCCCTGTGTAGTTTACAAGCTCAAGGTTATGGGCTAGAACAAGTAGTGTCATGTTATAAATCAGGTGTAATGGAACAGTTTGAGAGAGCGCACAGAAGTCCTACTTCCCCTCACACAATGTGCGTCCTAAAACTCTGAAGGTAGAGCTGGCACAAACCCAGAAATCCCCACAAATGGCTGATTAAATCATTAATAATGAGACTTGTCCTGCTACCCTCTCACTTCTGGAGTTTTAAGTTTCCTGAATTACTCCAGTACAGTAAGGTGTAGTGGAAAATTCTTAAAAGGGCTGCAAATCAGAAAAGACAAGATTTCACCAGAAAGGGGATGTAGCTGAACCCCATTGTGGTGCAGAATGGAGGTGGAACATCTGCCTTAACTCGCATAGCTTTAGCTTTCAGCTGTTCCTTATGGTTCTGGTTTCTCTCCACAAGCTGAAAAAGTCCTTTTCTGTTTATTTCTGTTTTTCCTGAAATGTGTCACTAGTTCACCAACTCTGAATGCTGGATCATCTGAAGAACCACCTGCCTGCACAGGCAGGGGAAGGCAGTCCTGGCTTAGCAGCCAGGGTCCTCCCGGCAGGACTGGGCTCAGGGTTTTACTTGGATTATTATTGTGGCTGAAGGCTGCCTGGATGGGTTTGTAGTCTGTCAGCTCAGAGCACAGGCTGAAGCAACAGTCTGTGCTGTGACGGAGGTGCGCTGAGCTGGAGCCTGTCACGTGGTTCCTGCGAGAAAAAGACAAGCTGGAGATAATGAACCTTGAGCTGGAAAGGGTTAGTCACTGGGGTTGACTTCTACACAGACCTTACATTATGGTAGTGGAAGAACTGTTTTATAATAGTATATCCATGCGTATGCTTTAGCTTTGTTTTGTCTGCGCTGTCCGCCTGAATTGGGGAAGCTGCCCAAGATCCCTGTTGGTAGCTACATCTTAACACTGTTGCTAAGTTTCATCCTGGCTGTGGCCAGGGCCTTAGGTAAATGTAGAAATGTAGTTGCAGGCAGCTGAATGAGGGAAGACAAATGGCACCTTCTTGACCAAGATACATCTGGAGAAATTTGAGTGCGAGACAGCTCCCCCACAGAACTGTGGGAAGGGACAAAATGATATGGAACCTGGATTTACCTTGGGCTGACTGGAGTAAAGAATAAGGGTCAGAAGTCTGATGCAGTTACAATTCTTTTACAAAGTTAGTGAAAACTTCTGTCTGAGATAAAGGCAATGCCAACTAAACTCTTGGCTAACTAGCTAGAAATGTCTGGGTTTGTCTTTAGTATGTCACATTTCAAAGCAGAGATTCCCACCTGTTCTCGTCAAGTCCTAGATGTTTTGAAGATACTTCCCATTTTTCTTTTGCTCTGATTATCTGTCTCTTTAGGGGGCCCGTGCTTACTACTTTTGTGGGGATGGATGCTTGGAAACCAATTATTGTTCCATCTTCTCCATCTGTTCTGATGCTGGATATGCCTGTCTTTTTGAAGGCTTTCAGAGCGTGTGCTGGGAATGCATTTCTCTTCTTAGTGTTGAGAGATTTGTATTTTTAATGGGAATTTGTTTATCTATCACATGCTAGATTTATTCACTTGATAATCTCTCAGCAACACAGGCAATCTTCTTGTGTCCTGACCTAGCATGCAGGGATTTTATTCATTTAACAGTTTGGCTTTTGGATCAGATGGCCATTAGAGGTAAATCCTGCATTGTGCTGAGTATGCTCAACACCACCAGAACTGACAGCAGCAGTAACCTGCAGGGAGCCTGCAGCATCTTTCAGGACTGTGCTCTTAGAAGCTTTCTTTACACATGAAGTATATGAATAAGTTACTGTGTGGTGCATGTCTTTCCTTCCTAGACCATACCCTTCTTTAATATGATTTCTCACTGATAAGTGAGATTTCTTGATGAAATTTTTGTAATGACTGCCTGTGCTCGGTTAATCACTTTCAGGTCTCTTACAAGCTCTTTTCTATGTCCATCTTTTTTGATACGAAACAAAGGCATCCTTCCTTCAAGGTGTGCATCATTAAAGTTAGTTGGAAAATGAGGGGGAAAAGCACACAGAAATACTTTCATGAAGTGACACTTTACCCCACTCCAGCACAGTACAATAAATTCAGCGTCATTGTCCCCAAATGAAAGAATTAACATTTCTTTCTGTCTATAGTCTTGTTCTCTGACACATAAGCTTCCAACTTATTACTGCTTGTTTATAAGAAATACTTAATTCAGATCCTTTGTCAGACAGCATAGTATCTTTATTTCTCAAAAGTAGGTTTCAGATGTTGTGTTTGTTCCTGATAGCAATCATGGGGGCTGAAATTCTAGGTTTCAGAAGGAGGCTAATAATAAATTTTCCTGATATGGCTCCTGGGATAGCAGGGCAATAGGGGTGATGACCCAGGGGTGCGTCATATACCTGCAAGGTGAAATGCAACAGCAGCCCCAGCGGTAGACAGTTCCTTGGCACAGCTGTGACTTTGGCAAGGCAACACATTCATGGCACTGACAGCGTAAACATTTTGTGGCAACTGTGCAAAGCAGGCAGCCAATTATTTTACTAATGATTGCTTCTCAGCGCTCTCCTCCTTCATCTGCCCTAGAGAGGAAAAGTTTTTCCCCTGTATGCTATCGTCTTGGATAATGGCATAAATGGTTTCTTTCTTTAAAATGCGGTGCTAATATTGCAGTAACCTGTGTTGTGTGGGACTTGTCTATGTAATTACATTCCTCCTCTAACTTCCTTCCTTTTCCAGACTTAAATTTGTAGATCCTGTCTGTGACTGTGATAGCTGTAGCAGGGATAGTCTGAGAGCTTGCATCTCCGTTGACTCCTCTTGGAGCTGTTCAACTGCTTCGTGTTAACCAAAGTGATAACAGAGTTAATGCTTCCAGAGCGTTTCTACAAAACTCCTGGAGTCATGCACAGTGAGCACTTTGCCTAAGTGGGTGGTGACCTTCTCCTGACTCATTTGTACAGGTAGTCCAGGTTGACTCCAGTAGTTTCAACTAAGGAACATAAAAAGCAAGGTTGTGTGCCCATTAAACTTCTAGAGTGGCCAGGCCCATGGGGAAGTTTAGGACTGTAACAGTGTATATACATAAACACAAAGAGAAAATGTTTGGTGTAATGTGTGGTTATGTCAGGAACAGAGTAGTAATTCTTCTTGCTTGAAGGCATGTTCTTGATTCAGTGAGCTCAAGGTTAGTTGTGGTGCTCTAACCAGGAGTAGCATGGCTACTACTTAGGCTAGCTAAGGAATCCCAACTTAAAAAGTTATTTTTGGTTTTGGAAGCCCAGGGTTCAGCTCTTATGTTTAGTGAATCCTGCAGGTTAAATGAGCATTTAAGTTGTACTAAGTTAACTCTGTCAGTTTCTGGGTAGCAGATGCCTACTGGAAATGATTCCCAGCTTCCTTAGTAGTCATCTAGTATTATCTTCACAAAATCTTTAAAGATTTCTGGGAATTATGACCATGGCATCACTCTGACCTTAGTTATGATAAATACAAACTGAGCTCCATCCTGCTGGTATTGGATTGCCAGCAGCCTCTGAGCTACCTAGGTTAAAGCCAGCTGGAGTGTTCAGCAGTGAAAAAGCAACTTCAGATACTGTCTTCCTCCATCACATTGAAAAGGAGAGGGGTATAGCTTCCTAATTGAAGACTATCCTCTACCTCACTACTGTTGTCAGCTATAGAATCCAACACAGCACTTCCATCTAGTGACAGTGATGAAGTAGTTATTAAATGCAATAGAAATCATTCAGGCCCCCTTTGATTAAAAGCTTCACGCTTATCTCTGGCTTTCTGTGTTCTTGGAAAAGAGCTTGCCAGAAATACAGAACTAGAGAGAAATGCTCCCCTACTTTGTTATTTTGGGAGGACGGGACTTTCAAGCACATAAAGGTAGGTATTTGCATCTAAAGCAAGGGGTTGATATAATATCATCTTAATCTTGAAAGGCTAGGGTACCTCTCCTCCCCAGCTTGGGCACAGGGCCTTTGAGCAATGATCCAAGTGATCTATACTGTGTGGAAATGTCATCTTTTGGGTACTCATCATGGAATAACGCGCCAAACATTTGAGAAATTACCATTACTTTGCATATAACACATGACAGAGAAAGAGTGTGAAAAAATGTCAGGGCCCTTCTATTAGCCAGCTCTTTTGAATACAAACATAAAATATTAATTTAAATCAACTGAAAGGCATTAAAAACTTGATGTTCTCGTTGCCCCAGAAGTACTCTGCTGATAAGAAACAAATTAAAAATGCAGAGTTTTCAAATAGCAAAAATGCTGCATATTTCAAATGAAGTTGGTCTTTTTATGTGTAGCATTTTGGACTAAAAAAATAATATTAAATGCACATAAAAATGATTACTCTAAATGGTGAAGACATCAAAGTTTGCCATCAAAGTTAAATGAAAACACTTGGAAGTCTGTTTGTTTGATCTGTACATAAATAAGCTTAAAAAGAAGCCCGGGCTTTTTTACACAGCCGGAACTGGGTAGCCAGTTCAAATTCCCCTGCATCCCAGGGATTCCCAAACTAGGTTAGGTCCAAACATGGTCATTATTTTTTGTTGGTTTTTTTGTGTGTTTCTCCAGCATGCTTCTATGCTAATGCACCAGGGAAAATGTGTAAGTCACAGACTGTTGTAAAATGCTTTTGAGCTCATATGGACAGTGGACAAACTCTAGGATACTGAAATAAAAGCCTCTTTCCTCTTCTAGTTTTGGAATGAGGACATCAAAATAAAGGTAAATTGATGAGTCCTTAACCTTGTTGAAGCCAAGGCTTGAAAAGTAACTGTGGTCATCTTAGTTGTGTTTACCACCAAACATCCATTCCTGGGTTGGCCAGAAAGTGTGACTTAGGAATATGGGTCAGAGCTCTGTTAATTTGTATCAGCTAAGGATCTGCTACAGAACTGAGCCATACTAATGTTCAATTCATTTCAGTTTGCTCTTAGGAAAAAAACCCCACAAAAAACCAAACAACAAACAAACTTGATATGTGGAATCTGTAAGAAAAAATGGGACTTGACTTCTTTAGCGCCTTTCCACAAACGATCCCACCGTGCTTTACAGTGATTAACTCTTACAGGAATCTGCATGGTGCAGAGGAATTACTCTGTGCTCTGGGAGCTCTTTTGGTACAGTGCAAATGTAAGACCTTTATCTACAGAGAGCCAAGCTTCAGCTCATTTAGTTTGAGAGCTGGTAGTTGTAAGCAACTAGAAGCAAGACTTCAAAGAAAACCACCTTGGCTCCTGTGACTTCTCTTCAGTGGCCTGAACTGTTTGGGATCAACAGACTTTCAGCACTTAAGGGTGCGTGACAGTCAGTAAAAAACCATGCTCTCAATACCACTACAAATTTATCCTCCCTGATTTGGCCTCTAATCACGGCCTCTCTGAGCACGGACCTTTCACCAGTAACCTAAGCTGGAGCTGCGTGTACCTCTGTGGTCCAAAGGAAGATGTGCTGTTTTGAAGAGCAGCTTGAAAGGCCATGCTTTACCTGACACGGGAGAACGTGCTGCTGCTTCACTCTGGCCTCTGTTTGTAGCCCTGGAGTTAGATGTGTGTCCTCCCTGGGAAGGCAGGCTCTCTCAGAGGGGGTACATCTAAGTCTGTGCCTTTGGTAGATGATGACTTCAAGGCGTCTTCTGGGACTGCTGTACGAGGTCACTGCAGGGCAAGCAGCAAGGCAAGTCTTAGTGGAGGACTGGCCCTTCAAAGATTCAGTCACAGCTTCCGGGGGTGTGCGCTTCTGCCTTACAAAGGTGTTATTTTTCCCTGCTGGGGAAGTCTAAATTGTCCTTCTGCCATGTTCTCTGCCATTAAACAGTTCCACAACACATGTCCCCAGAAACAATTAATTACCTTCTTAGGGTGGGGGTTTTTTTTCCTCCTGGGAAACTTCCTCTGTCAAGTGCTAGAAAGAGAAACCTAAAGGCTCTGGATTGCTTTTCCATTTTCTTGCTATGAGTGGGAGTACAGGAAAGATGCTCTTTATGAAAACAGCTATTTTTATAGTGAGAGAAATAATAAAAACCCTCCCTTGAAATGAAAACACAGCATGCATCCTCCCGGGGTGGGAGTGGCAGGTTGCAATTTGTGATCTGCTGTGGTCTGCCCTTTGGGCAACATGCTGCTTTTTATGCGGCGAGCCCAAATTTCACTGGAGCCCTGGGAGAAGGTGGCTGTTCTTGCTAGGGTGGGTGGTAGGGATGTGATCGAACCCCCTGTTGCAACATGATGCTGAGGCTGCTGGGCTTACCTTTTCTGGAGATTTAAGTCAGTTTTTCAGGCTGCTCTCCTGATTCTTGCAGGTGTGTTTATTGTAGCTGCCACTTAACAATGGTTTATTTTAGTTTTGTGCAGGCTACTGTATTCTCCATTGCTTCCATGTAGTGCTGAGCTGAATTTCATGGGGGCCTGCAAAGCATCCCAAGGGAGAGCTGAAGGAAGGAGACTGCAGAAATGGACAGTGTTGGTGTGTCACCGCTTAAAGTAAAATCGGTCTCGGCGTAGAAGTTGATAGCAGGCTATCAGTGCACGGCAAGCTGTTTTTCAGGTATGAAATTAGCTTGGAAATCCACGTGGTTCTGCTCTGTGGACAAGAGGAAAAACTAGGAGGACTCAATGTTACCACCTTCATCTCCCTTACCTGGGAGGGCTTCTCTGCAAGTGCAATAAATCTGTTTTCCTATGAATGCAAGAGAGCTCTTGAAATAATCTCATTTCAATCCCTCTTGTTATTCTTAATGGATTCCAGGATGAGCTGGTTGCTATGTGTAGGTTTTTTACATACAAATTTGGGTTTAAACCCAGCTGAATATTCAGTCCAATTAAAAGCAAAGTCTTTGCTAAAACAAAGGCAAGGGGAACAGTGGGGAAGGCTTTCATGCAAATGAACAAAACAACAAAACCAGGACTGAATGTTTGTTATTTGTACATATTCTTAGAGGTAATTATTGTGATTTCATTTCTTAAAAACTGCCCACCTTAAGAAGAAATGATTGTATTCTAATAAGCGTTTATTAAACTTACAGTAACTGAAGTTGAATTGAATGTGAATTATTAAAATGTCTGTGAGGTGCAGGGTTGCTTTTCTTTTGCCAGGTGTCTGAGAAATAAAAACAACAGAAGAACATGCAGCAAAGCAGGAGAGTCAAAATGTAAGGCAAGAACTGGCCCTGGATCAGTCGTCCTAGCCTGGCTGGCCACTGCAGGGCAGTCCCTCCCCTGGGGTGTGGGGAAGGGGCTGCACAGCCCAAGGAAGCAATCTGACAATTTACTGGTCTCATCAACTTGTGTAAGGCTAAGGCATATTTTTCTCTTAGGGAAATAAGGGAAAATTTGGGAGGGGAATGAGAATGCCAGGAAGGTGAAAGTAATGGTGTGTTGCAGCACATGACAAAGAGGAAAGAGGGAAAAGGGGATGGTCTGGGGGGACACATAGCATCTATCTGTGTATAAGGACATGGTCTACCCTGCAATTTCCAAGTACTGAAAGGGTTTTGGCAGGGAAGTAAGAACAGAGCAAGGGAAGCCTGGAGAGCTCGATGGATTTAGCCTTATACGAGATTAATGGCTTAGCCCTTAAAATGTACAAACAAATGGAAGGAGGTTTATGTGATGGCTTTGACATATTCTGGCAGTAGATGCAATGTGAAGATGTTTCCTCCATTTGCTCTAAGCCTTTGACTTTGTCACTGTGGGAAACTCACTGTACATAAGAGAACAGAAAAGACAGGATGTGAATTTCTGTTGCAAAATATTTGTGTTGTTCTTTAGCATAGTTTACTACAGAAAGGAAGCTTATGCCTTCGCACTCTGTTATCTCCCAGACTTCCCAGCAGTGTCATGACCTGTTGACCAAGTCTGACAAATGAGGGCAAGTGTGGAAGAGAATGAAGTTTGTAGAAAATGAGTGACAGGTAGAGCAGAGAAACTATAAGCACCTGAAAGAGAAAAGCTGTGATGACCTCCAGGAGAAAGACCCTGTCCTGGTCCTAAAACTTTCAGCTGGAGTTTGCATCTTCCTAGAGCGTAAGTCCATCACTCACTTGACACAAGCCAGTAAAAAATCAAGCTACGTTTTTTCTTTTTGTGCTAATGTGGGTGAATTCTGGAGAACTATGCAACCAAAATGCCCTGAACACATGATCCATCTGATTTCAGTGGAATATCCTGTGCTTAAAATCAGTTCTCATTTGAACAGCACCTGTGCAATTGCAGTCTTTAATTTCCCTGATTCCTGGGGATTTGCTGTGTTTTGTCTAAGAGTAATATAAGTCAAACTATTCTTTAAACCCAACAACCTGCTGGGTGACAGAACACAGGTATAGTCATATACGTATTTTTGGTTGCCGGTTATTCATATGAGGTGAGGTAGGCATATGTGCCTTTTTAGCTGAGTTCCCTCCTGTGTAGTCCTGCTTCTGTCAGAGACTTCCAGTAGAAAAACATGCTTTGGCCCAGTGATGTCTGCGCATCACTGTTCTCTTCACGGTGCTCATATTCTTAACGTTTATAATTCAAACATCTTCAGAATGAAGTGACAGTTTCTCTTCTACAAAATAAAGAGCAAAATGACTTGTGTTAATTATTCCTTCTCACTTACTCGCTTACCAGGTCATATATTACTCCAAGACTTTTAGTGCCTTGGGCCAAAAAGGGTCATTACAGCATGCAGTCTAATGACCTGACCAAAAAAATACAAGTGAGGGAGAATGAGTCCTTCTCTGCTGAGCTCTCTGAAGTCATTAATGGATGCCTTGGGAATTCTACAAAGCAACAGCTCGGAAAACAAACAGAATTGTTCAGTGTTGGATATCACTCTCGTGACATCTATGCTATTACAAAGATTTACAGCTGGAATAATTCGATCTGGGTTTTTCTCTTTCCCCCATTGACTCACATGTTGGAAGGCGGTCAGACCCTGAGAGTTGGGTTTTGCATAATTGAAGCACCAGAACATATTAAGTGGAACGACTAATGGGGACGAAGCTTTTCCCTTCCTTCCAGACTGGGTTATCAATTATGAATTAGTGGCAATCTAAGATCAAAGGGGTACCATTTTTGCAGCTGAATTTGAGGATTTTGGAACTGAACTGATGAGATGCAGTTAATGACTCATTTCAGGAAGGCAGGAACAAGAAGTAACTGGCAGGGGTGGAGTTAAGTGCTTTAATATGTTTCTGAACATGAACATGCATTTTCAAATGTAAAACTGGATGCTGAGATCAAGTTATTCATACAAAATGATGCTGTTAGTTCCCCTTATGGGGCACGGGAGATGGGAATTGGATCTGTAGCATTTTTCTTAATGCTGTATGTGATCTACATGCTATAGAAACATGTTAGGGTTACCATATACTTGCTACACAAAAGGTTGGTTTGCATTAATAGAACAAGTTCCATTGCTGCGAAGAAAATACATCTCTTGGGCAAGAACAGTTCAACACATGCTTAAAACAAAAAATTATATGAGGTTTTTAATTTCAAGGTGGCTACAGCCTAATGGAGGGACATTCAAAAGAGCAGTCCAAGGCAGGACTTCGCTACACGCTCCCTGAGGCAGCAAACAATAAAGCAGTTTATGATTCAAGATAGTAGATGGTGCCACAAAGATCTCAGAAGCCTTAGGGAACAAATTGTAATCTGCTGTGAATTCTGCAAGGAAAGTGCATGAACGCTCAACGAAGTGGACAGGTGCATTGGGTGCCTATTGTTTAAAAGCCTTTTTCTCCTTGAAATATTCTGGTTCTGAGTAAGGGGGAACCTGGGTCAGACCAGGTGAAAAGGTGTTTGTGATTAGGGGCTGAGAGCTTGCCCGCACAGCTGCCCTGCGTTGTGGAGGTGATGGGCTCTGCGGGGGTGGGAAGCTGGGCAGCTGAGGCTGCAGTTACCCGCGGGGCTTGGCAGGGAGAAGGCACCAGCCATGGTGCTTCCCAGCAGCTAGAGAAGGGGAATTTCTTAACCCTGAGGCTTGAAGGCAGCGGGAGCCTGCAAAGAAGCTTCCCAAGGAGTCCTGGTAAAAGTGAACGACTGATGTAATAATATCCCTGCATTCCCAGGGGAAAATACTCGGGAGGGTGAGCGAGGCTGGGTGAGAGGAGGGGGCTGGTGTGGGGCTGCTGCTGGGCTCTGGGACCAGCTGGGGTGTGTGTGATGCTTCTGTGGCTGCCCAGCATCTCTGTTTTGGCACTGTGACTGGCTATCTGCTCTTGCTTCAAAAATACAACAGAAAAAGTCAATTATATTGCATGCTTTTAAGTAAAATATTTTTTTTCTGGCCTCAAGGTCATAATTTTTAATAGGATGTTAGATAAATTTCATGCTACATGCTACTTACTTTGTTTGGGTAATGCCTCATAAGTAGGAGTTTAGATTAAGTTAATTTTAATTGTTTCTTATTTTGTTTGGATAATGCCTCATAGTAAGACTTTTGAAATTGATGTGAACCTACTACTAAATTATAATGGAGCAATTATGAAAATAATGAATTTATTATCACAACTGCTATTGGAATAAGAAGGAGGGAGATTCTAATGAACCGACTCACCTTTGCTGATAGAAGAAAATGTGTGTTTGGAGTACTAAATTTTATATTCAAACAGTTTCATATTTGGGGAGAAAGTTTCAGAACTTCACACTTACCTGAAATATGAAATGAACATTTACTTGGGACCAAAAAACCCTTTTCTAATTGAGCTGAATGCAGAGACCAAACTCATAGAACCTTCTTCAGCTTTTATTCAGAAATTGTTTTATTTTTCTTTTGTCTTGAGGACTTCAAACACTTTTTTTAGGTTTTGTAATGAAAAATGTATGGATTTTTTTTCTCCCCCCTCCACGTTTCATTGGTAAGGTGTGTCCTGTTCTGAGTTGCACAAGGCTTAATTGTTGTGTCTGGCTGTAATGATGATCACCTGGAGATGAGAGCGTTTCCCTCTACAAAACAGCAAGGAATCTGTTTAAATCAGTGGTTTAAATGATTCTTTTTGTTCCTCTGTGTCTGTGTCTGCATTTGTTCATGTTTCTCCAAGGGCTTGTTTACTTCCTGATACTAATTTTATTCAAATATCTGATAATTTGTGAACCTTTGTGATGCACAATATAAGGTGTGACCTAGGCATGGTCTTTTAGAAAATCAATGTGGAACAGCTGTTACGGGGCGAATACTCAGCCCTTGTTTAAAACTCTGGGCTAGGCTTGTCCTTGATGACTGTCTTCAGACCACAGCGTAAATTGTTTCTCTAAAGGATCCTCTTGTGGCAGCAGAGCTCCTGCTTGGGGAGTCACTCTCCATCTGGAGCGGTGTGCTGGGAAGGGGGCCAGGGTAACTTTGCTGTGGTGTTGATGCGTTATCTGGTGGTTTAAGTCTGCTCCAGGAATGGGCAGCTCTGCCCTCGCGCCTCTGCTGTGCCAGCACTTCAGCCCTTTGGATCCAGCTAGTTAGAGGCAGGTGTGGAGATGGGGAACCTCTAGCTCGGGGGATCTTGTTTGAGAAGAAGGGAAGGAGATCTCTGTGGTACCTGGGTTTTCACAAGCCTGCCTGGGCTCCTTGCTTTGAGTGTCGTGGGTGGAAGCGGAGCATCTTGCCCCTTAGGAAGAGGGAGCCGGCTAATGCAGACAGGTCAGTCAGACAGTCCCTTTCAGGCCCATCTGGAAGGCTGCTAGCTGCTTACCTCCTGGCAGTATGTGTAATCCTTAATGCTTTTGTAAAGGGTCCTCTTAGTGGTGTTTGGGCTTTGATCCTAGCTGCAGGCTCCCTGCGTGGAGAGAGCCCTGTGATCCTCTGTGCTGCTGCCCTTGCCCAGCCTGGGCTGGAGGCAGAGGGATGCTGTTCTTTACAGGGCCTGATCCAGGGGCTTCTGGAGGTGAAAACATGTCTTTGCAAAGCTGTCACCCTCAGTGGGCAGCAGGATTGGGGGTTGGCCTGGGGAGTTAAACCCCATTCTTATCTCTGCTATCTCTGTACGGCTCTGCATCCTCTGGGCTCTTCCCTTGTGCTGCCAGAACATGCAACAATTTCATCCCCTGAAGCATGCCAGTGATGTGAGCGGGTAGGTCCTATCCCCTCTGCTTGCTGTTTGTTTTATTTGGTGTGTTGTTAACCTTTACTCAGTGCACTTATTTACTTCAGGTTTTAATAGTGTGATAAGGTCACAACAAATTTAGTGGGAGGCATTTTAAGCACTTGCAGCAATAAATCACAGTGTACATCACCCTTCTGCAGTTTATCCAGAACCAGAGAAATCCAATTTGGTCCATAATATGAAGGCCAAATAAAGCCAGGTATCATAGTGAGAAAGCTTTGACGTATGGCTCTGAAAGAACCTGCACACTTCTCCTCAATAAATTAACAGCTATTTTGCAGAGCTGACAAGTAGCTGATATTCTTGGAACCAGTCCCATTTGTGACTTCCCACCCCCCCCTTCCATTGCATTGTCTTGATCTTTCCCTTTAGAAAATCCAAAGAGAAGAAAAAGCGGCGTGTTCTCTAATGTAGGTTTTAAAACACTGGTGGTATGGACACATCTCACAAGTGCAATGAACTTGCTGGTAGCGCATGAAACCCTAAAACCTCAGGGACTCATTTCTGCAGGAATATGTTCTTATCTATTCCTTTATACACTGAATTTTTTTTTTTTCCTTAGACAAGACAGCCTTTGCAGGTAGGATCAAACCAGCCTGCAGGTCATCCTAAGAGCTGCAAAGTCCTGGAGACCAGAAATGCACAGTAGCAAGCTCTATTCAAGAGCCGTAGATAAAGCACAAGGGAATGTGTCATGAGCCACTAAACTGTGCTGGCCAGGGAATGAATGGGCTTGATAAACTGGCATATATATCCTGCTTTAATTCCTGTTGGTTTATGGCCCCTGCAGTACCCCAGGAGCCCTGCTGGTTGTCTGACCTTACCTTTGCCTTTAGTCCAGCAAAATTGAAAGGGTGTTTGAGAGAGGAGGGAAGAGGGGGAGGAAGGGATTAGTTGCAGGCAGCAGTGTTGGACTCCTGAACTCTCTAAATGACCCAAAAGGAGATTGATTTTACTGATGTGTAAAGCCTAGCAACCACCTGGGTTTTAAGCTAACATTAAAAATTAAATGCCAGTTTCCATGTTATTAAAGGTGGAATAAAAAATGTTGCACCTTACCACATTCAGAGCAAGGAAAAGGTGGAGACTTTGTAGAGCTCAGCAATGCCACCACTGTGAAGTGCAAAAGCAGTGTGAGGAGGAAGGATGACCGTCTCCTCGGGTTTCTCCTTCATCTGGGTAGTGAGAGAAGAAAAAGCACTCTGAGTGAGAGACAGTGCTGTGATGTCTGCCAAACTTGCCAGAGAGCAGTGTCTGGCTGGGCTGTGTGAGCAGCATACCTGATGGATGCTCAAGCACAGCCTCCATGAAAATAGGCAAGTCAGGTTTTGCCAGGCACTGCTGCCTCTCGCTCAGTGTCAAATAATGCCTGCAAGAGCAGCGCCCTGCACGATAGATTAAAAAGCAGCAAGAGCTCGTCAAAATCTGAATACATCTTTTTTAGGTAAATAAAGCCTTGCCATTATGGAAGCATGGAGCGACTGGCTGGATTTTTGTGGGGGCTGTGGGTGAGGCAGGTTCCCCTCTCACCACAACAGAGGGTGTTTTGGGTACATGCAACCATTGCTGGTTCTGCCATTGTAATTTTGAGTTCTTGCCTGATGTCTTTCTGAAGACCGCAGCTCCTAGAAATGCCTGATTTGTTTGTTTTTGAAGGCATGAGCCTCCTACCTTCATCTGCATAGGTGGGTCATGAATATTGACCTGTCTGCCTCAGGCTGGGAGGAAAGCCAAATATTTTTTTGTCATCAAACCCTAGGACTTTTATCTAAGCACATGTACTTTTGGAGCAGTGGGGCTGAGAATACCAAAGGGATGAACAGCTGATGCGCCGGACCTGTGTAACCTGATGGAGGTCCCTATGATACAACACGAAAGCGGTCAGTCCCTGCTGTGAAACTTGGGGAACCGAGGTTTAAATACACTGCACGTGCCCTTGCTGCAACCTACCATAGGTGCAAACTCCATAGCTGTCACTGGCAAAGAATGGAAGAGAGCAACAGTCACTGGGAAATGGGGCACTTGCCTTTAAACGGGGTCTGTGGAACCCAAAGCACCAGAGACCATCACTCTGCCTGGACTGAAAGCTGCAGCTCCAGAGAATTTTGTATGCAGAATAGTCTCTCTTGGTCTTTAATGCCTAACTGTTCAGATCATCCCCTTTTAATTTTTTGCTGACTAACTACATCCATAACTTCTTTGCACTAGTAAAAATCTACTTAATGCACAGCCATGTTGTAAAGTCAAGCTGCAGTTCCAACATGCCTAATCCTAAAAGAAGCATTTGTTCAAAAAAGATCCATTTCCCTAGGAAATGCGCTTTGATTTGTGAAACAGAAAATGTATTCATTTAACTGAGCCATTCATGTGACAGGTCACTATTTCACCCTTTTGTTGCAGTAAAAGTTTATTCTTTTAATAGGTTTATTGCTTTTCGGTTATTCGTTTCCAAAGGACTCACTTGAGTGCTGCAGCTCTGATCTGGAGTACAGAAAATTAATTCTTTTTATGGTAGTCTGTTCCTTTCACATGTCCTCATTTTAAGTGCAGCTCAACTGTATTACAAATAACAGTATGTGGTCCTAGAGGGAGTACCAAGCCTCTAATTTAATATTGTACCAGAGGCCTTATAATGTCAGCGCTGCCGAATCGAGCTTTTTTCTTTTGAGCCCTTCTCTGTGTCCCAAGGGGAGTTGCGAGATACCAGGCTGGCTGTTGTCAACGTGCGTGGATGCTGCTGGGGGTGTGCGTGTTTATTCTTCTGGTTTGGGATTTTCTGGTCCTGAGCCTCATGAATAGAAAGGAATGTGCAGAAAGAACACTTATCTCAAGACTGGGATTGGGGGGATTGGACTAGATGACCTTTAAAGGTCCCTTCCAACCCAAACTATTCTATGTCTGTAATACATAGGAAAGCACTGTGCGCAAAAATAGTCTGTTACTGCCAGGGTTTCATAGCGAGATACTCTGCTGTAAAGGCACCAGAACCCATGGAGATGTCCTGAACTCCCTCCGCTGACGTGCAGACACAGCAGGCTTCACCAGGTGCCTTGGGAGAGGATGCCTGCGTTTCCAAGGCCAGCCTTGGGGATGGTGCTGTGCGTGCCGTTCCCTTTGCATCTACTCCTCCAGTCAGTGCTTTGACAGGGTTTGAGGGATAAAAATTTACAAATCTTGGTTTGGTACCTGTAGAACAGATTCAAATGGAAATGACAGTCTTATCAGTTATAACAGAAAATGACCTGTGTTTGAGAGCGGGGTTAAAACCACTCAGCACCTTGCAGTGACACTAGAATCCACCATTTCATTCACCTCTAGGATGATGCAAAGCTCTGGAGAGCTCTTCCTTACCTCTTCATTTTTTGCAGAACTATTCCACCTTCACTTCCTAACTTCCTTCTCCTCCTCCTCCGGCTAATTTTCTCTGGGTAGGTTTCCTCCCTATCACTGACAGACGACGTCCTAGGTCTGGTGCATCCTTTCTGGAGAAAGGAGTCGAACTCATTCTCCTTATTCTCCGTGCTCTTTAAAGCTGGGCATGGTTCAGCAGGACTCAACCATTTTGCCATAAAGAGTCAATCCCAAATTTCAAAGTGCATCTTTACTGTTGAGTTTCATGCTCTACAGACTGAAGTGCCTGTCAGGATTTCTTGTGAGCTGTGGGGATGAGATGATGCTCTCCACCTTGCTTCAGCATGCTGACAAGGCACTGAACATTAAATGCTGACTGTCTCAATTTCATTTTGCTTGTGTCGTGTCAGTATCTCATCCTGTGTGTGATCAGAGCCACCGTTTATTTTGCAGGACTGGATTTTGTATGTCCCTACAGTGATCAGTGGTTTGGTCTGCAGGAAAAAAAATGATCTGGGCAGCCAAGGTGGAGGGCAAGAAACAAAAATATGTGCCCTTCTTGGTAGGAAATTTGAGGCAGAGAGAAAAGAGGAGCAGCCTTCCCTAGGGAGCTTGCCACAAGCCCTAGCGATGACGTTGGTGGCAAGTGCAGGAAGCAGGTGTGATGCTCCTGGGTGCAGGTCTGTGACTTTTCCCTGGGCTGGGGGGGAGTGGAAAATTGAATTTATCTGTCTGGACAGTGCAGGCTTACTTTTGAAACAACTATTTATTAGTATTTACTCTGGTACTATTTCTGCATTGTCAGCACTCAAATTCCCAGACTGTTGATGCAGAATGCGAATGCCCTGTTCCTGATTGCGGGGCTGGTGGTCAGGGGCTGGGGAGCTTCCACTGGGGGTGATGCTCAGTGAAGGAGAGGAATGGCACAGTTTTGGGATGTCATTCGTAATTGTAATTGTTACCTTGCTTTGAAAGACTTTGTGAAAGTGTGGACATATGGACTCCCTCAGCGTTCAGTTGTTTTCAAGAGGCATATTGTGAGTGGGTGGGTGGTTGAGAGGGTAGAAATAAAGAAACCAGAAGTGTCCTAAGTGGTGAATCACTTTTGGTTTTCCCGTTAACAGAAGGTCTCCCTTTCAAGGTGACACTATTAATTGGGACCTTTATGATCTCTTACATCATAGGGGAAAGTGAAAAGTTCTCAGCAATCATGTGTGGCCCTGCAGACAGCTTCCGTCTGCAAAACGGAGCATTTTCCATCAAAAAGTAATTAAATTAGCCCAGATTCCATAAGTAACGCAACTAGATCTCCCTGGTACCTCCCAAGAGAAGCATGTTCTAAGTCAAGTGCACCCAGAGACCATATTTGGAAATAAGGCAATTATTAGTTTAATTCAGTCATCAAACTAATTTTACAGAAGCAGAGCACGCCAGTCACTGGAAGAGGTGGCAGCGGTGTGTAGCGCACACAGAGCCCTGCTCCGGCTCCACGGGGACTGTGGTGGGGGCAGAGAGAGGACAGACGGACCGACCACGCTGTCTGACCGCTGGCAGTGCCCAGACCGCCCTCAGCTAGAAGCAGCCCAAGAGTCTGTTCTCCCCATGCTTTTCTAGCTGGGGTTTGTATTGTGTGCTGAGCACAACAGCATTAAGAGACGTAATGGAAGGGCAACCTCCTCCCGTGCTGTATCGCATGAGCTCCAGAGAGCACGGGGAGGTTAAGACCAGGAGCTGGTCAGGGCTCCTCGACAGCAACTCGCTCATCAGCCACTGCAGAGAAGTAGTCGTGACACCTAAATTAAAGTCTGATAGTAGACAGTTTGACTACAGCCCTAAGCACCGCCATGAAATGCATTAAGTGACCTGTCACGTGCAGTTTGGCGTTTCGCTCGTCCTCTGCCCTGCAGACAGCTGTGTGCACGGGGAGTTATTTGTAGTGGTAGAAATACACCCCTCTGTCTGCTGGAGAAAGCAAGCTGGGGTGTGGAGGTAGTTACAGCAGAAAGTTTAGTGATGGGCCTTTAATTACACAAAAAACTGCTTTACTTCATGGGCTCTGACCAGGTCCTGAGAAGACACCGTCTCCTGTGCCGAACACCACAAAATAAATGTGCTTTGCTTAAAGCTTGTGGCTGTTCCACCAAACCCAGTGTGACTGCTAATGTAGTTGCAGATGGTGCGGGCTTGCACATGCCTTGGTCTTTAACCACTTGCTTGCCAGAACTCCTGGTAAAGCCATGCATGCGTGAGGTGTGCTTGCTTCCTTGTGTTTTTTAAAGTTTGTTCACTCTAGAACTCAAATATGACTTTAAAACACGATCACAGATACTCTGCTGACCCCAGCAGGGTTTCCATCTTCCTGCAAAAGAGTGACAGCCTGACAGGTGCAAAAAGTACTGGTGTAAGTAAAAGATGTTCTCTAATTATTTAAAATCATTATAAATATTTTGGCTCTCAAATTACTAGAATAAGGGGAGACCGTGCTCCCTGCAGTTGTCAAACTTCCTGTAGTGCAGAGAGGTTCTCTTCCAGCTAAAGTATCCCTGGATTAGCTGCTTGCTTCGTTAGAGAGAACCTGTACAGTCATCCTTGGAGACTTTTTGGCAGGTACAGAACCACATGTATGCAAATCTTTTCCTTTTATATTTTTCCTGGCTTGTTCTGCATCTCACTCTTTTATAGGAATTAGAACTGGATTTAAACATTTCCATTTTGGTGTCAATATCAACTGCATTGCCTTCCTAAAAACGTGCCTTTTCTGGGGTCTTTGGGAGCACTCGTGTTTCCTTGCACCAGTGGATGTGCTTGTTCCATCTATACTCAGCTTGTCCTTAAACTTGATAGATTTCTTGAGTTCCCTTACCTGCTGATGGGCTGTCTCTATTTGATGCCTGAATTTTTTACAGTTGCTTTCCAGAAGGCATTTTGTTTTCTGCCTAGCACTTGCAGCTGTATTTTAACATTGATACGAGGTTCAAGTACTAGTGATATTGTTTCAGTCTGTCCAGTGTTGATTCCCTCTCCGCCCCCACAAAGCGATTGCTTTGACTGACCTTCACTCTCATTATATTTATGCCTCTATACAGGTTTCTCTGTATGGTATGGTTGCTGGGTTAGCTGCTCGAAATGCTTTCTGCCATGATGGTGTTTCTGGATATCTGAGCTCTAAAGATTAGACATACATATGTGTAGGTCTACCTGACTTGCTCCTTTTGCCAGGCTCTTCACCTTGTTTGTAGCTACTTGGAGGAACAGCACAGTAGCTCCGTGTCACGGGCCAACTCTAGGTCTCATAGGTGTCTCTCGGGCTGCTGCGGGGTTCTGCTGCACCTCTCTGGCTTTCCTTTCTCTCTCCTCTCTCTGACAGGGCTAGCGAGCAATATAGATCCAGGCAGAAAAACTGTGTCTGGCCGTTCACTCTTATGGTATGCTTCACATCTGAACACTGAGGTATGCTTCACAGCAGGGAAGAAACTGTCAGCCTCTTCGTGTTAATGTTATGGGAGGCTTTGCACAATAAACTGACCATTACAAGAGAATTATTTATCAAGCAGCTGGAATTCTCCTTTATTGCAAGGAATCTTATGCAGCATGCAAGTCCTGAAAGTTAGGTGTAATTGGATGACTCTAGGTTTTGCATAGGTTTTCTGTCTGACTTAATTATACTCTTTTTGTGATGAAAATATCTGCTTTAAGAAACAGTGCCACCTGAATCTGTTTTGCCTGATATTTGACAGTTGAGGGGTTTCTTTTTGCTGGTACGCATGGATACCTCAGGCAAAGTGACTTGGGATCTTTGGGTGATGGACAAAAATAAACTTCTCTTGTTTTGAATATTTATAATTGGTTGAAGTAAAAGAAACCCAGCACTACAGGCTTTCCTTCACTGCTTCGTGCATCAGAGAAAGTCTCAGATCCAGGCCTGTAGTCAGAGCTGTGATACCGTGACCTCAGTGCATTTGAAACTGAGTTGGGTAGTGGGGTAGTCTTTCCTGTCCAGCACCTCAATCCAAGCTTGACGTGAAATAAGACAGGAGGGAGCACTTGGACGTAAATATTCAGTGCTCCATGTGGGGTGTTTAGCCATCCACATGATTGCCATTAATGGTAATGATGGTTGTGAAGCTACATTCTCATGCATCAGGTTGCACAATTACCTCTTTGGTGCTATTAGAGCATCTCTTGAGGTTTCCTCTTTACTTTTTGCTATCAGCCAGAGCACCTGCCTCTCCTCCAGAACCTCCCATGGGATCCGCTTCACCAGTCTCTTGTAACAGGTCTCATTATCTGGGGTGTTTCATCAGTATTTACCTTAAGGAGAAGATCTAAATAATCCTGCTGAGGCACAATAATAAAAACTGGAAAGGGCAATAAAAAATAACTATTATACAGTTTATTCTTTGGTACCCAATACACAAAGCAAAGCCCTGTCAGGTTCACTGACATCCTCCACATGAGTCCTAAGTGACCACTTCTGTATCTGTAGGAACAGTTTCTACCGACAGTTTAGTTACCCACATTCAATTTGGTCACTTCAGCAGCAGGAACTGGTGGGGACTGCCAGGCTGTCCACCCAGGGGGGTTAATCTGTGCATCTGAGGTGATGAGTGATGTCCATCAATTGATCTGCGCACAGCAGGAGCTGCGTAGGGGCATCTCTAGTGGAAGGTGTCCCTGCCCATGGCAGAGGGGTTGAACTAGATGATCTTTAACATTCCTTTCCAGCCCAAGTCATTCTGTGATCTCCAGCACTGTCCACAATTCCCACTCTTGTAGCAGTCGGTGGCTTTGTTGTGGTCTGTTGCTTCCAGATTGTTCCATTGCCTCTGGGCACAGATTAGCTGAGGAGTTCCAGCACCACCCAGGGCAGTGATGGTCCAGTGCACACAGACAGTTATGTCCCTGTTGCTGCTTGAGTTTCTTGCTTAAATGCCAATTCTCACTTAAATGCCACAGAACTTGCCACAGACACCAACTTAGGTTCTGGTTTTCATGTCTGTTAGGAAAGTGCAGGGAGTTTGTGGCGTGCCTGCCTGTGAGGTTACAGCACCAGGCAGAAACCCCTTTGCTTGCCTGAAAGGCTGTAAAATAATGTGATGCCCTCCTGTTGCCTGACACTTTGGCTCAGTATGATTTTTTTTTTTTTTTCTTTTCTGGGTGAATAAACCTGTGTTGAACTTGATTATCAGCAACTAGTTGGTTTCAGGTCTTTGCCAAGTATCCCCGTTAAATTCATCGCTCATTCATGCCGTTAGTCACTGCACCCATGTAAGACTAACCTGTGGCTCCTGGCAGTCACATAACCAAGCCTTGTGCAGGGGGAGCTGCCGAACTGAATATGGATGGCAGATGATGATGCCTCGCTGCTTCTTTGCATTCCTGATCAGACCTCAGCCACTTGCATTCCTTTTAAGTGAGTTTTAATACAGTGGTGCCCGCACGGGCTCTGATCAAAGAGTAGAGTCACGGTGCTGTGGTGAGACAGATCATAGAAAGCATATTCCATGGTTTCACATACGTTTTTTTTTTTTACTGTTGTTTTTCCCTTTTGCTGATTCTTTTCTGTTAGCCAGCACCAACGTGACAAGGTGTGGCGCTTCAGTGCTGCTAACAGTGTTTGATGTTCTGACCTTGCTGGTCTCACTGGGCCGTATCAGTGTTGCATCAGAAGCCACCTGGCATAGCAGAGCTGCGGTGACCCACGGACCCATCCATAGCTGTAGGTGATGCTTTGTGTTCCCACAGTTGAGCAGTGAGCCAAGGAGTCAGCTTGGTTCACGTAAGCTTTGCTTTACCAGGTGATTTCTTCAGGGCCATTTAAGTCAGCCTTATTTTTGTTTTAACTTGTTGGTCAGACTCAGCATGACCACGACAGTCAGATAACCTGGTCCTTCTAGGTGTGCTCGGACGGTGCTGAACACATTTGTGCTGCATCCAGAGCTTGGACCACAGGTATGATCCACTTCAGCATTGAGTTTCTGTTTTGTTACAGATACGTTCTTCAGTTTAGCTCTAGGTGTGGTGAGAGAGAGCCTGTCTCTACAAAACTATGGCACTGGAAAGGGACTTTTGCTTTTGGGATGTCCAGGCCAGCTTCATGCTGGCTGTGCTCTGCTCCACAGCATTGGGGCGAAACCATCTTTGGTGCAGT
This sequence comes from Ibycter americanus, assembly GCA_035590275.1. NCBI lineage: Eukaryota > Metazoa > Chordata > Aves > Falconiformes > Falconidae > Ibycter > Ibycter americanus. Next base: position 57,392,660 of record JAVJGI010000064.1, on the reverse strand, counting down.
GTGTGAAACCCATTGGTGGTGCACCATGAAGGGATCTGACCCCAGCTGCAGTTTTCTTGCCCTCTTAAGCGTGTTTACTTAGCTTTGCCAAAAAGATGGTGCGCGAAAATTGCTTTTATTACCAGAAAAAGAAATTTGCAATAAAACCTGTCTCCTTGGGTGCACTAATTCTATTTTACGAAGAAAGAACATATTGTTTTAATTAATCATATGAAAGCAAAATTAGCATGATTATGTGAAAGGTGCTGTAAATCATTCTGATCCACATCATTGAACAAAGAGCACTTAGTTATTCCAGAGTTGTTAAAGATTTTATCTACTCAAGTGAAAATTCAATTAGCACAAACCAGTCTCATATAAAACTAAGGATTCTGACTGCAGGACAAACTTTGTGTGTGAATACTACCTTGTGCCAGTTTGATAAATTACTGTAATTAACTGTATCCCACGCAAGCTAAACAAAATTTACAGGAATGTTGTTGTACAAAAGGAATATCTTCTCTCTCATTCTTAGGTAGAAATTCAAATAGTCTCCATAATATTGTTCTGAACATCCTACTCTACATCAAGGTAGAAAAAAACATTACTGCCAACAAATGCAGACAGCTCTGAAACTCATTGTTTTGGGTTTTATTCCCCTCCTGCTGCATTAGAAACAGGCACTGCACTTAACATGTTTCAATTAAGCAACTTGAATTCAATTAGTTAACCCAAGACATTAGTAGTGATAGACAAAGAAAGAAATGAGATTGCTTAGAAAAAGAGCTGTATTCCTATTCTTGGTCTAGCAGGGAGACTTGCAGAGGTGTTAAAGAAAGAGGCAGAAATGATGGATATGGCAAGTTATGCCAGAAGGCATCATCTTAATGGAAAAATAACTATACAAATAAATGGGTTTGTTCTTGGACGCGTCTTTTCTCACCTGTAATTATATTTGTTGGGTTTTGGCTGAACTCTCCTCCTGTAAGGAAGAACCGCTGTCAGAGTCTGCAGGGTCAGGCTCTTTGCTGGTGTGTGGATGCAGTGACATGCTGATACTGTTGTCTGGTTTGAGGCTGGCTTCTGCTTTACTGTCAGCCTGTGCTGCTCTTTTTGTCTTGCAAAACACCTTATCAAGCAAATAGTAGTGTCCTGTTCTAGTGAGAGTAGTCAAGCAGGGACAAGTGGCAGTTTTCAGTGTTTTTGATATTCCAGGGAGGGTTTTCTGACTTCTGTGTAGATGGAGTTAGGCAGAATATGTGGTGTCCCATAGCCAGACATAACTGTGTTTGGGGAAGATTATAATTTATTATATTATCATTTATTACTGAAGATTCTACCCTGGACAAACCCCAAAGATATTGTAGAACAGTTTGCTTTGGACTGGACCATGTGTATCAAGGCAGGCAGTTTTTCAGGGTCTTGAATGCACTTGCTACGTGTTCTTGTTGGAAATGTGGTTGTTCAAGGTACAGTCAGGCAGTGTCCGTTGTCCTTTCTTCATTTTGTCTCAAGCAGCTTTTCCCACAGAGAAATGGGAAAAAGCACAATAAAAATTTGCAGTCTGAAGGAAGAAAGGCAGAATGAAACCCCCACCTTTCTCTGGATGCTTGGATGTGAAACGTGTCCCCTCTCTTCTTTCAGTGGTTTGCTTTGGTTGGATTTTTTGGGTAGTTCTAACTGCCTTTCAAATTTAACTTAATTGTCCAAATTTGGATGTGGACATAGCTCTGTTTGCCAAAAGTGTCATATATTAAGGGTCTTGGCCTCTGCAGCAGTAGCATACCAGACTGTCTGACTTACGGGATCTCTTGCTTTTTGGACTGAAAACAAAAAAACCTGCATGCAAGTAAGCCTTGAATTGTAGAATGGACTGGTGTGTGTGTCCCTGCGCTCCTAACGCTGCAACTAAACCTTATGGCTGATCTTGGCATGTATGTTAATCAAAGAGTAAGCTTTCTGAATCGGAGCCCTGCGCCCCATACCCACAGTACTGATCACCCCTGTTTGATTCAGAGCAGGGGAAAAAACCTGATGAACTGCAGAACTGCTGGCACTGCTTTCTGCTGCACCTGAAAGCGTCTTGGACTTCTCCCAAACACGTAATGACCTGGTCTGATTCTACTTCCATTACAGCTCAAGCACTGGAAGTCCTGGGGTCAGATCCTCAGCTGAAATGAATGAGCATTGCTCTGATTACAGCCAAAGATCTCTGCCAGTCAGCATCGGCTGAGGGGCTGGCTGCTGGGTTTTTAGGGGAAAATGTGGGCAAATGTAACTGGTAGCAAACAGGATACAAATGGCTGTAGATTTAGGCAAGGCAAGTAAAAATGTGGCAAGGAGGGGGAGAGGATGATAACAAATACTTGAAGTAGTTGTCACTGTGCTTTAGGTTATTTAAGTGAAGACATTTGCCCACAGCACAAGTGAAAGATCTGTGTTTATGGTTAAAGTTACATTTAAGCTTGTTCCCTCAGAGGTGAACAGAGAGGGAATTCCTCTAATTTAAAAAAACCCAACCAAACAAAAAAACCCCAAACCCCAGAAATGAGCAAATCCCCATGCTGGTTTGGGGGTGGTTGGGATGTGAGTGCTGCCACCCCCGGCGGCTCTGCGCCTCCTTCCCAGCAAATTGCTGTTTCTCAGCAGCTCGCTTTCCCTGCTGGTTTAACTTCAAGTCAGTTGAATTTCAGGCTTCCTCCTTTTAATCCCCACTTATTTCTTTAAACAGAAATGGTCAAGTGTTTTGGGGCGAGGTGGATTAGTGGAAGCGTTGTGTGCGTTGGCAGCCAGTGATCTCTCCGTGTGGGAAAACCCACAGCGTGTTTTTCCCGGTGCCAGATTAGCTCCGCTGGTCCCTGCTGAGTGAGGAAATGGGTCATTGCTAATGTTGTTTAATTTCGTTTCTCTAAAATGGGCTGTGGCTGGCTGCCTTAGGTCCGTGAGGCTTGGCTGTATTCAGTTTGTCACTCGTAAGCCTCCGTGCCTTTCAGTAGCAGAATGATAGGGGTGATGCCTTTACAGAGCTAAAGTGGGTCAGTTGTGGGTTTTCTTTCCCTTTTCAGATGTCAGCCTGCATTCCTCGCTAAGACAAAAGTTCATTTTATCCAAGTAAGACTTGCTGGATTGAGAACCTGATCTGTTCTCCTTTTGCTTCTTGCTTAAAGCCCACAGTGGTACCTGATGAAATAGGCAATTGTGCCACTGCCCGCCTTACCCATCCCAGGCTCAGGGCAAAGTTTTGGGGAATAGTTTTATTAATTTACCCCTTTAATGAAATCAGTTGTCTTTGCTGACTTCCGAGTGCTTTTGGACATGCTGCCTCTCTCTAAATGAGAAGAGGTAGGACTAGCAATTTTCTGGCTTTTGTGTGGACGAGGCATGCAAATATTTCTTCGGAAATAGAAAGGATGCAGCAAGCAGCAGTGAGTCTTGTACCATTTTTTTTCCTTTTTTTTGCTCCAATTCAAGGCTTTGCAAGTAAATTACTGAAAACATCATTGTAGCAAACCTCTGCCATGTCTCTGCATGCTCCTGTGTGTGGGTAGCCATGGGTGCCAGCAGCTGTGCCCAATGTGTGTTGCCTCTGCAGCTGGTCACTGGGTTTCCATGGGACAGGGACCTTACTGCTGTGACCGGGTCACCCCTGGAACACCAGAGGTCAAGGTCTGGGTGCTTGTGCTCAAACCACTGTGCCAGCCCATGCAGGTGACTGTCCTTGTTAACTGAAAAGCAATGCCAAAGTGTGCCACGGCTGCTCTCCTCGACTTTTGCACTGATGTAGAAGTCAATTGTATATTGAGCGGTTTATTCATCTTTTCCTCTTTACACTCCTCCCCCGCCCCTTTACACTTTCTTGGTCTGTTTTCTGAACAAACATTAACTCATATAATTTTACTGACTGTCAAGCTGTTGTGGAATTTATTTGGCTAGTCACTTTTTGTTTTGCAAAATTAATTGGATAAGGATAGATTTAAGTGACTGTGGAAGTCAGCGACGAAACATTATGTTCTCATTAGCCAGAATAATACGGTGGCTCTGCTGTAATCTGCAGAATCTCTGCAGAGTCAACGAGATGGATGTGAGTGAGAGGAGAGGAATTTTTGCAGTGACCTCTTGCCGAGAGGGGTGGTGATGGGACGGTTGCTTGTCATCAATATGCCTTCTTCAGAAAGGGCATCCTTCTTGGTCAGAGCTACAGAGCGTGACCAGGAGGCTGTTCCTGGCTTTCAGGAGCAGAGTCAGCACTTTTGGTGCTCTGCAAGGTACTTGGCTGTCCTCCCCTTCCCACTGCTAAAGGGATCCCTCCTCCACCCCGTCACTGCAGACTTCTCACCCAGGAAGGCAAAAAATTGTTCTTTCTTTTGCAAACAAAGAGGAATAGAGGAGAAAGAAAAGGGAAGAGGTAACAGAGAGAATCAAATGGGACAGAAGGACAAGTCACAGTCCGTGTAGCAAAGTGGGACTGAGCCTGTCCCTGTGTTCTGGTTGGTGTGTTCAAGCCTATGTGACTTTGAGCTGCTGTTTTGTCATCACAAATGCTGCCACGTTAAAAATAATAAGGCTGTCGGTCAGTATGAATAAAGGGCCAAATTTTATATTAGAGTAAGGTAGGATTTCAACGTTGTGCTGGGTTTAATAGCCTAAAAAATCGGTTCTGAGATTTACCCATGTAGAGTTCATACCTCCATGTGGAAATGGCTGTCGTGGAGGCCAAATGGAAATCTTATATCTGGGAGGATGGAGCTGTGCTTCTGGAGAGAGGATGAGCTGTCATGAATGCCGAGCTGCAGCCTGTGAGCAGAAAGGTGATCAAATTCCTGGGAGACAAACAGCTGGAGCTGCAGTGACATATGGCTCGGGGCACGGATCTGGGGTTGGATGAGTCCCTTCTATAAATAATTGCTGAGGAATACAGCACACAGGATGCAAAGGACAGAAAACAATGCCAAGGACAAAAACGTACAACTAGGGAATACGCTGAGAGAGTGGAATGAATCATATAGTGAAAAACAAACCAGAACAGGGGAAGGTTCTGGGGTTACAGCAAATAATGATGCACCTCTTCTGTAGAGAGCCCCAAACGAAAGGCACTTGGTGAAAGTGCTTGATAAGCTGTACACTGGATGGAATTCCCACTGAGGCCCATGGAATTGCTCCCATTTATTTTTTTTTAATGAGCTGATTTGGGCTTTGTGGGCCACGTTTTGATCCCTTGTGCTTTGTGCATGTTTTCTTACTCTACTGGACAAATATATCAATTTGGTTTCAGCTGGACTGTTTGAGCACCGAGACTGCGTTAATTGTAAGTTAGGATATTCCTGTTGTCATTTAGGATCATGGTAAGCTGTCATGGGATCAAGAACCTCTTTGCTTACTGGAGTTTTAAAAAGGATTTCTGTTAACCAGCAGGGGTAATGTCCCAGTGCAACGCTGGGTAGGGCTGTGGCTGGGGGAGCAATTCTTTAATCAAAGATGGAGAGTTAGAAAATAGAACCTATTTGCAAACACTGGGAGAACTCAGCAGATGGTTTTTAGCTGGGAAATCAAGACTGGTGGGGAGAACTTGTCAAAGCAAGGCTCCCCAACCTTTTGCTTCAAAGCAGTATTAAAAATTCACCCAGATGAAACACATGACCTAAGTAACATTAATTCTTTTATCTGCTAATGATACCAAGCAATTAGCTTGTCAAATATTTGTAGCTGACTCAAAAATACTTACGTTTTTTAGCCTTGAAATGGAAAAGACTATTTTGGCCTCATGCCTAAAGAAATGCCAGGCATTCAGCCGACAGTAGTAGGGATCTGAGGCAGCAGAATGCTGTTAGGGGGACCACCAGGTTTGGACCCCCATCTCCAAAGCGCTGCTGGAGCTTTAACTCTGGCAGGTTGGTGGTGTGTGGTTTGTGGGGTTTTTTTATCTCCCCCTCCCCTCCACCCTGCAGACCTGACCTCCTGGTTTGGGTAGTGCCGGGACACTGACACCTCCTCCGGTTTTCCTTCTTTCCTGCTAAATTACTATCCCTAACTATCTCTGTTTATTTCAAAGTTTACTGTGACCATGTACCACATGATTGCAGATCTGAGTGTAAATCAGGGAAAGGCACCTGGGGCTTGAGTTTTATTGTCAATAAATAATCAGAGGAATCTGTGAGCTGCAGAAGTGTCTGTGGGCCAAAGGGGTAGGACATGGAAAGTGCAGTGAAGCAGGAGAGTGGAAAAAAAAGAACTAGTTAATGCTTATTGAATAAAACTATTCTGCTCTTTATCTGTGGGAATTAGATTTAGAAAGAATTAGATTTCGAAGAGACTCGAGCAAGCTGATTTGGTGACATGGGTTTTGGTGTAGCACCGAGGCCGGTGTTGTTTGCAGAAGCACAGATGCCAAGGTCACGTCTTTGAACTACACGTGTTTTTGATGGGAATAGAAATGAAAGACGTTCCTGGTGTCTTTGAGCTGGTATCAAAAACAAGAACTAGAGGTCACAAAGTGACAGCGAAGGAATGGATACACCTGAAATATTCGTGACAAAAATTTCTTCAACCGGGCAGAGCTTGATACTGCGCAAGAAATCAGCTGCATAAAAATGCCCTGCAAGAAAACGCTCAAAGGGAGAAGAACAGGTTAGCGTTAGCAAAACAGTGCTGCAACATGTAAATCAAATCTTGCATTGTGTTTTGGAGTGATGGCGGGACTGATGCCCCAAAGGTCTGCTGGGGAGAGCAGCAGCAGATGTGTCGCTGGAGGACACAGACCAGAGGGGTCACCTTCACACCGTTGGTAGGGCCAGGTGCTCCTTTCCTATGCAGCTGGAATAGTTGAAAGTTGGTGGGTGAGCTGGAAGAGGTGATGGGAGGTATGTGAGAAGTTTAGTACTGCTTTCTATCTTCTCCTTGCTCTTTTGCAGCTTGTCCACGAGTTTTCACTCTTGCAGACATCTTGGGTTCCTGCAGTACAGCTGCTTGCTCTGGCAGCATCCCTCTGTGCTGTGACACAACGGGTGTGTGCCCAGCGGTCCAAGGGAGGACAGGGGTTCCCAGCGCAGGGAACGTGCCCCTAGTGGGGCTCCCTCCAGGATGGGGGCTCTGCTGTGGCTCCTTGTTTGTCGGTGGATGTAAGGTGTCTGCAGCAGAGGCGCCTGGAGCAAAGAGCCTCCCCGAGATAAAGGCATCGCAGGGAGGGTGTCTGAGGTGGGGAAGGCTGAGGCACGTGTCTTGAAATCTAAAACGCCCAACATTTTTGTCCTTAGGCTGGACGGTGGCACAGTACGTGGCTGCAGCAGGACCCCTGCTAAGACCACTGCCAGTTTCATGGATCCAGCCCCAGCTGTGGCTCTTCCCTTCCTGGGTGAAGCTCGGCTGAAGCTGAGCCCCTCTGAATTTATCCAAGTTTAAGGAAAAAGTTTGCATTGACTGTGAACCTGCTGTTGGTTTATTCACACTTACTGACCTTTCCTGGCTGCTTCCTCACCCTTCCCTGTTATGTCTTCCTCCTGTCTGGGATTCTGTCCGCGTTATCCATCCATCTAGGAGGAGTGTTGTTAGAAAGGGCTGTCACTCTTGATGATTGACAAAAGGAAGGGCATTTGTCCTTTTGTCTATCAGCGTGATAAGCAAATCCAGTGCCAGTCATTTGCATGCAGAGAGGACCGTTTCATTAAGAATTTCATTAAGATGGTAATGTTTAATGTTTCCTGGAAAAAATGAGTTTTTAGGTTGTTCAATTATATAATTAAAGTCAGAGAATTAGGGAAGACTGCAAGCTGCTTGCATAATGTGGGCAAGTTTAATGGTAAAACTTGTAAATAAGTTCAAAGGAAATGAGCTTTCTTTATGTTACTTGTCTTGAATGGAGTTTGTCTCCCTGCAAAGGGTGATGGATACGGAGGAGGGCAGATGGGGAGTTAACAGGCTTTGACAGAGGAATGTATTAGCAGACAGATCTCATTTTTCTCTGAGTTTGAGCAACAGGAGATGGGTGACCCGGTGAAATGCAGAAAGCACTGCTGGGCAGCCAGGCTGAGCCAGCCCGCTGCGTGAGCCCGGCCGGCTGGCTCGCTGGGAATCGTGCCTTGCGGAGCCTGAGGTTTAAGAACATTTCTTCCACTTTATTTAGCACAGCCCTAGGTTACAATGGCACTGGCCTAGTATCTTGCAAACTCGCGTTAATTTGTTCCCTGTGATGTTGTATCTCGATTCCCACCGCGAGCAGGGTTGGAATGCCCCACGTGTATTATGCCAGGACTGGCTGCCGGCTCCCTGTGTGTGCGAGGGGGGAGTGCCTGCTGCTGACCCGCGTGAACGCCAAAAGCACATATATAACCGCACCTGAAGGTGTATGAGATGTGTACACATGTGTATGGTTGTATATATGGACATATCTACATGCATACATCACATATATACATCTATCTGAGAACAAATTAAAACACAGTAGCATTAATTCCTTAAGCCGACAGGATATGCCCTATTTGCTTTGCTAAAGGATAGGTTTCCTTCAGGTCTAAACTTAAGGCAGTGGGAATGGTTTAAGAGGGATCCTTTACAGGGGACAAACTCTTGAAGTGCCCCATCAACGCAGTTCCCACTGCAGCAGGCTAAAGTCCTTCTGGCTCCCCAGTTTGCCCAAATCCTACCTGCTAGGAGGGGCTCTCCCAGTCTCACCTTGGATTTCCTGGAGCATTAGAGGAGCTGATCCTGGAGTTTGTTAGCATCCAGGTGGCTCATTAGACTCCCTGACTCCTGTTCTGCACCAAAACTAGTTATCCTTCAAGTGGGGCATCTGACAGGGAGCTGTGCTTGTGTCTGATGAGGGTTGCCAGCTCCATGTAGTTGTTCCAGGTCTGCATATCTTTTTGTAGCATCCTTTAAATGACAGTCCCGAAAAGGGACATAAAAAGGGAATTTATTAGGGAGAATTCCCAACAGAAGCTCAAGCAGTATAACACCTTAAAAAGAAAATGGTGACCTGACAATGCTGCAACAATGTCATGTATTAAGTGCTTCTCCTTTTAGTGCTTTATATAGCTTATTTTAAGGAGATGACCATTTTGGATGCACCATTATTCTTTATAAGGAAGATCTATATTTGAGTGATTTGAGAATAACAACTGTTTCCTTTTTTCCCCCCCTATTTTTCACAGTGTTCCAATTCAGTTCATTGCAGGCTTTTATTTTGTTTAATTCGTGACTTTTGAATGCCGGCCAGGATATTAATATTTCATATGGAAAATCATGTATATGGATTAATTTTTTCAATATTCTTTTCCTCATTCAGCTTGTGAAAGATCCACAAAAATTACCTTAAATCCCATCCTTCCCTCCCCCCCCCCCCGCCCCCAATATATGTTTTGCAACCACACCTTGGATTGTGAGGTAGTTTGTAGCATTTCCTTTGGAGCGTGTGGTGATGCCACATTTTTGGACACAAGATCAGGCTGTGTATTGGTTAGTGCTAATAGTCTGGTCTTGGTGGCAGGGTCCCTTTAGCCCTCTTGTAAGCTTATGCCTCAATATCTATTCCCTGTTCTCGCAGATTAACACTTTTGATTATTTTTTTTTCTTTCCCCCAACCTCTGTGCATTCCGCAAATCTTTTCAGCACATTGACAAGAATGATGCATGGGTCTTTCATTATTATTTATCTGTAATGTATTATGAGTCAATGAATCACATATTTGCCTTCTGCCTGATAAATACTTGACTGCAGGGAGAAATATACCCGGTCATTAGTAGTCAACGAACGGTATGTCCTATGAGTTTACTACTGGGTCAATAAAAATGTGTCTAGGCATTATGCTGGACAAAAGGGGATTACTGGGTTATTGAATGGGAGGTGAGTGATTATTGATTGAAGTATTTGTGTTTTGAAATAGCTTTGAATAAAAACATACTGTGCATGTTGTCACTTGCCAAACTTTTGGGTTGTCTCTGTGATAATACAAATACTCCTTTTGTGTTGCCCATTAATAGTGATGTCATTCACCTGTTACGGTTTGTTATGGAGCCTGCCCATGGCATTTCAGGCTTGATTTGTTGGCTCTGAGCTCTTCCCAATGAAACTGTGCGAATACTGAGATTCACGAGGTTCAAAATGTGCCACATGGATTTGCCCATGACCTGTGGGACCAGCGAGGGCCAGCCCTTGCCCTACAGATCAGCCTGGCAAAAACATGGTGATCTGGAGCAGCTCTCTGCTTTAACACCACTCTTCATTCAACATTTCCATATTTGCTGTCATCGTGGTGTTGAGAAGAGTGGGAATGTATTTTGCTTCCCAAATTCCCTGAAGGAATTGGCTTTCTTACTGCAGAGTAGCTGAGAATGCTGCATAGATGGGCAAGATTGATGAGCAGTAAGTAAAATATTTAAAGATGTGTGTAAGACAAGCTTTGCATGGTATCCATTAATCAACTTGAGTGGATTTCATTTCTAAGCTGAGTTCAGACTTTTAAAGACGAAAACGAGAGCTTTTGCTTTTGGAGCTGCAGCTTTAGAGAGAACTTCAAGGAGCAGCAGCCACTGCAAAATTAGTCTATCTCTGGATCTTTATTGAACTGTTAGTCGTTACGCATTTATTGCTGCAAAGGCTTGGTTGCTGCTGATGTGATGGCAAGAGGGACACAATCAGACATTTCAACAGTGTAATTACTCTGGTGTGGAGGCAACAAAGTTGTTCCAAGGTCATGTTGTCACATCAGAGCAGGCTGTTTCCTGCGTCTCATTTTTATGCCCACACACAGAGACACTTTTCTGGCTGATATTTATAGAGAAGTCCTACAGTCATTTTAATTATGCACAACATACTGATGCCTGCTTCACTGATCATAATTGCAGCTCTGACCTGTTTTATTTTGTGATTTAGATGCCTTCTCTTAAGCATTGCTCTGGGGTATGATTTACAGTGGCAGGTACTGGAAGTGAGGAGACAGCCATTGATAATGCAGCTTCAGCTGGTGAAGGCTGAAATGTGCTGTGGGCTGTCACTGAAGGGCTCCTACATGTTCTTGAGGAAAGCGTTGCCATGTTTCAAACAGCTGGGAGGGGAGAGACCAGGACCTGCCTCTCCCATCCTGCCCAGATGACCTGTCTTGTCCAACCCCTCCAACTACGTTTTCCCTCCTAGTACTTCCCAGCATGAAAAATCCACCAACAAAACCTTTGTTCTCATGAGCTGAGTCTGGAATCCTGAACTCTAAAAATTAGTTCTGAAAGTAATTTTTTTTTTATTTTTATTCCCCCCTCTCCCCGATCTGAGTGGTGGGTCACACAGAGGTCCAGAAGCAGTGTGAATGCTCTTCCATAGGCAGCCTTCTGCACTGTGGTGTCCAAGAAGAGCATTCCAGCACTACTCCACTGTCCCTTCCTTTTATCACATTAAAGATTCACTAACCAGAGAAATCCGTTTCTTGTAAAACAAGGAAATGTGGGAACGTGGCATCTCACGAGCAGCAGTGCTGCCAGCCTGCATGTCATAGCAAAAGCACCCCCAGGGAGTGGCTGGGAAGACTTCAGTTTTTAAATCCCTTGTCAAGTTACTGTACCACTCGTTCATTTACCAGTGAAGGTGTCAGAAGACAAGTCCCATGGGCCTTCTGCAGTGCTTTGCAATAAAACATTTGTCACCTAATGCTTTTAAGTGGTTATCCACGGCAGGAAAGGCATGAGTGTTTGGGAGAGAAGATGACCCATTTCTATCTTTCAGAAGTCTTCCTCAGATGGAAGCTTTGCTAGCGGGGATTTCTGCTGGTGGAAGAAAGCTGGGAGACAACAAGCTCTTTGGAGGGTTGCTCTTCCATGAAGTGCTGTTTGCAGAGCCCCGTTTCAGCCACTTTAGCCCCATTAACAGGTCAGGGCTTGCATCTGCTCTCTAATTGCAGGGAAGTCCTACCATGTTCCAACCCACCATTAACCAGACATGGTCCATCTGTACACAGACCCTGTGGTGGTTCTCGTGAGCTGAGGCTGGAATCCTGAACGCTAAAAATGAGGAACCCTGTGTCCTGGGACTACAAATAAGACCCTTCTAGCTGTAGTGAAGGCTTAGGGTATTCCACAGTGTGAAAGGATCCTGGTTGCTATGTCAGTTAAGTGCACCAGGCTCCCCCTTGTCAACAGGCAGGTATGGACCAGGGGCTGGTCCTGGTTTATGCTGCCTGGACTGGGAGTAGTTCAGTTCTTGCTATGCTTCGTTTTATTTTTTTTTTTTTTTTTAATGGGTTTAACATTTCCTCTGAATTCTTCACTTCAGCAGAAGTAGTGCTGGGATAGACTGGAGAACCGCATCTGCAAATCACAGAAAGAAATCTAATCGAGAAGAAGCGATGAGGAAGGTGGCTTGTTGCTCACTTGGTTCTCCCCCGGCATCTATTTAACAGTATTCCTGTCCATGGCTCTAGTCTGCTTTTTTGATATGGCTTTCTCTGGTATTTTAAAGAAACTAGACATGGCATAACTCTTGTAGGAGAAATGATGTTCAATAACGTAACACTTTAATTGCGGTGGAAGTGTTCAGCACAGGGCACCTAATAGCCCATTGGAATGGGCTATGGCTTTTCTCACCTTCAGGTTAATGGTTTGTATTGCACTTAGCTGCTCTGAAATGGGTTTAATGCCACATGCTGAATCTAGTTTGGAGAAGAAGCCATAGTAAGAGAGGAAATGTTGAGATGTATTTCAGCTGGCTGGTTGTTTTGTTTGGTTGGGTAGGTTGTTTTTTTTTGTTTTTTTTTTTTTTATTTATTTTCCTGCAGGGAAAAGAAATGTAGAAAGTGTTGGCCTTGTTCTGTACCATTCCCAGGCTAACTCTGCTAATTTTTTAGCAAGAACTGAAACAAAAATACCCCTTGTCTCAGTGTATATCAGCAATGCATCTTTGTCCCAGGTTCACTGCACTGGCATGAGGGAGATGGGAGCAGCCATTCACTCCTCACTGACTGGAGGTGTAAAATTAATTTTATTTAAGCTACTGAGTTGCTATGATTGTTCCTTATTGTGTGAGAGTAAACAGTATGGGGAATCCTCTGTGTGTCTCACCTTCTCCAGTTGCATCACATCATCTGCTCCACAGAGTTTGTCAGAAGCTGCAGTCCTGTACAGGGACTTCACAGTGAGTTTGTTGTTTTGTTTTATTTTTAAGAAAAAAAAAAAAAAAAAAGGGCAAAAAAGCTCTGCCCGCTGGCACACTGAATATTGACAATTTAAGTTATAGTAACAGAAGGGTGACTTCAAGCATGGTCCTGCCCTTCAAGTAGGACCAAGTGTTCTCAGTAAAAGTACCTGGAGTCCAAAGCACACAAGTAGCGACCTTGGACCGGTGTTTCCTCTGCCCCTCTCAGAGCTGCCCCCTGCAGCAAAGACCTCAGGCTGTTGTCTCCCCCAGACACAGAGCCTGGCCTCTGTGGCTTGCAGACCCTACTGCTCCTCGCCCCGTTCTTAACAAGGAGGCAAGTCAGCCTTAGTGGTGGCTGGACCTGCTCTTCATGGGCAAGGGTGGAAAATAAAACTAATCTGTGCCGCCCCAGCTGATTCCCCCATTTTCTTGGGCTCTCTCCCCACTGAGGCATGAAGTCTGTGATTTCCAAAAGTAAACGCCTCACTTGGTCTGTCTCAGACCAAGCTGTGTCGCAAGTGGCAGGTCCTCAAAGCAGATGTGACAGCTACAATAGGGCACGTCACCCAGCTGGTGCCATCAGGGACCTGGGGTGACAGTCACAGTGCATCACGGGTCTGGCAGTAGGCAGAAGAGCCCCTGAGAACTTCTCAGCACAAAACCAGCTTATGAATGATTGATCGCCAGCGCATGAGCACTGCACAAAGCGCTCGTGCCAGCTTGGCTGGATTCGGTATCTGCTGTTCGCCCTGATGGACACTGCAGGGAGGTCAGTGCTGCCTGCTGACCTGAAGGGGACTAGTGCTGGCTGACTTTGCGGGAAAGGGTTGCAGGATCCTGCCTGTTTCAGAGCTTAAACCTACCCCTTGGAGCATGGTGTGACTGCACCGTGTTTGGGCAGTCTCATTTGAATCGTGCAAAGGAGGCACAGGCGCTGCCCATCCATCCTTAGTGCTGGGAACTCATTTCAGATGGCTTCTCTGCCAGGTGCTTGTACCACCTCTGGAGCACTGATGGTAAAAATAGCTATATGCGGAATCAAACTCGAGCAAATCGATTATGTAGGTAGTGTGTAATAATCTATCTTGAGGAGTTAAAGCCTGAAAGGTGGTTTGTTTGTTTGGTTTTTTTATAACTCGGAGTCAGTGTGTCGCTGCTAGTTTGCAAGTAGCAAGGTAAGGTACCAGCAAGGTGCCTGGCAGGTGGGAGTTATTTGGAAGTCACAGGCAAAGGGATTTAGACACTTGGTTCATCTCATGCAAGAAACCATTTCCCTTCAGCTTCTGTCCTTGCAACCTCAGAGTTGCTTCAAGGTGTCAGCATGTGACGTCTTCTGTCCCTCTGCATAACGGAAAGAAGTTTGACAGTTTGGTTAGATGTCTTTTGGTATCAGGTGCAGGTATGAAATAGGATAATAAGTGTGTGATGAAATCTTCGCCCATTTCCTTTGCTACCTCGTGCAGCTGGGAGGATGCTTTATTTTGATGTGTGGGTTTCCTGCTTTTACCTCCTTCATTCTTAACATTTGGCATTAGCAGGTCAAATGAAGCTGGCAGGAGATGAGCAGAAAGTAACCACTGGACTCTGGTGCTCTCTTGCAGTTAGGAGCGCTGCAGAGCTGTACTGCATGAAGCAACATTCTCCTGCCACAGGCTCCAGCTTGGTCCTAATGCAAATTCATGTGGGCTCCAGGTTTTGGAAGCATAAGGCTTTCTGGAATAACCCGCCTCCATCACCCTTGTTGCAGCTTCTGTGCTGGGCTGTAGTTTTTGGAAACCACCAAAACGCTGCCTGTTCGCGTACCGTTGAACACTGAGGACACTGCGACTGTCAGTCCTTTAATTCCAGAGCGCAGCAATATGCTGACAGCAGAGTTAGCGGAGTGGTAACGACATCAGCAGGACAAGTATGGGAGGCTGTTAGGGGCTGGATGTGCACAGAGAGCTTTCCCCAGCTAGCAGAAATTGCACGGCTCACCTTCCCCTTCCTATCTGGCAGTAACGCACCATCAGCTGAAAGCCATGAGCTGTTTATTGATTATTACACACCGTCATTAACCAGCACTTGCTGAATGGAGGCATTGAAGTAGAGAGTGAAAATCTGGCTTTTGACTCCTGGGACTGATTTTTCCAGGAAGGTGAAAGCAAACCTGTGACAGTCAACAAATTGGGAAATTCCTGATGTGTCACACATCACTGCCAGCCTGTGCAGCAGCTCAGGAGGATCTGATGCAGAAATGTGACCCATTAGCAGATCTCATATGTTGTCAGTATTCTCGTGGATGGGCCAGGGTGTAAAATTAGCCAGGCAATACAGCAGACTGCAAGCCTGGCAACTTGAGAAGGTTCAATTCCCAGAAGAATCCAGGAAAGGGCAATGTTACTTTGGATGTGCTGCCGTTCCGGTGCAGCAGCTGGTGGCCCAAAAGCAGCTCAGGTAGTGGTGATGTGGTAACTGCCAGCTCCAAAGGAGGAGGGGAGCACGTGGGCAGGCAGAGGAACAGGACTGGGGTTTTTTGTTTTGCTTGCAGAAATGTAAGTTGTACACCAATTAGATGAACCTTTCCAGTAGTGGTGCCAGGGTTTTTAGCTTCACCCCCGTGCTTTCCAAGCCAGGTCCTCGGGTGATGGGAGCAGTGGTCACTGAGACTGTCACCGCTGCTTGCTGCTCATCACCTGAAACCACCTTATTGCACTGTAATTGGCAAGGAAAAGTGCCAGTACGGGCAGGTGTTAGAGCAGCTTACTAATTTTTATCAGACAATAAATGTTTTCATTTTTTCTCTGTCACGGAAGAAGCCTTGGTTACTCTTTGGGAAAATTGAACAGAGATAATAGGTTTCCGCTAATGCTCCTCTTCCATCTTGCTTACTCAGAGCCAGTCCCATCTCTGCAATGGAGAGACCAGCTTGTCCATTGAACATGTCACTGCCAAAGCAAACTGTGGAAATCTAATGATATTACATATTGCTTTCAAAGATGGGGAAAACATTTGTAATACTCTGGCTTATCGCTAAGCTGCCCAGTCATGAAAGAAGTGGCAAGCTGATGAATTCAAATGGTAGTATAGAAAATAACAGAGGAAGAGAAAAATGTTTTAAGAAGTCTCTGCTTGGTGCTAACTTTTCCTATCAAAAAGACCAATGCTTTAGCTAGGTCAGTACAACTGTAATGGCATTTCTGAGATGTGATTTGATGCAATATTCGTGGAGGTATTGTTTGGTAAGTTTATTTTACTTTTTCCCTACCAATCTCCTTCTCTGTTCCATAGTTAAACTGAAAAAATAGGCATTATACTCACTTTCAATGATTTTTTTATTCATGGCGACTACCCACTGGTGAGCTTTAGTAACAATTAGCTTCCTCCTGATGTATAGGGCTGCACAGCAAGAGATTAGATTGGCTTTGTGACTTTGCAACCAACTTAGTTTCTATCCTTGGGTGAACCTCTTGATCACAGTTATGTCCCAGTGCACCAGTGTTATTAAATCTAATAATATTTAATAATAGAAATTAAACCAAATATTGTGGTATTCATTAATACTCTGAAATAAGCCTGCCTCTCTTTTTCAGAAGATCTCAACTCAGAGCTTTCACTGACCTTGGTGGCAGCTGACCTTTGTGTTTTGAGCTGTTAGGTTACTTCATGCCACTTTTGATTGCCTGAACCAAACACAAGACTTCATATGGTCAAGGACTGTGGCTCATGTGAAACACACGGGGCTGAGGGAGCCCAGAGCAGTGCCTCTGCTTGGGGTGGGCACCACAGCTCCTGCTGCATCATGGCAGGTGGGCTGTGCAGGATGCGTGGGGGGCTTCAGGGGCACCCAGTCATGGACTGCAGCCCTCCTGGCTCACATCCATCTAGGGCTGTAAGCATGGCCAGGGAGCTGCTCCCCATCATGTCAGGAATGGTATGTTGCACAGGGTTGAGTACTTTCTGATGTTTAAGAACAAAAAGCCTCATGCTAAGCATGGCTCTTGGCCAAGGTGATTTTGCAATGTCTGTGTTACCTCTATTGATGGATTTGATGTCTTTAGCCAGATTGAACGGGTGTCTTCTGCCAAAAGAAAAAGTGAAAAGACCTCCAGGGTGCCCAGTGTGTTTGATGTGAAGTTCACGAAAAACAGTAATCATTGCTGCAGCCCTGGTCTCTCTCATCTATGACCATTCCTGTCTCCTTAGTACCACAATATCCAGATAAAACTGTCTAATTGCTAGGGAAATCCCCTTTCCAGGCTTTCCCTGGATCAGCTAACACACCTCCCCTGGATATGCTGTTGATAATGTGTGTGAGGTGTAGCCCAAGGGACATCTTCTTGCTCCACCTCCATGTTTTGCCCAATTTCTGTTTTATGAGAGGACCTAAGGTTACATGGGGGATTCCCCGAAACAATCAATCAGCACCGTGAATCCTGTCGCTTCCTCCCCATCACTCACTGGAAGGGGACACCACATTCTAGATATTTGACTTAATTGCTTTCTGAATGGCAACACATTAGGTTTAATTACCCATAAAATTGAAGTACAGATACTTTAGGTCCAAAATAATTTTCCAGCTCAGTAATATATATGGGGCCAACCTCTTGGCATGAATGTCTTGTGTTTCCAAAGGCATTTCAGGGTGCAACAGTTACACATGCATCCATCAAAACACTTTTACCTGGAAAAATTCCTTTTGTTTGGCAGATTTTTGGTTGCAACACCCCCCCCCAAAGGTTTCAGGAAGGTACCACTGTTATTTATCTGAATAAGAATAACTGGAATTAGATAGCTAGGATTAGCAGCATTAAGGTTTTTAAAGAGATTGAGAGATTATTCACATTTCAGGGGAAAAAATCCTAAACAGTGAGAGTTGTGAGCCAGGTGCTCGTAAACAGGCCACACCACTGGGAGACCATAGGGATGCACCTTGCACCTTCAGCTTCACACTATGGAATAATTCCTCCTTTGTTCGGAAGGACAAGAGTAGGTCCTAGTCTTATCCTGTTTAGCCGTGGCTCTGTTCCCATTTCTTCCCCAGTCTGAGGGAAGAAAATGCAACAGAACCTGTTATTCACGATGGCCCTGAATTCAAGGAATTAGATAAGGTAGGTACAGCCTAGGTGAGCTCAAGCGCAAAAGCATATTAGTATTTCCATGGTGGCTGGCTAGGATTCTGCTTGCACTGAGCCGCAGCTTTGCTTATGCCTATTTTGTATCTCAAAAACATCATGAGTTTTCCTATTGCTTTCCCTATAAATCATTCTTTGTTGAGCAAGCTACATACCTCACTGAGCAAAAGCCGAACATTCCCTCCTTAATCTGGAGTATATATTATTCTGCTAATGCTCATATGGCTACTTTTTATTTTTTTCAAGGTCATTAGTTACTTGCCACAATGGTAAAATGTGATGAACAGCCCTATGAGAAGTTCAATGAAATGAATAACTAGCTTTAAACTATTTTATGGAAGCAAAAAAAAAAAAAAGTAGCAGTAAACTAGGCAGTGTGTTTCATGTAGATGAATTTTCTATGATTAACCTTGCAAGGCTGAAATTCAGTCTTCTGCATTGCTCTTTAGATACTCTCCTGAAATTACTCTAATGGTCAAGAACTTCCTTGATTATTTTCTTGTACTTTTTAGTTTCTCAGATAAGACATGGGTGGTCACTGGAATTTCCCTGCCTCTAAGAAATAATGCTAGTTGTCTTGTATATTTATTTTTAATAATTTCAGAGCTTTCCCCCGTAAGCCACAGAGCAGATAAGTAATGAACTGGTTTCAGCTGGAGCTGTTCTACTCAATATACAACATACTGTGACAAAGTAATAAATTCAAGACAAAAAAGGGCTTATCATAGTTGTGGGTATCCTGATATAATGAGTCCCTGGCTCTTCAGTAGGAAAGGTGCTATAAAGATATCAGCCCTGATGTTTGTATTTACTTATTCAGATGAAGAAGTAAATAAATCAGGTGCAGCTGGTTTAAGGAAAAAAATTTAGTTTGTTATAGTGGCCTTCAGCTTGAGCTAAGAGAATGACCTGTGGCACGGTACAAGCAAATGATCCAATACCTTGCTGTGAACACATCAATCTTCTCCTGTAGCTACACAAAGTATTAAAGACACAATAGCTGTGTTATCTAACATAGAGGTGTCCGGTGAGACCTGATTAGGGTTAGCAAGTTGCTCGGAGGTTTTGGATGGAGGTTGTTCTGGCTGGGTAAAACATTGCACTTACAAACAGGAAAGAATATTACTTTCTTCCCTGACTGCATTTGAAGGCTTTCAAATTCCAATATTTTCAGCTGCTGCAAATTTTTGTTTCTTTAACCGCTGCAAGGCATGCAAGGTGAGGTTTGCCCTTCTGAGAAGGCTCAGCATGAGCACACTAATCTATCTGAATCCCAAAGGCTTACTGGGCTAAGTCTTCTATGGATCTTGGTTCATCTTTGCATAGCAGTGAATTTCTGCTACAACTGTAAATGACTAGCAACTTCAGTGTTGCCTTATTACTTTTTCTTGTTTTTCTTATGATTATATTCTAAATCTTATGTTATTTCACCTTATAGATAAAGCTCTTCAAAAGGGGGTTTCAAAAATGTGTTCTTTTGTATTAAAAAAAAAATAATTCTGCCCTTTATGGTTACACAAGAAGTCTTGAGAGCACTATCAGAAAGCCCAGAGAGCAAGCAGAACTGAGTTTTTGCTTGTCGTGTCTGAGGCCACTGTAATTTTTGGAACATGGAAGGTTCAGGTTTTTTGACTGCTTATTGGTGGCAACTGCTGTAACACCTGCATTCCTTCCACTGTGCAAAGATAAAAAGGCACCTGAGCAACCTGCGAAATTTTGGTGGACTACCTGATGTCAACAGAGTTGGGTGATACAGGTGATAGAAGGAGCATATGCTGGTCACTGAGGTGATGGTGTAGCTGTAGAGGTGACCTCCTCGGAGCTGTGGAATGGTATTTGGGCTGGAGATGCCCAAAGCAATCGCTCTGTAGCCAGATATCATCTCCTTTGAGCTCTCTTATTCTCAAAACCGTATGTACACATAGTATAGCCATGTAAATAGATGAAGGACAAACCCCCTGATGTGATGGAGCCAGTGTGCCAAAGCAGCAATGTTTTGGAGATGGCTGCTCCCAGCTTTGGAGTGATCAATGCTGGCTGGGGCCAAGCGAGCTGCTCTGTGGGCAAGCCTGGTGAAGAAATACCTCTATTTGTTTCTACTGCGGCTACAAGTGGCTTGAGTTTTCTAAAGATGGCTTCTTGTTGTCAAATTATCAGTTATTATACTGCTGTTGAAATGCTAGACTGAATATCTCAAGTGCCACTTGAGTTGTAGCGGCAGATTTGTTGGCGAGGGATGGAGACAGCGAGAGAACACAATGCTCGCCCAGGGAGAGGTTGAAACTGTCACTTCGCTCTTTAATGGAGACAGGAAAGGTAATTAACAGCTAGCATTGTGTACAGATTCGTATTTCATGGGGAAGATGACTCATTTTGGCTCTGAGCAAGTATGAGGATGAAATTAAACCAACGCCTGGTGCCATGCCAGCGACTTTGGCATTTTAAAAATATCTCCCCTCTGCGTCCCAGCACAAGCTCACTATATTTTCAAAATCAGTATGTGCTTTGTGGGAGCAGGGTTTTCCAGGCTCTCTCTGTAGGTGAAATATAGCTTTTATTTTCCTACTTGCATCCAAATTCATTCATTTAGTAATCTCACTGTGCATTAGCTGTGTGGTTTTTATGTGCATCAGCCTGTTTCCATAGAGTCTTTAAATTGTACTAGCTCAAGATTAGATTTACTGGGGCAGGCGAGGAGTTTGTAGAAGGGTGCATTGGGCAGGGCTGGCAGAACAGGATGCACTCAACATGGTGTGGGGAAAGGCTGCAATTATTCCTTCCATGGGGATCGTGCTACCTACAGTTTTCTCCTGCATCCCTGATGGTCAGGATGGCTGAACCATGCTATGTCTGGAGCTTCTCTCTGTCTCGAAGGGGATGTGGGGGTTTTTGTGAGTGTAATGGGTCAATGGGATACTCCAACAGAGCGCTGCAGTTTATGCAGTAAAGTCTGTGCAAAAGTGCTGCAAGTGAAATGCAAGATAAACTAATATTTAAGACAATGTATTCTTTGCTCAGTAGCGTGAATTTACTCTATTTGTTATCCTTTTTGGGAAGTGACTGATGACAAAGTTCTTCAGTTAGACCTGCCTTGTCCTCCCTTCCTTGCCTTTTCATTCTGCTAGTCTTTCCTTTTTTCTCTGAACAATCTATTTCCATACGTGGGCCTGCTGAGGGTGGCTGGCTATCATCACCAGTTCATGGGGAGGCTTTTCAGTCAGCATTCAGGTCTACCTTGGCCAAGGATCGGCGAGGAACCTTTGCGGTCGGTGGGATGAAAGAGGCAGGCAGTTACCTGCATCCTCAAGGAGGCAGTTTCCTAAATACCATGTCATGACAGGTAGGAGGGGACTTGCTGCTGAACGTGCCACGTGCACTGAGCTGGAGATGGGGGCAAGCAGCAGCAGCCGGCTAAGGATGGGACCGCGGTCCCTGCTGTGTGCAGCAGCCTCAGGCAACTGGGAGACTGGTCCTCTGTGCTGCCCGCAGTTTCTCCGTGGTCACTTACGTTAACACTGAGCAAGCATTGAACAAATGAGTTACTTCTCCATTATGCCTGTATTTACCTTTCACAGCTGTAAAGGACTATCCAGTGCCTTTTTACTACTCAGGCAATGTAACAGATAACCAGAAATGAGACAGATTTTAAGATACTCTAATACGCTCCAATGTGAGCTTTTTGTAAAAGGTGGTAGAGACCTTGATTTCTTAATTTTTTAAATTATTATTATTTTAAGGAGAAAACTGTCCATAAATAAACCTCTACTGATGGACTGATTCATTACCTCCTCCCCCGCCCATTTCCAAAATAACCCAGATCCAGCCCCCCACCAGCTTTACCACAGCAGGAGCAGAATTCTGATAATGAGGGCGTGAGGAAAAGGTTACCAAACAAAGCTAAGGGAGTTAAATTTAGACAAGAAAGAGCTAACAGGTGGTCAGAGAAAAGGGAGGGAGGAAGACTTTGGAAAGGCAGTGAATAGAAATGTGATTGCATTCGTTATGAGGTTTTTATAATAGGGAAAATGTTGGGAGTAAAATAAACTCTATAAAGAACTATTTAAAAATGTATTGTTTGCAGAAAACTGTAATCAATCTAACTGACAGTCAGAAAGGTCTATTTAAATTGCACGGCTTTTCTCCCTTCTACTCTTACCAAAATCAGCTTCAACGAATTGGGGGAAGTATAGAAAGAGATACTGAACTCATCCACTGACGTGTTAAACAATTCCTAAGTCTTAACTGCATTTTGCGCCTCTTCCTTTCCTTTATTTTATGGTATGGTCTGACCTGGTTTTGGTCCAGGGGTTTGCCTTGGGATGTTAACACCAAGATCTAAGTGCCTTTCAGACCCTTGCTTGCTTGTGTCTCTTCGTATGAAGTTGGTTTGTTTTGCCTCAAAGCCAACTTTTATCAAAGGAACGGTTTAAACCCAGGGATCTAATACAAAGTCATCTACCCACTGCTTACATTTGGCAAGGATAGCTTTGACTGCAACTGTGCTCCATAGACTGACTCCTAAAACAGAGATTAATTGTCCATGTGGGGGACTGAGATGTATCTAAAGAAAGAAACGGAAGCTTGGCCAGTGTTCTTCTGTGCAGTGCCCTTGGGCTCACTTCTCGTGATGTTGGAGGGTATTGTCTGAAAGAAGGATTTGGTTTGCTCTGCGTGACAAGAGTGACTGGTGACTAACCCAATGCTGTGTTTTTTTTAATTGGTACCGAGGCTTTCTTTGTTTTCTACTAAATTTAGAGAAAACTCTGTATCCTGGCCACAGAGCTAGTTTCCAGGTTTTTAAGACTATTTAGAGAAATAGGATATTTCTTTAGCATTAGTCATCTGCAATGCTGCTTTGGTCAGTCCATCAGTAATGGAATGAAAGTGTTTTCCCTCTGCAAGCACCTAGCTCTTCATGTATGGAGTCTAAATGAATTTTCATATGTAAATATTCATGTTGCAGGTATTTGAAGTTGGACAGATGAAGCCCACGCAAAGCGCTCGCTGCACTGAGCTGGAATTTGGGAGACTCAGTCATACTACATTTCAGAGGTTTTTGTCAGTATAGTGGTATTAAGCCCTTAGGTAATATACTATTGTTTATACTTAGTGGAAGTCCTCTAAGGATTACTTTCTTTCTTCTTGTAGAGTTTGACTAGATTAAGGAGGTGTATTATGACAAAGCTGTATCAGTGCTCAGTTTTATCTGAAGGAAAAACTTATATTTCTACTGTCCCTGAACCGTGATCAGTTGTACATTGATACGGCCAGGGTGCTTTTATGTTACCCAGATGTGGCCTGTGGCTGATGTGTCAGAACACAGCATTATCCTGAAGTCGATGTTTCAGTGTCTTTTTATGATTCAGGGACAATCTCTTTAATTTCTTCTTTGACATGATGGCAACTGACACCATTTTCAGAAACATTGATTCTGAACGGGAGCATTTAGATAGTGCCACAGCCGTTGTTACAAGGACAATAACAAGGTTTTTCTTTCTCTCTCCTTTATTAATCCCTGGACAACATAGGCCTGGCTACCTCAGGCAGCTTTAAAAGGGAAAATGCAGCATATAGCCTCTGTTCTTCACCCAGTGGAAATACTTTTATTTTGGACATCCTTTTCATTCAGAGGATTGGCCCAGCCTCAGATGGCCTTTCGTTCTAATTCTACCCTGACTTTGATTGATGCTATCTCTCTATTTGGGGATTGACTAATTAAGGCTATCCTGTCTATAATCAGTTTGCTTTGCTTGTTGTTTTTTTGTTTGGGTACTTTTTTCCCCCACTGTTAGTATTACTTTGAGTTTGAAATGGAGCAGGGCACCCTGTTGTACAACGTCTTTTAAAGTGTTTTCTTTCCCAGTGCTGAAACCAAACCCGATTTAAACTCTTCTCTTTCCTTTAGAGTTTTCCTTGATCCAATCTACCTGTCCTTATTTAACCACACCACCCTGTTTCAGATTACCGTGTTGCTAGTTATAGTATTGATTACCTCTTCCTCTCATTCATTCTTTTTTCAGACTTGTTAACAAATGGCTTAAAATTCTGCAAGGGGACTTTGCATAGCATATCCTTGAATTTATACTTGGAAACTATTACTTGGACAGTCACTTTAGAGGCATTCTTGGAGATCATTACAGTTTTTGTCAAGAACAGTTTAATTCTCTGCCATTTTCCACTTTTGTTATTATTGTGGACTGTCATGGGAGCGGGTAATTTGGTCCAATTTCCTGCTCATGTTCTGTCCCTCATCTCTTGAATGCAAACACGTGAAAGCTGGACTCTGCAGAAGATTAAACCTGTGGTGACAAGTAATTCCTGTGACAGAGGCTTTAATGAGAAGAGAAAAAGACCTTAAAATATCTTCTTTCACTTAATAAGGATAATCTAAGCAGTGGTCTGAAAACCACCGGAGGACGGCTCTGACCTGTCCGCTAGTCACGTTACAAGCCACGATGGGACTGGCCTTTGGGCACATGTACATGTGGGAAAGTGGCTCCATGAGCGGGCAAACTTAAAGCCTCTCTCTTTGAAAAGCAAAGCAAGCTCCGCAGCAGTGATCCAGGAGAAGATGGGTGGGTGGCCCTGCTGTCTGGAGGGCGATGCTGGGCGTCAAGGGCTGGCTCCTGCCGTCTTCCCTTGCAGCAGCTTATCCCTGCACTGTCCTCTGCCTCTGCTCACTGCTAGGGATGGCATGGAAGGAGCTATCACCTGGTCAGCCAACGCCTGTCTAGTGGCAGATGCGTAGAAAGAGGCATAAGAAATAAATAGACGTTGAGCCCGTCTCAGATAAACCTTTCTAGTTTTTGGCAATTGCTGCTTTAGAGGCTTTCAAGCTGTGCCCTTAGGTACTAAGTCTTCACGACTTTGTCTAGTCCCTTATTAAATCCTTTTAAAAACCTTTGTCTTGTGCAATAACTTGGGTCAAGGAGTTCCATAAATTAACTGTGTAAAAAAGCACTTTATTTAATTTGTGTTAGACATGCTGCCTGATCATTTCATCAAATCCCACCCCTCACCCCCATTTATTAAGTTGGGTGTAGTTGCCCTCTCACTACCTTTCCACTCTTGATTTTACAGACCTGTTACTCCCCGCCTCCATCACTCTCCTACCACACTCTAGAGAGAGCCCTTAAGGAAATTCAGACCTGTTAAATGGGAGAGGTCAGCTCGGAGCTGCTCCTCAGGGTCAGATTCATCAAGCAGTGCTGGGGACCTCAAAGGGAGCACTAGCAATGAACGTAGCGCTCTTACCCATGATATTGAAAGAGGCTGTTTGCAATAGGAAGCGTTTACCGTGGTCTGGCCTTTCACACATACACCTATTCAGGCAGGCAGAAGCATGTTTTTTAGGGTAAGTTTTTGACAACGGGAAGCAGTGAGTTTGCTGTCACTTGCCAGAAACACCTGCCCATCATCCTAGGGAGAAAATCATGACTTTCTGGAAGTTTATTGATGGCAGGGCTCTGGCTGGTAACTAATGCCAGCTCTGGAATTCTCCTGAGACTTCTCTTGCTGGCTTATCCCTTGACCCGTCCCTAAACCCTAGCATCCTTTGACCAGAGAGGCAAAGGAAGCAGGATAAAAAATTGATGCCAGATTTTGGTGAGATTGCCTGGTACGTTGATTAGATATGCATGTGAGCTTCGCTCAGCAGGTCAGTCAAGCCTTCCTCCTCTCCCTCCTGTGCTTGCATCTCATTGACTTCAGTAAAAGTCAAACCCATGTAAACCATGTGCTTATGGTTTCTTTCTGGATCAGGATGAGAGCGGTCGCCTTGCAGGTGGCTCAGCTGTAACCCTGTGCCTCGGGTCTGCTGGGACTCATGAGGCTGGAGGTCTTCCTCGTCCTGACCTGCTGGATGAGCTTGGGTGAAAGTCACTGCCCTGCTCCGTGCTTCCAGGCTCCCTGCTTGTCAGCTGGGGCAGTAAGTGCTCTGCCTCTTTGCAATCTGTGGCGAAACATCTCTGTGTAAGTTATAGGTGTTACTGAAAGACTGTCATGGCAGCAGCTTGGAGATTACACCCACTATCTGAGAGGCTTTTGTTGTTGGAAACAGTCTCACTTATATGTGAAGAAATCAGAATTTTTATAAGCAGAATGTTTTCTCCTGGGTCTGGATGCTCCCAAAAGCAAGAACGTTTCCATCAGGTATTAAAATCTGGCTTTTGCTTTCAGCGGCAGGCAAGGATGTGTGTTATTACTGTACTTGGACAAAATGTCACTCAGGATAATACAGAACTGCAGACAAGCATTGCTTTAAAAGCAGGCCCTTGTCTCCTGTATTTCCTCAGCACACTGAATGTTTGGCTAAGCTCCAGGAACTTTCCAAACACAAACAAGCATTTATGTATTAAGCCTTTTTATCAGGCTATGCTCTGTCTGAGCTGGGATGTGGGCAGCCTTTCTAATAAGGTGTATGCAGAATTGTTAATGGCTTTCCCATCAACCTGTGCAACAAAAATATCAAAACTTTGAAATATTAAACCACTAAAAGTTTTTTTAGATGTAAATAACTGTTTTCCTTTCACTAAACAGCGTTAGAAGAATGAGCTAATTATGGGTTTGATAAAAACCCTAACTTTTTTTCCAAAGTAAATGGATTGCTGTATGTGTACGGTGAGAATATGAAAAGCAGGTTGAAGCTTTTGGACGTGGCTCGTGCCTAGTGCTGGAATGAACTTTGACAGTGCTGGTCCATCCCTGGTCAAGGGGTGACAGTCCCACCAGCTTCCAGGTAGCAAATAACCAAACTAATAACCCTTGTGCAGTTGCTAGCATAAGACGGCCAGAAATTTAGGATTTTTAAATGCATTTCTAACACATAGCATTAGCTGCCTTTAACAGCATGGATGAGTGGGAGTTGGGAACAGTACAATGCTGTGTCATCTCTGGTCCACCAACCCGATGCGGTGGGTGACTGCCCTGGAGCAGTTGCAATCACACTGGCATTTGGAGCTGATGAAGTTTGAATTGCTGGTGCTCAAGCTGAGCTTGTTGCAAACTCTAGTAAAGGATTTCAGGGCTTGTACTCTGCTCTCTTTTCTTCACCAGACTCGCTGAAATGAAAAAAGAGATGCATTTAAAATATATATGTTTAAATATGTAGATATATTTTAGATTTGAGGATGCAAGCTGTTGTTTGGTCCTTAGTTTACGTGTTTTATGTCAGTGGAACGATCTCCAAAATAAGCTACTAACTCGGAATGCATACCACAGCAAAACCTGGCCTCAAATAGTGCCTTGAAATAAAGTCTCATTGGCTGCAAGATGTGCCTCGTATTCACGATGTAGGTCATATTGACTCATTTCCCATACGTTTATAGGTCACATGCTATCCTCTATGTCCTTAGACAGCAGGAGATAGTCCTCAAAAGAGAAATTTAAGTGTAAATGTTTGCCTCTTTGGATTCAAATTTCACTTGCATCAAATACCCTCTGAAATGATCTCATTTATGTTTTCATCAAACAAGTAAGTAGGAGTTATTGAATAATACCCTGGATCTCCGTGGGGAGCTCAATAGGCGTGAGCTGCACGTGCACAGGTGTTAAAGGAGGCAGGATCGGGGTCACACAACTGCATTTCCTATGCTCCCCTCGTCAGGATCTTTATCACTAAAATAGCTGAGAAAGGGAAGTGACAGCGGTGAGGAAAAGCTAGTGGTGACCTCTGGGAGGCAGGGGTGATGGTGGCAGCTGTTCAGAAGGTGGGTTAGAAGCGTCCACCAGGTCTTGTCTGTGTCCAAACTGGAGGTTTCTGAGAGCTGTGTGGGGAGGACCTTTCTGAGTGAGCTGCTGTCGCAAAAATGGGTTCACATGCTGAGTGAATGTGGCTTTGAGGAGTAGTCTTTGATACACCACACTGTTTCTGGAAAAATCAAATATTTGGGTTCAACAGCAGTTCATTTTTAAACCTCTAAGGTATACTGGAGTTCATCGTGCCTCTCTTTCCTTCCCAGAGTATCTTTTTTTTCCCCCTTACCCTTGTTTCTTGCTGGTCCCTGTTAGCATGCAGCTCTCCTTGCATCTAGAGATCAAAAAATCCTGTATATATGACAGGGCTATTGAAAGTAAAAAGGGGATAAAAGAGTGATAGCTGGGAATAAAGCCAATGTTGTGGTTTCTCAAAAAGCATCCTTCTGAAGTGTAAGTGCTCAGAAAAGACACCAGATGTTGTGTGTGTATCTTTAATATAGCTTTGACTAGGAGAAGTGATAAAGGTGGTTATCTGCAGAAAAGAGGATTCGGGGCAGGTGGAAAGGGGTGATGAGCTGAAGACCAAATGCTCCCCATCGTTTGTACTTCCCCGTGTCAGGGAGGGGAGGAACGCTTCAGCCGACTGATCTTTGGGCCAGAGCAGCTGTGGCTAGTAGACAACAGACACTTTAAACTATGAGTTCCTTTCAACAATCTCAGCATTAGCCTTTCTTCTTCTTAAATGAAGAGGAGATGCCCTTAGCATCTGCTGTGGCCTGGGATTGCTTTCTCTTGTGCGCTGGGGTCCCTTCACATCTGCTTGAGGCAATGAAGCTCCCCTGCAGAGCAGATCTCCAGGTCTGTCAAGAGAGCTCTCCCCATCCTGCTGTTTTGCTGAGACTTGCACAAGCACCCCACTTTTAGGAAATGAGAAGCTGCTAGGGTTTCTTGTATAAAGTTTCGCTTCTGCAGGCCTGTCTGCAAGGTAGGGCAATACTCGGGGCTGCAGCAGAGGTCGAATTGGTCGTTGCAGTCCCAAGGTTTATGTTGGAGCTTGGCATCCAGTTTGAGTCATCACAGGGACCTCTTCCATTTCTTCCTCTTCCTTCTTATATCATGGCAGGGGCTCTCCAATTCCCCGCAACTGGCTAATGCACTTAGCATGACCCTTGTGCATCTCTTCTTCAGCAGAGACCTAAGGCCAGGGAGAGCTCGTAAATGAGACCTAGGTCGTGCTGGGACAAGTACTAATGCTCTGTGCTAGCAATCCTCATGTTAAATGGTTTGCAGACACGCGGCTGACATGACCTCGCTGAGATCAGAGGAGCTGCGGCAGGAGAAGTTTCTGCTCAGCAGCTGTGAATTATGTGCGTCGCCAGCGCCGTGGAGACTTGATTCTGTTTCTGAACACGTCTCCGCTGGCAGGATAAGCTGTGAACAAAACAAGGTGCTGGGAAGTAAGGAAGAGTCAGCTCGGTGGTCTGGGAAGACAGGGAATTAATTTTTTTGGTGTCATTTTTCTGAACAACTCAAATTGCAAAGCGAAGCTGTTAATGCCAAAGCAGCCTGATGATTGCCACGGGGGTCAAGGAGCCGCTGTGCTTCTCGGTGCCAAACCACTAACGCTCTGTGCAGCTTTAAGCGAGGTGGGTCTCCCTTTCTGTGTCAGTCATTTCTGCTGTATGAGAAAGGAGAGTGAGAAAGAGAAGAAGGGGAAGGAGCAGGAACCTCCTGGAAAACGTAGGAGACTGCACTGGAGCATGAGCCATCCTGGGGCATATTAGCAATCTCAGTGTTGTTTGGGGGTGTATTGTTAAGAAAATGTTTCTAAATAACAGCTCTGTTGCAGTTTTTCTATGTAGAAAGCTTACTTTAGCATCATTTCTCCCAGGACATTTAGTGCTTTTCTTTTCTTTGGACAAACATAGAAGGGTAAAATGGATCCATCCACAAAAGCCCCAAAAGCTGCTGCTTTCACCAGCAGAGCTGGCTGTCACCTGGGATGGCCAAGAGCATCACTCATGGAGCATCTCAGTAATTGGACTTTGCCAAGGAAGAAGTAAATAAAAGGTACCCAGTGAGGATTGCTCCAATAGCATGGATTTCACAAATTGAAAACATATTAGCTTCTGACAGCTCTGTTCTTCTATAGACAAAACAACTACATTCCCAGGAGCTCTGCGCTTAAAGTTTTAAACCTTTTCCCTTCTGGTAAAGTCTTTGTGCATCTAAAGAAGGCTCCTAGAGCCTGATTTTTACACTCTTTTGCACCTTGGTTTATCATTCACACCAATGCCAGGCAGGCTCACAATGTTCCTTCACATCTGATTTGGCAGCAATTCACATTTCCTTGGCACTGGGGCAGGTATTTACATCTCTTACTCCACTGGGTATGAGGCAGTAGCAGATTTGCCCCTCTAGATATTTCTTACAGTTGAACTCAGGGTTAGATATATTCTCTGGGACTCTGCAAGATTTCAATTTGTTTATTCTTTACCCTGCTCATCCTGCCCCTATTCTTGGTGCCTGTTGATAAAACTGAAAAGAAAACCTTTCTTAAAGTTTTGAAGACAAAAAAACGTGAGGCGCATCTTAGAAGCAGGCTTTTAGTTCAAGTTCATGGCTGCTCTGTCCTGCCAGGCTGTGCACAGCGTACTCTGGGCTAGGAAGGAGACTAGTGCAGTGGTTAGCATCTCATAACAGCGCTTTCCCAGGCTCGTAGAAAGAAAGCTCAATGCTTTGTGTCAGTCTGCCAAAATACAGTTGAGTCAATAGGTACCTTTATTTCTTTTCCATGTGGATGAATTTGGCTCATGGGTTTTCCAGTAAATCACTAGAAAACTATTTATGACTTGGCCTTCTTTGTATGACTTCTGCTGTGACTGCCAGTTATGCCAAATAGAAAAATGGAGAGCAGGGCAGATCTACGCTCCTTGTCTTGGTATAAATTGGAGCCGTTTTTTGCCTAGTAATGGGACCCAGCCAGCACTTCCCAGTATCCACAAGAAGGGGAGGTGCATCTAAGGTCATCCCATTAACAATTAGAGATGAGTGGAGCACGAAGTACTCAGGAGGCAAATGTGGTGATCTGCCAGGCTCTAGCTAGGCAGCTTTGGGATGAGCTTTGTCTTCTCCAAATCTCAGCTAGCTGTCGAAGGGAGGGAAGCCCAGGGCTTACACTGCTAGCTGAGCTCTGGCCCGCAGGGATGCTGGCTGTGCCTGCGGGGCAGTGCTGAAGGCAGGGGTTGCCTCTCATGGGAAAACTGAATCAGGGTTGGTTTTTGCACAAGGTGTGAGGGCAAACAGAACACCTCCAGCTACTTCTGCATAATTTGAAGCCACTGGACTTCCCCCTGCTCTGAATTTTGTCAAGCCAGCCTAGTTTGTCCTGGTTCTGAGAGTCAAATAAATGGGTTGGGTGGAATTAGGTAACCACCATGGTACAGCGAGTGCTTCCCATGCTTCCCACTGGCATCCTCTCCCGGAGTGGAGAGAGGAGAAGGCTCGGCACAGTCCTGCTTTGCTGCATTGCTGACAGCAAGTCTCCAACCTGCTTCAAGCCTCAGCTGGGCAGCAGTTGGGAATACCAGAGGAAAGAAGCTGAGTTCCTGGGCAAGCATCACCTAGCTCTGGCTTTTAAGCAACTGTTCTCTAAACAACATGAGAAATGCATTGGCCAGCACCCACCTCTTTCTTGGCTTTGGGAAGAATCAGTGCAGTCTGTAGGGACAGAGAAAGCAGAAGGGAATGAATAGAGGATGTGAGCAAAGGATTTTGCATGACAAAGTCATGCACAGAATCAATTTAAAAGCAGTCACTGAAGATCAGTACCTTTAAGGGAATCCAGGGAGCCATCCCCACATCCTCTGCTGCTTGGAAAGGCAATTTTTGCACTGTGGTACACAAAGAAAGAAATAATCAGGCATCTCTTCCCTCTTCTAATGACAGTGCTCAGCCCCTAACACTTCAACTGTGAATAGGCAGCCCCAGCACAGGTTACAGAAACTATCGCATTGTGTTCACTACACCTTTGCAAAGCCCTGCTCTGATCCGTGCTGGCTGTGGCTCCGCGCTGCGATGGTGGCTCTGGAGAGATGGTATTGAATTTCATGGTTTGTATGGTTTTGTGTGTTTTCCTGGGGACTTGGAGCAGTGTATGCATTGGGCTGCTGTTCGTGATCTGCAGTTAGAGGAGAGTTGCAGTAGCTCACCTGTGCTTGGGGGTAGCTGGGAGCACTGTTTTCTGGGCTTCTTGGCTTCTTGTTGGAAGCTGATGTGCTGCTGTCAGGGCGTTTTCATGTGGACGTCCCTTGAAAATGCCCTAGCCTTGCATAAGTCCTGTTTAGCCTTCAGTGATCGGATTCATGTCTCGGGAAACCTGTGCTGCAGAGAGAAACCCAAGAATTCATTTTTATTGAGCATTTCCAGACACTGCTAGCTGGCTTTGAAAACTTCAGCTTATAATTATTTTTGATTATATCAATGTTTATATGCTAGTGTGCGTGCTATGGGCCAGATGGTACAACTGTTGTTACCTGCATTGCAGATGCAATTTGGCCCAAATGATGGTGTAAGTCACCCCCAAGTGTCTCCCAGATGTCAGAGTTAAATATTAGCATTTGTGAATATTATTTTTCCTTCCTACATATGAAACAGGGAAAAATAGATATGGTGAAAGGAAAAAAAAAATGTAACTAAGTACAGCTAATACAGGGCTAATCCTTGGCTGCAGTTTTGGACTGTTGCAGCACAAATGAGAGAGCAGACTTCAGACTTCGCTAGTCATCCCAAAAGAACAGGTCCCAGTCACCCATGATAGGATTAGAAAAATACAGGAGCACAGAGCTTGTACCATTTTTGCAATCCTTTCCATCCCCGTGAACTGCTCTGTGCAAGGTTACCCTATAGGCAGGGCTGGGCAGAGAGGGCAGGTGGAAGGCAGCAGGAAATTTAAGTACTGCTCAAAGTGCTACATTCCCTGATCTTTCCTCATAAAGGGGAGTTAGCGTGGTCGCTTTGAAAATAGGCATCTGAACTGATTTAGCAGCTGTTGTGCTTGTGTGGTACCTAATATACTTGACATCTAATGGATGAAAGTCAAAAAAATCAGGAAGGCAGGATGAAATGACCTGTAATCACAGTTGCTAACACTCGTGATTTTATCGAATGTCTTGGGGTATTTGGTAATGTTTGAGAGTCCTGTGATTATGCAAAACTGTTCCTTTGCACAGGAAGGGGAAAAAAAAAAAAAGGCGTTTCAAGAGCAAAGCATTATGATGTGGTCCTTAAGATTCAAACAGCGCAGAATAAAAAGAATGTTGCAGGTATTTCTTTGTTGTTTTAAAAATGCATACTAAATACCATCGCTTTAACCTCCTTATTTTCTGGGCTATTCATGAACTCTTGGAGTTGGTCATTCTAGACGTTTAGGAAAAAGTGTCGCAACAAGGTTTCCAGCGCTGTGTGGGTTTTCAGTCTTTTCTGCTTCCAAAATAAGTAGTCCACAGAAAAGAGTTTAGACACCCTTTGCCTGCCACGGGCTTAGGCTGTAAGCTTTACAAGAATCTAAAGCTGTTTCAGGCTTAATGGCAGAAGTGTGGGTTACTCCTCTTGAGAATAAACTGTATTGTATATTGTAACCGTAGCTCTTGTACAGGAGAGGAGAGACTACCCTGGAAACCGGTGTAAAGCCTTTAGTCCTCTCCCTGCTGTTTGTGGCTTTCTCCCAGGTGCTGTGGCTGTCTTGGGGAAACCAGAAATGGCTTTTAGAACAAATGAGATGAACAGTGAAGTAAAGATCAAGGATGCTTGAAATGAAGTGTAACATCCTCACAGCCCTTCCTTCAGTGCGTTGGAAAATAAGTGCAAAAAGAGAAAAATGAAGCGCAATGAATTTTGACTCCTTCAATACTTGCTTAAAGGAGCTAATGTTTTTGCTGGGGCTTGGATTTCAGAGGCAATTGTTGTGTTAGCATTGCAGCGTTATGTGCATTCCCTCTGATCTCTTCTTGCAGTGTAATTGCTGGATCGCTGTGGTCAGCTGCATTCCCTCTTTCTGCAATTGCTTTATCCTTCCCCTGCAATAGGAATGCTGAATTCAGGATCTGCAAATTCAAAAGCGAATCAGAAAAAGCATCTGCATACAAATGGCTCTGAAATAAGTGAGCTTTTCTTCTTTGGCACAGAGGTCTTCGGAGCTATAGCAGTGCTGTGAATATTTTCTTTGCTTGGTTTCTAGAAATGCAAGTAGGCAAGAGCCCGTTTGCACTGGGATCACAAGGCTCTTGTGATGGGACAGGGCTTGGGAGCAGGACTGCTAGAGACTGTGCTGTCGCTTGCTAAGGCCAGGCAGGAGTGTGACTTTGAGTTAGCCCCGCTGTAACACTTGTGTGTAAAAGTGCTTTCATGTTCTCCATCAGTACTTCTCCTCTTTGCCCATATTTTATCAATGGGAAAGAAATGTTTCTGAAGGGCAGGAGCCCTTTCTCTTTCCTGGGCTGGCTTTGCACGCCAGCGGTGGCCTGTGGCGTACCTGCTGGAGCAGAGGTAATTCCATTCTCCTCCTCTGTACCCTCACTGCTCTCTCTGCTGCATGTCCTGGCATATTTGTTAGGTTATTTACTGCCAATGTTGTCTTACAGTTTTTTGGCCTAGATGTCTGCAATGCATCCAAGCTTAGGCTGAGCCTTTTGAAGTGATGGCTTGGAATCAGGCACCCACATCCCAGATTTGTTGGAGTTTGGCGTCATCGCAAACCTCTGCTTTGGTGATTCTTTTGGTGCATTTCATACCCGTGGTATGGATTTTTCCTGCTTTTTTCCAGGTGCTGTGACTGTCTTGTGAAAACCAGAAACATCTGATTTCTACAGAGCCCGGGCTATGCCTGCCCATTTACGCTTACTATTTCTAATAAAACTTGGTTTGTGCTCTGACAATTTTTAATCCAGCAAAACCATCAGTGCCAAGCTAGATGGAATGGCTTTTTGGGGTAATTTGGAATGACTGTTTAGTGTCTTCTTGGTACTTCTTGATTTTTTTTTTTCCTTCACTGTTGTATTGTGCATAAATACAGACATGGGAGACATAGTCAAACGAGTTCGGTTCACTATTGGCTTCTCACAGGCTCCGTTTCCCCAGAGGTCTTTAAAGGAAGTCGGTGATTGCAAATTTTGTTGACCATGTGCTTTCTAAGCCTTTGAAAAGCCAGTCCCCTCTGGGCTGGGCAGATGTTGCTGTGGCATCTGCACATCACTGACTCTGGTGGGTTTTGGCTGATTTGAGCTTCCTGATGCGGTCTCTGACAGTGTGCTCCAGTTTTCAGGGAATAAAACATACCAGGGAAATAATGCTTGCTCTTGCTTCTCAGCTGCAAAGTTTCAGTTCCTGACCCTTTCTAAAAATAGATGGAAATTTGAAGTAGATGGAGTTACAGAGTTTTGTATCTGGACAGATCTCCTCAGCCCTTGGACTGTCAAATGTTGTCTACTTGAAGACGAAAGGCTGGTACTGGTGATACTTGTGTGAGTGGGAGTCTGCAGTATTCATGGGAGCTCTGTGCAGGGTTTGGGGCCAGCACCTCTGAAACTTTTAAATAGAGCGGGGATACTTATAAACTGAATTTTGCAGCAGTTATCAAAGGTGGGCCTCATCCAGCCCAATCCTGAGCGCCCCCATCACGCTCTGACCTTCAGCAGAGATGGTTCTCTCTTGCAGGGTTTTGCCATTGCAGGGGGGCTTGGGCTGCTTCGCTTAGGCTGGAGTTCAGGCATTTCAGTTTGGAGTTTCACACAGAAAGTTATGTCAATTTTTTTTTTTTTTTTTTTTAAATTAGCTTGTTGGAGGATATTGAAATAGAACTGATGTGCTTGGTTCATGCATGCTTTTCCAATTCTTTGTTTGGTGTAACTCATGTTTTCCTCACGCGCCGAATCCATCGTAACAAAAAAAGTTTCTCATTTACTTACACTTCCACAAAGTTTCGATACCTGCTAGTTCACAGGGCATGAAAAAGCTGAAAGCTATTATAATTCCTGTTTACTGTCCGCAGTAATAATACCCCTTTTAATGATGTGAAATATAAATGAATTATGTGCCTTCATTTGTGGTTGCAAGTTGTTATTATAAATAACGCAAATGGATGCTTGTGGGGGTGGTATATGAAAATTTTTTTAAAAGAAATGACAGAAAGAATGGAAGAATGTTTTTGGTGGGCTTCTGGTATGCAATAACATTTGTGAGTGAGTTGTACAGAACTCTTTCTAGACTCACTGCTTTATTTTATTTTTATTTTCTTTAAATCT
This sequence comes from Ibycter americanus, assembly GCA_035590275.1. Classification (NCBI taxonomy): domain Eukaryota; kingdom Metazoa; phylum Chordata; class Aves; order Falconiformes; family Falconidae; genus Ibycter; species Ibycter americanus. Next base: position 57,356,461 of record JAVJGI010000064.1, on the reverse strand, counting down.
TTTGTCTTAAAAACTGCTTATACTCCAAAATGCCATTCTGGTGTTACCTTGACTTTCCTGTTAGAGATGAGAAATATGTTTTAAAAATAAATTTAATTCCAGAATTTGTTTGCTGCAGGAAAATGAGAAATTTGATACATAAATCTTTTGCAGGGAGCATGGGAAGAAATGTTTTCTACAGGATATAGAGTGCAGGACTAGTTTTGAAATCAGTGAAGCAACAAAGTTGATTTCTTACACCTAGGATACCATAAATAATTCATTCAGTGTTGTAATTTATCATTACTTACAAATAAAAAAAATTAAGTTTCATATATTTGTTTTTTAAAATTTTGCCAGTGGTATCTAAGAGCTGCATCCTTAATTGTAAGTACATGGAGAGTCAGATCTGCTTGTAGAATTTCTTTGCAAGGCTTGGGCTGTATCCCTCTCCCTCCAGCAAAAACATGTTGCTCCTTTTAAAAATAAGAGACAGATAGAAGATGATCTGAAGGCATCTAACAACAACAAAAAAAATCCTGGCCTGAAATTAATAGAACTGGTGGTGTTGTTCATACTCTTAAGTATTTTGTTGAATTGCAGCTCAAATAGTAAGATCTTGAGTGATGGGGGTCTAAATACATTTTTTTCTAGCTTTATTCTCTAATAACCGAAATACAACAGATCATAATTCTTCATTACGTGCTAAGTTTCAATAAAATCTTTTTTTCTGAAAAATACATATGTTAAAAGCTTTCTGAATCTTGCAAGTATTACATTAAAAGATCATCCTTCTTGTTCTTTTTGGCATTGCATTTTTCTCCCATTTTTCTTTTATTCTTCATTGCCAGTTTTGACTGCTCGGCTCAGTCGCAGGAGTTTATCAAAATAAAAAATGTTTTGTTTTAGGTAAGTATGAACATCAGCTGTGAAATGATTAAATGAAAACAGGAGTGAAAAATAGCTCCTTGAACATCAGCAACTAGAGTGAGGGTTGGGATTTTTTTGGTGTGTGGGTTTTAAACTGCCCATTGAATTTGTATTAAAATATCCCAATTAGCTGTTAGAAGTCCTGCAGCATCTCTCCGTGCTTGCAACTTGGAGGTTACTCCGAGTAACTCATGCACACATTAGATATGGGAAGCATCAAGGCTGGTTTCGGGATTTTGGAGTCTCTGGACGCAGACAGAGCCCTCTGTGCTCTGGAGCAGTGAGCCGTGCCTCTGCAGCTCTGCAAGTCATTTAGATCTATTCGTATTGAGCCCACAGTGGTATGTTTTCCTGTATCCAGTGCTGAGATGATGTATATGGTCTCTAGCATGCAATGAGTTGTTAAGTTTTTCCAGCGAAGCCCATTCAGTGCTATGAGGCTCAGCTAAGGATGTATTTGGGGCTGCTGATGTGTTACAGCAATAGACACGGTGCTGCTTTTTGCCAGGCTGAGTGAGTTTCAGGGACGTTTTGTCTTCTGCTCCCTCTCCGATGGGCCTGCTGGAGAGTGAATTTGATAAGCGTGCTTTTCAGATGATGATGATAGAAGAAAAAGACTGCCATGAAATCACAACAAGGATCCTCCCCCACCCTCTTTTCCTTGCGCTCTACCTTCATTTATCTCGAAAGCTTGAATTGCAGTCCCGTTGCTATTAACCTTTCGACTGCTGGCATTTTACCCAGAGCGCTCAGCTGGCAGTGGAAAGGAGAGGATCTGAGCAACTGTGCAGTGATGAATTGGCATTGGTGCTTCACTCAATGGCCACTCTCTGGAAAGTGGAAAATATGTTGTGCAGCTCTGCAGTCTTAATACCCTGTCTGTCCAGGTAGCCACCTGCAAAAGTCTGAAATCCTGGAGCAAACAAGAGAAGGGAGAACTGCAGCACCGGAAGGCTTATTTTTTTCTCTTCCTTCCACAACCAACTGCTTTGCCTCTGTACAAGGAGAACAAACTTTCTCAGCTCTCGTGGCAGCAGTTGCTTTCCAGCTGGTGCTGCCGAGTCAGGCTGCGCGGATTCGCTTTCTGCTGAGATGCTGATGCTGGAGGGGAGCACCAAGTCAGCGTGTTTCTTCCAAGTCTGGCCCCTTCTTCCTTAAATCGGGCACCCAACTCCAGGCATGAATTTTCTAGGCTGTGCCACCAGGCTTCAAGGCGCGTGGTGGCCCATGGTGTCGATATCGCCGTCGTGCTGCCTTTGGTCCTCCCCGGAGCACCTCGGCAGCGCGGATGCACAGCACGATGCTCGGTGCCGTGTTGGCTGGGTCTTGGCTGTGTAATTGCCAGTCCTGCCATCTGCTAGGCGCAGGGCAGGGAACATTTTGTACTGGCTTCCTCTGGCCTCTCAGTATAGCGTGCGGCAGGAGGTATCATAAAACACGGCGGTGTGATGAAGCCTGCTGGTGTTGCTTGGCAGGGGAAGGGAGGCTGCCTTCCACCGCTCCGGCCCCGGGGAGCTATCGGCAGATCTGCCTGCGATATCGACCGGCGCGCTGCGAGCCTGCTGGGCCCTCGCAGGTACGTGGCTGGGCACCAGCAGCCTGTGTTCTGGTACGTTCATTATTTTGCTCTGGAGAATCGTGCTAGATAAATGTCAACAAATGACTTGGTCTCCAGTTAATGAAGAGAGGCTTTTGTTTTAAAGAGCTAATTGTCCATCTCCTCTGCATAAGAAACGCACGGCTTTTTTTTTTTTCTTTTTTTTTTTTTTTTCTTCCCTAGCAATGTGGCAGAACTTACAGATGTGCGAATACTGTGGGCAGCATCTATTATTTAACTTCCATTGCCATTAATATGAATTAAATTGATGGCGTTTGTCAGGGTGCTTTATGTGCTGTAGCAGATGCCTTAGGGAACTGCTTTTGAAAGAGGAGAATTTCAGAGAAAGAGAAGTTGGTTTAATGGCTAGGAGGAAAGGACTCTGGAGAGTTGAGTTTAGCTCTCAGAAGCAAGTGCTGGATTTGGTTCTCTGTATGACCTCGTGTAAATATTGCAAGAACAGAGTTTCTGCTAAACTCGCCTATTTATAAAGTGGCTGGATTTTCAAACAGGACTGTAAACGCAAATGAGACATGAGTTTAATGATCTTGTCCTGTTCAGAAAAAAAATGTGAAAATACAAGAACAGATGGCAGGCAAAACACATGTGCAATTGGTCAGGTGTGACCAAGAAGTGTTGGCTGTGATTTGCATGTTCTGTAGACCTGATCGTGCAGTGATGTAACTGGAATTTCTCAGTCTTATCGAAGCTAATAGATGGCTATGTGGGAAAGGACATGTCTGGTGAAATCCAGGTATATGATTTTTGGTGTGTGAGGGTTGCAGTCATATATTCAAGCATCAAATGGCATTGCTGCCTGAGCTGGCTGGTGGTTTAGAGGCTGGGTAATGTGCATCCCGTAACTGGATATTCTTCTGTTGCTCTCAGCAGATGAGAGGGGGAGAGGAGGAAAAGGAAGGAAAAAAAGAGCTCGAACAGAAGACTTTCAGTTTAAAGCAGTGGAGGTACTGCAGCAGGAGCTGTTTCCTACCTCTGCTGGCTTCTGCAGATGTGGGGCCAGGCTCTCTGCAGGGGCTCTGCCCAGCCAGCGTGTCTGGTAGCGCTGGCTTTATTCATTATTTGTGTTTGTGTGGGCTCGGTGAATCGCAGTGCAGGCAGGAGACCTGCCTCTCTTAATCCCTTTTACATTTCAATTCTTAAAAGCAATTTCAGAAGAAAACTTTCTTTTTAAAGTGGATTTAAAGAAATAGAAGAAAATTAGAAGAAAACCCAAATTCACAGACCTGAAAACCCAGTCACTAGCATTATGCTTAACAGAGGTTAACGTGAGTGACTCAGTATGCAATAAATTAACCCAAATGCCTGGTTACAGGAGTGTAGATCTCACTGCAAGTGAGAGATTTGAGCTGTCGTCCTCTTCCCTTCTTTTTCTTCTGATGTTAATTTTGTTTGCTGGACAATAAGTACTCCTTTAATAAAAGCATGGACTTGCACAGCAGTCTATGGGAAAGAGCCTCTAAAAATACCCAGTTAATTGGTACTAGGCTAAAAGTTAAAGATGACCCCAAATGCAGCAGTTATTGCAAGCTCCACCTAAACCACTTGGGCAGTAGATGATTGCAGAATAGCACAAAAATAGCCAGCAGCCTTTCAGCAGCCTTGTGGGGAGCAGGTATCAGTCTAGCCTTGGCCAGACAGACCTCAGCATTGTCACTCTGTGGGTAAGGAGTCACCGTGTGCCTGCCAAGAAAGCGCATCAGTGTTTCTTCTGCAGGGGAACAGGTAGGCACGAGACAGCTGTCAGTCCCTGCGGCTCTCCTGCTTGGATGTGAATGTTCCTGGCGTTGCTATTGGATGCAAACTTGCTGGTTTTATTTCCAAAGTTATGTGGAGGCTGTCTGCTGGGAAACACGGGAAGGCTTCACCTTCTTTTGCACTGAGCATGAAATGGTGGCAACTTTCTGAACTCTCTTGGTTCAGGCCAGGGCTGAACTGATAAGGAAGAAACATCTTCTCTCATCGTGCACCCTCAAAATCCCACCGTTGCATCTTTAATATTTACTGCAAAAAAATCTATGGCCATGGACCACCTCTTTCAGATTCCTGCGTGCCTCCAAGGGAGTGTTCCCATTAAACATTCAGAGGTTCTGGCTGCCACTTTGGTTTATATATTCTGTCTGTGTCCAGCAGTAGTTTCTGTAGGTGCTGGGCCAGCAGAGCAGTTAAAGCTGCAGTTTATCTCAGCATGGGATATGGACAGGAGCTCTCGTGAGGAGCAAACTCCCCAGACTGAAACCACTTACAGTGTAGGCTGAAAGGTCGCCAACTTGTCAAAATCTTCACAGCACTGATTTTTCAAGTCGTCGTTCATACCAGGATGAAGTCTAGACTGATTCAATCTTCTCATAGTTCTGAAATAGTAATACTGGTCTTTCTTCCTGTACCGTGGATCCAGGGACAATAACATCTGGTGCAGGAGGTGAGAGAAGGAGCCTTCTCCTTTGGCTCGCCTGCCAAGGCAGTCAGGGTGTTGTCTCCTCCGAGGAGGCCTGGGACAAGTGCAACACACCAGACAAAAGAGGTGTGGGAAGCCCTGAAGAAATGTCCATGCTGTCTTTGAGTGGTCGATACATATGTAGTGGGTCTTCTGGCCAGAGCTGTGGGCTTTGGGATTTTCCATCTGGGTCTGCACCTCTTCTCCAACTTCACTGTGTATAGGGTGCTGAAGCAGTATAGGCAATGCTTGCCTTCAGATGTAGGTGATGTTCAAACATCTTGAGATTCATGAGTGAATGGTCCCTTTCAAGTATTGAGGGTCCATTTGCAAATTCGTGAGGAACCATTTCATTTTACGTTCAGCATTTTTTGAGAGAAGAAAAAATAAAAATAAAAACCTTTTCAGAGAAACTACTTCAGCATTCATAAAACTTCCATAGTTTTCCTGGGAAAAACTTTTCTCAGTTCTAATCTCTTTGTGACCAAGGTTTTGGCCAGACCTAGTCAAAGACAACAGCTTGCTTCTGATCACGGCTCTTGCCTGGTAAAGGTGCAGCTCAAACTCCTGCTGTGCATTAACATCATTTGTTCGGCGAGAGGTTGCTGGCCCTGGGACAGGCAGAGTCCTCCCCGAAACAGGCTGCAACCAGCAGGCACTCATGGGCATGAAGAGGCTCAGAGCAGTTTAACTCACACTGCCTGCATCCCATGCAGGTGTTCTCCTTTTATGTTGGAGGTTTTAGGATGATCTTGATGCAGAATGAGAAAACTTAAAATCCTTGAGAGATTTCACAAGTTCCAGAATTTGCTGTCCCCAAATTAGTATTGGTGTCCTTGGCACGAGATAAAGACTCTCAATATTGGAGTGCAGTAGATGTGTACTCATGTGAGAGACTAAATGCTGGTTTCTATTCTCTAAGTTGATGCCTGTTTGAGGAAACTTTTCAGTGAACTTCCACTCTCTGCAAAGCAACAAGCATGGAGATGTTGGGTATGTAGCAACCTGGTATCACATCCAATGGGTAATTTGTTCTGACAATTTTTATAAGCAGGAAAAAAACCCCCTCATCAAATATGTGTCACACTTTCTGACCCTTCTCTGTGGTTCATTTACCTCCTGGAAGAACCACCTGCTTTCTGCTTTGATGCTCCATTTGCAGTACTTGAGGGAGGAATGATTATAGTGGCATGCAGCCACTGGTTAACTTCTCTCCAGATGTGTGCTCCAGATGGCTATCCTGAGAATCCACCCCAGACCCAGATTTTCTATTTAACACTGACAGGCTTGATTCAAACTGAAACACAGTCTTCTGCTGTACTTTCCTCCTTTCTAACTGGTAGCATCCACAGAATGATGCCACAGTTCATAGAAAACTACACTATATCTGTTGTTGACTCACTGGTAGCATTAGAGATGCAGATATTAGCCTCTTCTCTTAAAGCTTGTCTCCATCTATACAAACAGCTACAGTTTGCTGCATTTCATGAAGATCAGAACTGACCCTCTGAAACCCGGTGTGCTGGCACTGGACCAGCTGTTTGAGCAAACGCAAATGCTATTTTTTCGAAGCATTCACTGGGTTTGTACAGAATAATAGCTTCTCTCCTTGTTGCCTCTCTCATGTTTTCTGTTCCATCTCTCTGAACAATAGCACCAGCCTCTTTATTTCTGAGCTCTCTCAGGATGTTATTTGTTTATCATCTTTCTTTAGTAACAACCAGTGTAGCCGAGTGATATAATTTAGCTTTGTGAAGTCCTGACCATAGTAGAATGCAAAGTGGCCCCTCTTATTTCTCTGGAGTTCAGGAAACCTGCAACAAAAGGAAGAAAGCAAGTCATGCTCTCTCTATATGCTCACCTCTCTCTCTCTGTCTGCTTCCTGACAGAAGTCTTGTATTTCTTTTTTTTTTTTTTTTTTAAATATGGAGTCAATAATTTTTGCCTCAAGTTCTGTCGGTCACCTCAGGGTACACAGCAGAGCTAGGCTGAGCATCCTCAGCTCCAGTCACGTCCCCTGCAGATGTGATACTAGGCATAACAAAGAACATCAAGTCACTGTTTCAGCACTGATGCTCTAGACTTGGGATCAAGTAATCCCAGAGCATAGTGTGACTCCTCTGGGAGAGAACGTCCCTGCTGTGGCACTGGAATACGGTGCAGATCACAAGAAGGGTGCAGCTTGGAGAGCCCCTGCAAGGTTTACTATAGGGGATCTGTTGCTGACCTGCTGGGTTGTGACATATAGGGCTGGGCACATGATTACAGCTTTTGGATGTAGTGCTGCTGGATTTGGGGAGACTCCACCGCTGCCTTCTGGATGAAGTCAAACCTTTGAATCTAAAAAAGCTTCTCAAGCAACAGGCTGCTCTGACATTGCTCACAACGCCAGGAATTAAAAAACATAGGAAATTATAGCCAACAGAGGCAGAAGAGTCTGATGCTCTGTATTGTGACTTTTAAGAGGCTTCACCCATGACGTTATGTTTTCTAACTCCCTCCTGGGACGCAGCAAGAGGGTGCAGCAGTTTCTTGGAGGATGTAAAATCTGATGAAAGCCATAAAAAGACGGCTCCCCAAAGCCTGTGTGTTGGGTTGCACCAAGGAGCCTGACAAACTTTAGGGCCAGCTGGAGCCACAGGAGCCGGGCAGCCCAGCTACATCATCACAGCACAAAACCCGAGACTTTGGAAGCCTGTGTCAGCTGAAGTGTCCTTCCGTGCGCGATGCCGCAGGAACGGAGAGGCACTGCTTGCTGCTCTGGTGCACTCCTTTCCATCAAGTCTTTGGGAATGTTTTCAACACCTTATTCCAGGAAATATGCCAAGAAAGGGCAAATATACTGGTTATTTATAGGCCTTCTTATAGCCTTCCTTATTACTGCTTGGAGTCCATCAGGGTAGGCATTTATGTACTACTCTGACCTTTTCTGCCAGCTGAAAGAACACAGATCCTCTGGTTCTCCACTGACCTTCCAGTGTATGCTTTCTTGGGATGATAGAAATACGAAAAGAATCCCCAAGGATCCTCAAAGGGAGAAACATTTTTCTCTCATTAAAAAGATCCCCTGTATTCATAACTGGCAAAGAAAGAGGTTTTGTCAGCTTCTTGCTTCCTTTGTCATGGGTGTGAATCAACAAGGAATTTTTTTTTTTTTTTCACCTCGGCTCAGGATGATAGGAATAATTTTTATTTATATAAAGTCACTGTTGAGAATGTTTTCAATATCTCCTATGAACAGAAGCAAAACTCCCACAGCAAAGACTCCATTAATCTTTGCTGCCCTGATCTAGATTGACTTATTCAGTGCATGAACTAGATCATTAGCAACACTAGGGATTTCCCCTCATCCTGTGGTGGAGAGATCAGTGGAAATAATAAACAAGTGTGAGTGAATGTGCAGGCCGATTAGTGCATACATCTGTATTTTCATGCTTGGAGACCTTTGTAATATCTACCTTGGCATTAGGTGCCACTTACTGACTCTTGTGTTGCAAATGGTCAGTGGTATCCCCACTCCATGGGGCCACTGCTTATCATACGTGGTATTTATGTTTAACTAAACTTAAAACAGCTTTGACCTTTTAATTATTACTTGTATCTGTGCAATTTAATGTTTTTTTGGAGGGTGGGTGGAAGAAGAACTCTTCTGCCAGCTTTTCCAAGAGTCACCCGCGGGAGCTGGGTTTTTTGCAAAGGCCAAGTTATCTCCTTCAAGATATAATTTCTCTGAAAATAGAATAATTTAAAACCTAATTTTCTTACTTAAAAACTTGGAATCTCTTGTGTGTGGGTGAGGGAGATGCAGATGTTTTCAGACGCTTGGGAACTGCTTACTGGTTAGTTTAAAATATTTAGCTATTTGCATGCTTCATTTTGAGGTATGTAAAATAAATGGAATCATAAATCACTCCTTAAATATTCTATTTGGTGCTGGGTGACTGGAAGTAACAGATGGATGCTTACAGGCGGGATTTAATTTTGCTCTAAGTTAGCAATGGGTTAGAAACCAGTACAGCAGATCTTAGCCCCCTAAAGCTTTGGATCTGTTTGCATCTGTCCTGAAAACTTGGCGAGGCATAAGACTCGCATTAAGTAGGTAACAGCTGTAACCCCAGATCGGAGTAATCTTCAACTTCAGGACAGTTTAGATCCAGGCTTGGGGGACTGCTCCCGACTTCCTGCTGAAAACTGCCGTGAAAGTACGGAGGTATTTAAATAGTGTGGGTGAGACTAGAATTTCTGCCTCTTCCAAAAGCTCATTGAAAACAATAAATTTGGAGAATAGGAGGGGGGCCAAGAAAACCCCTAGTACAGATCAGATAGGTCAGAGATTTAAAGCTCACTTGAACACCATCAAGCTCCTCCTGGCAGTGAGTGCAAGCCAGCCTTACTACAGAGCGGGAGATAAGGCTGAGCGCTGGCTGCGAGCGCCTGTAGGAGCCAGACGTTCACACGATATCCTCCTTGTCTGTCAGCTGTGCCAATGCCTTTTCCTTTCATGCAAGAAGAGGGAAGAGTGGGAGAAAAGAGATTGCAATCCTCTGCCAGGAGGCTTGTGCTCTCTGTACAGCTCCCCTTTGCACGGATGGCTGCTGCAGGGTGAGATTAAGTCGCAAGGAGGGATTGCATGGGACAAGAAGAGAAGCGGTGTTATCCCATGTTTCTTGTATTAATAAAACTTAACAGAGATGTAGAATTGTACCCGGCAGTCAGCCCACTAGTGTTAGATAAAGTTTAAACTGCAGATCCCCGCTAATGGGATCAGGTCTCCCTTGAGTGTGTCCCTAAGCAGGAAGAACACAGCTGCAGCAGCGTCCAGGATTTGGGCTCCTGTGCAGGCAACAGCCCTTCAGGTGATGCGGGCTGCGGGCACGCTTGTGTGTGCATCGGCCACGGTGCTCACCAGTTCTGGTTGCAATGCGAAAACTGCTGAGCCTGAGAAATGCCTGTCGCTGGGCCAAATAACGCTTTCGTTGTGCTGTGTGTTGTGTCAGAACACGCCCCGTTTTCCCAGAGGTTGGCTGCATTACAGGTAATTCCATAAAGATTCCAGGATGCATCTTTGAAGGCAGAGATTTGCCGTTGCTGGGGGTCTGGGACTGGGCAATCGTGGTGGTGTCTGGGACCACACTGGGATACAAAGCTCTGATGACTGGTGAAAAAGATCGTTTGTCCTGTACACTCTCTTAATTTTTCTTGCATCCACTGTGCACAGAATTTGGGACCGGTTTGTCAGGCTCTTTTAAGCAGGCTTTTGCTAACTTACCTAGAAATTTGACTTACCTTGATCATTTTCCCATGGGCTTCTCTGCTTTTCCTAGTAATGGGATCCCTGGTAACACAGAAGTTGAGAAAACTGCAAATGATTTAATAGCAGATCTGGTTCCTGTTTCCATTTGCCAAGTCACTGCCTAGTTCAGTGCAAACATTTAGTTTTTCTTGTAGCAGAAGGTGAAAGAGTCTCTCTAGCAGTAATCCGGCAGAGCCCAGTGTACACACTTCATCTTCTGTGCTGGGCCCACAAGGCCAGCTCGGTGACATTTGGCTCGGAGAACTCTTTCCAAGTACATTTAAAGTTCAACCTTGGCTGCGAGGATTCTCCGTCACAACAGCATCTTCATTACTACCAACGTGTAGAGGGGGAGAAGGAACGGCACTGTTGAGGTCAATTTGCAGGCACGGTGCTCTTGGCTTGCTGAATAAACTGGGTTTCGAGATGGTGCTGATGATTTTGCTTGCATCTACCAGAGAAAGGTTATTGAGCATTCAGTAAATCTCCTGGGGATCAGTTATAAAGAATGGTATTTACAGGAGGGTAAACCATAAATCTTTATGACCTTCTTGCAGTTAGCAGCATTTAAAGTTGCATTATTCTTCTCTTTTCCTGTAGACAAGGCTTTGATAAAACTATCTGTCAGTTAACTTAAATAATCCATGGACAAACGGGATCTTTGCTGGAGAAGAGGAGAAATGACTTAGTTGAATTTTAACTTGTTTGTTTTTCTTCTTGCCTTTTTTTCCCCTTTTTTTTCCCCAGGACATTAAAGATGAATTTAATGTTTTGATAGATTCTCTGAGGAACATTTACCTTGACAGAAGGCAAAAAAAGAAAAAAAAAAGGCCCCCTTAGGTCACCGTTGTCTTCCTTTCTGGTCTTCTTGTCAGATAGGCAATGACAACGGGGCTGCGGAGAGATGAACCAGGGAAGTCGTTCACGTTGCTGCAGGTTTGATCCCTGCTGTCACATTTTCATGAATTTCACGTGTGCAATGTGTGTCTCTGCTTGTTACAAATTAGCACCTGGTATTTTTCAGGCTACCTGGGATAACATCCTTCTTAAATAATTGAATTTTACCTTATTTTGATTTTACTTTTTTAGTTGTGAGCTTGTTATTCTAAGCATTGTGTTTTCTGACTAGGAAACTTACGAACTGCTCTTTTTCCCCTGTTCTTTCATTAGTCTCAGTCAATGCCATAATTTTTTTGTCAATTGAGTTTCACTGGCTTTTTAACACTTACCGTGAACAGATTGCATATCTTATTTAAATACATTTCCAGGCCTTTTTCTTCTGTTGAAGCCATACAGCCATAGAAAACTGTCAGGCACTGATACTGACATTTTGTCTCTACTTAAGCCTAATGTTTATAAACAAGCTTTCTAAACCCAAACAATACTGTCTGCAGTGGGGAAGCAATTAGATGGGTAAGAAAGAACTTTCACTAGGCTTGTTCATTTCTATTCCTGTACAGGAATATTTATGCCACTACAAAACATCTTTACGCTGGTAAAATGGCATTCACATTTGTGTTAAGCTGGTGTAGTTGTATCTGAGGGCTGGTGTAGTTGTATCTGAGGGCTGGTGTAGTTGTATCTGAGGGCTGGTGTAATTCTACTGGAAGGTTAAAGCAGGACAACCTCTCCTTGTAGGCAAACCTGCAGGTGAGTATGGAGGCCAGGTTGCCCCGTACAGCTCCAGCTGCAGGAATGGCAGAGGTCTCTTGAGATGTGGATGCCTCATTGCAAGCTGGTGTTTTTCCAAGGGGTGCAATTCTTTAAGTAAAACGGTATAAGCATAACATACAGGTCTCCGGGCAACTTCTAGGCCATTTAAACCTCCCTAAAAGGTGGTGTTCTGATGTTAGGAAAAAGAGTTAACGTTTTTAGTCTAGGTTTTCACAGTCTTATCCTTTTGGTGTAGTAATTGGAGTAGGCATGGTCAAAAACCCGAGTGCCAAAAGATTTCCAGCAGAACTGGTCAGCCTGAGTGCAGAGGAAACATGAACGTCAGGTGGGAGACTGGCATTGCTCTGTTTCATGTATTTCTTTTTAAGAAACAAACTCCATTGCAGGAAACTTTCCAGATCATTCTTTGCTTTCTAAAGCAGTAGTTTTAGGCTGTGGTTGTTCGAGGACAGAGTCCCATATACGAAGTCGTGTGTGATTCCCTGTCAAAGGAGACATTAATATTTGAAAAGGAAGAGCAAGTGTCTGTGGCTTGGAAGTAGGCAGTTTTGTTTTGTCCTTTGTAAATTATGCAGCGCAAAAACTTTCAGAAATAACTGGTAATGTATAAACATTTACCGTCTGGAGCAAGGTTAATACATGTGTTTGTTTGAAAGAAGTGTACATGTTGCTCCAAGGGTCTGGTTTGTGAAGCATTTAAGTACTTGCTTATGTCCTGCTGAAGCCAAAGAGGTACAGTAACTACAGATGGAGCCAGCTTTTCCTATCAACTTCTGCTCAGGTGTGGTTTGCAAATGAAGTATTTTGGCTTGGGGGAAGGCTTTCTCTGGAGAAGCTAGCGGTGACACATGGCACCATCGTTTATGGCTCTCAGGCTTTGCGTGGGAAAGCATCACATTGCAACAATAGGGGGATTAACTGGTGCTGACAGTTGAGTAATTGGGAGGGTATGGCACAGCGTGGATGTAGTTGGTAGTGCCTCAAAGTTCTTTGTGCCCTTTGCTTTAAAATTAAGAAACAGATGGACGGTTGGAGTTACTTGCTTCCCCTTCCCTCCTCAGGTGCTCATTTTATGCTGAAGGCAGCCATCTGCTTAGGACTGTTGACTTGAACCTGTGGAAAATAAATAGTGAATAGGTTTCATTCTACTGTAAGTGACTTTTAAGCTTGGAACCTCATACTGAAGTACTACCGCACTCCTATTTGTGTCTGTTTCTGCTGTGACACAAAAGTGTGTATTTAATACTCTAACTGTGTGCTTAGTAAGAAGTAGTTCTGAAATATTAGTGCATGACATATGTTTTGCTTCTGTCTAGGGGGATGAGCCATACCCTCTAATGGGTATCTCACTGTGCTCCTTTGTACAGTGCAGCTGGACTCCTCTGTATTTACCCTTTTAATTCTAAAATTATCTGCCAGTGCTCCTTTTACTTGTGACCATCTGAAGGCAGACAGGAGTTTTCTGCAAGCCCCTGCTATATGTGAATGCAGGTACCATGTTGTACTTCACTTGCAATCTGCTCCTTTAGGCAAATACTGTATAATACAGTTTTCAGGATCCAAAGCAAATGCCTCATTATTTCCTTTAGTCTTCCACATCCCTGAGGATCTTTCTCTATTTCTCTTTACCTTTGCTACTGTACTCTCTGGTGGATGCCAGGCTCCTGGTAAAACAAGTCTGACTGGTCTTTTCACTGGTGGTTTGCTTCCACCTCTAAAATATACCAAATTAAGTATTGAAATCCTATGGCACTGTGGGAACAGTGTTATCCCAGTGCTGCATGCCTCTGTGGTCCCGTCCGTTGTGACTTGTGCCCCGTTCCTGCCCTGCCAGGCTCTGTGCCAGTGGCCGCGCTCCCCGATTGCGCACACGGGTGCAGCTTGTGCTCTGCCACGCAGGTTTTTGCAGGAATGGAAGCACGAAATATGGTGGCATGGGCGAATATGTACAGATGTAAAGAATAAAGCTCAGAGCTTTAGAAACTGGCTCAAAACCTCTTTGGAAATGCAGCCAAGCGGGCTAGAAGCATCCCAGGTGTAAAACTGTAGACTGAAATTCACTGCTGCTGTAACCTGATTGCAATGGCTGTCTGATATGCTCCGAGATGATTCTGGAGCAGAAATTGTGGGCATGAGGGACCTATGTCTGCCTGCACGAATAGACACCGTGATCTAGAGTTTTTGCATGGACCTAGGCATGTATATAAGGACATCACTCCTGATCTTCTTACACAGAGTGCATGGATTAAATATTGAAAATTCTACTAACAGGTTCTGGCTCAGGCAAAACAATTCCTTTGTCACCACGATGCTCTCCCTTGTGTTATAAATGGTGCAGCTTCTCCAAACGGAGGGCACCTGTAAAGTAATGAGTACTGCTGTCCATCAGTTCCTAGCAGCAGGTCAGGAGAGATTGCCACAATCGGCTAAAAACTTTACCGAGAAAAATCATAATGGGAGTGAAGTACAATAAATAAAAAGTGAAGGCAGCCAACACAATATAAAAGGAACATGACTGAAGAGAGAAGAAAAGCAGAATTTGAGTGGAAAACAGTTTAGTGAAATCATGTTGGAACGGGCCAAGTTTGCAGGTAGGAAGTGCTCTTTACTTATCCGTTAGAATTACATTTTGATTCTTTTGTCTGCTTCTTTGTGCAGCTCTACTACCTCTTCTCAGGATTAAGAAAGTCTCCCCAAATGAGCATAACTAATCCTTGCTTGCCTACTTAATGTCTTCTCCTGGTTTTTTTGTAGAGCATCTTTTCAGAGAACTGTGGCTGCTGTTGCAGTTATTAATTCAGTCCTTCCGGGCTGGAGATGGGACAAAAAAAAAAAAAAAAAAAGAGTCTGAACAGCAGTCAGTGATGCAGGAATTTCCTGAGCTTTACTCCTGGGTCTGCATAGTGCCAGATAATTCATTTTTTTGACTTTGTGTCGGAGGTCTTGTGGTTACTTGTCTCTGAGAAGGTGAAGCAATGCTTGCATGAGGCTTGTAAGGCGCTGAGTGATGCTAACAGTATTAGTTTGGGATTAGCCACTGCAGCGCGACCACAGTGGTGGCAGCACTGGAGCTCAGAGGATGATCTCCTCCAAACCTGGAGTGCTGTAAGTGAAAGCAGCAGAGGAAACAGGCCATTTTCTTGTGTTTACAGCATTCACAGTACTCAAAACTTTGCCCGTGTCTGTTACAGCTGTAAAAAGCAGGGCAGCACTGTACCTCAAGGCATAGGAAACCTTGTGTGGGGACATGGAGATGTTTGGTCTTAGATAGCATATTTTTCTTTTCTGTTATTGCAAGTACACTAGTGCTGGCAGTCCATGATGAAACCTTCTACCGTGTTTCTCTCCATCCCAGTAGACAGCAGGTGGTTTTGAAGGCTGGAGGACCTTGCAGCAGTTGTGGAGTTTTTCAGCATAGTTTGAAGGTCTGATGATAATTTCAGGTATCCAGCTTGGATGTGGTGAAATCAACTGTGTCATACATCTGTCCTCTGAGACCAATTCAGCTTCTTACCATGATCCTTCTTTATGGTTAGAAATTACTTGCAGTGGTAGCAGATTTCACCTGTCAATGTTATTAACTTCGGGACCAACAACTTGTTTTTCAAAAAATGACCAAAATGATGTTCCCAGCCTGTACACTCCTGCTGTTATGTTCCCCTTGTCCCCCAAAGGAAGGTTAAAAATACACATATTTAGTATAACCACATTCCCCATTAATATGGAATTCAGAAAACCATATGCAAAAAACATACCTCCAAAGATGCAAATAAATTTAAACAAATTAATCATGTCAGAAGAATTAATTAGTGACTGATAAACAGATAAACCTCTTGGGCGCTACTAGAGGGAGGAATGAAACTAGCCTGGGATTTACCTGAGACTGTCCTAGGTGAAAAGTACGTACTGGAGAATAGTACCAAATGGATTTCACAGTGCAGGGGCTGGACCTGTTCTTCTCCCTCTTTGTCGCTAGTTTGGGCTTTGCTAGATGGAGGGAAATCCATTTTCATTTTTCTTTCCTACACTGCTGGTGCCCTGTTGATAATTTGATTTTCCTGACACAACTGCCAGCTTGCCTTATGGAGGTGACTCCTATGTCTGGACGCTCCAGCAGATGATCTCTTGTTGCTGCACTGTTTACGTGAGTTGTTTTTATGTAGTAAGAGAAGCAACCAGACTGAATTTATATATATATATATATATATATATATGCATGTGTCTATGCAGATACTATTTTTTCCCCCAAGATGTTGAACCCACCAGTTTTTTGAGAGCCCAGGAGCCCAACCCAAGTGTCTCACTGGGACACATCCTCGTCTGTTTTCCCAGCCACGTTATGTCCATCAGCCTCACATTGTGGTGCCCTGTCCTGAAGGACTGTTTGGTTTCAGGACTTGTCTTGCTTGCCAAATGGCTTTCAGTGCCCTTTTGAGAAGGGTGTTGTTTATTGCAGATTGTCTGTGTGCAGTTCAATGTGCTTTGTACCAATACACGAGCTGAGAGTGCTCATATATTATTGATAAGATCAGTATTTTAAATGCAAAAACAAATATTCTGGGTAAACTCATTTGCTTTGTGTATCAGATTTCTGCAGATCTCTGAAATCCAGCAGGCTTAAAAACCTCTTTTTGAGGGACTTGGGCTGGCAATTGTTTTGGTGTTGGAGGAGGTGAATTGTGAATTGTCTGACGTGTCACTGCAGCCTGACACTGCAGCCTGACACTGCACCCAGCACGGGTCGATCTGCATGAGGGGACACTTGGGGCAAGGTCCGAGCAGCATCCTTAGCTATGAACCAGCTGCCCGGCAGTCAGGAGGAAGGGCTGTGCAGTCCAACTCTGACTGTCCCAACCCAGGGTATGCACCTAGCAGATCACGTTGCAGTATTAAGACAGTGTTCTTCAGTGAAGAGACAACTATTGTGCTTCTGTTGGCTCAGGGGGGGAAAGGTTTTTCTGCGCTGCAGAACCAATTGCTTTGAGAGATGCTCTTAGGTGCAAAGGCATCCACATCCAAAAGGCCTTGTGACTGAATGGGAAAATTTTGGGTTGGCTGGTCGCTCCACCAGCTGGGGAAGCTGGAAAATGAGTGGTATTGGATCAAGGCTTGGATGAGCCATGAGGGAAGTCTCTTGATGCCCTTCCCCTGTTAGGATACTTGGTTTGGCACTTTTCCAGAGGTAAGCTCTAAATACGAGCTGCTCTTTGCTTTAAGTGGCTTAGGTATTCTGTGCAGCGGTGGCGGAGGGAGAGATGTAGCATATTAGCTTCAATTTTGTGATATCAGTAAATGCTTACGCATTGTGTGTGGTACATTAATCTTGACCCATGAAGACTTGCACAAAGAGAAAGAAAGTTGAATTGAATAAAAAATAAGTTAGCAGGTTAGTTTCTGTTCTCTGTTTTCTGAAAGAATGTTGTTTTGTTTTTTTTTTTAGTTTGATTACATCTGGAAAGGAAAAGTCTTGTGGCAGGAGCATACTGAGCACAGCAAAGTGTGTTGCACTCCAACTCCTGTCCCATGAACGTGGCAGCACAAAACATTATCCAAGGACAGATGCTACCCCACTGCAGTTGATACCTAGAATTGAATTTGTGTATGTTCTGCTGTAGTTTACCTTATTGGATGGTTTTTCTCTGGAAATGCAATTCTTTGGGACCTGTCTCAGTAACATGTTTCCAGGCAGGTGTCACTGTCACCTTAGGAAGTTGCAGTGGGCATGTCTGGAAGTGCTTGGCAGCGGGTGGGATTGTAGGATGGGTTATGGAGGTCTTTGAACCTGGACTGCTTGCTTGATTTCTGTTTCAAGGGAAGGTTTATTCTGCACGGTGCCTCCTTCGTGGTATTTAGATTGTGTGATCTGTCAGTCGATCATGTTTAGAAAAAAATCCACAAAACAAAATCCCAGCGAACAACTGCAGAACAAAGCAGGCTTTTATTGTATCTCTTATTAGCAATGAAAAGTGAACTAACTGCTGGTTCCTGTGGGACTGCTGCTGCCTTGATGATTTCTTAATATCTTTTGTTTTCATCAAAGGTTAATCTCCTTTAGCTACCCTGTGATACCTGGCCTCTTTCCACATGCACCTGCTTTTTTCAGCTGGGTCTTCAGTAGTGACCTTATAACTCTGTAGACAAACATGATCGTTGTTGATCTGTCAAATCCAATATCCCTTTGCTTAAATGTTAGGTGGATTTATGTTATTGCTTTGGGAAGCAATAATCCAGAAGGGAATTCATTTTGCAGAGAGGTTTTCTGCCTTGCTAAAGGGCTGTTGGCTGGACAAGTCACCTGCCTAACATCATCGCAGTTGGTTTGCTTCGTCCTTTGTTCATACATCTATTTGTGTCTCACGTGTAGACTGAGAAGCAAAGTCTGATCCTTCCATCTGAGATGTGGTAATCCTTGCTTACAGTCAGTGAAGGAGTGTCTCTGACTTGGCAGTGCTATATTTACATGCCTGTGGCTTTACTGTGTAATGCTGTTGCAGAGAGAAGATAGCAGATGAAGGCTAGTTATCATTTGGACCCTGCTGGTTCTTTGGTTGCTTACAACAGCAGTTTTAGAAGCCAGGAAAGTGAACAGTAGGGACAGCAAATAAGAGTTAATTCAGCCAAAATCCACAAAACCAACAGCAACTGGCTGTGCTGGGGGCTTTGGGAAACCACTGTATATGTATGGCTGTGATCTCTCTCTGCTGTTCAGACCTCCAGAGCACTGCCAGAAGTGTAGGTTAATGGCTACTCTACTAAACATTATCACGTGCTCTTCTTTCTAGGAGTACGTAGAGTACACTGAGCTTATTGGGATAAAACTCCATTGCAACAGAGAGTGACTGAAATGAAGTTTGTTAATGGAATGATATTTAGTAGTATCTTCTGTGATGGTTTAGTCTGTTTAAAAAAAAAAAAAAAAAAAAGCCTTTTCCAGCTGGCTGTTTGTCCGGCTTGACTAGAAGAGGAATACATGTGTCCAGGGTTTGTGAGCTGAGTAACTGGACTGTGCAGGAATATCTCTCTGGAAGTAGGATGTGTTTGCTCAAGCTGCAGAGCTGATGGACCCCTCATTCCTGAGAGCTTGATGTCACCTCTGGCACCTTATTTAACATCTCCTGCTCTATGGTTTCAGCAGCAACATTCACAGTCTCCTTTTAAACATGTCCTTTCAACATTTGGCTGGGGAGTAAAAACATCTTAATGCAACTAAGAGTTGCTGCTTGCTGACCATGCATTCAGCTCAGACAATTGCTTCCCTTTCTGGCCATAGAGAACACTGTACATAAATCAAGATCACCAGCACTTTAAGCACAGGCTGATTCTTACATGGGTATCTATGTGGAAGCCAGCCAACCCAATGGAGCCCAGCTCTGTAATGGGGCTGCTACTCAATGCAGGAATATAAATATTAAGAAATGCAAAAAGGTTTCTCCGAGTGCTAGAAAACCAAAAACAGCTTGAGGTTACTTCATTTTATTGCAGACTTGTGAAAAGATGCAGGGACCCAAGCAAACTGATGAATAATTGTTTTTCAAAAGTGTTTACAGCTTTGGGTTATTTGTCTTGTAAAATCTCAGAATGCTGTTGCCTTTGTATATAGCTATTTATTTGTCACATTGTTTGCACAAACCGGATTATATGTCCAGATTTAGCCCAGACAGGATGTGATAAAATTTTTTAGAACTGGTATAAAAACAAAAAGTTGCATTAAGGACACGTGTGCATTTATTTTCTTACAAGTTGTTCTATCATTTCAAGATGCATATTTGTTTTAATAGGGCAGAAGCAGGCTGCATACTGAGTGCTTTGTACTCTGTGATGACTGAAGGTAGCTGGGCTTGTACATTTGAGGTTCCACAGATCTATTTGCAGCAGTAGAGGATGCGGGTGCCTCTGTATTATGGCTATTCAGGATAAATGTCAAATGAACCAACATATCTGCTCTTCCTTTTCTGTTTTCTTGCTTCTCCCCTTCCTCATTTCCCCAAGGAAAGGGAAATTGCTGGAAGCTACTGTCTACCTAAATGCAAATTATTGGAGACACCCAGTGGTCATTTAGCTGTCCTTTCTTTTGTACGCTTTGGGTCTAAAAGACAGGCCCCAGTGCAAACTGATGCTATGGCAAGTCCTTGCCTGCGAGAAGGAAAGTGTGCTTTTGCTCTATAGTACTCCAAAGTTTCTCACAATACTTTTATTCTGATACTCTCTGGACACTTCGTTCCTCGAGGCTGTTTAGAAGCTCCAGGAAGATTTGTATGGTGGATTTTGGTGGTGGTCATTTTTAAAGAGATTATTTTTCGTCCTCTGACCTGATCAGCAAGGTAACTTTAATGTAGTCATTTGTTAGAGATGGGACTCTTTATGAATTAGATTGGGGGCCTGAACTGACCTGGAAAACAGTTTGTTGTGAATTCCCCAAAGGAATGTTAGAATTTCAGTAGTAAAACATTTCTCTCTGCTCATCTCTGCAAGTTGTGAGTCATTAGGGATAGACTTATTTTGTAAGGAGTGTTTTCTGTTGTTAAAAATTCATTCTGCTAAATATTGCAAGAGAAAATGCATTGATAAACTTGGAACTTCTTAGTAGCCACGGATATTCAACTTTTTCCAACTTTGACAAATGCATACCACAGGGGCTAAGATACATTTTCCATCTACACATCACTAACAACAACCCCCCCCTTCCCACCCTGCAACCTTTCATGGATAGCTGGGCAGTTGGAACACCTGAAGTTGCCACGTTAACAGCAGTAGAACTTGGAGAAGACCTGGGGTTCTGTGAAAGTGTTTTGAAAGAAGCTATATGCTGGGTAACAGCAGTTGGTCATTGCCCTGGAAAAATCTTGGCCCAGCTTTTGCAAGCTCAGTAAGAAGATTGCTTTGCCTTTTTTTTTTTCCCCTCCCTTCCCCCCCCTGCCCCGGGGGTCTCTTTTTCCAGCCGGAAAGGCAAAGCAGCTGTGTCAGCACAGTGGGAACATCCTAGTCTCAGCCTCAGTTACCTTCCAGCATATCTTTCTGCCTGTCTGGATGGCTTATACCAGGTGCAGCACCAAAGGCAGACAGCCTTTCTGTCTTGTTGACAAAAATACATGTATTGATTGGCATATAAAAATGCAGCAAGTGGCATTTATTCCATTATATTCTATACTTGCTAGCAGTACAGCTATATACACAAAGTCAATGGCACTACCAGTGTTTGCTGCGGTTTGAGTACAGATGTTTGCTGGTGTATCTTCCTCTGCCAGATGCTTGTAACAACCTGTTACCATTAAAAAAAAAGGCAAGACATCAAATGGTGCTTCCAATATTAGGAAAACCTTCAGAATCATTCTTTTAACTGAAATTTTTAAAGAACCTGTTTGGATGGTGCAATGAGTTCTGAGAGAGATTAATATGGTACTGTGGAAAGAGCTGAAGTAAAGTTTGTATTTCTGCATGCTACAGTACTGGAGAGATATTAGAGAAATAAATAAAACCAGTGGTGGTCAGTGTAATTGGGAGGAGTTTAAAAAATGGAGCTGTTTGAAAAAGTTTGAAAATTATGTTATTTCTATTAAAAGAGAGGCAGCTGCTTAATGGAATAAGGGGTTACAAAGGGACTTAAGGGACTTAGGAAAAATAAACTTAAGGGACTGAAGAAAAATAACTCTTTAAGAACTGCATGGAGCAAGCTTTCAAATGGGATATCTAAAGTTGCTGACACCTGCCTGTCAGCTACCTGACACTTGTGCCACGGTCAGGAAACATGAATGTCCTGGACTGAGATTCTCTAAGAACCAGGAATTGTGTGATCGTCATTCAGCTCTCCCACCGTCAGGAGGGGGCATATCTGTATGTAAGGCAAGAACCTTCTTCCTGGGATGCCACGTGTCACACGTGCAGGCAGACGTGTCCAGTCCCTTCCTGGTGCACATCCTCAGCATGTATTGCACAGGTCTCCTGTTGGTGATTGAGAGCTTTGAATGAGAAAGGACCATAAATTCTGGAGAGAAGAAGGAGCAAAGAAAGACAATTAAAGACAGCCAATGCAGGACCAGGCATGCAGCTGTGCCCACATCTGCACTCCCTTCCTCCCCAATCTGGTGTGCTCTCCTCCCACCTCCATCAGGAGCTGCACATGCTTGGCTTTGTGGGGATTTTGCCCAAGGAGGAAGGTTAAGGTTGAAGACTTGGGGACCTTCTGAGCTGGGAACCCTCTGGAGGGCCCTGCTGAGCATGGATGAAGACTTGGGGCAGGACAGAGCTTAGCTCAAAGCGTGTGTGGATGGGGCGCCAAACTACCAAGTCCTCTTGGATGGGAAAGGACTTGAGGAAAAGCAGAACAGCTGGTTTTGTGGGCAAATTTTCTTCATTCCTGACCCCCAGACCACCCCTGCTGTGAGTTACATGGCTATTTCCCGGTTCTGCTCCTGAAATTGGACATTACCTATTTGGAAGAGCACTTTTTGTGGGTATTAAGCCAGGTTTTTGCTTTCACGAGGGGGGAATTACTTCAAAGTTCAAATGCATGCTCATCTCGTGTGCTTATGGTCCCACTCAGCCCCACGGCAGCAGCAGGCACAGACTGCCTACTACATCTCCTTTTTGGGCCATGGGCTGTCCTGGGAATCATAGCTTTTATTTCAAATTCCCTGTGTTTTGATTTGAGTTAGTTGAAATATAAATACAATTAGAGTTAGCAGAATACCTCCGACTTAGATTTTTGCCCTCTCGTTTATGCTCCAGGCATTATGCTTTAGGCAGCAGCTAAAATGGGAACTAAGCTATTAAAAAGCCCACAGGTCCTGACTCAAAACTCTGTTTCATGTTTAAAGGGAAGGGTTGAGATATCAATGCTTTGTACTGATACCTACTCAGCAGGGATGGTACATTGAAACTTGCAGTGGGTTTGGATCCTGTTCTGTATCCGCAAAGAAAGCAAAAGGATTGAGGTCCAATTTGAACTATACAAGTGAATTTGTGGAATGCATAGTAAATTGCACCTGGAGACTTGAAAAGACCTGATTATTATATTTTTTTTTACATGACTTCAAAAACCCAGCAGACTCATCTACAAAAAATATTAAGTTTTGAATTTTTACATGCAGTTACAGAGCTTTGCATACATAAGCGTTTTTGCACAGTTTGGGGCTTATGTTGTCTCTGGATACAAATTAAGTCATAAAGGCATGTGCAAGTTCCTAGAAGGAAGGCTGCTGCTTCTCTAGTGCTGCACTGTCTCACTCTACCTGGTTCCATGATATTTACAAACCATGGTTTGAGCAGGGATGTCTCAGTTTTACTCGCTCTGCCTTTGCTGTTTTTACAGTTGTATGATTCAGGGTATAATTTTCTTATTCAGTCCAATTTGCATTGCTGCTATCTCTTTTTACAGCTATCTATTTCAAGCTATGCCCACTCACTGCATTAGCCTGTAAATGCAGACATCAGCTACTGGAACTTCCCAGAGATTGATTTTATGGAACTTAACTGGAAATAAAATGATACCAATAAAATCTTTTTCTTACTTTGCCTTGACAAACTGCAGGCAAAGTCTGCCGTGCATCTTATGATGGGTTCTCCTTTAGCCTGTGAGCAGTCCCATTTTCCTAGGAAAAAGGGAAGCGTGGAGCACTGCTCACAGTGTGTAGAGATATAGCAGAATCTGTAGCCTTGTAAATAAGGGGCTATTGCTCTCAACTGGAGTCATAAACTCTTCCACTTTTTTTCAATTACCAGCAGTTGCCATAATTTGAAAGGTGGTACCAGAGCTCTAGCTGACAAAACTGTTTAAAAAATGAGAGAGAGAATAGTTTTTTCCTGTTTCTTATTTCTAGTGGGAGGGGAGAGGATGAAAAAGAATCAGCATCCCACACTGCTGAGCATAGGAGGTCTCTGACCTTGGCAGAGTTGGTGTTTGAACCGAACAGTCCCCGTTAGCTTTGTAGGAATTACACGAGAAATAGGTGGAGAGAGGATATGAAAGATACTACCTAATGAAAATGAGTCTTATGTATATGAGCAGTTGGAAATCTTGCCTTTTAATAGGGAATGCTGCAATCTGAAAACAACACGTTAGGGAGGTAAATGTTAGCAGCCCTGTGAATGTGGTAGATGCTAGGAGAGGTTATAGAGGAAGGGATGGGTTTGAGTAGACTGTGTGGCACTAGAAAAACAGGCTGATTTGGGCACACAAACTCTTCTTCAAGAATGGAAAGCCATTTCTGTAATAACCCCTCTTTCGTTTGCTTGTATATTAGCTGATTACGCACTTCTATTTTGCGCTATTTTCTTTGCTTTACCTTGGACCAAAGATTATTCCCACCCCCACTCCCCTTCCCTTTCAGGTATCATCAAAATACATTTGCTTGTCCTTGAGAAACAGTATTGTTGTTATTTATGTAGCGGTAGCTGTGTTCACAGGGGTAAGAAAATATCAGCAAAGCTCCAGTTTACTGAGATAGAGAAATGTGATGCATAGAAAAACAGTAAAAGTGTGGTAAGAGTTAGGAGTTTGGTTATTGATTTCCAGCGAATTTTCTTGTAATTTTTCCTGTATTGTCTCTGTATTAGAATATTTCTTTTTTGTTACTGCTATTTGCCTTTAAGAAATACAAATATCTAATGTTTCTTAAGACTGCTGTTTCCTAAAATCATGGAAGCAGTTGGACCATCAGTGGTAGTTACGAACAACAATGTTCCTGATGTAGTGGAGCCCTTCTGAAGCCCAGCACTTGCTGGACAAGCTCCATTGCTGTTAGGTACATTTTTCAACTTGTGCCTGGTAAATTGGACTCATGCTGAATGCTGCTGCTAGGTCCCTTTCTACCACAGAGGCAGATGTAAAAAAACCCCAAAATTGACATGACAGCTTTGGGACTCACTCAAGCATCCTTTAATGTTGGTGGAAATTTCTCCCTGAGTTCAAAGGGGAAAATTCTGCAGGGGTAGCAAGTGCTACCTTCCCAGGTCAAACACTGGGATGCAGCATTGTGCTCCCAGTGTGGATTTCAGATGTGATGGAGGTGCTGGCCCACACCTGAGGCTCGTACCCTGCATTTTCTGAGCCCATCAGGTGAGTGTCCCATGACAGCTGGCAGAGCACAACACCACCTCTACAGCCACGTCAGTGTCCATTGCTACGTGTTTGCTGTCGCATGTCATGTTTTTTGTTGTCTAAGCCCGTTTCCCTTTAAAGCTTGGTTTTAAATACTGCTAGCTTGAAATGTAAGATGTAGACCCGAAATCAATTCTTCTGTAGTACCTGTCTGATCAACTGGCCTCTGGCTTGCATTTCTCAGTAGCTGCAGGGATTTTGTGGTGGCAGGTCTCTGAGTGGGCTTGCGCCTTTCAGCAGAGAACATGTGCATGGAGGGAGAACACCTGCTGATTAATCTCCAATGTCCTTCCCAAAATTGGCTTATTCCATCACAGCTCACTTGTGCCTGCCACTGAGTACATGAAAATAGTCTTGTTAGACACATGAGAGGGCCTCTGCAAGTAACGTGCTGAATTTATCTTTTCAGCAGGACAATGAAATATGTGATATTATCAAGATCAGTCCCATTTACATCCTACTGCTCCATCATTTCTAGTGTACTGGATTTGGCTAAATAATCCAATGCAAAGAGCACACAGGCATATTGCCAGTGGAGAGAGGAAAGCTGAAGTGTTAACAATCCTCTTGTCTGGAAGTTTTATGAAAACTGAGAGTTTTAAACTTTGCTGTCTAAAATTTGGACCCTATGGTGGTGCATCTTGGTCAAACTGATCCTAATACCAGAGATTAGCCCTTAGTTATCCACTTAGGGTCCCCTGCTCCTCCTAAAGAGGAGGGTTCTTAATCAGGAACATCATCCTGTTCCTTTAACAGACCTGCCTCATCAGCTTCCCCCTGGACTAAATTGCCTTCTGTGCTTGTATTAGGTAAAAGTCGAGAGCATGTTTGCAAGGCACACAAAAATGCCATGGCTTTAAACTATACAGCTTATTAAAACCAACTGTAAAGCTGGTGTCTTAAGAACGACTTGTTCAATGGTTATAACAACTCATCAGCAGCTATTGCAGGTGCATCCACTTGCAACACAGGCTGTTTCAAGTCCGAATGACTTTATTTGGTCTATTTACGTGACTTACAGTGAAACATGTGATCCTGAAAATCAAATCAATGCTGGGCTGTTGGCAGGTTGTGACTCGGTGGCAGTGTAAATGCACACTGAGCAACTGCAGGGTCAGCACGGCGGTGACAAACACCGCACCACGGCTTCAAAAAGCTAGCAAGGATTCTTGAAATTTTGTCTCTGACATAAAATAGAGTGGACTGAGGGCACTATGTGTGAACCGGATTCAGATGGCAGTATTGTTCAAAATGCCCTTATCAGCATGATGGCATTTAATCAAACAATCATATTCAGTAAGATTTGCCACAGCTTATTTGTGCTTACATGGTCCCTTTGTTGGCTTTTCCTCTGAGCAACAATGATGTCTCAAAAAGAGCTGAATTCACAATTCTTTTTTTTTTCCCTTCAGTAGCAGCCATTCTACTTCTGCAGAAAAATTCTGTTTTGTGAATTATTTAATCTGAAACCAAAGCTCAGGGAAAGTCCTTGTAATCACAGTACGGGTCATGTAGGGGCCCTCAGCTGCTCATTTAGGGAGAAAGAACAAGTTGCAGGATCTGAAAAGGCTCAGCAGGGAGAAATTTGTTTGTGGAAGGAACTTATTCTAGAAGAGCAACAGCACACCCGTGCTTACTGCTCACCTGCATTTACATAAAAACAAGTTCAGATTGGAACGGATGGCCCCAAAACCTGCTCAAAACTGTAGATGCAAAAGTTCTGTGCATTCTTGCTTTTGAAAATTCATTTGTGGCAGTTGGGAAGGAGCTCACAAGGAAGCCATTGAACTGATGCTCAGCCTCTTGCTGCTGAAGCAGTGAGACTTTGGTAGCACACAGCAGTGGAAGAAGGTATTCGCAGCAAGGAGAAGACCATATGCTCAGGGTTCAGCTCACTGTGCCTTGGTCCCTCTTCTTTCTCTGCAGTCTTTGTTTTCAAATAGGTTTTCAGTGAGGTTGTGGCAGGGAACCCTCTGCATCATTTGTCAGCATTTTGTTGTACAAATGATAGGGCAAAGTTGCTCTCAGTCCCTTGGCTGAAAGGGAAGAGAAGCCCCAGCCCAACCAGATGGATTTTATTCTTGCCTATTTGGGATTTATCTCTTGTCTTAATATCTTTCTTTTTTTTTCTCCCCCCTCATGGTACTCTCTGCTTGCCAAATGGTTTAGGCTGGGACCAGGAGCACATCTTTGTCGGTCAGGTAAACCTTCTGGTTTTTTTCCAGCTTTTGTATCGTGTCTTTTACCAGTATAAAGTCTGTCCCTCTATCTGCTAGGCTGTAGGATAGAAATCGTATTCAAATTTAAGCTGGTCTCCCATTGGAATATGGACTTTTAATAATGTATTTAGCTGATGACTGTTCATGTTAGCTTGCCTCCTTTCTTCTGCTCCACCCTAGCAGAGGTGCTGCTGGCAGGCTTATACCCAACAGGAGTCCAGTCTTGCACTGGAATAATTTCAGAGCAGTTCCAATTAACAAAAAGCACCTGGACTTGAGGAAAAACAAGGTATAGCAGAAGAGAGGGCCTGGATATTTCCTCTTTTTCCTTTCCTCTGAGAGCAAAACTATTCTGAGTTATTCCCTGTGTTTCAGTTTAGTGTTTGTATTTATCTCTTCTGTCCCATCAGTTATTGGTACAGTGTCTCCAAGATCCAGCCTGAAGCACCTGCAAGAAAAAGACAGCAATGACAGGTCAAAGGAAAGGCCAAGAATACACAGATATTTTTGTCTTCATTTGATCTGTTTCAGCGTCTTGTCACAGCCCTGCTCTATGGTCAACATTTCCAGTCCATTTTTCTGTACAGATTCTTCATCCTTCAGCTTTGGTGCCAGTACCTGAGGCAACCATCTGGGATTAGGAGAAGGACTTTAATTGGCTGGTTTTATATCAGCTGTAAGAAGGAGACGATATTTTTATCGTCAGGCCAGCAACAATGCTTCAGCGGTTATCTAGTGCTGTAGATTGACAAGCTGGTCCTCCGTAGTCTCTCAGCCGCCTCCACCCCCACCCTCCTTCCTGTGAAGGAGAAAGCCAGGGAAGCTGCAGCATCCTAATTTTCCAGATGACAGTGCTCCCAAGCCTCCCGGGGAGCTGCAGACAGATCTGGTCCCAGCTGCGTTTGCCTCCCTTCAGCTTGTGGAGGCTGAGCCAGGAGATGGCTGCTTCCTCTGGAGGAACGTGTGCCTTCCAGACTGGCCCATAAACACGGGAGCTGCCTCAACCCCCCCGAGCAAACAAGGAATGAAGATTGTAATAAAACATATTAGTATGCCAAGAGTTGGCCAAGTTACTAGGGCACATATTGGCAGAGCTGTAAAGCAGAGAATGAAGTTCAAAATGCTTGCAGTTATTTACAAGCTTCACATTGTTTTAGAGAATAAATTACTTTATGGTGGTTTTATACAGAAAAGGACATGGGACAGGTCCTCAGCTGCCTTCGCCAAGACATCCTGACCATAGTCCAGCTCTCCTGCAGGGTCCTGAATAGCAAACCAGACATGGGTGAGGGAGGAAAGGGAAGGATCCCCATCCAGGAAACATTTAAAGACACTTTCTCCTTCTTCAATTTTAAAATCATGCTCTTTACCCAAAATTGCAGTGTCTTCCCCAGGTTTTCTTGTTCTTTGATTCTAGAATGAGATTTCAAAGGTAAGTGAAATGTCCTTGGTGGCTGAGATGTCACCCTTCCCTTTGATTGAGCAGGTCCATCTAATGCTGACGTTTGCCAATTCTGCCTGCAGACTTTTAGTGCAGCTTGAAATCGTACCCTTTCCAAGTAAGTCAAAGCCATCTTTAGAAAGTAAGGGTAAAAATGGCTTTACAGCTGGTTTTAATGCTTTTCTGAGCTGCAGATCTGATACGTGTTTTCTTATTAATATACAATCCCAGCAATGCTCCCCCACCATAACTCAAATCTTTTTTTCTCCCATGAGACATACGTTTGGTACTAACCCACAGCATTAAATTCTCCTGTCCTGTGGCATTTTTACCCATTGCTTTTTTGTTACCAGATGCATGTCTGTGATTGACAGAATTACTAATCCATTATAATCATATTTTCATAATTAGTCCCACTGAGCCTCCGATGCCTGCACGCAAGCATAGGTAAACTACAGCCTGCCACAATATGTTTTTACTTACTGACAGCTCAGTGTGAAGGAAATGTCTGTCTAATTCCTGCAACGGTTATTAGAGTTGCCTTTTGTTTTTCCTTTCGCTCTTTCTTTTTCTTGCTCGTTCTCCCCCATCCCACGAAGTCTCTGCTAATGTGGACTCTTTGTTGATTACAAGTCATTATTATCAACTTCTAATCCTTAAGAATACCAGAAAATGTTGTAGATTGGAACTTCAAAGTCACTTTTTGAATAAAAACACTTGGAAATGCATCAATTATTCACTAGGTAAAGCCTGAGCAGACATAGATGCCAATACCTGTTTATTTGCCCGATGGAGGAAAGATTGCCAAAGCTTTCAGATTTGTCTTTTTGCATCTTTTCACATCATGTCATCATGGCTATGTCTTACGTGCCATGCGGCCCTGTGTCCCATCCAGCCTTTTCTCAGTCTTGGATGACTTTGAGGCATTAGCTCATTGCTTGGCATCTCATTCCAGGTTTGGTTCTGCCATTGATCATGGACGAGCCCTGGGAAGAGTGTGGAGACCGTCCAGCAGAATCCATCTGAAGGGCTGCTGGGCAGCAAGCACTATCCCACTTACTCTTCATGGATGTCCTGCCATTCCCTGCTGCTTGCCCTATCCCTCTGGACTTTGCAGCCATCTAGACTACTATGTGACTTCATTGCTCGTTTCAACAACTTTCTGAAATTTGCTTTATTTCTAACAAGATTAGTGTAAATCTTGGCTACTTCTTGAAGTATCATCTTTTCATTTAAAAGATTGAACAAAAAGTGTTTAATAACCCCCAAATAAGATAACTTAAAAAAAATGTTTAAAGATTTGGTTTGGATTGGCCAACACCTCAATTATTTAGAATATTCTGTCCATCTCTTAAACAAAGGTTTGCAAAAGTTCATCTCATATCAGCCTGCCCTGATGTTTCTACCCCCTGTACCAAACCTTTCTCCCAACAACTTAACAGTTTCAGACATTAAATCTGAGCACCTTATCTGCCCTGCAAGTTCTTGATGAGGATGGGGGGCTGCAAACCCCAGGCAACAAGAAGCGAGGCATCTGATGCATTCACGATAGAAAGATAAATTGCTGCTGCAGGGATTGTAAGGCGTTACCCGACCACAGGAGAAGCTGAGGTCCAGAGGGGAGCAGTAAGGACTTTATATGCGAAATTCAGCCACCTTCTTAATTATTGCTGTCATTAATCATCTGCATGTATCATATGATCTATTCTGATCACACAGTGCGTAAGTAGGATGGCAGGAAAGGTAACCTGGAAGGGCTGTGTCTGGCTCTGTTTTGATCGGCAGGCAGCTCTGCTGGTCGGAATTGCAGACATAACCTCCTGTTACCTCTGTAACCTTTAGGCTGCTGCAATGGGAAGAGGAGTTTCCACTTTATTTTTTGTCTCTGGCTTCCCCAGTGCTCACGGCTGTCAGGGCACCCTGTGTCTGGATCTCCTCCAGGTGACAGGATGTGAAATCCCCAAATCTCAGAAGCTGGCGTTCGATGGTGGAGAGCTCACGTGGGACTCTCCCCTCAGTGCTCCTGTCTGCTGCAGCTGCTCCTTGTGCTGATCATCACTCTTGTACAGGCAGGTTATACGGATCGAGCGCACCAGTGGTACCAGTACTTTTCAGGGTTTTGCTGGGGGGCGTTGGCAGGAATGCACTTCTTTTCCCACCTCCCTTAAACAAGACAAGGGAGATGGCTTCTCTCCGATTCCCACATCCTCTTGTTACTATGCTATCAGAGATCATATCTTCCACCATCCAACTCCCAAGAGCAACTTTATGTGCTCTAAAATGAGCATATGCTTGTGTGAAGCCTAAGTAACGAATGAACACTGTGCTGAGCTGGCCTGTGCTGAGCACTGGAGGACTTTTGCTGACACACTCATTTCCAGTAAGGCACGGGGAGCTCCGGGTGAGGCAAATCCCTCCTTAGGAGACTCTTCTGCAGAGATGCTCAGTGCTAATCCCTCAGCCACAGAAGTCTGATTTGGTTTTCTTTGCTTTTTGTTTTTGTATTGGGTTTGCGTGGCAAGGTTTGTGTAGCAGGGGGGCTACAGGGGTGGCTTCTGCGAGAAGGTGCCAGAAGCTTCCCCCATTCCTGATGGAGCCAGTGCCAGCCGGCCCCCAGCCAGAGCCAACGCTGGCCATGGCCGAGCCCATCGGTGATGGGGCAGCGTGATTAAGAAGGGGAAAACCCCTGTGCAATGGCAGCCGGAGAGAGGAGGGAGAGAAATCGGGAGTGAGGTTGAGCCTGGGAAGAAGCGCAGGCTGGGGGCAAGGTGTTTGAGATTTGGGTTTATTTCTCATTACTCTATTCTGGTTTGATTGGTAATAAATTAAATAAATTTCCCCAAGTTGAGTCTGTTTTGCCTGTGACGGTGACCAGTGAGTGATGTCCCCATCCCTATCTCCACCCACCAGCCTTTCATTTTATTTTCTCTCCCCTGCCCAGCTGAGGAGGGCAGTGATGGAGCGGCTTTGGGGAGCACCTGGCCTCCAGCCAGGGTCAACCCACTGTAGTTTTACAGTGTTATTGCTTAAACAGCATGCTTTATGCTCTCTTACTGGTGGCCTTAGGGTCTGAGCTGGGCTGTCTAGCTGGGAACAGAAGCACCTCTGGGCTGTGCCTGGCCAGCACGCTTTCTTTGTAATGGGACAGATGCAACACACAACCAATAAGAAAAAAAATTACTTTCCCCTGCACTTTGTGGCCAGGGTAGACCCAGCAGTATCTGGGCTGACAATCTGTTGACAGAGCTTTTTGTGTGGTTGGAGCAGCAGCTGTAACTCTATGAGGGATGTTTATGTTTAAGTGAAAGGGATGCAGGCTGTGATCTCTGGAGAACCATGCCTGGCTTTCTGTGCCTTTATGACCTGGTTCTTGCCTTTTGGCCTCACCGTGACACAGAGGTTGAGTTTGCAGCCCCCAAAGGCTTCTGTATCAGACCACATGGTCTGCCTTCCCCAAACTTACCAGCCTTTGTTTTAGATGATACTAGAAATAATTTTGTTATGTCTAACAGAGATTGGTTGGAGCATGGTTTTTAATTTAACTTTCAAAATGAGCAAACAGCACTGGATATTTCTGTATCTCTAGATATTCTTGAAAACCACGGTGCAATGGAGAACCTTGGCTTTTGGTCTATTGGGTCTTGCAGTTGCAAAGCAGATGTCTTGGAGCATGAGAAGTTTAGGATTTATGTAAGCTGTGCTGGAGTCTTCACTGTTGCCGATATAATTAATGGGGGAGATGGTCTGACACGCTCTAGTGGCAGCACATGGCTAAGATGTGTAAAAAGGTACTGAAGCAATAGGAAAGTAGCATCTTGGCTTTTCTAGTAAAAGTCATAGGTGAGTATTGGTTAATGAAACCTGTGCTGGTGTTTGATGGAAAACTCAGGCCTTGAAGTCTTTCATGAATAAATTCATTAGCAAATCTTTTAAAAAGGTATAACTCAATTTTCCTTCCCATTACCCCCAAAACAGATCCAAGCACAAAGCCAATTAAGAGGAACGAGGGCAAAACCTCACCAGAACCTGCCAGTATCTTTTCACGTGGTTGGGTGGAAGGTGAGGCTATACTTGTGATGGGAGATGATTACATCCCACTGTACCTGGACTTGCAGATTCAAAGCACAGAGGAGGGCTGCTCAGGGAACAGCTACTGCCCTGGTGCTCTCTCCAACTCCATGTGATGACGTGAAGTAAGATCAGGATTGAAGGTGTGAGCTGGTAGTGTTGCTTCTGCTCTTTCCTTATTAGTGTCAAGTATTTTACCAGTAACAATGCATTTGTGGGAAAAGAAAACGGATAGTCTAGTGTTTTGCATTGGCACATAGCATAGACTTTCAAGCAGAGTAGGGGGCCAACTTTGTTTGAGTGCCTGGAGTCAAGGCTCCCTTACCTGTACAGCTAGGGCACTACAGAAAATAGCTATGGAGGATTCTCCATGAAGCAAAAGGTGGATGTGTTACTTGTAATAGAATGTATTTCCATGGGCTGTGTGGGCATGCAGGGGCAGGTATTCCCTGTCTCCTACCCCAGGGTTGCGGCAGTAAATCTCTCCACCTGCTGTAGGAAAGCCATGGATGACTGATCATTTGAGGAGAGTTTGGCTCAGGGTTATATCAGTAGGTCTGTTAGATACTGAATAATATATCCTGGCAGCAATGTTTCAGTCAGTGACACAAATGTGACATTTGCCTGCATCATGTCTTTTTTCATCCACCTCCCTTAGATCAAGGAGGCTTAAAATCTCTCCGGTGTTTTGGATGACTGGTCATCTGTGGAAAGGGGGCCAGCTGAAGGTGAAATGGCTGAGACAGTTGCATCAAAACATCCTCAGAGAAACAAACAGATCCCAGATGTGAACATGGCCCTTTCCCCAGCAACTTGTATGTGACATGCAGCCATGAAATGAAGTGTACCAGAAAATAAAAGCACTGTGGCATGATGCACAGTGATGCTTGTTTGAGGGCTTTGAGGACCACCCGCCTGTCAGGGCCATATGGTTTTCTGTGAAACTGCTTGAGGTAACTACAGACTTTAATAGAGTTAGATGTGCAGCTCCAAATGCCACAAAGGAAATAATTCTTATGATCAGTGAGCTTGCAGTGTAACTTCTTGGGGTGGCTGGTAACTAAGAGGCTTGTTCTAAGGCTGAGAATCATAGAGTTATTTAGGTTGGAAAAGTCCTATCAGATCATGAAGTCCAACTGTTAACCCAGGACTGCCAAGTCCATCACTAAACCACATCCCTAAGCACCACATCTACGTGGTTTTTGAACATCTCCAGGAATGGTGATTCTACCACCTCCCTGGGCAGCCTGTTCCAATGCTTGACCACCCTTTCAGTGAAGAAATTTTCCCTAATATCCAATCTAAACCTCCCCTGGTACAACTTGAGGCCATCTCCGCTTGTCCTGTCGCTTGCCAGTTGGGAGAAGAGACCAACCCCACCTACCCACAGCCTCCTGTCAGGCAGCTGTAGAGAGCAATAAGGTCTCCCCTGAGCCTCCTTCTCTCCAGCCTGAGCACCCCCAGTTCCCTCAGCCGCTGCTCCTAAGACTTGTGCTCCAGACCCTTCCCCAGCCCCATTGCCTGTCTCTGGGGTCCAGCACCTCAACATCCTTCCTGCAGTGAGGGGCCCAAAGCTGAATGCAGTGTTTGATGTGCAGCCCCACCAGTGCCCAGTACAGGGGGGATGGTCACTGCCCTGGTCCTGCTGGCCATGCTGTTTCTGACACAACCCAGGATGCTCTTGGCCTTCTTGGCCACCTGGGTGCTGGCTCACGTTCAGCCACCTGTCAACCTGCACCCCCACGTCCTTTCCCACCAGGCAGCTTCCCAGCCGCTCTGCCCCCAGCCTGTAGCGCTGCGTGGGGCTGTTGTGCCCCATGGACAGGACCCGGCACTTCTTGTTGAACCTCATACAATTGGCCTTGGCCCGTCGGTCCAGCCTGTCCAGACCCCTCTGCAGAACCTTCCTACCCTCAACCAGATCACCACTCCATTAATAACACTTAATCAACAGGATCAAGAAGAGGAAAAGGTACAGCCAAAATACCCTGCACATCTGTAATTTATGCTTAATTAAATATAATGTCTGGCAGTCCCTCAGAGCATTTTTGGTACTCTATGCATCTTGACTTAAGTAATGTAGGCAATAATACCTCTGTACCAGCGGCAATGAACTGTGTTCTTGGTAAAACTGGGTCAGCATCAGGGTTTTGCATGGTTCTGCCCATCATCTTTTGGTGAAACTTTAGAGAAACTAGATTTCACAAACTTGTCTTCAGGGCAGTTGGCCTGTGCTGGCTTTGCCGTCTGCCAGGGAGTTCCTGCTGAAGTTCACCTCAGAAGTCATCTGGATTTTTGGCGTCTGCAGAGTAAGAAAAAGGGATTGCTCACCTATGAACTAACGGGAGCTTGGTCCTCACAAACCCTTAACTTGCAGCCTGAGGCAGCCAACCCCAGCTGTCACCCTCAAGAGAAGCCTCCTGAAAACTTTTCCCTTCCTTCTTTAAACTCTATAAATTCATCCTTTCTACATATCTTCTGGCAGTATGGATGCCCTAACACTGTTCCCATCACTTTGCATAGGAAGTAGATTTAGATGCTAGTAGACCTGAATGGAAGACTTGAGTGAATTTCTTCCTCTGATGGTGACTTCTGGCCATCCTCCAGATGGGTCCCACATCTCGGAGGGGATTACCCGTACACGAGGGCACTCAGACAGCAACCTGGCAAGCTCTGTGGGAAAAAAAGCTCGTATGGTTGTTTTCCTAATTGCTCTGCAGAACGGAATAGCACTGGGCTGCTCCGTTACTTGCGATGACAAACAGAAAATGGACAGACAAACCAAGTAAAGGTGATTCAATCAAACAAAACCTATTGCAAATAAACTTCCCAAAGTGAAGAAGCTAACTTAGCTGCACATTTGTCAGACTGTCAGTTTATCTCCCACCTTCTGTGCCAGACTATCCAAGCACTGAGCACTGCCGTGTTTGCTTCAGTTTACTCAATTTATGTGTACAGGAGGGAGTGGCGGTGGAAAAAATTGGTATTTGCCTCTGCATCAACGTAAGGAAACTGGAGAAGGAGAGGAGTGTGCAAAGCAGTTCCCAGAACCAGGGACTCTGAGGGATAATTATAAAGACCACCAAATGCATAGCAGAAAGATTAATTGTAATAAATTGGCCAGGAAACTTAAAACTTTGGTTGTGCATTGCAGCAAAGCAAGAATTAATTCCTGGGAGCAGACAAGGCCCCAGGTTGGCAGAAGGCTAATACAACTGGCTCTGGGTGCATTCAGGCAACACTGGCATCTCAGTGCCTTGGCAAGTGAGAGGGTAACGGAGAGATGAGAGCCTGCCCTGCCAGCTACAGCACTAGAACTGATTGGATTTGGTGCCCATTAAAGCAACAAAGATCCTACTGTGTGGCCTCTGGATGATCACAGAACAAGTGAGCAAATGCAGATAATCGCGCAGCGAGGGCCGTGGCAAAGGAGAGGCCAACGAGGCTTCCAGCTGGGAGAATCAGAATAGGCTCTAGATCCAGGAAACGTGGGAATGCTGGCTGAGGAGTGGGACTCCACCTGGACTGGGAGAATTACAGGCATCAGGCTTTGTCTTGTGCAGCTCTTACTGAAAGAGATAAGCAAGGAGAAGCTACAACACATGCTGGAAATGCCTTTATAGTATGTTGGGTTTTTAATTTTTTTATTCTTTTGTTTGGTTGGGTTTTTTTTGGAGGGGTGCGTTGTTTGTTTGTTTGTTAAACTGTAGCTACTCTTTCCTTCCATGACAAGAATGGGATGAAATGCTGGAGTAAGGAAGGTGGAGGTATTGGTCAGAGTTTGCTGAAAGGGCTGTACTTAAGGCAGTCCGAATTAATTTACTGCTGGGGAAGGTGATCTAGGGTAATCCACATCAATTAATTTAAAACATTTTCCTCCCCTGTCTCAGCCTAGCTTGTGGTGAAGACATGATACAACGTAGGGTTTTCCATGCTTTACAAGCCCTGAAAGAATTAGATGTCACAACCATCTACACGGAAATAATAATGGGTGGACTGAATATGACACTTGAAATTTGCCAAAGGACTAAAGGTTTCTCCTGTGCTAGTACAGTCCTGCCCCGTGGGCTGCAGTGTCCTACACCATTCTTGCCTCTTCTGAACCCCTCACGTTGGGGTAGACCCTCTACAGTAAACAGAGGCTTTGGGATCCTCCTTTTTTGTCTTTGTCAATACGTGGAAGAACTGATGTGCTGGCTGGCAACGGGATATACCCATTTTTGCAGCCTTTCATTTCTAGTTAGCAAAAAAAATAATAATAAAAGGAATATGTTTCCTCTGTTCTTTCTCTTAGTCTACCTTCAGTAGTCTTCCCAGGGCTATCTGAAGCCTGCTTTGTTTCTTTCTGAATCATTTGTTGCCCAGGGTCCAAAATAACACATCTGTAGTTCTGCCTTAAGTGTGTTTGCTGTCTGTGAAACGTGAAGCACTTTGTTCCTGGGATACTGGGAGCACCCAGAGTAATGCAGCACCCAAAGGGAGAGCTGCACGAGGAGGAGGTGCAGAACTCCTGCCACTGGCACAGTCATGCAGGAGCCAGATGCTTCAAGAAGAGAAGGTCAGCGCTTTCTCTTACACCCTGTGTAGGTAAAGGGCAGACTATCTGAGTGTTAGGGAGATTGTCTTGTTATTACGTGCAGCAGTGTCAAAATTTTCTAAAAATCCCGTGTTGCATTATCCACATTAAATAGGCTGTGCTGACCAAAGCTCCTATGTCTCCCAAGACCCTGATAGCATTCATATGTGTGGACTGGGTTCTTCTCTGGTGGCTGGCATCTACATGAGGGATTTTGAACCTTTGTAGCTGGAGTCAGTTGGTCTCTTTACGTATAACTGATGGGTTGTCACCAATCACTGGGAATAATTTGCCTCTGGATAACTGCTGATAACTGCACGTGGAACCTGATGGTGGGGATGCCTGTTTGTGTACTATCCGTGTTGTTCTTACTGACTTCTTACTCTTCCTATATATATATATTCTATGCATGCATGTGTTTACTTCAGAAGGGGCCTCAGGAAAATGTATTTGAAGAGCATGTATTATTTCTAAGCTTGTCCTGATTAACTCTGGGCAGAACGTGGTACGCGGGCCAGGAACAATAGCGACAATTATATCGACTGCATTTGCTTCATGAGAGACACAGTGGAACTCTGAGCCTGTGTTTCCAGGGGGTCATGCAGATTCTTATTTCATTTTTATCTGTAAAGCAAAGGCCAGTTATTCCACTTGAGCTATTGTGTCAGGAGCACAACTTAGAGAAATCCTTCAGGATTGCTGCATGCTACATAAGACCTGACAGTTCCCCGGGATGACTGCTTTCTGTCTCAATTTCCCTGCCTGGATGGTTTCAGTGCAGGATGGGACTCTGTCCTTTCCTCAGATGACATTACACTGGAAAGCAGCTCTGTGCTGGGAGGGATGTGACTTCTCTCCTGGCTCTCTTGGTGTTGGACGCTGCTTCTGGAGACCCATGCTTGTGCAGCTAATACAGAAGGTCCACAGACTTCAAACATTGCTTTATCCTTTCATCCTGCTACTGCAGAGCTAACAGACTAGTGCACTAATCTGGTGTGCAGATGTCTGTGTTGCCTGAGAAGAGCTTTTCAACCTCAGTTATTTAGAGATGCATTTGTAATAAGATATGTGACAAACTGTTATAACCTGACAATTTTTCACAATCGCAGGAAAATACCTATACGAGGTGTTTTAAAAAAAAAAAAAAAAAAAAATAAGTATGTCTTCTGTGGTCCAGTAACTTTCCAGACTACTTCAGTGGTATGAAATTACCACCACAAAATGCTCTGTACATAAAACAGTAGGAACTTCTCTGTTATAAGTATATTTACAATGCATATCTCCTGGGTAGTTGTTAAATGCATGAACATTACACTGGCATTTCCTCTTTAAACATTGTCATTTTATTGCTTTATCTATCTAGAGGAGAGCAGAAATTATCCTTTAATTACAATGAATTTAATGGTATTAGTTATGCAGCATTTTAGTTCACACACAGCATGACAAAGCTTAGAATTTAGCATAGTCCTATCATGCATCATTGATTCATCTTTTCATCCTGGTGTGCTGAGTCTTTCCTAAGTCTTTGCTAAAAACAGGTAAAAGATTGTAAGATGGAGGTGTTTAGCCTGCCTTAGTCAAAAAGAAGCAAAAGGGGACTACAGGGAGGGCTGGGCAAGGCAGGTCGTGCTAGTACTTTGCTATGCTGCTCCTGAGAAGGAAGAGGAAAGCATGTGAACAAAAAGCCTGTCATTATCAAAACACAACACTGTAACATGAAGAGGTGGAGTAATTTATCTTTAAGTAACAGGCTGACCTATTCAGAACTGTAATTTTAATGTAAGGCTAACCTTTGAAAATAGATCAAGTGATATAAATTATTAAGGAACAGACATTCGTCAGATAGATGGTCTCTATTAGTAATTTTATGCATGAATGGCTATCTTCAAAGGTAGAGTTGCTGTCTGCCGAGAAAGAAAGTGCAAAAGCAGGTTACCTTAAGCTGATGTGTAAGGCTGACTTTTAATCGGGGTTTCTCTAATCCACTCAAAAAAAAGGCTGAGGCGGGGTCATCTCTCTTGCTACCCAACCTGTGCAGCTCTTGGATTTTTTTACTAGCAGAGGAAATTCCTGGTAAAGTTGCTGATGTTCCTACAATATTTTCCAGTAGTTTTAGGGCTCAAACAGGTTGGCATGTGTCCCCATTTAGGAGTGGTAGCACCCATGTTGGGTGCCACTGGGACGTCCCAGTCTCTGGGCAAAGGACAGCTGGTACCCAGAGACCCCCCTGATGGGGGACTCTGAAGGAGTCCTTTGGAGTGCTGGGTTTGAGTCAGTTTTGGAGAGGAAAGGTGCAGGTCCTTCTTTTTTTCTCCTGCAAGTATTCAAAAGGAATGTCTTATAAAGTGTTAGTGTCTGTTACTCTGACGGTGTTTGGCCCACATTTTGAACTTGGAATGGGGGAAGAAAAAGGGAGATGTCAAGCTATTTGTAAAAGATACTTTTCCACAGTCTAATCATTCTGCCTGTTTTTTCCCCCCTCAATTCCTTTTTTCATGAGTTTCCTTCTGCTTTGTTTGCTTATTTATTTTATATGCAAACTACCTTCATGCCCTTGTAAACTTGTGATCCAAGTACTGCAGTGCACTTAACATAAAACTAAATTTGACTTCTTTTGAGAAGCTGTTGGTAGGAGACTGTGGTCATAAACTTGATTTTCCCCATCCTCCATTCTTTGCATATGTTTGGCATGGAAAAGTAGGAAAGCAAAAGTAAACCTAAGCAATGTATTCCTAGCTTGTTTGCTCCTATAAACAAAAGTAACTTCAGGTTTTTCTGAATTTTTTCTGTCTGCAGTTTTTGGTATGTCTTGTCTTCCAGTCACAGGTGCTGCTATTGCTCAGCTTTTAATGGGATGTGCACAGAGGGTATTATAGCCCTGCCCCCGTCCTTTAGCCACGCTGAAGCCTGCAATGCTTCAGGAGGAGCTGTGTGTACACTGAAGCAGCATCCCTGTTGAATGGGACTTATACCCAGGCACATGATGCTTCACACAGTCCCTGCACTGTTTATTTTGCAGTGACTCTTAGCCATTGCATTACCTCTACAGCATAATATGATGTATTTGATCTCTTCTGACATCTTTATTCACTCAAAAGGTGAAAGGGGAATGATCTACAATGTTTAGTGTCTGCAAATTCTCCTGGACTCTGGCAGACAACATAAGCAATGCTATTGGAGGGGACAAGATGTTTTATCTGGCCTCCTTTAACTTCCAAAAGAGTCTGGAAACTGCCTGCCTGTACATCTCTTCGCAGCAGGAATTCTCTTTTTCTTTTTTCCCAAGTGTCAGTCTCCTCTATATTTCCATCTGAATTAGGGCCCCAAGACTAAGGTTTCTCAGGGAATTGGAATGTATGACCCTTTTTGACAATATCTACGAGGAGATTTATTTTCTGAATTCTATTTTCTTCAACTCCACTTGAACAATTGGCATAGAAGAAAAGGAAATATAAACAATTACTCTAGTGTGGGGAATCTTACTGACTTCTCTCTTTTCCTCTTTTTTCTTCATCTAGTTCATTGCTGTGTCAGGATGAATGGTTTGTGGTTAAAGCACGGGACTGGGATGCAAATGATGCAAGCTTACTTTTC
The DNA here is from genome assembly GCA_035590275.1 of Ibycter americanus. Taxonomy (NCBI): domain Eukaryota; kingdom Metazoa; phylum Chordata; class Aves; order Falconiformes; family Falconidae; genus Ibycter; species Ibycter americanus. The sequence goes on along the minus strand of JAVJGI010000064.1, from coordinate 57,315,539 downwards.
CAGATATGTCAAAGGCTTCCTCTATGACAACGTTTAATAGTTCTGTGATCTCTGCATGTACTTTTAGATACAAAAGGTATCTAAAAATATGACCTTCTCTCACATTCTTTTTGTCTGTTTAGACAATCATAAAACAGGCTCTGGGTATCTGAAACCCCTGCGCTTGGTTTCTTTGAACAAAATGCCTCCTGTTTGTGTTGAAGTGATACAGGTTAACACTTTGAACAAGAAAAAAGATAAGCATTTGGTGTACTAATTTCAGGAGCAACTGTTTTCAGTAGCCTGGAACCCTTCTGCGGTATATTGATGTTTCAATTTGTACAGAGCAGCAGCTGCCCTTAATGATAAAGAAAAGCGACTGCTCTGTTCTGCTCCGTGATGATTTGACATGGCAGCAGTAGTCTTGTGGAATGCGACATGACAACTTGAAATAATGATATGTAGATATGATGCCACAGGCATGTCATGAAATAACATAAATTACTAAAAATTATAGAAGAGAAAACATCTTCAGAGCAAAAATATTGAGACAAAAAGTTGTCACTTATCACATCTGAGGCTGAGAGGAAAGAATATGCCAGTTTGTGATTCCTACTAGAAACAGTTTGGTTTAAACAGTCTTTTGTAATTGAACTTTTTAAAATCAACACAGTCATCAATAGACTGTAAGTTGTCATATACAAAAGTAAGATGATTTTCCAGCCTCTGCAATACTTTTAGTATAAACTCTGACTATAGACATGTGTGTGAGCATGCTCAAGAGGCTGTGAAGGCTATGCCCACATTGACAAGGAATACATCTCCACAGGAACACATCTGTAGAGCAAAATGGTGCTGAAGGTCCAGGCCCCACCCCACTCTACACACACTTCAGAGGATTTACTTCAGGTAGCTGTAGTCTGACTGGTCTGCTGCCCATCATTTGCTAAAGGGCCATGGGTGAGCTCCTGGAGTGCATCTTCCAATGTAATTTTATCCCAAATTAAAATGGGGTGCTCCAAGCACAGGCTGTGATGGGAAGCAGAGCCTAGCAAGTGGAGATAATGAGGAGAGCATCTTCAAACACACACCCTTGCTCCACAGTGAAGCACTAATACATGCGCATCCAAAGACATCTGGGCTCTCTGAGTGCTTCCAAAACATGGACTAAATTGTTTATTCAAACAATCAGATTAATCCTGCTGGAGGTGAGAGAATTATCATTGTGCTGCTTAGAATTGAATCAGTGGATGATCCTTTCATCCAGGAGCTTCCTTCACCCGACTGGGCTTTGCTGGATCAAAGAAAATGGAAATTGTTTCTGAACCATCTCTGATGTTGGGTAATGGAAAAGCCAAAACCTGACCTCTTTGAATCATTTCCATTACAAGTAATGTCAACATGGCCCCTGTTGATGCTGTGCTGGACAAATCTTTATGCCAATATCTGCTCTGAACTTTGTTTTCCCCTTCCTGCTCTCTTCATCCTTCTCATTCTGTAAGAGGAGAGCCTGTGCTTCATTCTTCTGTGAAGGCTTCTGCTGAACAAAAGCAACTGACTCTGAAAGTCATACCCTGACATCAAACCCCCAGACTTTTCAAAGCATTGCTCAGGGTTTTAGATGTGAGGCTCCTACCGAATTTAATTGGAGCTGTGCAGCTGCACCAAAGCTTTCAAGATGCACACCCTGAAATATTCATGTTGCCTTTCTCTCAGCCACATTTGTTAAAGTTTAAAGGAAGTGGCTTCCAGTTCTTGTAGGTGCAAATTTATGCTTGCATAGTCTGTGAAGACATTAGCATTTAGACATTGAACACCCTTGATTTGTATGCACCAGTCACTTGGTAAACAGCTGAAGTGGTTGCATATATGCCGTCAGTTAATTCTGGCTGCAAAAATGGATTCCATTTTTTAAAAGTCAAACCCTATCAGATATCTGCTCTTCTGTTACTTGCACATAAAATGATTTTGATTCTGGCATTTTAAAATTTCTCCCTGTCCAGGCAGAAGATTTCCTTTGCTGCTTGGTTTGTTCTCAGTTTGCAGGATCCCAAGGTTGCCCAAGGTTGCTTTCCTTTCAGGAGGAGAGCGTGACACAAGACAGAGGTAGGGTATTAAAATATGGATGTATTCCCTCAGTCTGCGTAGCACCCATGAACAGAAGGCCTGGAGGCAGGGCTTGGCTTTCTGAGATGGGTTTGCTCAGTGTCTGAGAGAAAGGGTATGTGAGTGCTGGGCACAAGAGCACTACAAGGTAGCAAGGATTATATATCATAATAAGGATGATATCGCTCATCTTAGAGCCACACAAGTAGTGGGTAGCTATCCCAGAGGAATCTCATCTTCAGAAATTATTTCAAAAATAATTATATTCTGTTCTTCTGACTTAAATATAGATCCTTCAGAATTAGCCATCTTCTTATTTTCAAGTTTATCCATCTCTGAAGACTGCTTAACATGGAAGAGTTCCTAATTGACTGCAAAGCAATTCTTCTAAACGTGCTGTCTGCTGAAAGAAGTGGGAGTGCTTCTGTTTACAGGGAAAACTTCGGGAGAAAATAATGGGAGTGCAGCTTTCTAGCCTCTGCCTCGCCTGCTGATGTGCTGTGTAGCCTTGATTCAGTAACCTGTTGTCATCTCAGTCTGCCCGTCAGTAAAATGGGTGTAAGGGTATAAGTAAGGATAATGAAAGGCAACCTGTGGCAAAAGCTGCCCTTTTCATGGCACTCACCATTTTACAGAGTTGCTGATGCTGCAAGCACATGAGTTCCTGTTCTTCATAATTCCCTCGTTAGCTGAACTGAATTAACTGACCACGCGCATGGCCCTAACCAATTGCAAACGCAGAGTAAAAGGCAAGTGGGCTGATAAACAGAAAATCATAGAATCGTTCAGGTTGGAAAAGACCTGTAAAATCATCAAGTCCAACCATTGACACAACACTGCCAAGTAAATCGGAAAGATCTGATTACTCATTTGTTCATAATTGTGGGTCCACACCCATCATTAATGTTTCTGGGCTGATCCGAGGCCAGCAGAAGCGACGGATAGTAGGAGAACTTGTACTGGGGTTTGCTGTTGTCAGGCTTTGTTAAATCTCTTGCATAAACAGACTTCAGAAATACTGTTTTATCCTTCAGCCTGGGAAAGATTTGCCTCATCAGCAAGGTGCTGCTATTTTAGCTGCCTACCTTTCTAATTGAATTTAGAATACAACAGAATCATTGCTAGCAGCACTGCAAACCTTCCCAGTTTATTTTGGATAATTTTGTCTCGCTGCTGCAGGGTTTTCTGCATACTGTTGGGAATACCCAGGGAAAAATGCAAATTGTGACACAGAATTACTTAGCCCTCCACAACAGCCGACAAGATCTAAGTATATTCTCGGTGTCTCTGACTGCTTCTGATTTCACTTGCTGTCATGTGTTTAGATTGGCAATTGTTTTGTATAGATAGACTTGTAGTGTTAATATCCTGCTTTGATGATACTACTCTTCAGGAATATTAATGAGTGGCTTCTGCATGTGGCATCTTTAAAACCTTCCACTGTTGGTATTTTTCTTTTTTTTTTAAATGGTGAAAGAGCACTGCTGAAGGCCCCTTGGGTAAACGGTGTCTAAAGTAGTCCATGCATTTTAATTAGCAAAGAAATACATAGATAAGGATGAAAGATTTGTTTTCCTCAGGCAAACCATGAGAACATCAGGCCCACAGGTAGCTTAGTGTAACTCCAGAGAGATTACATTTATATCTCCTTGGCTAAATCTTAGAAATGCCATTCTGATACAGGCAGTACAAATTAACGCAAGATAAAGGTGTCTTCTCTGCTGGAGGTTTAAGGTCCTTTTTGCTGCACGTTATTAAGGTGTCCTATACAGAAGAGGGGTGGGGGAACCCTCAAAACTAGAAAAACAAAACTGCAGCATAATCCGTGTATGAGACTGTGCATTTTTGTGTGCACAGGAAAAAGATGGGTTATTTTAACTGAAGGTTGGTTGTAGGAGTGAGTTGATTCTGTTTCCCAGCCATGAACCGATGGATCCATGAAGCCTGTTTACATCTTTTAATTATTAAAAGTAAGTTTTCTGTGTTAGCAAGCTTCTGGTAGGAGATGCATCTCTGGCACTCACCTTTGCTGAGTAGCTGCAGGCTAGTCATTTAACTTCTAGAGTTGTGGGGGTTTTGGTGTTTTTTTTTTTTAACCTTGAGTTTTTTAAGCTCTTTTGAGAGGTTAAATGACTAGCCTGTGGCTACACAGTATATATATGAGCACTGCTATGGTATACAAAGGATATGTTTTGAGGCAGGAGGTTAGCAATGACTCGTAGAGGCAGGAATTTTTCAGAGCCTCCATCAGTCGGGTCAGTTGAGCTCCAAGCAAGGGTTACTGTTTGCTTCTTGGGAGGAGTAATTGAAAGACTGAAAGAAGATAAGGCCATGCACAGAAAAACCTGAGGAAAGATATTTTGCAGTGAATTACTTTCCTAGCTTCTATAGCGCTTTCTTTGAAAGAATATGGAGGTTGCTGCATCTATTGATCAGCAAGGTTTGTTGTTGCTGGAGAACGTCAGGAGGACAAGGAAGGTGCTGCATGTGCAGAGTTCCTCGTAGGGCTACAGCTCAGTTCCACATCATTTTCCAGGGTTCTAATAAGGTCATCAGTTCAGGAACAAGGAAACCTGATGACTTGGCTGTGACCAAGTGGAAGGGACACAAACTGATCGGAGGCACTGTAGGGCCTCCTGGTTCCTAGTGAGAAGGCTGAGACGTGGATGCTACTGCTTCTGCTTCCTTCTGTCTTTCAGAAGCAGCTGGACTTGCTCGTGCCAAAACAAGAGTGAATGACTGAGAGAGGAAAGTGCGATTTTTCTAAATGCCTGCCTTGAGACTATTGTCAGCACAGCTCAGATAAAGATGCCTGTTAGGCTGGAGATAAAGGAACCCATCATACCTTGCAGTGTTCGTTGTGCAGGAGCTGGTCTTAAAAGGTGTCTGGTCCTGTGCTGTGGCACACAGACCCAGCACCGCCCGTTATGTTTTGCTTCAAGAGGAGGCTGAATATGCCACAGAACTTGATCGAGATCCTGTGACACCAGAATAAACTCATGTAGAGTTATTGTGCCTTACTCAATGAAGCAAAACATTTCTGAAAGGTGTTGTCTCCAAGTGCATGCAAGATTGATTTAATTTCCAGACCAAAGAGATTTTTTAGTGTTACTAAGCCAAAGACCCAAATGGTAAAGGGATGGTGCCTGCTCTCTAGGTTGTGCGCTGATCTAGGTAGCCTCTGGACTGCTTTAATTAATCTCTCCCTGGCTTTGGGATATTCAGAGCAAGAAGGGCAGGCTGGCAGCCAAAACCGTTAGGTCTGTGCCAGACGAGGGTCCCACATGCTGGCGGGGTCTGTAGCCCTGCCGCCCAGACCCCTTGCTGTGCAGGTGCCATCCCAATGGGGCAGCCCAGAGCCCAGAGGTGTGAGCCTTTATGTGAAAGGCTCTGAAAAATATGTGCCAGGGCCATAACCATCAGAGTGCGCAATTACGGCACACACACGGGTAGATTTGTTAAAGACAGCACAAGGTAGAAGAGCCTTCCACTGCCTCAGCAGAAGCCTTTTTTTATAGAAGCCTCTGCCATTTACTGGTCATTTGTTGTGGTCTTTTGAGAAATAAGTCAGTGCTGTCTCCAACCTAATTACTAGCGTAAAAGACAATTTATCACTTACCAAAGCTTTGATTGCTTTTTCAGCCTTGCATGGCCTCTTGATTGGTAGGTGGAATTGTGTACAAGATTGGCATTTTTTTAAGGGAAAGTTTTTAAAAGAAAGAAAGAAAAGAAAGGAAGGAACTAAAAAGTCAGCTTCCACTTCTGTGCTTTAATGTCTGTCTATTGTTTTTAATTTTTCTTGAATGTAATATTATAGTATTTTTCATTTAGAAATCAGGAAAAATAAAATCTCATTTGAGAAGTCTACTTTCTGCTTCATATTTTTAAAAAATTTTTCCCCTGAGAGTGGAGATGCAGCTTACCATAGCCTGAAATGCAAGAGTCAACAGGAGAAACAGCTCACTTGAAAAAATATCTAAGGCATAATTATTAATTAATGTACAAAAAAAAAAGATTTGATGTGCAAAAATATCTGGCTTTTTCTCATTTTTATCACTGTTTCCTTCTTCTTCTGGACTTCAATTTCTTTTGGATGTAACTTAACAAACCATCTTATGTTATATTTTTGGACATCAAATAATTAGAAGAAAACAGGTCATATGTTTTCATAGATTCCACATAAAAGGAAATGTTTAGACTGGTACAGCCATACTCAAATTTGATTATAGAGAATTAAGTTTCTTCAAAGCAAATAGCTTTCTTTTACTTCTCAGCATTTCTCATGCAATTAGCAAGTTAGTTATATTAACTCACTTGACAGACGATATTACTGATCTTATCAACTTTCACTTGTGTATACAGGGCTTTATTAATTTCTTGTTTGCTTATGAACTTCTTTGTCAACAATAAAATTGGTGGGTAAATGTGGAACATACGTGTCATGGTAATACGTTGTTTGCATTGCTTATCAGTAAATAACAAACTTTTGGCAAACAAAGAAGTGCAAGAAGGGAGCAGGTGGGTCTTAGGGGTTTCTTTTGGCACTGCTGGCACTTTGTCATGTTGCTAAGTTGCACTAGCTACTGGCTTCTACTATAGAGAGTAGATGTTATTTTTAAATGTATAGTGAACACAGTACCAGGGACTCCCAAAGCTGTTCTGGAGGTGGCTGTAGTACAGGGAGGGTTGTGAATGCGGTCTGAAGGCTGCTGCTGCAGAACACTGGTCTGATACAAAACCAGTTCCCGTCATCGCATTACAATGGCAAAAGTGTGCACGTTATTTATTTTTTATAAAATGCCTTGAAAATAGCAAACAGCAACAATTAACTGCTGGATTGCCTGGTACCTGCCCGTGACTCACAGAGTATCGGCTGAACGTGGTTGTTTTTCTGAGAACGTAGGAATGATCATGACGAGAAGTAAAAACTTCCAAATTAACCTCCCTGAAGAGAGTATTCTCAGAATATATTTCCTTACTGAAAACTTAGTTCTTTGTAGCACTAGTCAAAAATTTTTATTCCTCATGTGCAACAGTGATTTCATTATTACCGCTATGAGGATAACAAGCAGTACCACCCACTTCCCTAAGTAGGAATTTGGAACTCACTGCAAAGTGACCCAGCGTGGTCCTCGCTATTCCTTCTGAGGCACCAAAAGGGAAGCAGAGTGGTATTACTTAGGGTTCAGTTGCTCTGATGGCATTACAAAAGCTGAAGCTCTGAACTGAAAAATGGAATCAGCTTTCATACTGAAATCGGAAAATACATACAGATTTTTATTGATATTCCAGTTGGTGAGAGGAAAACATCGTTTTCCTGCTGGTTAGAAGTTGCACTCTACCATCTGTTGCTGGGCAATGTAAGCCTTTTGAAAGGGCTGGAGTTCAACTCCACTTGGCTTCAGGCTTAACCTGCCTCTAGTGGAGGAGAGGAGTCCAGGGGGTCAGATGGTGGGAGCATATGACTCAGAGTTGCTGGGAGACATTGGAGGATGGCCTCAGTCCAGAGAGATGAGCACAGGGTAGCTTAATGCAGAAAATTGCTAAGTAATGTGCCTTGGCAGCGAGTTCTCTGTTTGAGCACCGTAAAATCGTGCGGGGCAGTGAGAGGGGAAGGGATGCCCTGTGGCAGAGGATTGAAACCAGTGAGTCTACAGGAAAAAAAAAACCCTAAACCAAAAAGGAATTTCTGTTCTTTAGTTATGCTTCTGGTTTATATCAGTTAACAGTTTCCAGGTGCGGAGATTAACTCAATGTACTACTAGGCAGAGTTAGGCAGAGTTGGTAGATCCCGATGCAGCAGGAGGTGAAACCTTGGTAGGTATGTTCTTTAGTCTGAGTTCTTCTACCTGAAGCCATTCTTTCATCCAGTCTTTCCTTTTCCTGCTGAAACGGGTCCTGGAGCAAGGGTTTGGGTTTCTTTTAAGAGTTCATAGAGTTTGTCTTAGCTCTGCTTCTGATGAAGTCCACAGGTGTCCTTTTCCTGCTAAAGACATTTCCACGGGGTTGTAGAGAATGTTCTTGCCCTGTGCAAGGGAAATGCTCTTCTCTGCTCATTGGGAAGCTGATAAAAGACTGCTAATGTTTTCTTCTGGATACCTTAATTTTCTCTCAGGCTGAATTGTTTAAATTCTTTACATTCTTATACATAAGAGAAGAAAGTATGTGAAACCTCAGAAACCCAGCTGGGGAGAAGCAGCAAGTCCCAGGACACTTGTCTGAGGGAAAAAGCGGAATAGCTGTAGAGATGACACTTGTACTAAGCATTTCTTTTGCAGATGTTTACAGGTATAGACTTGACTCGCATATGGACTACCTGAGGCATTTCTCCCTTCATGCCCCCAGGAGCCCGCTGGGAATGTCTGATCCACCCTTGCAGGCTGAGACAGAACCATCAGGCTCTGAAAAATGGATTTCAAGGGGATTTCACTTGTTGTCTTAACATGGCACTCTTCAGGACAGCTAGCCCTCTGCAGAAATCATCGTAATTGCGCCTAGGCTTCTCAAAGGAGGCCCTGCTGGCTTTCCAGCCTCCCCTGGGGTCTGGGCTCCTTATGCAGTGGCATGGCTTTAGAGATGTCCTTTCTTCTTGGAACACACGAAGACAACGGGGAGTCTGCAGAAGTGGTCTTTTGAGAGAGAGTTGGTGAATGTAATGGGGAGCAGGAGTCATTCCATGTGGTTTTAAACCTGTCCCTCTGGAGTCTAGGATAATTAGGCTTATGCTCAAACTTTATAGGTAAGCCTCTAAAATACAGAGAAAGGGTCTGGTCAATGCTCAGAACCATCTGGGGTATTGCAAACAATAATGAAAGCGGAAGATCGCGGCAGAGCTGCCATGGGTGAATCACAGGGAGACCCAGTGGCCAGAGCCAGGTCTGGCTTTTTTTTTTTTCTTTTTTTCTTTTTCTATGGAGTGAAGAGAAATTCTTGCACCTCCTGCAGGACTGATCATGGAGGTTTGTTAGATGTGAACCACAACTCCGCATTCTCAGCAATTCAAGAGCAGACCCAGCTTAGAGCTCCTACCATCTGTCACTTGTCACCAGCACTGTCCCTCCGGGCAAAGCTGCAGTGGGGCAGCGCTGCAGCAGCCAGCTGCAAAGCTGTGCATGGAGAAGCAATGCAAAAGGGAGGTTGTTCACTGGTTTTCACAATAAGGGAATTAGGGAGTATTTGAATCTCACAGCAGGCTGAAAACTCAGAAGCAGCATTATTTCCACATAGTGCATAACTGAACTGTGGAGTTTGTTATCATGTGATCTGGTGGGGATAAAAAATTTGGATGACTTCCAAAAGCCATTGGGAGACATTATGGAAGGAAAATGCACTGACTGGTAAGCACAGTGATGCGGAAAAAGCTGAGACTGGTAACTGATCCCAGGTCCTCACCACGGAAGGATCACTTTAGACCTTTTCTCTACACACCTGCAGCTGGTGGCTGACAGGTACTGCGTTAGACCTCAAGCACACAAAAACCACTATGACAATTCCCATGTTTCTTATGTTGGCTTTAAAGCAAGAAGCTAAGTGGATTGAGATGGTTTTGGACTCATTTTGATATTCAGTCTCAGGTCAAAAAATGGCCAAGAAGGATGAAGAAAGAAGAGCAAGTACATGCATGTAGGATTTATTACCGTCATTTGCTGTTGAGCAGTTTGGCAAACCATTTAATTCAGCACTCAGTAAAATAACATCTGTATGACCATGCAGTTTGTATATTGAAAGATTTTATAACTGAAGCAGTCCCATAGGATGGTAAGGACAGCCACAAACACAATACAATAGGCTGATGACTGACCGTGTAAGAAGATGGGGAAGCTGCCCTTGCTTATACTATCAGACCAGAGTCACTACCGGTATGGTTCACAGGCTTCTTCAAGCAGCAGCAGTGCGTATAGATGCTTGGCTTGTCACAGATCCAAAGTAAAACATATTAGCCTCAGCCTAATGAAAGAGGTTAAGATAAGCACATCTTCATCTTTGTTGTGAGCTAAGAATGTGCATATGAGCAGTTACTGCAGATCAGTCGATGTGTGCTAACTTATTACGCTGCAATAGCTTGATCATACTTCTGAGCCCTTGAGCTTCTCAGTTTACTGCAAGGATCTTCTTTTACTGCCGAGCTTGTTCCCCCTCTCTGTTTTCAGCGAGCAATTCCACTGGTGGTTTATGGTCTTCTCTACCTGCAATTCCTTTGGCATTTGTCTGAAACACACCTCAAATCCCAGTGTCAGGATATAGAAACGAGTAGATCTTGTAGTTCTTGACCTTTTTTTGAGCCCTATAAGGGACAGCCCTGGAGCTGTTTCCTCTGAAGTACACTGACCCATTTATATCTATGATAAGATGCCTGGGAGGTGCCAAGATGCACAGGTTTCCCACCTTGGGAAGGAGCAAAGGTCTATGCTCATTCAGCCCTATGGAGGGTTAATTATTGTTTTGCTTAAAAAAGCATTCAGTTGCCCTTAGGTATAGAAATTTATTTAAGCCTTATCTGCATAATTATCATGTTTATTGCTCAACACAGCTGGATGGATATGAAGAGTATGCAGTTTTTGATACATACTTTATGTCAGAACCATTACAAGGGAAAATGATCATCTCTTATAGCCCCTGCAAAGAGGCTGGCAGTAATAGTTAGTTTTCCGACTTTACAAAACAAATCCTAGGACCAAATTTATTGGGCCTATTTACATATTTTTTTGATGCTAAAGCTTTTCCTCCCTTGCAAATGCGTGCTGTGGTGGTGAACAGCCAGGATTTTGAAGGGTGATTGGTGACCCGAGATGCTTTGCTTAATAGACTCAAATTGTAGAAAGGAGGGAACTGCATCACATGAAAGTCATTCACCTCTTTCAGGGACTCCTGTCGAGCACACAAAATCACCATTTGTCTTCAGAAACATTGGCCACTTCTAATGTCATCGTTATTAAAATATTTGACATAGGGATTCTGGAGTAGACAGAAAAATATAGACAGCATTTTAATCTATGACTTGTTTTTGTTCGTTTTTTTAAATCTTGTAAGATGTCTGTTGCTCTGTTTGAAAGCGTAGTATGCTGTGTCCTTTATAGGTAAACTTTTATGAGGCATTGGTGGGTATTTCTGTATTTGTAATAGGGTGCAAGCATTTAAATGGTTCAACTTTGACTCCTTCATTAGAGAGTGCTTACTATTTCAAATTCATATTATTGCACGAGGCAGCATACTGCAGTCTGAGGGCTTCCTGGTCCAGCCCGCAGTCTTACAAATACCTGCATCACACAACCCTGGGGCAGCAGCTGGCTCACACACTGGTGTGATTGCCAGCAATCTGGAATAACACTTGAAAATGAATATGAAATGCACACAAGTGCAAGCAAGGGCAGCATAGGGATCTCCGCTGTATATTTTAGCCACGGATAACTTTTTCTGTCCAAAGTGGGGGGTGGGGTGCTGTTCGAGCAAAATGAACGTTTAGCATCATTCTGACAAAACCACTATCTCCAGATAACATTTGATCTCAGCAAATGGATTATGAAATGAGAATACAAAAGACCTGAAAAAAGTACCATTTCAGTCACTATCATCTTAATCAGTGATGTGAGAGCTATTTAATTTGAAACCGTGATTGTGTGTGGTAGGAGTAGGCACCAGTCAGTCTGTTGTCATTAGCTGGAGTGCTAGCTACTTGTATTTTCTGTTCATTTGTTATGTGAATGAACCTTTTGGTTGTGGTTGGCAAGAAGATGAACGTGGTGAAGTGACAGGATGGAACTTTAGCATAAAAGTCGAAATAATTTAAAGGGAGGGAGGTGAACACCCATCAGTTATGACTTCTTTCCCTCACTCCACTAATCTCTCCGTGTTCCATAGATGATAAATTACCCATCACTCCCTTTCATTGGAAGACATCTTTTCGCATGCTAACATCTTACCCGTACTCCTCAGTTACCCAACTACCTTCTCTCTTTTGGTCTGATCAGTATCTCTAGTCTGACAAATTGCTTTTGACTTGATTACTCTGAAAAAGAGTGTATGTGTAACTTTCAACTGTATGAGCTGGTCTGAAAAGTTATGTTATCTCTACCCACAAACATTACCTGGCTCTCAGTTATGGTTTTTTCCCCACAAAATAGGTGGTGTCGTTAAGGCCTGATGGTTGTGGTACAAAATACCCATCAGACTTAAAGGCTGTTTAGCAGGAGGTGGCTCCTGAAGCTCTTGCACGTATATAATTCCCTTTGGCAGTAAAAAGACCTTCTAGGCCACAGCACAGAAACTTATTTGCTCTTTATCCTACCGGTTGTGAAATGTGGGAGAAGAATATAGGAAGTATTTGATTATCACTATCTCTCCAGAATGTTTTTCCAACATAAAGCCATTTCAAAACTGAGCAGTTGTTTAATCTCCTTTCCCATTTCTGCTTTACAGTCCTGCAGATCAGCACAAAGTGTGAACAATTTTCTGGATGGGCCAAGGGATCAGTGTCAAAATCAGGAGTCTGAGCCTGGGTTGTGAACTTGGGACTGTCTCGAGCTGAAGGATACAGTCATTTCAAGTGGACTTAAAAGGTATGTGCTTTAATTGCTCTTGGCCACCGCCAGGTGACTTCTCTGGGTTTGCACATGGGGAGCAGAGCACGTCAGCCCTGCTGAGGGGGTACCCCACGTTCTCTGCAAAAGTGATAATGGCAGTTCTCAGTAGTAGCTTGTATACTTGGCATCAGATTTTAACAAGGTCTGCAAATATACAACTAAGCTTGTCATTGAAACATTTTTCTGAATCTTTTTTCATGAATGTTTTTCGACCTTTTTTTTTCAATTTTTACCCCTGATTTGCTTGTTGTTATTCTGATTCCAAAGTCTTGGGATGAGAATTAGGTGAAATGTTTTCATTACTCTTAACAGACTGACCATGGTATGAAGAGGACTCTTACGTTCCCAGTTAAGAGACTTTACTCAGCATTTAACAGACTATCATCCCAGCTTGTCTTGTTAACTTACCATCACAGACCATACTTTCAAGGTGTTGATTAGCTTAGAGGGGTCTCCAGTTTACTAAAACATCTTCCTATTTCTTCTGTGGCTGCACTCTGTCATGTTTCCTCATCATGGGATAAACAAACCTTTCTACAAATGAATGGCACAACGTATGGCCTCTAATTAGAAAGCAGTGAGAGTTGGCCATTTCCCTTGTTGAGTGGTACCTTACTCCAAATGAGGTCTTACTGGAGCGAAAGTACCCCTGTGGAGAGAGGCAGAGGAGCTGCTCCTTAGCCTGCTTGCTTTTCATTTCCTGATACGTAGCTTGCTGCAGGGTGGAATAGGTGTTGTCTTGTGAAGAGCAGCCTGTGGCTGAGGCTTGGTCTTACAAGCCTTCCTTGTGAGAGATGGTTGTTGAGTGCTCTAGATGGGCGACTTTGTTGAAGTGCCTCATTTGAATCTATCATACTCTGGACCTTGGTGCCAGGGACTGGAATTCCTTATGAGAAGATGATGGATCTGAGTGAAAGTAGGAAAAAAGTGTTTGGTTTGGTCAGAGTAAAAGAGAAAGATGGAAGACGGGAAAGAATGAAGACCGTAAAAGTTTCACATAGACAATGAATAGTCTGGTTTCTTGGGGACTATTGAAGGATAAACTTCAGAGACGTTTAAGACACACTCCTCACTAACTACATTAACAAACAGATCTTCCTTCTTCCCTTTAAAGCCTAGCACTACAATCCTCTGACAACTTGCATTACATTCAACAGGACCATGTAGTGTGTTACATCATGTCATATTTGGGGTTTTTTTTAGCTGCCTGGTACTAACAGGAGGTGACACTACACGAGTGAGCTAATGTAGCTAAAGTAGCTGTGATGGTGTGGGCTATCACCTGAAATGAAGTCAAGAGGGTGAAAAAAAGGCAAAGAAAAAAATATCCTGTTCTTTGGAAAGTGCACTAATTTTGCAAGCAATCGGATTCAAAGTAGATATTGCTGAATTATTAGCAGAGATTTCAGCAATTTTTCCTGGGGAGGGAGGAATTCATCACAATCTATTTTTGACTTTTCAGGGTTTATTACCTTAAAGTATTTGCCAGTGGCCTATAGAGTGTTCTTAAATATTCAGTTTACTTGCTATTTTTGGCAATTAGTCTCTGAAGGCATATGTTATCATTTCTGCACCTTGGTCAGCTAAAAATGAACGATAAATAAACAAGGGATTTGGCGTTATTTTTGCTAATTGCAGGCTTCCTCTTAAGGAAATACTCATGACCTATGGTGGTTGAATCTAACAGAAAAGGGCCCTCGGGAAGAATTTGCCGATGTTGTTACCAAATATCTCCTGAAATCTTATGTTAATTCCAACAGCTTTTGGGAAGACAACAGCACTCTGGGCTGTTTAGAGTAGCAGTCTATTAACTTCTGCTTTAGGAGGAAAGTGTCCCTGTGCCGTTGCTCACACCACTCCAGGCGCCGCCAGCTCCGTGCGGTGGGGGCTCCCTCCGATGCCAGAGTTTTGTGCTCACTCTCGCTGATGTTAGCTTGCACCTTTTTAATGCGCACCAACTGCCACCCCACATTAGCCAAGAGCCCAGTTAGTGAAGATGCTTATTTGACGTTTGTGCCCAGGCTGCGGGTCTGCTGGATTCAGAACAGAGAAATAGATTCAGATGCTCCCTTGGCTGGGCAGTGTGTTGAGCTGGGTTACATTCCTCTGCTGGATCAAGGAATATTTATTTATATCAAGTTAAATAAAGAAATCCCATTAGAAGACAGGAATGTATTTTTGGTGAAGTGGTGTAAATGTCATATTTCATTGGAGTGGAGTTCTGATCTGAAGAAGGTTTTAATTGTGGAAAACCAGCTTTTGGTCACTTTAGGGTGGTTAAATGTGTCTGATTTGACCACAGACTCTGCACTGGACATGAGAAATCTTTCTTACTTAAGGGCTTGTCTAAACTGATACATATCCAAGAAATTTTGAATCAAAGTCTTCTAATAAACAGCCCACTGTCCTTTAATATTAAAAATAAATTCCTTAGAACTCCATTTATTCTGAATTCTTATTGCTTTTTAAGTTTACTGCACTCTACCACTAAGGCACTGTTATATGGAGAGCAGCTCTAATTTCAGACTCTCCCTCCATATTCATTAGCATATTCCCGATAAAGAGCTCAGAGAAGAGCAACAAAATATTTATGAGCACAAATAAATGTAATTACACAGGAAAATTAAGATCATACCGTGTGGTGTCTGAGTAAAGAATGATTACGTGGTGGGAAAGAGTGAAGAAGGTCTTAGAAATACCTACAAACTATGAGCTTCGGAAGAAAAGAATTATTTACAGGTAGAAACTATAAAGAAGAGTAATGTAATGAAACAAAGGAAAACTTGTTTCAAGTACCAGCCAAACTTCTGACAGTGAGATGCATTGTGTTACGGTATGGTCTCCCTGGGCAAGTGACAGGAGTCCAGTGTCTGGTATGTTTAAAGTTAGACCAGACAAGACTGAAAAATGAATAATAACGAACAATCCCACGGCAACACAAAGATGAACTGGAAGACCCAAGTGGTTGCTACCAATCTCAAGATCCCATGTTATCACTCCACATATGAAGCGCACAGGAAAAGAAATGTTTTTCTGTATTTGTGCAAAGTTAAGACGTTCAACTATGCCATCTGTAGTAATCATGCCTTGGCTGAGACGAAAGGAGAAGTGAGGATTTCAGTAAGCTTAATTTTGTTATTATAGTATTAAAACCCAGTTTTTTCCCTAAAAATGCTTCTAAAATTCTATCTAAAAAAAAAAAAAAAGGTTAAAATGAAGGAGTCCTGCATATCTGCTTCCCTCTTAGGACTGAAAAAACTGGATAAGCTGTAAGAAAAAATTAAAAAACAAACTGCATTGTGTCTGATGGATAATGCAGCCAGAGCCTGAGGATGTGTCATCTGTCTGAAGCTCAACAGAATTTACATTTATAAAGTAGCAGCAACAACAAAAAAATGCTAAGCAATAATTGGATTCTCCACCAAATATCAGAAACTTTAAAAAATGTGAAACTTCTTTTAGGAAAGAAATTAGAGCTAAGCCAGAGAACTCCAGAAGTGTATGTTACATTCCTTGAACTTCAGGGTGAACACTCAGGTGCTTTTGTAAAGCAAATGCTTGACTTACCAGTAGACAAAAGAAATATGAAATACTTCCATAGGTTTTCAAGACATTTATCTCTGTGGAGATGGCGCTAAGCATCATCCCACCAGAGCAGGCATCTCACGCCCCCAGCTCTGAGGTGCCTCTCAGCCAGGCTGAGCTACGGGCTCAGGGGTCCAGAGTTGGGAGTAGCTGTGTGTTCTGGCCGTGGTACCTGAAATACTTCAGTGGGAAAATGGAGAACAACAGAGTGTAGTAGCCTGTCAGTCTTCTGGATGCCCGAATAAGTGATTTCTCAGGGAACTGCTGAGCAAAACCTTCAGCTTTTCTTTTTTTTCAACCAACCCTTGCTGAAACAGGGCTTGTTTGGTGGTATGACTTGTGGCAATATAAGAAACTCCAGTGACTTGTCCACGATTACATTGAGTTTACAGTGTGGACAGGGTATAAACCCTGAATCTGAATCCTTTTTGTGGTCGGACTCTGATTTAGTGGCTGGGACTTTGCTGAACCGGAGGTTGGTGGTAGATAGGTCTTAACACTCGGAGAGCGATGCAATGTGGCTCACCGTGTGGTTGGAGCACTGATCCTTCCCCCCAGAGCTGTTGCAGAGCTGCTGTCACCGTGGCATTGCCCTGGTGTGGAGAGCAGCAGTATCTATTGCTCGGAGCACCGAGGGGTGTCGGTGTCCCTGCTGTGACCCACAGTCACCTCCTCTGCCCCTGCTCCCTGCGGCTCCTCTCCGCTGCCCTGCTGCAAGTCCCCTGTGCCTCCTGGCACCCTGCCCTGCTCTCTCTTCGCCCTCCCTGTCTTCTAATAAAATCTACAGAAGACATTAAAACTCCTGCTGAAGGGCTTTATGATTCCTCTCCCCACCAGCTGCCGGCAGGTCTCAGCAGCTGTGGTCCCCCATGGGTCAGTCCTGCCGTCAGGATTGTTAAAATGGGCCAGGAGATGCTTTTCCCACACAGGACAGAGGGGAATTCATGTTGTCTCACTTGGAGGGAGCATCTCCAACTCCTTTCAAGGTAGGCAAGGGCTGAGAGAGGTTTGATGGAGCTCAGATTTAAAGTCAAGAGCTTGCTGGTCCCAGCCTGCTGCTATGTCAATTAGACAGGGCTGCTGCTTTCATGGCTGACACATAATTTCAGGCAAGGGCATTTGAATCAGCACAGTATTTCACTGAATGTAAATGCTCAGATTTAACCTTATTTTAACCTTTGCATGACTGTAGACGGCTCTTGGTTTGAAGACATCCCAGGGGGGTGTTAAAACTGTCCATGTGGGAGAGTTCATTTTATAAATATAAACTGTGCAGACAGTTTGCTTGGAAACTATGTGAATTACTTAGCAATAAATGGTACTGGTGATTTTAGGAGAGTGCTGCAGATTGATCAGCTGACTTTGGAAAGGTCAGCCACCGTGACTTAATTGCTCAAGGGCCCCCAATACTGGTCTCCCCTGTGCCGCGGTGCACGTGCTGGCAGGGAGCACCCCTGCATCAGCGGGGCTGGTGAGCAGCAGGAGCAGCATCTTTTGGGGGCAGGCATGTCGATGCTGTTAGAACAAGTGATGCCAGTTTCAGTTTCCAAACCTGGTCACCTAACAGCCCTCAAGTTATCATCTGAATCTAAAAGACCCTCAAACAGCTTTTGCACAGGTCCTGTGGACCACAAGTCCAAGCTGTAAAGAAAACTGCTTTGGAAACTCTCTTTGCCTTTTCTTTTTTCCCCTCCTATTCTACCTTTTCCACTGGTGTGCCCTGAGTTGATGCTATCATCCTGGTTTAGACAGAGACTAGTAATCTCATACCTGCTTTTGTCTCACTGGCCTTTTGTATGTTGTGCCTAAAAACCTCCATTATGGACACAATTATTTGCATTGCTGAAGAGACTTGCATGGCTTTCTAAATCTTCCGTGTGTACAATTCTTTTAATTAAATTTGCATTTTAGTTGCACGTTTCCCAGGGCTCTGGCTGGTGGCCCTAGTTTGAGAGCGATGGAGCTCCATTTTTCCAGAATTGTGAAGGGGTTTCTGCAAACAGGTACATCTCTCTCCATGTTCAGCTATCATTTTTGTGAGATGATCATTAGGAAGTGATAGGCTTTTTTGGAGGCTGTACGACTCAGTAATTTCAGAAGTCGTGACTTGGCTGTTTCCATATTGCTGACTCGCAAATTTGGGTTTTGCTGAGTGTAAGTTTTGATTTTGCCAAGTTGCGACCTACAAAATTAGAGAGTTGTGCAGTCACAGCTTGCTGAGAGCTGGAGATATCAGAGGCGCTTGAGTTTCTGAGAGACAGCGAAAAAGTTTTCTTAACTTGCTTTCTTAAACTTGCTTCCCAAATAGGCCTCAGCTTAATTGTTAAAAAGGAAAACACATGGAGCTACATAGTCTTTCTTTTAAATAGGTAACTGTCCTAAACCTTCTAAGGAGACTAGCTCACCCTGGAGATACCTCTGTCCTCATCTGCTAGCGGGAAAGGAAATACCTGCATTGATTTCAAGGGATGCTGAATTTGGCTTCATAGGAATTCTCTGTATTTCATATACTTTTAGTCTGACCTGTTCTTTTGTAGGCAGCAACCTAAATGTCAGACCACTTACCATTCACACTGAATGGTAATGCTCAGGCCTTCTAACAAGCCATAGATTCTGCAAGCAGATCTTTAACGTTGCTCCAGAGCTTCCCTTGAAAATATCCTTTTTAAGAGCACAGGTGAGTGGGGAGCATCCAGGGCTAAAGAGCGCTGAAGTGTGCAAATGGCCCTGGTGTCAGCCAAATGAACTGGATCATCCGATTATTTTCAATTACAATTCCGATCCTTTCCTTAATGTTTTCCTATGCTGATATCTGTGTTGGTAATACAGCCAACTGGCTTTATGATCCCCCTTGTTGCAACGTGCTGTGCTTAATTACTTTGCCTCCGTAACAAACAGACATTCTGAACAATTAGACAATAATATGGAAGCAGGAAAGGAAAATAGCTCAAGATCCTTTCATTTTAATTATGCTGATAGTGCACCCCATGGTTTTGAATCAATGCTGGAGTAATGTGCTTTTGATAGTCTTCAATAACTTTAAACGAGATCTAATAAATTTGTATTTTTATGCGAAGTTTAGGAGGAAAAAATCCCTCGTTGTTGATTTTATTTTCAATTGAAAATCACCACTCCCATGATTTGTACACTGTGTTCTAATTGTATGTCCACCCCCACTGAACAAATCACTTAAACACCTTAATTACTGTACTGGAAGGGATTACACTTCGAGCGTGTTTAGTGCTTTCCTAAGTTGCTGCCCTGTTGCAAAACCAGCCCTCTTGCATTTTAGAAACTGGTGAAATACGAGGAATTACATTCAGAGCTTTTTTTCCTATACACAATCACAAATTTCTATCCATAATTTTTTTTTTTTTTTTAAGCTAATAAGCTGACAGCAAGCGGAGTAGGCTCTTTGCAAGTGGGATGGAAGACTGGTGTCATAAAATGAATGCCCAGCTGCTTTGTTCTTTAAAATTAAATTAAGCTGTTTTTGGAAGGGATGCTACTGAGCCACGCTGACACTAACACACAACTTTTCTGTATTGTGCTACGCAGCCACAGGTGCATATATTTAGCTCCTTAAATCTTCTTCATCAATGTCATAATAACAAAACAAGCAGCACTGAAACAGCCAGTTTTCCAAGATGATATGGGAAGCAAGCAAACGGATTAATTCCTTTATTAATGCAATTTACATGGAATTACCATAATTTTTAAATGGACTTTTGACAGCTGTCCTAATATAAAAAAGCATCTAAGACACCATGGAAAGCCTCTGTGAGCTGCTCCTGTAGTCTTCAAATAAATAAACAAAGAAAGCAAGCAAAATTTAAATAGGGCATTTTAAAGCCCAGAGGATGTGATAAGAAATCCTTTCCCATTGTCGGGAAAAGTTTAGGGTATTTAAGGAGATACCTGAGTGTGCCGTCCTTAGTTTCTAATGAACTCAGTAAGGGTCATGCTGGGATACTGCTAAGCAAAGGTTCATTTCACACATTCTAAACTCCCGGTCTTTGCAGGGAAACGTCTGGAAGTTTCTGGTGATTGACTGTAAAAGTTCAGCTTTGCAAGACTCAGCACCTCGTGTCTCTGTGTATATAACTGAGGGCAGAAATTGCTTTCAAAAGCCTTAGCTTGTGATGAGCACTCTCAGGAATAATTGGCTTGGTAAGGGTTTTGTACTGGTAAATCTGGTACTGAAAGCTCTGCTTGAAGTTTGCGCAGCAGCATGGAAAAGAAAGGTGTGAATAAGCTCCCAGTGCCTGTGGGATGGAGTGTGGCTGGGCAGGTTTGTGCTCACGTGCAGCACCCCCGCCGAGCCTGCTGGGTCTGTCTGCTGGCTGGTCGTGCAGGCGTGATCATGGTCCGTATGAGCAATTTATCAGTTTGCCTAAGGAGCCAGAGAAATGACTTTCAGTGGGTTCAGATTATCACAAAATGGGTATGACTTCAAAAGAAAAAATTCTTTGCTCATTGGGTGATTAGTACTTTGCAACTCCTGTCTTTAGCTGTGTTTCTTAACAAAGTCCGGCCTGTGATGCCTGTTAAAATAAGACAGTTCTGTGGTTACTGCTTTAGACTGCACAAGGTTTTACGAATTATTTGGAAAAAATTTCAGCAGAGGATTTATAAGTGGGCAGCCAATTTTAGAGTGTGTGTATAAGTGTGTGCAGGATGCACGCTCAGTCTGAGATTTTTAAAGAGCAAGTGAATGATACATACCAGCCCTTGAAAAGGAGTCTCATGCAAGCATGTGACATTAGCTATCAAATAAGGAAGGCTGCAAAGTTATTACTTGTTACTGAAAATGGCTATGCACATTGAGGCACTCACTGCGCTAGACCAGGCTAAACCACCGCGATTATTTTTATTGCTGCTCAACATTGTGGTTTGACCTGACTCCTCCAAAATTGAGTGTAACAACACTACTGCTTAGATGGATATAGCCTGTCAAATGGTTTTACAAATGTTTATCTATTATGCTAACCTTTTTATCACTTGGTATACAGCTGAACGTAGATCCCAGATATTCAGGCAATAGCGTTCTTGCTGCGATCTCTAGACTGGCTTCTTCTCAATAATTGACTTTGCCAATAGGATCCCCTGAGCAAAAGTTTTGGAAGAAAAACCAGAGATCTGCTTGATTTACTGTGATCGGGTAGACAAGTGCCTCTACTTTGCAGGCTGAAAGCTGTTTTCTGCTAAGCAGCAGATACAGCTGTCAGCCGGGAACGTTATTCGATATTGCCTGAGTTTCTCAACCACAGCATAAGCGAAGTGCTTCCTGTAATATGGAGCATTTATGGATAATATTTGTAGAGTAATTGCCATGCAATCACTGCTCCACTGCCAAAGATTTCAGTCAGTTGTTATGTGTTTTGCAGTAAAAATCCTATTGGGGACGGTGCAATGAAAACATTGCAAGCGTTTGGGAAAATGATGTGAGGTCAGTTGGTTTGATTTGACTTGATGTGGGTTTTCAGGATGCTGCGCTGCCTGGTGCTGGGAGTGTTTTTATTTCAAATCTGAAAAGTGGGAACCCTCTCAAATGAAAAGTTAGTGGGAAACTGGAATGCAATTACCAGTATTCATGGTATCTAGAAAGAAACAAGAACCTGTCCTCCTTTGGGTGACTCCATGTCTTGTGCTCATTTGGAAAAGGAATGGGAAATCCGGGTCCAAAATACTGGTCATTTTTTCTTGCTACATAGCATGTTTTCGGTAAGCATTCTTATCTTTCTCTTGGAAGATGCAGCTTTTTCTTTTCATTTGTGGAAACTGGATACCTGATGGCAAATCCAATGGAACTTTTCTTTGAATTTTTTCATCTAACAGCAGAAAAATCTTATATCTAATCAAAATCCAATGTCTAATGTCTTTCATTTTTCTTATCTAATACTGAACAGTGGCTAACTGTATTTAATCTTAGTTCTGAGAGTTCATTGCTTTCTTCTGCCTAATGATAAATAGTTACACTTTGCTACAGAAGATCAGTGATCCTTCTCTGTGGGATGCCCCTTCATCATAATTTTTAGCATGTGTAATCTAACATTTTGATGACTTTCAGTGGAAAGAAGAGAGAAAAGGGATCTGTTGTCAGCTTCTTTTACGACTTTTAGAAAGTTGAGCCGGGGTGCGGTTTCCCTGCTGTTCTGCAAGCTGTGCACTTTCCCGAGTCTCTTGTGCTGAGTCACCAAAAGTGGGATCTCATCATGTAGCTTTTGCTGTCTACATTACCAAGCTACACGATAGTCAGTGTTTTACTCCCTAGACTGAGCTGTCAGAGCAGCAAGCTGATTGTTTCTCATTAAGGCTCTGCAAAATGCTCAGCTGTGTTTGGAGGAATTTGCTGTAAGGTGCCTGCAACTTTCCCTGACCTTTAATTTAATTTATTTGTTTTTCTTCCACCAGGGTTCTCAAAGTCAGCAAAAGAAATATTCTTACTGGGCTGATTAACCCAAGGAAGTGGCTCACTTAAACAAGGGTGTGAGTTAGGTGAGGGACTTCTTCAGCAGAAGGAATTCAGCGGAGATAAAGCAGCCGTGCGGTGAAGGCTGGCTGTTGTGAAATGAATTCTAATGGATACGAGCATTTTGGTCCTGTTTCTATGGCAAGACACCTCCTTTGCCAGGTTATCCCATTCAGAGCCTCTCCCTGAGCTCTGCACAGAGCAGCCAAGGCTGAAGTGGTCAAGAAGGACCGGTCTTCTGTCCAGAGGAGGGGACCTTCTGGAGGAGGAGGGCTGGGCTGGCTGCCTGGGCCTCCAAAAACGCTCCTGAATGGTGATGGGAGGTTTTGCTCTGAGAGGAACAAAACCTAAGGGCTATCATCGCTGTCATTTCCATTCAAATCTCCTCTTCTTGAACTGAATTTTCTATTTGCTTCTTTAACTTCTTTAGTCCTTTTGCAAAGATGTTAGTACATCCAGAGAAGGCGTTGCTTTGGGGGTGCTGTGGCTCTGGTCTGACTGGGTGATGTGGAGGTACCCTGTGTAAAGCATTTTGGGCTTACTGCTTTCAGACCTGCTAGTGTCTGCAAATTTTGAGGCTGAACTTTGAATACTCAATCATCCAGTCTCCTAGACTGGCTATGCATATGTACAATGTGTCCTCTGAAAGTTGATATTATGTTCCACTGAGCTTTTTTTCGTCCCCACCCCCCACCCCGTTATTCCTTTTTCTTGATATGCTTAACAAATAACCAGGGGCTCCCTTCTCAGAGAGAGCAGTTGGAGGGTTTTCTTCCCCAGTGACCTGGAAATGTTCTGTTTGCTAATATTTTCTTCAATAAATGTTGTTTCTGAAGCCTTATAACCTAGTGTCCGTTGTAGCACAGGAATTAGAAAGATCAATTTTTGTATTTGTGGCGATAGCTCTGTTTTAAGCTGATGTTTTTCCTGTAGCCTTGGTAGAATTCTGGTGGGGATTTGCAAGTTGTATTTGCAG
Source organism: Ibycter americanus (assembly GCA_035590275.1). Lineage (NCBI taxonomy): Eukaryota > Metazoa > Chordata > Aves > Falconiformes > Falconidae > Ibycter > Ibycter americanus. The sequence goes on along the minus strand of JAVJGI010000064.1, from coordinate 57,291,841 downwards.
GGACTGCTTGATTCTTCCCTTCACTGATCTACTTTTCTTACCAATATTTACCACGCTTCAGCAATGTTATATTTGCTCTTTTTGCAGAACACTAACTTCTGGTCTGAAATTTCTGTATTTTATGCTCCACTGAGGTAAGGAAAGGATTTCCTCTCGTTGTATAGCAGGGATCTATACAAATACCCTCTCCCTGCCACTCGGAGGAATCTAATAGCTTAAGCACTTCATTAGCAGAGTACCACAGTTGCTGCTGTTTCCTGTTGGCAGGAGGTGAGCTAGAATAAATATTGAGAATTTGTTTCACCGTTTGTTTTTGGTGCACCCACAGAAACGAGCCTATATTCAGCTTTTTCCAGTGTTGTGCTGGAAAGGTTGCCATTTTTATTTAGAACAGGAATGTGCTTTTGCATTCAGTGGTTGCAGAAATCAGTGAGATAAAGTGTGTAACACGAACTTGTAGAAATCGATTCAGTGGTTGAAGAAGAATCAATGACCCTAAACAAAACTAAAAATAAGAGTAGCGCTCTTTGAAGTGTTTGCACTGTCACTCTAGAGTAGCTATGAATACAGGGCAAGCTGGATACTGTTTACTTATACCACTGCACAATCTTGAGAGTAGCTGTCTTTCATATACGTGCAAGGATTCCTGTAGTTTTAGGCAAAATTAAGGGCTTTGTAACTAAGTTGGCAAAAATGATCTGGTAAAATGTAATATCCCATAGCTGATTAGCTCTGGAGCACATGATGCTAGAGTCAAGATGTGGGATCCTTTGGAAACAAATTAGCTTAAATTTTATTGAAAATTATTGATTTTCATGGTCAGAGGTTAACGAGGTTTGTGTTTCATTTAGCTTCCCAGCTCTTGGGAGAATAATGAAATTGCCTAAAGATACAGACCATTCAATTAAAATCAACAGATGACTCAAACGTATTAGAGTTGATTTTTGGTACTCAATTTTTGGTGCATTTTAGTATCTTGGGCTTTTGAAGAAGTGTGTGTGAGGGGATCCTTTTTAAAACACAGGGCATCTATCAGTTTGTTTTCTATATATATGAGCCTCTGATGCCTTACTGATAGGAATGCAACCTGAAGACAAAATTATCTGCACTAGACTGATAAATCAGGATTGATTAGATAAGTGTGCTGGGTAGAGGGGATGCATATAGAAGAGAATAGGGCAGGGAGAAAGTATCAGAAGATGGCAGGGTTTATTTTTGTACTTCAAAACTTCATTAACAGTTTGTCTAGTACAGTAGACACAGCAAAAACATGCCTTCCACCCCTTCATGTTTGATTTCTCATATTGTGTGAATACATACGAAAAACCAGGGGTGCCCTGAGCAACAGGGTGCCTGAGTGCTGCAACACTGATGCCTGCCTCTTCTCTCTGCTGAGCCTCTGCATCTCATTCCAGGAGCAAGATGCCTTTTTTCCCTCCATACTGGAAGGAACTTCATACCTATGAGAGTCCTGCACCTCTGCCAAATCTGGGGAGAGTAGGGCAAAAGGCTTCTTGTGAGAGAAGATGGTACAGTTTTCCACCGCTTTCCTTTGATCCATGTTGTTCCAACAAAAATAGCTCATGTAAGAGCAGCTCCAGAGGCTGGATGCCACCAGAGCACTGCGTGCCTGTGCCATGCACCTTCTCAGAGCTGAGTAATGTCATTTACGTACAGTGAGGGAACTAGTTAACCTTTCATCTGGTACTGTGCTCCCCTCAGGGTCCCAAACACTGAGGGGATCCCTGGCTGCCTCTCTGAGGCAGCTGCGTTTCACTGCTGCCTCTCTCAGCTACGCCAAGTGTCAGAGATGCTGGTGGGACTCCAGGGGAAAGCTGAGGGCTAAGCATGGCGCATCACGCGTTACAGCCCAGGGGAGCTGCTTTACGTGGATACAGAAGTAACTTCTACCCAAAGAGCTTCCCACTCTGCTTTCTTACCCTGGCATAAATATAGTCTGCTGAAAACTGTGGAGCTGCCACCTCCGTAAAGGAAAAGTAGCTGAAAGTGAAGCCTGACTTTCTCCTGCCTTTATTTCTCTTCCTGTGTAGCCTCTACACCATCTCTGGACAAAATGAGGAGAAGATGAAGACAAAAGCAAATGCCTTTTGGCATGCTTTTGCCCTGTCAATATTGTTCATTTGTCAAAGAAGGGAAGAATGCAGTTCACATGCCCTTCCTGTCTATTCCAGTTGGATTAGGCAAGGGACTCCAGCCAGCCCAAGCAGTTAGAATGTCCTTGTCAAGTTTCAAAGCCACAGGCTTTCCTAGATGTTCTGTTCAGTCCAAGAAGAAATGCACTGGGGCTCTGAGTTTGCAGTGGTCTGTGTACAAGGGTGCCCTGTCCACATGAAGTTTATAGCAACACCAAGGCTGAAGTTATCATGATGGTTGCAGGAAGACAAATACATTGCCAAACCATTACAGCAATGTTTTGCTGCTGGTTCTTAGTCAATGAGAAGTAAACTAATCTAGGGAGCTGGTGACATGGGAAAGGTTGATATTCTCTCTGCCATCTTCACCTTGGTCTTTGCTCATGAGATTTACTCTCAGGAATCCCAGGCCCCTGAGACCAGTAGGAAAGTCTGAAGCACGGAAGGCTTATCTTTGCTGGAGGAAGCTGAGGTTAGGGTGCATTTAAGCAAAAGGTGACTGGGAGTAATCAGTATGGATTTACAAAGGGGAAATCAAGTCTGGTCAACATGATAGCCTTCCACAATGAAACAACAAGCTCAGTGGATGTTGTTTATCTAGACATTGACAAGGCTTTCAACGCTGTCTCCCTGACATCCTAATTGACAAACTGACAAAGTGTGGACAATGAGGTGGATGGAAAACTGACTGAACTGCCCAGCTTGGACAGTTGTAATCAGCAGCACGAAGTCCAGCTGGAGGCCAGTTGCCAGCTATGCACCCCAGTGGCAGGCACTGGGGCCAGTTCTGTGTGATATTTCCTTTACTGATCTGGATGCTGGGGCAGGGTGCACCCTCAGCAAGTTTATAGATGATACAAAACAGGAGGGGTTGTTAGGAGTGCGTATCTATAGAAAAGATCACTTTCTGCTGGATTTCTCCTGCTTATTTCTTTCTGGTGTTTTGAAAGTGCAGAAAGTAATTTTCTACCCTGACTGTGCCTGACTCCATTCTGCCAAACCATGGTGGTACATAATTGCTATCGTCTTGCGTAAGAACTGAGGTGTCTCAATAAGAATTGATTTGCAAAGCAGCTGAGAAAAAAGGAACTGGGGAAATTTAACCTTAGTAGGTTAAATTAGTTATTATATAGTGGTTATTCACAGGAGCGGAGCAGAGCTACTGACCGAAAGGTGCTTAAAAGTGGGTGCCAGTAAAACCTCAGCAGTTGCTCAATGTCCCACTGGCATTCGGGCTGGCTGAAATGCAGAACGATAGACTCCTGGGTGAATTTATAAAGTCAAATATTTTGACAAAGGAATTTAATGAAAGCTTATGGGGCTTAGTAAATGAGGTCTGTGGTGGTTTGAAGGGATCACTGAATGTGTTGATCCCTGTGGAACTCTGCCTCTCTCCCTCTTTTTTTTTTTTTTCTGATGCGCCCTCCTTGCATAATGGGGCCAAACTATTCTGCAAGTTTGGTGTAACAAATCCCAGAGTTCTGCTGTTCTAAAAGACAAAGGTGGGTGGGAGGGCTCGATCTTACCATGGTGTGTGCCTGAGGTGGGACCTCCACCCTGTTGCATACCATGAGAGAGCAACAGCATCATCAGGGGGAGTAAATGGACAGGCAGTGACTATATACCGTAACTGTTCCAGCCGATGATCTGAGATTTTGCGTGGAGGTCTGGGCACTGTACTTGATATTGCTCAATCAGGAGTACTATTCAGCCCAGCAAGGTGGTTCTGAGGGCCAGCTCAGACAACGGACGTTTCTGCAGCATTTTTGACCTTTTGCACAAAGGAGTAGTGAAGGTGCCAAATGACTGCAGCCTGGTTTTTGTCCTCTCTGTGGGCAGAGGCAGAAAAGAGGATTGTTTCCTCTGAAATCAAGCTGATTTCTTCACAAAAGGCTGCAGGAAAACCTAAAAAATGGCACAAGATCTTAAGGACTTAAAATTCCGTCACTGTGGGGTACCAGAAGCTGTCTGATAACCAACAAGGAAACTCTTAGCCCAAATCAGACTGGAGTGGCTGGTGTTTTGCCTTTTTCTTTTCAGGCTGATGACCTACACTACGTGGGCCAAATTTGTGTTTGATGTAAAGTCTCTAAAGCTTATAGTCATTAAGGTAATCTTTGGACCTTGGGACAAATGAGGGTCATGGCAGGGACATGCAGACCCACACAATCAGCTGGGATGATGGCTTTTCTCAGTGCTGTGTAACAGATTGTCAAGCAATGCTGCTGCCTGCAAAATGGAAGACCTTTATGAGAATCTGCATCTGTTGCAAATTAGTTTTTAAAAGTGATGCCTTTTTTTAGTACACGTGATTCCTGTCAAATGCTTTCTATTATGGAGTGGGAGCTTTTTTATGTAAAGCAAAATATTTGCTATTTTTCAGGCTGAAATCTTCCGAGGTTCAAGGTAGAACATGTCCTTCATCCTTCAGAAGTACCCAGAGTGACCTGGAAACTTGGCAGTAGGCGAAGACAGACAGGGTGTTTAGCCACATGTGTGAAGTCGATATGAGACCAGGCAGAAATGCTGCCATAAGTTGTCGGGCAGAGTGCGGAGGGACCTGACTGCGGTCCCGTCATTACTGGCAGTGAGGGTGTTCTGCCCTTCACACCCTGTCCCATGAGGATGTTCATGAAAATGTCACATTGTTGGGAGAGTTGATAATCTTCATATAACTTGATAATTTCATAACATTTCTCAAGGAAATTATTATTTTGAGCATTTTCCCTGTTGTGTTCAGTTTCAGCAGCTCTGGCATGGTCCAGAAGATGGATTTCTCTAGATGTCCTGCACAGACACCCCCTGACCCCTGACTAATCATGGGCTACAAGGAAACTAAATTTAATCAGTGTCGCAGAAGCACCAAAAACTGAGGTTCTTTTTTCAATCTGATTTGATTCCTAGGGTGTCCACAGCAGCAGAGCGTTGTAGGAAAATCAGCATTCATGCTCTAGCCTTCAACAGTTACCCTGCGTGAATACCACGAATGCTATTTCATCATCATGAAGATTAACCAAACGAAATAGAAAGGTCAAATACTAAAAAATGATTAAATGAGCATTTCCATCTACTGAAAAAATCAATCAAGAATGAAATTTGGTTTTCCACTTCCAGTAACCTCAAACATATTTGAATGTATATGTCTGAAGAGCTCTGAAAAGACAAACGGCTTCTGTCTCCCACTCCTCCGACAAAACATACTTTGGGAGCAATGGAGAAGTGGTGGTTTTTACTTCAGAAGGTCCAAGCACCAGCACCTCCCGGTCAATTCAGAACAGGCTGCTTGGATGGCTTTGAACTACTGACAGCTAACAGCTTTCTACTTTCCGCATTTTGCTGAAGTATTTGAGGTTTCTCTCATGTTGTGATGTTGGCCACACCTGGGAGGGAAGGGTCCGTGTGGCTCCAGGTTCTTTCCTCAACAGTGAAAAGAATAACAAGAATGGATGTTTAGGAAAGGAATATAGCAGCAGGGCATGTGTAGAGCAACTTTCCTCCCATCTTCTGCTGGCTAGGACCCAAGCTTGATGTTTTTGGATCATTGTGTTTATTGGTCCTGCTAGACCCCTCCTCCATAATGGTGCGTGCGCCCCTTTGGAAACCATTTGTCCTCTTTCGCCTCACCCAGGTGCATTAATGATGCCTTACCTTTTTTTCTTTAAACTTTTCCTAACCATTTCTGATATTTTTCTAGCCATTTTGATTACTGTTGAGGATTGATCTGATTTTTACTGGGAACTAACCAAAGGCTCCAGCATCCATAGAACAGCTAATGTAGAGCCTATTGATTTGCATGTATAGTTATTTTTCCCAGCGTGCGATGCTTTTTTAGCAAAACTGGATTTCATCTTGCATTTTATCATCTAGTCGCTAAGTACTGCAAGTTCCTGATGCAATAGTTCATGGTCTGCTTTAGATTTGATTATCCTGAATGATTTTGTATCACCTGCAAACTTTGTCTTTTCACTATTCATCTCTTTTTCCGGATCATTTATGAATAGAAATTTACATTTTCTAGTCCTTAATGGTCCACCTTCAGAAACATTGATTTCTGCCAGTGAAATTTGCCTTTTGAAAAAACTTTGCAGAATTCAATAAGAATTGCTGCCTTTCACAGAATGCTTTTTGGGCTGTTTCATGAAATACGGATTTTCAGTAGCAAAAATCATCAAATACCACCACTTTTTGAGCAACTGCACTATACTTTTTTTGATAGAAAAGAGCTGTATGTGTGGAAGAGGTTGCTATTGAGTAAGTTTAGTGGTGAGTAAAAGTGACTACATAAAAGCGTAGAGATAACTTCTTTTTAACTCCCTCCCTGGTGGTAGGAAAACAGCCAAAAATTTAGAACCACAAAACTTTCCACCTGTGTGTTTATTTTCTTTAGTTTGGAGGGATTTGTTTACATTCACTTTGACAGACTTATGCTAGCAGTCTCTCAAAGCAGTGAAACCTCTGTCCCTAAGCTTGACAGAAACAAGCAATGTGGGTTCACTGGGCTGTCCAGCTCTGCTAGAACATACTGTCTAAGTGCGTAGTTTTAAGCACAGGGTACAGAATTTCTTGCCAAAACAGTTATTTCCTTAGGGATCAAATTGTTTGGAGTTTCTTTTCCTGACCTGAGCCTGTTGCTTCCAGGGAAGATGTGGTCATTCACTTTCTTTCTAGGTGTGCACCAAGACTCAGATCCCTTTTCTGGTGTCCAGGGACAAGGGACTACAGATTTCAGTGTCTTGAAGCCACAAAATCAGGGCTTAAGGCTCCAAATCCTTCATTACTCTCATATGTTTCCTATTAGATGTAATCACCCTGAATTGCAATTTACCTTCACTGTGGATAACAAAATAGGAAAACGAGGGCGAGAGAGGCTGTGGAACAGTGCTGAAAATCAGCATGGAGTTATCCAGATATCTGCAAAATAACAAGTGTCCTCTTCTCATACTCCATTAAATTCTGTTTCTGTACCCTTGTTCCAACCAGGCTTTCCATTTTGGTACAGCTCATGTTCTTCCTCAGCCTGAGAATCACCAAAAAAATGTTGTTTTTTTACTTTTGCCACACACCACAGCTGATAAACTACAAGTCAGCTTCCCACTTGGACAATTCTGTAAAGAAAATCTGAGTCCTGGTGTCATTCAGCCAGCAACTGGGTGATGATCACAGTTAATGCCATCTCTCTTTCGAGTTTGTCAAGGTCATTTGTCTGGCACGCACTGTAATAAAGCCTACTTTGACAAGATTAAACCATATTCAATCCCTGTTACAAAACAGCACAGTTTGGTACAGATGCAGTCCGTTCTGACAAGGCACCTGGGTCTTGAATTTATTTTTGTAATTTACAGAATTAGTTCAAAGGCCTGGAAATATAAAAGTGGTATGTCAGCATTCCCTGGCTACTTAACAGCCCACAATTGTGGTTTAAAATAGTTTATTGAAGTCTTCATTTCGCTATTACTCAAACAGATGAGCAATGTTAGCTATTATGCAAGTGTTCCTGCCTAAATAATCCAAACGAAGCAGTAGCTAGGCACAAACCATAAATTCACCTCTCTTGAAGCTAATTATTCTGGTGTATGTCAGGTATTCAAGAATACCAGGATTTTAGAGTAGCAGGTAGTTGCATGATGACCATGAAACATGAACGCTTTTATAACAGGGGTAATATAAACCAGTGTAACAGCTAACGGTCAAGCCATAGCTGCCTCACTCAGTTTTTGCGCTGGTAAGAGTCAAGCTGGAATTTGACCCTGCGAGTTTCACATGGTAGTTGTGTCGTGTTATTAACACCTTGGGCTCTGTCAGCTGAGGATGAATCAGTGCTGCATTAGCACGTTCCAAACCTCAGGACAGTTTTCAGTGGAGCTGCGGTCCTGGCGAAGCGAGCTTCAGACTGAATGGCATTGCCTTACACGCGTGAGTCCACCCACCAGAGCTGTAATTACAACGCGGTGGTTCTGCCTTGCTTCTAATCCTGTTTTCCATGCTGTAACTCAGCCAACTTTTTTGTAGTTATTTCTGGTTTAATTTGATACCCTTATTGCATCTTGTTCCTCTGTCCCAAGTGTGGGCAGAGGTATTGTTTCTCATGGGACACTCAGCAATGGGAGCCAGAGAAGCAGGATTTCTTGTTTTCTATCTAGAAACCCACAAAATATCTCCTGTAGCGCTTTGCTGGTTCGACTGCAGAGCTCTCTGGTAACAGAGGTCTGATGCAACACCAAAGAAGTCCAAGCACTTTCCAAAAGAAGTGTCAGGTATGGTGACACTGCCACTGGACTTCCTTAAGGTCCATGTGAAAAAGGCTTAGCGCTCCTGTGACAGCAAGTGATGCCCCTACATGTGTGCCAGCCTAATGGGACATGTCTTTGGCTTTAAGATAAGGATATCAGCGCCATCTAGTTAGCTAGGGAATTTGGTGCAAAGTCGTTTTAAGCAAAGGTGACGCTTCTGGCATTAGTTGTGACAGCTGACCTTTCTTTAGATCATCGCACTCCTAATGGATCTCTTAACATAAGCGGCACTGACACATGACAGAAGTCCTTAGGCGTTCAGACGCTCTGCACAAATCCATTAGATGTTACAGTCTACTGTCAGCTACAATCAAATCCCGCAGCCGCTGCTGGGGAAACAGGGCATTTCTGCAGGTGATGGCAAGAATATGTCACCAAACTAGTAGTCTGCACCGTCAGGGTGGCTGGCAACTGTCAAGTGCTCTCAGCTGAAGCAATCTGCCTTTCTGGATTGGAAGGGACAACCGTGTGAGAGAGCAGCTGAAGGTGGAGATGGAGTTATTCTTTCCTTTGTGTCTCAGAGATACAGTTAACTTTTCCGGTTGTGCGGTTTTGCTTTTTAGGCAGCCCCAGTAAGACATTGGTCTGAAAGGTCATAGTATAGGGCACGAGTTCCTATAGCTCGTATGTACGTGCAGGCTGTGGCTGATGCCTGGGGAGTACACTTAGAGGACTGGCTTGGGGTACAACGTTGCTTTGTGCTCCCTCCAGAACCCACCTCTAGCATTACCGGTGTGAATGGAAGTTCAATGTGTTCTGCTGGTGAAGTTTTGCTGAATTTCACCTCTTTTACCCCACTGCACCGGTGTGTATCTCGACTCTGAAATTCTCCCTTCTTGCAAAGGGACGTCCTGAGTTTAGTGGCGGACTTGACAATCTTAAAGGTCTTTTCCAACCTAAGTGATTCTATGATTCCTTAGCTTCTCCATGAAGTTGATTTAGAAGGCCTCTTGCCTTTGGAGATCCTCCTGTAGCATTTTCTGCTGATGTCCTGCCCGGCAGGATACGCTGATTAGGTGGCGGCTCATTAGTCACGGGGAGTATCTCTTTCAGTATTGCTTGAAATGGTTTCCAAGATATAAAGTTATATTGTGTCGTATCAATCAGCACAATTAATCCACTTGTTTTGGATTACATTGTAATGGTTTTAGGAGCAGGAGAGCAATGAGGTGTTTTATCTAGCACTTCAAGAAGCTTTCCACTGACTGGCCACCTTTCTAATCATTGCTATTAGCAGGGCTGGAGGCGGTCATTGAGGCAAATCTCTTTGATATCTAGCTGGAGCATGGTCTACTTCAGTGAAACTGTGAACGTTAAATCCAGAGATCCCCTGGACCACATGTAACTGATCTAGTTAATTAAGTAGCCATTGTGTAATTAGCCTTCCTGGATTAAGTGGGCAGCCCTGTTGTGGGCTGTACAAATTAAGGGGTGTTGTTTATACTATGGTCTTCCTCAGACTATGGTCAAAGCCTAGGGGGTATTTTAAGAATCCTATTTGTGAGTCTTAAATATGATTTGTGGTAGGAGTAAAAGAACAGTCTTTCAATACCTGTCAGCTTTCTGCTTAACAACGCCGATGAGAGATGAGTCCAGTTACTGAATCACAGCAATTGGAAAAGGCTACAGTAGCGATTGACTGAAATTCAAACTATCACTCACAAATGTACTCTTTAAAATTGAAGACGATGCACACAATGCATATACCTTCCCTTGGTAATACCTGGGGATAAAATACATGTAATTTCAGTCTTGTACTTAGGAATTTCAGTTCCTGCAGCAGATAGCAAGGGAAGAGTAGTCCTTTTTCCTTCCCATGCTGCCAACCATGTATTTCCTCCCCCTTTTCCTACAGCTTTAACACTTGTACAGTCTCGCGGTGAGTTGTATCTGTCTGTTGATCTAACTAAAAATGAGCCCTGCAAAAAAAGTTTAGCTTTCCATCAGAGTAGCAAACTGAACCAATGCAGTGTGCAGCTCACCCTGGAGAAGCCAAGGGTAGGAGCTGCTACTGGGAGCGAGCAGGGAGAGAGACAGGGCAGCCGCTTCTGGTCATCCTATAGATTGTGGATAGATCAACTGTAAAGTTTCACCTGGACTTCAAGGATTGATTTGGGGTTTCTTCAAAATGCTATGGGCCCCTTACCTTGAAGTTTAGGGACTTCTCTTGAAGTTTCTTTTAATGAAAACATGAAAACTTCTGTAGTATAATATACCACTGTCATCATAAATATTAGTATCTCCTTCTACTACATATGCACAAAAGGGCTTATGCAGGTAAAATAAACCTCATGTTCCAGGAAGGAAGAAGAGTTAGGAACTTTACAGAGTTTTCAGGAGAGTTTGTTTTTTGATTCTTCTAAACAGAAATTGACTCTACATTGCAAAGAGTTGGTGCAATACTTGGCATAGTCGAGCACTTTTTGCATTCAGTGGGATGGGTATGAGCGCGCTGCACCTCTGGAGTGCATAAGGTAAATGCAACGATGCTTTCCAGAATAGTTTGAAAGCAATGTAGGTAGTTCGCTTTATGTTTCTACCTGTTCTAATAAATCTAGATCAGGTGCTAAGAAATAATGCAACTACCTTAAGAGTCTAAAGGCATTAGTGCATTTCTCTAAATGAAATATGTTCACTTCATATCATGTTACAATACATCATGTTGTAAAACAACATGACAGCGTGTCAGGATGTGACAAACAACTGGTGCAGTGCATTAAGAAATTTAAATGAAAATTAGTTTAGACCATTTTTCTTCCCATCAGCTGGAAGAAAAGGGCTTGATCTAGCATTTGTAGATCAGTTAAGTAACAGAGAGCAGCTGTGTGTTTTTATCCCTCTACAGTTCCTAGCAGGTGGTCTGTGTTGGTGGGCATCTTTGGACATGTTCAGTTGACTGTAATGATGGAATTCTTTAAGAACATAGTATGCAATTCTGGGGAAGTGAAAATGGTCAGTTATTACTAACCTCAACTGCTTTTTGAGGTGGATTTTGATGGTTTCAAAGAAAATATTTACATATATGCACACTATTCTGCAGTCACCCTGAGTGCTCTGTCGTACTGAAGTGACAAGAGCTTCTAACTTTCAACTTCTCTTGCTTGACCTTCTGCTGGACTCTCTGAGTTAAATTTTATTCTTGATTATTTTGGGAGTAAACAGATTTAGTCCCTTAAAAATTACTTCCCTCTATTATGGTAAACAAAGAGCAGAATCTGATCTGTAAAATTACATATTCTAGAAATTATATCCAGCCAATCTTATTACAGAAGATTGTGACAACTCCTATTAATATTATGCTACAATGAAAAATGGCCACTTCGAATATCTTGTGCCTTAGTTAAGAAACTAGAATCTTAGTTAAGATTCAGAGCTCATTCCTGTTTCTGAGTTCATGACTGCTTGGTTTCGTTAATGAAGTCTTATGAAAAGCTTCAGGAAAGGCTTTAAAATAGTCAAAGTTTTTGGTGAAGTTGGTTTTCAAGACTTTGCTGACCCTTTGGAAGAATTTCAGGCTTGATTTTCCTTTATAGACTTCGTGCTGATATCCATTATGTGATTCTCATCTAGATACTTTATAATTCCATTTTTAATTGACTTTGAATTAAGTATCCATTTTTTCATTCAAAATCACTTTCTTATCAAAAACTCCTTAGCCAGTCTAGATGGCACTTAATTTACCATTTCAGCAGTTTCTTGCAAGAGAGATATTATGTAAAATGATTTCAGATGTTAATATTTTACAAGCTTGGGGGGAAAGGAACTTTAAAAAGTAATTCTTTGAGAAACAACTTATGAAGATTGTTAAAAAGTTACTGGAAGGAGACAGAGAAACAGCATATTTGCACAAGCCTGGTTTCTTTAGGAAACCAAGCTGAAGACAAAAGGTCTCAAAACAGCTGGACATCTGGTAAACTTTTGGTGTGGGAGCTGAACGACATTTTTACGTCAAGAATTTCAGAAGAACCCAAAACAATACAATTTCTTTTTGTACATGGAATTGGGATATTTAACATTTAATGTGCCATATTCAAAATTAAAACCGTATTTATTTATTTATAATTTCTTGGTACTTGGACCTTCAGGATAGATATAAATTTAGCCAGTGTTTGCTATCTCCCTCAAATAAAGAGAAGAAAGCAGATGAATATCATAGATCATGCCTTCTTCCTTATCATTAATTTAAATAGGATCTAGATCTGAGAGACAGTCCTGAACTTTCTCCCAGTTTAGTGGGTGGCTTGGCCAATAAGCTCAGTTCTGGGGAAATCCTTGAAGGCAAAAAACTCTCAGGGGAAGCTTTGCCTAACTCTTACAATAGTAATTGGGAACTTCATTAGAGCTGGTGTCGGAGGTAGTACTCACCAGAGTTGCAATAGCATGCCCTCCCCTCTGGAATATGAAAAGCTGTGCTGTAAATGACATTGCTGCTTCAGGAAATTTTGGAAAATTGTGATTACAGCATTTCAGTGTGTTTTTCAGTAAGCAGCCTCACTTTTTGAGGGTAAACTTTTCACCTGCACCTACGAGTGCAAATTTGAACTTTTTTGTTGAACTACGGATTGCAAATTTTTGGCGTGTTGCTCTACCGGTATAGAATTGTAAGGGTAATTGAAGGGCTGAAGTTAGTGTTCAGTCCTTTGGAAAATGCATTTTTTGTGCACTCAGAAATGGCCATTTTCTACCTTTAATGTATTAGCCATAAAATAAATGTTCATTCAGATAATATATTGCATCAGATGCTTTCTGTAGATTATAAAAAGAGATTATTCTAGCCATCGTGTGTTTTTTCTCCGTTGATGTATTGGAGGCAATGAGCGGGAGATGCTAGAGAAGTACCAGGGAGTCCGGGGTGTGATTGCTTCTCTTTAGAGGACACCACGGAAATGCCTTTTCCAGATCTGCAAGAGTACTTTGCAAATTAAGAGAGCAGTGGCAAAGGAATGCAGCTATCACCTGCTTGCCTCGGATGTCCTGCTCCTAGGCTTAGCAAAAATTAAGCAGTTGTAGTTTCATGGGCTGTATATGATGGAATTCATTGAACTAATTTCACATCCCACCTCTCCTAGCAGGACAATCAAGTTTCTGAAGCGTATTTACCTCTCACTGGGTTCTCTCCTAGAACTGCTACTGAACTAAAGAAGTCGTCTCTGCCAGCACAAATTTCCCCATGATCTAGGGGCAGAGAGGTTGCACCCTCTGTTCCCTCTGAGACATTTTTTGAAGAAAACTCAGTAAAAAAACACCCTTCCAAATGTTCGGGTGATATTTGGAATAGATGAAGTGATTTGGTTGCGACTTTGTAAAGGTTCTCCCTTTTTCTCTTTGTCATTACGAGTGCTATCATGCAGGGTAGTTCAGTCCCTGTTGAAGACAGTCCCTAAATGTCAAACCTGAAAAGGTACAGTCCTTTAATTAGCAGGGCCATTTTCTTCCATGGATGCTCCTTAAAAGCTTCCCTAGACCCTATAATTTCTGCTCTGATAGATTGAGATTTTTTTTATGTTCACTTCTAAATGTCTTTGTTTCTTTTGTAATGGATTAAATGAAGTTTTAACAAGGCTTATGGTGAGATTCCTCATCATTAAAATAACAAATGGTTGAAAAGCTGCCTTCTGTCTTGCAGAAATCTAACAGCATTAGTGGACCATAATCCAGCTGGTAACTGATTGCTGAACAACTTGCAAAACCTTTCATACTTTGAGATGCTATCAGTACATAAAATATGTTTTCATGAAGTTTATTGAGCAGCTTATTAGCGGAGGTTAAGGCAATGGAGCTTCACAAATTCCACTTAGCGTTCAAAAATATTTTATCTGAGAGTTTCAGATTTTTCAAGTTTAATTGGGTTTCTTTTATCTATTCTGGATGCACCAAGGTAGTATTTCCTGAAAGATGTGCAACATTTGCTGGTTCTAGCTTGGTGGTTTTCTGGTTCTATCCAGATTTGAGAAACTAAAGATGTTTGTGGCCTCCAAAAATGGATCATTTTGTTTTGTTCATATTTTGAAGTTCTTGTTTCATCAGAAGGATTCTTTTGTCTCTACCTGGAGCTTTTGCAAAGCACTAAAATGTTGCCAACATTGTCCCAGTTATTCTGTCCTCGTTTTGCCACTTCCCTTAAAATCCTCCCCAGTGGATGTGCTCCATCCTAGCTGCCTTGCACAGGGACAGATCCTTCCCAGCCGAAGATCTTGTTCTCCATTGCACTGCAGATCTTTGATGCCGTTCCTGTAAGGCAAAGCTGACACATTGCTAGGATTTCCTTGGACCAAGGAGAAGCACAGGGTAATGCAGGGCTGTATGTTCTCCCTTCTTCCCAGATGCAGAAGAGACAAAGGACACAGCTGTAGGAGCAGCACACATGCATCCTCCAGCAGTTTCTGTCTGCCCATGCAGTTTCTTGGGCTCATGGACACCCAAGCAGAAGCTAAAGTCGTCCTGGGGCAATACTTGTTCAAATCACAGATCAGCAAGGAAAAGTGTGCTCCAACCCGCTGCATCTATTTGAGGGACAAGGCTGAAACAGAGTGCTGGGACGCATGACCTTAGTTCTCTCTCTCTCTGTTTTTGACAGCCAGAGTCCCTCCATCAGGCAACCGGCTGGAAGCAATCAGTGCAGCTCCTGCTCAGTCCATCTGTCTGTCTGGATCCCTTGATTGTGAGAACCAGTCTGGGGACGCCCTTTTTAATCCATCCTATTTTACACAAATCAAAGCCCTGCTTCTTGCTACCATTACAGTCTCATCCAAATTTCTTTCCAGAGAGTGCCAGCCTGTTCTCTAGTTTAATCTAGTGATCAAGCCTTTTGTAGTGTGTTAGCAACAGCATAAAACATTTCTTGACACTTCTTATGCCTTCTGGACACTGAGTGCTTGACAGCGAGTTTTATGGATTGTTGGCAATGAAAGTTATGAGTGCTCGGTTCACAGCTGAAGAATGGCACTGCGCAATTTCCTCCTGGAATTGCAATTTTCCTCTGTTTTCTTTAATACTGATAAGTAAGCTGGGTCTTGTTTACATGCTCTGCACACCAAAGGAAGACTAGTGAGGGGGAATTTTGTTATTGTTTTTAATGCTGCTGGGATACCAGACCTTAGCGTTCAGCTTACTGGATCCACTACAGCCTCCCCTGTACAGAAAGTTCCAAGATCCATATTTATCTTTTGTCTCATTTATTTGTGTATCCTGGATACACATGAAGAAACACCCTGTTACCTCCAGGCTTTTACATTAAGTGTGTGTACACGGCTTTCCCATTCCCCACCCCAGGACTGCAAAACCCCTGCTCAGGTGGACTGCCGGGTTACTGGGGCTGTGTAGGAATTTCCCAGATCTCTTCTGAGCTTTGATGTCTTCAGACCGTCACTTTTGGGGTCAGTGATTGCTTCAAGGAGGTCAGGTGTGAGACCTCAGTCTAAAAAATTTGGGAATCTAGTGGAACTAAACACAGTTTACACTCTTCCTTAAACATGAGGAAACTATCTGTTACAGCTCTGCAAATTTCTGTTACAGATGCCCCTGAATTTTTAAAATTATTCTTTATTTCTTAGATAAGCAGCGACCTGTACAGAAGATTAAAAATATTTTCACCGTATTCTGGCTAGCAGATCCAGAGACATAAATGTTGAGGAATTTTTGCCATCTAGGATTTACATTTGAAGCCATTTCATTAATTTGATGTTAGAGACTATAAATGTCCTATTAAATTTTAATTGAAAGACTGCTTGAAAACCTGTAACCATTATTACCCCAGACATGCCTTTCTCATACGGCAATATCACAAAACTACCAAAAAAAAGAGGGTTTTGGTTTTCTCTAGAGGTGCTTTGAGAGAGCTCCGTGTAAGTGAGCTCCAAGGTCACCGCAGAGCTGTTTTGGAATACCTTTAAAAACATGACTGGCAAGAGATCTTCCAAAATTAAAAGTCTCTGCACAGATAAAATATGACAGCTCTGTCTACTGTGATTACTTCAGTTCTGCAGGGTCGTCAGTCATTCCCAGTCATTCCCTTTGACTTTCGGAGTCGTGCTCTCCACGGTTCCTCACCATCTCCTGCCCACCCTCCAGCAGTCTTGGGAGAAGAAGGGTCTCATTCAACTCTTTGGTCTTACCTCTCCTCCCTTTTATTTCTCTGTCTGCCTTCCTATCTCCCCCAGATAACAACTTTGACTTTTACCTGTCTTCACCTATTATGTCTTGAAATGCAAAGATGCTCAGCCAAAAGGAATAAGGTATAGGAGAGGAGAAGGATTTTCATCTCTGTTCTTCAGCTCATGAAAGGATACGTAAGCTGTACCGGGCTGGGAGAGGAAATCCCTTGTAGGTGTTTTTATTTATATATTTATTTATTTATGTGTGCTAAGGAAGATCACAGGCTTGCTGCACTTTGTAGCTTTCTCCTCTCTGCTGGCATGTCTCCATGATGGTCTTCAAATATCAAGGGAAGTCACTAGCCTTATCTCCTTAAAGAAACCCAGTGTCTTTTATTCAAGACGAAAAGTCTGCTGTGCTGTGGGTCTCTGAGCATCAAGAGGTGGTTGTGTGTGTCCAGAGGAGAAAAAAGAAGTATTTTTATGTCCTTTCTAAAATAATTCTAAGCTGCTGATGGTCTGTGTGTTAAAAAGTAGGTTGCAGAACTTTAAAAATCAGGGACGCAAGAAAATATCCATTTATTGCCTCATTACAAGAGGAGAAAATGGAGAGAGGTCAGTGGATGAGGGAAAGGCAACTAAGAAGTAAAGGATTTGTGTTTAGCATTAATCAGTGTGGCAAGCAGTGGAGATACCGGGGGGCCTGAAATGCATCCAGTCCTGAGAAAGTACAATTAAGTCTTTGGCAGAAATGCGGGCTGACCTGCTTTTGGGAGTGAGGGCATGGGGAAGGAAAGGGAACAAACTTAACAGCATCTCCCCCACGCTGTTGCCGGTCTTTTGGAAGCAAGGATAGCCGGGGACCTGGCTGAAACAGGACAGCTGCCCTGTCTGCAGTAGCTAGCCTAGGGCTAGGCTTGTGGCAAGAGGAGGGGAAAACCACTGCTGGCCTATGAAGTGGAAGTGTGTTTGCAGAATAAATTTAGAAAATGTACATGTTGTTGTGGAAATTACACCTGAAGGAGAGGGATGTGTTAGAGCACAGGATCGGTGTCCCCCATCTCTTACCTCAGCATGCACAGGTAATACCCCTGTTGACAGGATTGTGAGAGTTTCCTCTTAAAATATATTTAATACATATAAAATAAGGTTTTTTATTATTCTAATATAACTTAATTTATTATATTATATTTGTTATATTGTATTCATATATTCATATATTGTATATATGTCTCAGGTACAAATATAAAAATTAATTTAATTTATATAATATATATAATTATATATATAATATAAATATAAATTAAAATAAAATATATTTAAAAATACTCTCTTTTCTCAGTAGAAGCCTCTCAGTAAGTATGATATATATATAATAATGAAGTAATTACCAACAATGGAGGAATTTGTATCTTTCAAGGTGCTGTGAGCTCTGCTGTGGTCCCATTCCCTGTGCCTGTCCCCTCCTCAGCATGGCTGAGTTAACCGTAAGGGACTTTCTGAGGATGTACTGGCCCGGTTGCAGTTGGATTTGGAGACAGCTGCTGCTGCTGCCGCTTGCTGGGAACGCATCCCGTTCCTCTCGGCAGCGCCGGTCTCCCTTTGGTGAGCGGGATGTCAGCCGCTGGCCTGGGTGAAGCAGCGACCAGACAAGCTCAGTAGCGCGAGGTCAGCTCCCGAGTGTTTTAGCAGGTACCAGAGCACAGGAAAATGAGCTGGTGGTGCGTTCATCTCTGCTGAGGCGTCATATCTAATTGTGCAACTTTGCAATGAGGAAAGGTGAATCCGATAGAAATCAGAAAGAGACCATGAACTGAGGCACACGTTGGTCCTGCCCGATGTGTCAAGGCTTCTTGGTTTCTGTATGTGACATTCTGTCATCCCACAGGTCCAGAGAGATTGCAAAAAGGACGTGAATCTCATCTCAGCTACGTGCCTGCCTGCCTCAGACGGTTTGCCAGATCCACTTGTCTCTTCCTGAGAAAGATGTCGGGAAAGGAGTGTGTTCTCGGGTGCCTGTCACTCAGGGCAGCGGTAACAAGCTGTGCGTCTCTCACCGTTATTGATCATGCAAAATGTTCTAAATTAGCCCAATACCCCCAGATCCTTACCCTGTTCTGGCAGCTATAAGAAAATGGATAAAGGCATCGTTCTTCCTTTGCCATCTCCTATTGCGCTAAATTCACCGCGTGTTTAGCATCATTGTGGATAACCAATGAAGGATTATTGTAGTAATGAGGCTAATTCATAAAGGGGCTTTATGCTGTGGAGAGCTATTAGTGCCTGAACTACAGTGGGGGCTGTCCTGGGGTGGGTGGAACACACTTCCCTGTGAACTTCTGAGTGTGTATGTCTGGGGCTTAGCGTATATAAATTCTTAATAGCATTAGTGACTCAGGAACATCATTTCAAGCCTGCTTCTGGATGCTGCTGCTGTAATTGAGCATGCTCATTATTTATAGGCTTCCAAATTAAGCATTCATTTATGCTGTGTTTGGAATAAATGAAATCAACAACATGCCTTTTGGTGAAAGAGCCGCAGATGCAAACAGAAGCGTTCACAGCTTTCAAGTCTTGTGTTTGTTTACGTCAGTGAATGCGGACTGTTAGGACAACTTCCACCGCTGATTATTTTCAATTAGAGCTTCAGGGATTTTAAGAGGAAACTGTCACAATACTGTGATCAGGGATATTATAGCCTCTGGATGCAAATTAGCTAGCAAACTTTAAAACAACAGATTTACAGGATCTGTTTCAAATTAATTGCCAACTGGCCAGAAGCACCTCCGGCTCTCGAAGTCTGTCTCTGCGGCTGATGCAAAAGGTGCCGTGAGCTTGCCCAAGCTGTCGGGCTGTAGGCGGTAGTTTGCCTGGGAGGAGAGAGGGATGTGAACAAGTTTCTGAAGTGTCCTTCCTGAAGCGTCCTTCAAGAACCTTCTCCACCAGAGCCTTCTCACTGCAAATACCGGATGCAAACGCCGCTCAGGTCCGGCTCTTAGGGCATCTCTCTCTCTCCAGTCATCACCCCCGAGCACCAGGCAGCCCCTGGAATTGCAGTCAGGCAAGAGGAAAGTGGGAAGCCAGGTTTAGATCACATTAACTTACTGCAGGCAGACCAAAGGTTTGTTCTTAAAAAAGCATGGTGGTATGGGATGGCAATAGAGAAGACCAATGGTGTTCAGGATTGAGGTTCTGCAAGATAGTAAAATGCAGAGAAAATTTACATGTTGCCTTTTTGCACTGGACAATACTTACTGCCTGCTTGTGTAAGCACTTAAGCATTCTGTAAGCATATGAGTAAAAGAAAATACAATCTTTAACTCTCCTTCAAGACATAAGCACCGTTTCTTAGATTTGTGTCTAGTGCATAGCCAGCAGAGAGAAACCATTTTTCATTCTTCTTTACTATTATACCTCATGCCACAGAAACTTCAGATGTTTAACGGTTTGTGCATTTATTTTTAAGGCAATAAGACAGAGCCATTTATTCCCAGAAAAAAGAAGTCCCAGTAAATTTTGGCAGTTAGTGTTTTTATTCCTAATACACATTATTTATTACAATTTCTTAGGGGAATCAAAGTAATTTGCCTACTTAATGTTATCTTTAGTAAATCTAAATAAAAGAAACTTGAGGAAGATCTCCTGTGGCTCTGGTAGATTTATGCTTCCTTGTGTCACAGTCGCGGAATACAGGCATGAAGTTGGTGAAGCATATTTTATTTGGGTTTGCTCCAAGAGTATTTGATGTGCATAATACTTACTGACACGGATCGCTGCTTAAATTTGGGATGGTTTTAAAGGCCATCAGGAGTAACCCTTGGTACATATACAGTGTTTGTATATCATCTCAGGTACAAATATGCAGAAGGCATGGAGAAAGGATGAGTTGCTTATACTTTGGTGCCAGAGTTTAGACCAGAATAGGGTTTGAGTTCAGTAGAGTAGCTGTCACTAATCTGAAGAAATGAATAAGTGCCATTAGTGCAGTGACCATATGAAAAAACACCCAGTAGGTGCAAATCAGTCATAATTGCCAAAAAAAGAAACGAGTAATATGTGAGCACATGAATATTTAGGTGTTTTCCTGAAATAAGGGAGATTTTAAGTAGAAGAAAGCTTCATATCAGATATGGCCCATCACTTTGCAAATTCTGGCTGGCAGTTGCATCAGACTGAAACATACTGTACGGACTGTCTCTGCACCGGGATTTCATTCTTAAATGCAAGCCTGCAGGAAAAGGCAAACGTTTAACAGATAACACCTGCGGCAATGATAAATCACAAACCTTAGCATGAACAGCTTCACAAGAAGTTTATTCATCTTTGCACTGGGCTGTGTAGCACTGTGACGGTATGCAATAACCTATACGTGATCAAATTTCTATTGTTTTATGTGTCGTCGTTTGGTGCTTAAATAGTACAATGATAGGGACAAAACAGGAGCTGCAAGGGAACAGCAAACAACTAAAAGAAGCTGTTTGGCATCTGCTGGGTGGTGCCACCTATTAAGACAGCTCGGCTTTCCTGTGTACTTTACGTGCCACGAAGGGAACCTTGGGGCAGAAGACAGAGCAGTGTATGGGTTTAGCACTAGCACATTTAGGTAGAAGCAAAAGCAAACCAGAAGAATGCTGGCTTTTTTGCATTGTCCACCACGAAGTCTCTTTGTGGTTCTGTTGTAGCTCTTAGTTTCCCTTCGTCATAAACTGGAATAGATTAATTTCTCCAGCTGTGTAGGTTGTAGAGCAATTCCAGTGGTTTTATGTTCAAGTTTAATGCAGTAATCAGTCTTTTAGAGGATGATCAGCAATAAACAGCATGCAATATTTGAAGACAGATGCCCTACTATGACCTACAGTGGGGTGGTTGTGAAAGAATAGCCAAAGCGTTGTTAAAATGCTTAATATTTAATTTGAAAGTTATGAAAGGTATTATGCTACCTAGCGATTAACATCGTCCCCACTGAGACGAGCTATTTTTGCCAGGCACAAGCAATTTCGTCAGGCCTCATGTCTTTAAAAAAGATGAGAAAAGCAAACATTTTCCAAAGATGATGCATGAATATAAATTATGCTAGGAATTAGACTATCAGATTGACCCTGTGTTAATCTGTGTGTATAACACAGCTATGAAGAGTCATAACTTCGTATTAGAGCAGCGTAAGCTCCAAGAGTAGAAAACATCGTTTCACATTTGTTTGAAACCAGTGGTCAATTTTGATTCAGCTTTGTCATTCTTTTGTGTTGGTTTTCTGTAAATGTTTCTGTGCTTAGGCTTTACTAATGCAATGACATCCAGGAAGTAAATACATATTTAACAGTCACCAAATTCACATTGTGAAATCCATAATAATTTTTTGTCATGGTCAATTGTGACCATTGCAGTCCAAAATCCATGCTGGAAGTCGCAGAGAGACATACAACATTTATATGAATTCCTAATATTTTCTTGTGTAACAGAGATCACAAACAATACTTTGATGTAAACTTCAAGGTCAGCTGCCTTTCCTGAACTTCCATTAAGACATAAAACTGCCTTCCCGAAATTCCAAAATGCGGGGGAAAATTGCTGCTTCAATCATTACTGTTGGACTTAATGATCTTGAAGGTCTTTTCCAACCTAAATAATTCTATGATTCTACAGCATAAATGAGGAATTATGAAAAATTGATTGCAATGTACGTTATTCAATTAATCTGCCAACCCAGATTATTTGCTGCTGACAGGCATGAGCAAGTGTGTCGAAGTGACTGGATGGCCACCAAGGGGAAACATTCAAGGAAAGCTGGGTTTTGGATGTCTTTAAAGCTAGTTCAGGTACTGACCATACAACGTGCTTCAGTGACTGGGTGAAACCAAAATGCAGAGT
The DNA here is from genome assembly GCA_035590275.1 of Ibycter americanus. Taxonomy (NCBI): domain Eukaryota; kingdom Metazoa; phylum Chordata; class Aves; order Falconiformes; family Falconidae; genus Ibycter; species Ibycter americanus. The sequence continues at coordinate 57,269,437 of JAVJGI010000064.1, read as the reverse complement.
GTTACCAAAAAATGCAACTTTTAATCCTTAAATAGATTTTTTTTTTTTTTTTTTATTATTATTACAGAAGTGATTATGGCATTCATCTGTTCTCACCAGATGTAAAATACAGGTCCCATAGCTTATCATCCACAACATTTGTGGTGAGCTTCTGAATAAGACCAAAGCCATCCACTTCCTAGCCAGATCAGAATAAACTGCTGTTCTCTTTTCAGTAGAGGGACAGAGGCTTTTGGATCTTGCTCCAGAGGTTTAAAAGCAATGCTATTTTTCATGTGTGTGAAGTCCATGGTGTATGTTATCTGCCTGGGAAAGATGGAGATTAATAGGATTCATACTGCAGCCACAAGACACGCTCAGCTTAGAATAATGTTTGCAGGATAATTTAATAAAATAATGTGCTTTCCTTTTTGCGGGGAAGCTTTGAAAGAAACCTTACAACATTGTTCTCTACGTGATAAAGTACAGTCACTGTATAAGAAACACATGGTGGAAAAGCATAAGGAGGAGAAAGTTTGGCAGAAGCAACAATCCGTAATTTAGAAATGATGCCGCCTTATCGCATTCTGCAAATATCATTCCTACCAGGAAGTTAAATCACTGCACATTGAAAATGTGGGAAAAAAGAGCAAAATTATGACCCAGAAGAAGTCTTGCTCTCACGGGTCTCTGTGGGTGCATTCGCTGGGCTGTGTGTGCAGCTGGATTAGTGCCTGTGAGCACAGTCCCTGTGCTGCTGCAAGACTTGGGTGTGCATCAGGGCACACAGGTGTTTTCCATCTCTCACTGTGTGAAAAGCACCCCAGAAAACTCTGATCTTTTCACAGGCAGGATGATCCTTGCTCATGAGCTTTTCTTGCTTTGCCTTCACAGTGAGAAAAGATGCTGAGGTCAGATAGTTGCTTAAAATTAAGCAAGAGGCAGTGCAAAATGTTTTTGAGGAGTGTACTGAGGAAACAGATATAAACCATGGGTGTGGAGTAACTAGAGGCTTCTTGTTAAAGCATGCAAAGATTTGGTACAATTGCCTTTAGTCTAGTTTGTTGGCAGCTGCAGTTAATTTGTACTGCAAGAGCAATTCACAGCTCTAAGCAAGGAATAGCTGCTGGAGGTCTTATGCACCAGGTATAGCACAGCATCTCCTCTTTCTAAGAAACTTCGGGTACCTTTAACCCAGCTGATTCAGATGTAACTGGATCAACCTGCCTAAGGCCCAACCTGCTCAGGTATAAGCCAGCTCTAACCTTGAACATGGCAAGATTCACCCGGGCAGGACCGTATCCAGGTTTGCACCCGTGTTTGGGAGTCGAACCACCTTAGCTCAGCCCCATTGCTACACTCCTGTAGTTGCTCAATTTTATCCCAGAGCCGGCTCACATCTGGCTGGATAGAAACACCAGCTGTAGGGCTTAGGTCCTGCAGCACCCGCCTCGGAATTGTGCCTTTGGGAAGTTTTCTAATAGAACTTAATTTTCAGGGGTAAGGGACAGAAAAATGTTCACATTAAAAGTGTTCCTTAATTAACTGCATCTGAGTAAATAATTCACAGTGAATAATTAACTGATGGATTTAGTCTGTCTCTTTATCTTTTTTTTTTTCCTGTGCACAAAAGTCCTTGAACAGATTGTGGGTTTCTTAACTTGCTACAGGAGTGTGTCTGCTGTTTTATCTGCTGTTTTTATTGGGTGTTTGGAACGGGTCCGTTCCCTGCTTACCTTAGTGAAGCTTTTAAAGGCAGGAATTGCAGAACAGAAACAGTGCTCTCTGCAGGGCAACTTAAGAACCCATGCTAGGGGGGAAAGCATTAAGGAATTTGTAAGATTTAAACAGGTTTATTTGTAAGATTTATACAGGTTATGGGTAAAGCTCTCTTCAAGGTGCTAGTTTTATGTCCGTATATAACGGACAGTGGCATTTCCTTGGGTGAAGTCCTTTTGTTTGGGCTTCTGACCGCAATGTTGTACCAGAGAGTTGGGCATTTTGAAATCAGTGAAACAGCTGTATTGCAGACCTGAAACGTGTTCTGGCTGATCTTCACAGGCCTTTTTCTATCTGAAATCTCCTGGCAGAATCAAACCCATTGTAAAATGAAAAGCCTCACCCTGTGCAGAGGCAATGTCATTAGTCAGTCCAAAATTGCCCTGCAGGACAGTGTTATCACAGCAACTGCGTGTTGCGAGGACAGCCAGCCAAGTCTTGGCAGGTTATTCCGTCGAGAGGATGGGTGCTTGTCTTTTCGTTGGGAAATCATCACTTTTGGGGATTAGATACTTGCCGCCGGCTCAACCCATCTGTCTTTGTGGTGTTGCTTTTGCAGCAACATCATCCAAATGTAACAACTCCTCTTGCCTGCTTGCTGACAGACAGATGCAGCATATATGCCTCCTGCCTAAATTAGCAGAACAGTTTTGCACAAATCTCTTTTGGGCATATCGCTGTGAATGGGCCCTGGAGCATAACCCAGCTGACTGGCAGTTTGGCTTAGTTGACGCTGTAATTTCACCTATTGCTGTGGGAGGCAAAGAAAAGAAAGAGGCCAAGAGGCTGCAGGTCTAGTGGTGTCTCTGGGCTGATGTAAAAATGGAGCAAAAAAAAGTAGGACACGCAAGTGTCCACATTCTGGGTGTAGGTGGCAGCAGATCTTTCACCCCATCCCTCTGGGCTGGTGAAAGATGCTTCTGAAATCCTGGTGAGAAACATTGCCATGCCTTGCGATGGGACTGCAGGCACTGCTGCGATGGAGACGTGATCCCAGCCTCAGCCCTCTGAGCTCTGACCTGAAACAACACGGGGGGGGGGGAAATGCCCCAAACCTGAAGTGCTCCTCGTTGAATTAGCATAACACAAGGATAAAATAAAGTAGGGCACTCGCAGCTGCTTTGTACACTGTTAACTGGGGCAGGGTATTTTAACATCCTGCTGGAGATATTAGCCCCGTAGTGTCCTGTAGCTGCTAAGAGAAAAGGCTCAGCGATATCGGTTAATGAACGTTGTTTCTCACACAGGAAAACCAACAGAGAGCAGCATATGGGCTCTGTGACAAGAGCAACCGTAGGGTGCTGGACTCCACTGACTTGATAGTTTTCTTTACATCCTACTTAGCCGTAAAATTCTAATAAAGAAGAAAGAGGCCATTATATTAATGGCATTATGGGGATTGCAGCATGATCTCTAGGACCCATGGGGATTTCTCTGATGTCCAGAAAAAATGCGCTTCTATTCTAATGACCATAAATGACCTCTCTCCAAACCTGGTATTGATGAAATAGCTTTAATGTTTCAACATCAATACTCCAAGCTTTGCTGAACAGTGACATTAATCTGATATTGCATTGCACATGGGGAAGAACAGCCAAAAAATATGCTGGAGCTTATAAAGTTATGCAGCTTTCTCGCCTGACAGCAGCTTTCATGCTATTTTCTCACCAAGTGGAAACAAGTCGTGGGATACAAATGACAGAGACATTTGCCCTTAAGACCTGGTAGAAGGAAATCACAGGTGGTTGGAAACTGCTCAAAATTTCAAAGGGTACAGTGTAAACAGAGGAAGCTTTTTGGAAAGTTGGTGTACCATGCTCCTGTGTTTGCTTCTGTCAGGTTACAATCTATTTTCTTTTTCCTAGCAAACATTTTTGACTACTTAGCATATCTTAATTAATATGCAAACACAGACATGGATTTTTGCAGCATAAAAACAGAGCATTGGCTGATTTATGATTTTAATCAGGTCAGCCTTAGCTGATATGCAGTAAGAAATAATTAGCTAGCTGTTTGTACACAGAATTGCATTGTACCCAACCCATAGGATACAGCTTTTCCTGACACTTCAATCCCCCGCTGACTTTGTTTTCTTAGCTTTCCTTCTGGTCTCAAAATAGGAGCATGTGATGGTTTTCCACCTCTGAGATCATGGCCCTCGATTCCTCACTAAGGGCAGGCAGGCCATTTGCAGGCTGTAGGAAGCAATTTGATATACAATTGGCTGGAATACTGAAATAAGAGTGTGACTAGTAGTCACAGTGGCCAAAAGACATTGCCCAGGACAATCTCTTTCTGGGTATTTAGTAGCAGCTCTCACCCTCTGCCTTGCTTTTTCTGACATTATCAATGCATTTAAAATGCGTCTCCAGATTTCTTAAGTATGCCCAAGGGCACGGAGAAGTGTCGCGTAGACTGGACAGTTGTGACATACTGATATTGATTGGTCTGAACTGGACCTCAGCTTTTCAGAAACTGGGGCACAGACCCAAGGTTCCCCCAGAAAGGGAAGTATTGCAGTCCCAGAGGGAGTGTTTCCCCCATTCCTCTCCCCAGATCCCAGCTGTGCCAGTGTCTTTAAGCTGCAGAACCCAGCTAGGTCGTAATCAATTCTGTTGTATCTATCCTGTGAAAAGAGTGGTTTAGCCTGCAAGGTTATCAGTTTAATCAGTTTTATCAGTAGCTGAATGTGGATTTTGTGTGCCTGCCACGGCCTCGGTAGCTACTGGACTTTTTATGCCATACTGTACCACATGGGACTGCGAAGGCTGGGTGTATGTGGCTCTTACTCGTGGCCTTTATGCTAACATAGGAAGTTTGCAAAGTACCAGAACTTGTCTTGAATCTTGAGGTTCATTAACCCTTTGTGAAAACCTGTAAGCCCCTTGCGCTGGAGACCAGACAGACCACAGGATTTCTGATGTTGCTTCTCTGCAAACTAATTGATGTATTTGGCACCGGCCAACAGACATCAAAACGTTTGTACAGATGTGAGGGTCTGTCTAGACTAGATAATTGCTTCCCCTTTTGGCTTGATTTCACCAGTTGCCAAGTTGGGTAACATTTAACCTTGAATTCTGGAGGCACAGTCGCTGCCCAAGCCCTCCTAACGAGGAGCCATCTAGCAAGCTGACATGACAAGACCGCGTTAATCTGAGTCTTCTGCCTGTGCGTCTGGTCACATTGCGGTCAACGCTGATGTATTTGCATTAATCCTGTTTCTGTCCATACATCTTAATTTACCCTGAGAGCACTGCTAAGTTCTTTTGTTAATCGTTTTCTCCCCGTCTCCCCCTGTGAAGCGAAGTTCATTCTGTGAACAACGCTGATGCAGCCAGGTTAATAACTATTGATGTCGCCATGTTAATAACCATCTTGCTGCCCATGAATCTGAGCCTCCCCCTGACGAGGTGGTGGACATGACCCACTTAATCATTACATCTCCCTGTCCATGGATCTCAGTTCGCCCTGTGAAATTTTAATCATTCTGACTCGCTAATCACGGTAATTTCTCACTGTCCGAGGGTGTGAGTTCACCCTATGAACAGCTCCAATGTCCTTGTTAATCATTCTAATCTCTTACTGCTCACAAACTGCAAAATGCAAGGATGTCTCTGCTGAACACTTCGATGCCTCGCTGTCTGGGGGCTGGAAGAGCTCCCCACGTTTTGCAAGGGATATCCAGGGCACTTTATTCTCCTTCTGCCTCCAGTTCTGGGGCCAGCGCAAATCCTTCTCTTCAACAGCTAAGTTTTCCTGGCAGCTGCCTGCATGCAGCCAGCTGTGTGCAACCTCTCTAGAGTGACATGTTGAATAACGGAGTGCGTTTGCATGCAGAGCAGCCCAGCTTTGTTGGTTGAATGGTGCTTTCTTGAAAGGTGAGCTCAGAGCATGGAGATAAGCGTTAACTCAATGAGACATTTTAGTTCATTCTGCTGGGATGCACCCTTGTGCTGGGTAGGTCTGATAGGACTGTAAAACTAAATAGATGTTGATGTGGTGCTACATGCTGTTCCATTATGTTGGTTCCAGCATGGGGCCCTGTGCTTTAAATGAACGTTTACAGCTGTTAATGCTTCAGCCTGTAACATCCTGAGTTGTTGTGGGAACCTAACGGACAGCGAGAGGGAAGATCAATCACGATTTTAGGGCACTGTACAGTCCCACCACATTTTCCACCCGACGCCTGGAGAATGCGGTCCTGGATGAAGCTTGGAAAAGGCCATAAGGGAGTTTGCTGAAACCACCCAAATTGCAGGCATTTTGTGAGCTCAAGCCCATGTTTGTAGTACAGGCACATGAATTGTAGTCAAGACTCTGGAACTGTATGTAACATTTGAACAAGAAACTTGGCTCATTTTCAGCAGGTTTCTCCCACGTGCTCTGTACGGCCCCTCTCAGGGATCCTTGAAGCACTGGTTTTGTCTCTCTGAAAACCCAGCTACCTTCAGCTGCAAGTAGAATTGAGAAGCAGCTTTAAAAGAAGCTGCTGAAAGCAGCTTTGTGAGCCAAAGAGGTAGAAATAACAGTGTGAAGCGAAGCCTAAAAGGAGTCACCTCCGTCTTCAGAGAGCCTTGGAACCAACATCACCAGTCATCTTTTGCAGGCAGCAGGCAAAGGTCATCTTCCCCACCAAATCCTGGGTGACTGCTTTTTTCCAGAGCCTTTTTATCGGGTAGCTCACTGCAATCTTAGTAGATGACACAGTAGACTTGTTGTCAAGTTTTTGTTTAATTTTTTTTAATTATTATTTTCCTCCCTCTCATCCTTAGATTGGTTTGGGAGTTCAGATTAATAAACAGAGAAGCAGTTATTTTGATTAAAAGTGGCATATGTTCTGGTGTGGCAGAGACAGACTCAGGGGCGTTTCATGCCTGCATTTTGAGAATATGAAACCACTGTCACTCTTGGGTACAATGGTAAATAACTTTTTCCCAGTGAAATACTGGGAGCACTTTCATGCAGATGATTTTGTGCTTTATAAAAATCCAAGGGAAGAGAAGGGTGATGTCTTGGAAAACAATGAAAAAAAAAAAACCACCAAAAGTTGGAGGGAGGGAGGTTTATGCCTCAGTGAAGCTAATTAGCATTAAAATAAAGCAGACTATGAAAAGGTGAAACTAAATGCTGCAGAAATGCTGAATTAAAGGGACAGCAGTTAACGAAGGCTGAGCTTGCAAAGATTTATGAAGGTATTTCCTATCGGTGGAATTGGAGGAGTATGGAAAACCAGTGCTGCTCCTTTTGTACAGTGCCAGGAATAAAGGGAGCAAATACATCCTTTTACCTGCTGGTGTTAGACTGTCGGCAAGAGCCGGTGCAGAGAAGCCAGAGCTTCGGCAGGCCCCTCCAGGGTAATCAGCAACGACAGCCCTCCCGCGCCCCAGCCGCCTCCCCCGCAAAGGGAGGCGAGTAAACATGGCAAATTTTCAGTGTTGTTTGTAAACGTCTCATTTGCAAACACAAAGTGTTTTTAGGACTTCACTTCTGGGATGCCCTGAGCACACAGCTCGCAGCCTCTTCCTTCCCGGATTAGCCCCAACGTGAAGCTGCCCAGTCGCGGCTTCCCAGGCAGCTCCGTTCCTTTACGCAGATTTAAAACGTCTCCATCACTGCAGCAGATGTACTGTGCACAGGCAAGGAAGTAACATTTTTAAAAGGAGCTCAGGAACAGAAATCTCATTTCTAAAGATAATTTCAGCCATGTCTGCACTGCAATAAAGCCCAAGACTAGGAGCCAGCCCGCTGTTTATATTCACCTTAAATCTTAAAGTGTAAGCTTTTAAAAGTTGGGTGTTTTTTTTTAAAGAAGCTCTCTCCAAGCCAAGATCAGAACACATTGGCTATATTTACTACACCTAATTCATTCTAAGGAGAGTGACAAAAATACTTATCTCAAGAAACATGCAGGCTGGAAAAAAGAAAAGGCAGCAGGGACATGAAATATGAACTATCAGAGCTTTTCTCTTAAGTGTAGCTGTATGAGAAATGAAAATACTTAAGTTTCTAGTTTGGGTGTGTTATTCTGGATAACCCCCTTGGCTTCAGGTGGAGATCTACTTCAGACACACTGTTGTAGGCATCAGGAGAAGATATAAAATGGTCTTATTAGTACCATTAGGGTAGGTTTTGTGGAATGACCAATAATCATTCACTATCATATATGCTGTATTTTTTCTCACGCAGTGGTAATTATATCACACCCCCCTGAGAGTGCAAAGGCAGATCAAGTATGGTGTAAGCTTCAGGTTGTTGATTTTTTTTAAAAAAATGACAACAGGTTTTTGTGTTTCTGTATGCAGTACTCATGGCATGTGTACAGCCAGTCTTGGCATTTATCAGTACATCTTCTGACCATGCATCGCGGATCTGTTCCTACTTTGTAAGCTTGCCCTGATGGTTGTGGCACTCTGGGACTCAACGGTGTTTTGAATCTTCCGTCTTCAGGTCTTATCTGTGACAAATGCCAGCTGATGGTGGCAGCCAGCGCGGAGGATTTCAGTCCTCTCCTGTTCAGCACTGGGGATGCACATTGACAGGATGGTGATGGCAAGAAGATTTTCTCTTCTGTGATGTTAATTGCAGGCTGGTTGTCTCCTGTTAGGCATACCATGCACTGAGGTAGGTGTTTGCAGTCCCTGCTACTGAACATACATTAACTGTCGTCTGGTTTAGTGAGGTTTTTCTAGCAGAGATTACAACAGGATCTCTTAGTGTGATAATTCAGGTATAATAACTTCTCTTCCCCTGATGGGGCTGACTGGTGAAATCTATTAAGCCATGTGGTTCTGGCTCTATTCCTGGACTCCTCCAGATAAAGGCTTTTTAGTTTTCTGTTCAAAGTAAACGTTTGTTATCAACAGTTTAGACTCACCAGTTGCCAGCATGAAGATAGCTCTGACTAGAAAACATTCATATGTTGACCATCTAATGCTCCTGGTTTAAGAAGAAAAGCCAAGCACGGTACTTAATCCAGTCCCTACAATTTCCTCCATCTGAAACCTTGAACTTACTCAAAATCAAGGGGTAAAATAAACCAGAGGATGTTCTGACTTAAGAGATTGGAAGGATTTTCTCTGAGCATAACAGCTTCCTGACACTGCTTCAGGATTTGATTCCACAATACCTTGCTCCTATCCCTGCTTAATACAAAGACTTTCCAAGTTATTAAATTCTCTGCTTCCCCTTGCCTTGCTCCCCGAGAGCTCTGCAGGTACACTGTCGCTGGACACCCGCACCGGGTCATGCCTTCAGCGAGTCTGCCGGTGTCGGTGCGGTCCCCAACCCATCCCAGCTGCACCCTTGGCACAGGCTCCCCACCCTTACACTGGTCTTTCCCTGACTTCCAGAATCCTAAACTGGGCAGGATAAAATAATGAAGAAAATGTCATTTGTGCACGTCTGCCTTTGTCCATTTTCCAGTCTTACACTTCTTCAGGGGGAAAAAAACCCCTAACCCTGCAAAAGATGAGAATGGGAAAATAACCATCAACTAGGTCACATGTACAAATATCTTTAGGGGTTTGATGCAAATAAAAATGAGGAGCCTCTTGGGAAAAATACAGATTTTATTTTGATTGTGTATTAAAACTCTCGTAGTCAGTGGAAATTTGCTTGGATTTGCACAGGCCTCTGCTAAATTACTTTAAAAGGAAATATAATTTCCAAGCCAAATTATCTGTTGGGATGAATAATTTTCCTGATTTTGAATGGATTTTTTCCATGAGAAAATCTGGCCAATCTTGCTTAACCAAATCACAACTTGGACCATAGACCTGGAAGCAAGATCCATTTGGATGTTTCAACCTCCAATGAATAGCAAATAAAGAATGCTGCTGTCATGCAGTGCAAAATAAAATAAAACAATATGTGTAATGAGCTGATTTAAAATGCAGCTTTGAAAAAAATCATTTTCCTTTTTCTCACAATCCATCAGGGCATCAATAGGTCTTTCATTGCTTCAGCATATTGTTATTAATAGTGCAGAAAAAGGCAGATCGTAGGCTTTGGGGCTCCATAAGTTTCCTATGGATAGTCCAGGAAAAGTAAAATGTGAATTAGATATACAGTAGCAAAAGGGAAGAGATGCCAGGGTAGAAGGGAAGATCCATGACACGCTGATGAGCCCTTGGCTACAGAGAGATGCTCAGACTTTGTCCAAAATAGTTACACCTGTGAATTAACTAAATTCAGTAAAGCTCCTTGTGGGTTTTTCAGTTTGTGATTGCAAGTGGCTTTGAATAAATTTGGTGTAGTTCAGCTCCAAAGAGAACAAGATGAATTCCAGTACAGCCATTCCTAATCAGAACTTAAACTGGCCACAATTCTGGTTAATACATTAAAGGGATCAATTTCAAAAGTTAATTTGGATTTACTTTCCTGAGGGCTCCTGTGTGTGCAACTCCTCACTCCTGTCAGGATGCCCACACAACCTTAAAAAAAGTCATAATTTCCAGCGGGTTCCTGTCTCTTTGTATTTCCTATTGCTGCTCAGTACATGTCGTGCCTACCCATCCATCATTCACCCAGTGAGCCTGGTGTGTTCTGCTTCCGGCTTTAATGGTTTAATGCCGTTCTAAATGCATGGCAAAAAATAAACAAAAGATCTTTCTTTGGTTCCTGATGCCAGATCTTGTTTTCTTTTGAACCGTAGCAACTACACACCTCATGGAGATAGTGCATTTTGACTTTGAGGTCTCTGCTGATGACTAACCTGTTTATAAGGAGTACCATAGACTGCAGGAGTATTTTATAGCCTTTAAGAAGACATTTCTCTGAATGGGTCAATTTAAGACCCATTAATAGAGATTAAAGAAAGTTCATGGTCTCCTTCAGATTCTAGTTGTTTTTGTCAGCCAACAAAGCATAAAAACATAACTACATTTTACAATATTAATGATTAGCTGTAAAAACCTGACATAACATTTTTATAGCTCTATAACTAATCTTTTTATTATCAAGTTACAATGGTTTGCATCAAATATGTATCATCTATACTTAACTTTAAAACTTCTACAAATTGACGACATGGAATACTGTTGTAGACTAATTAAGCGTATAAATACATGGGTTTGTTTGGAATACTTAATAGTTTATAGGAAGGATGTAAAAACTCTGATTGGAGTCAGCCCTGCGTGTCAAACTTTTCCTGCTGGAGCAGCTATGACAGTGTATCTCAGTTCACAGATGGAAGCAGAACCTGGGAGCTGAATTATGGCTTTGCCTGTGATGTTAGCTTAGGGCGCCAAGCTGTCTGCTGGGATAGTAAAGTGAGCTTATCGGTCACTTGACCCATTAATAGAGCTTAAAATTCTCCAATGCCAGACTTGAAGGGATGCAGTGTTGCCTTGGACTCCTGGGAATGCAACTTCCAGAGGTCTGGCATCGTCACAGTCCCCTGAGAATTTTCGTTCTAGAGGAAATAAGAGGGAAGGGGGAGAGGGGATGGCAGGAGGGCTGAAAGAAAAGCTCTCTGGACTCATGGATAATAGACTGTGGGAAAGCAAAATGGGCAGAATTACAGTGCCTTGGCTAAATTGCATAATGGAAGTGCTTGAGAGATAATTAAAGGCTATTTTAGACTGCTTCACCATGTTTATTCTCAGTAACTTGCAATAAAAAGGAGCAGGAGAGGGAACTGGTACAGGCTCATCAGCAACTGCTTTTTGTCCTTGACCAGAGCAAAGTCTACCCTCTGGCTGATGCTCAGACAGCGAGAAATGCTTCGCCTTCACATGGCACCCCCTGTTTAAAGGTCTTACAGGTTTTGCACAGTAATGTCATGGCCCCTCTGGGGCTGCTTTCACAGGAGCGGTGGAAGGACCTTCTCTGTGTCCCCAGCACTGCTGGCTGGGGCATAGCGGGTCTGCGCTGGGGCACCTGGCTGGTCACACTGCCTGTACGGGCTCAAAATAGCTCCTGCAGAGCTAGTGTGGATGGGGGTGATTGAAATATTTGCTTGGAGCTGCTGTAATTGTCCCAGCAGTGGCCCTGAAATAGAAGTCTTTTGTGCATGAACTTGAACCACTTAAAAGTCTTGCAAAGAGTTGTTCCTGTGCTAGATGTATTGGTGCTGGCTTTTGGAGAGGAATCCAGTGTATTCTGCATATTCCTGAGATTTTTTTCTGTGTTTCCAGCTGACTAATACCAATGATGCAAAGGCAGGAATGATCTGTCTCGCTGGCCAACAGTACAGCACTGGCTGCATCCTTCTAGCAGACATCTACAAAACTCTAGCTGACTTGAGAGACGTTGCAAATTGGAGCTTAATTAATGTGTTGAAAAAATGCAGGAAAAGCTCGAATGATGATGATTTCTGGGCTTTTGAACTAAAACGGGGGCTCACTGAAGTAATTTCAGTTCATTACAGATATTCTGAACCTGCCTTGCCTAAGTGAGTTTAATTTTTTTTCACCTGTCACTTATCTGCTTTTGAGAAGTGTAATTGCAATTGTTCGGAGCTATAAGCCTCTGAAATGGGAAAGGGACTTTTTTTTCCCCTATGCAAACATTGAAAAACAAAGAGGGAAAGGAAAGGCTATTTCTGTGACAGGCTTTGCCACACACACATGCCTCTGTGCAGACACATGGCCTCTTTTAGGTTTTCTTTCCTTTTTATTTAATATCTTAAAAATACATAGATCTCTGGGGGAAGCTTAATAAGAAACAGCCAGCCGAAGCAAAGATTTTAGGAGGAAAAAAAGTCAGGGGACTTGCGCTATAGAGACAGCAGTTCAAACTGTGAAAAAGAGGACACAGCTGTGCACATCAGAAATCCACAGCTGGGGAAGTGGAAAGAGAATATTCCCACATCTTCCCTTAGAAATTATCCCTCACCTTTCATATCCCTTAGTTTTCTGTCGTGTTGAATACTTTTATAAAGAGGGAGAGGTATCTGCATTTTCCTCCTCCTGCTGTTTGTGATATCTAGGTCAGTTATACCTACCAAAGCGCCAAAAAATCACTGCGGATTTCTTCCGCGTCCTTCCTAGCAGCGAGTGTTTTTCTTACCCTTCAAAGCCAAGGATTCTCCAGCAGAAGAACAGGGGAGGCCTTAGCAGCAGGTGCATAAACCAATATACAGAGAAAGCTGAGAGGAACAGGCAGCACAGACTCTGGCTTCAAAAGCCTCATGCTGGCAAGGTCTGAGGAGGAGGTGGCAGCAGCATCGTTTGAAAAGCACCTCTCTGGACCCCAGCTGAGCAATAAAACAAGCCAGGCTTGGACACTCACTATAACTCTTTTGGGAGTGGGTGTGAAGGAGCAAAGCAGTGAATCTTCTGCAGTGCCAGGAATTATTGATTTCCTCCCCATTCCTAACCACAGCTGAAGGCAGAGCAGCACAGATGCTGTTTACGCTGTTTCTTGAGGTTCAAGTTTGAGCGCAATGGCCAAAGCACTTTTGCTAGAGGAACTAGTCTGTACAAAACAGCTAGATCAAAAGGTTTTGGTTAAATTTTCCACAGACCTCTGCAAACTTGGTAATATACCAGCAGGTGAACAAATGTTCAGATGTTGAATATTCAGGTTCCTATTGTAACTGAAGGCAGACCTGGAGGCTTTCAGGCGTCATGTGGCCCTGGGTTTTGAATCAGAGCAACAGCTCATAAAATCTACGAGGGGCTGGTCTACATCTGCAAAATAACAGGTACCACAGCTCATATACTAGTAATTACGCCCCACAGTTGAACCTTGATAATGGCTTACATAATAATGGAAACTCTAGAGAGTTTTGCTTGTTCTGGCTAAAATAAGATGTTTCCATATGAAGTAAAATACTGAAGTGTCTTTTGCTTGAAAAATACATTCTATCTCAAAACATCTGAAAGAGCATTTCCAGCAGCCAGTTTTGGTGTGCAGTATTCCAGCCCTTCGGTGCTGTAGTACATCGTTATAAAATTTATCAGAAGAGAGGGAGAATCCCACATTTACCTTAGAATGGTGAAGGAGCCGTGGTTAGACAGAAGAGAAAGGATTGCATCCTGGCCACGTCCAGTTTGGAAGTTCTGCCTCACCTTCTGCTACAGTCAACTGGAAAAATACCCTTTAATTTTAATGACCATAGAAATGCAATACTTTGGGAGTGCACCTCTCCAAACGAGAGGTGACAGTTTTGGAATGAGTAGTTATATTGTAGTTGTTTTGGGAAAAAAAGAAGTTGGAGTATATGTCAGTGTAATAAAAGTTTATCTATTGGTGTGATAAGAGTATATCCATCAGTGTAATAAGAGTATATCTTTCCCATACCAAATCTAAGGGAGTTAATGTGCTTGTTATTGCACAGTTGGGCTGAATACTGATATAATGCTGATATAATGCCAGGAAAGTTATGCGAAGGATAAATTATTAGTTAATTGGTTCAAGTCTGTGGATAATGTGGGAGACTAAAGAATGGGCAAGCAGAACAAACCATGTGATAAAATCTCTCCAGCTCATCTTCCTCCTCCTGTCCATACCTTACATTGAAGAAGACAATTTGCTTCTCCAGAGGTGGCTGAAAGTTCTATTTTCCACCAAAACTAAAAAGAGAAGATAAAACTTTTGCAGTTTATTTCTAAGATATATTTTTTTTAATATTAATGAGAAAAATAACAGGAATTAAAATGTTTTCTTTTTCTGACAGCTCCTCAGAAAATAGAGTGAAAACTAATAACTATTCTCAAGTTTTAAGTTAATTCTTTTTAATGCTTAACTTGAAAAAAATCTGTAAAAAGACAGATTAGGTCTAGGCTTTGTAGTTATAAACATGCTGAAGACATTAGATACCAATTTATAACAATGAACCATTTCAGTTTCTGAAAGAGGCCGGTTTTGAAAAAATATTTTTGGCCATTCAAGTCAGTGTTTTTCAACAAGCACTGTAGGAAAACATTTTAAAATTGCTGGAAAGTAAAAGAGTAATCTGAACTCGCTTTTGCCCAGAATTTGCAAGCTTCCATTAAGTGCAAGGTAGGTTAAAGCAGAGGGAAACATAATTATTACCACACAAAATAACAGACTATCGACACCCTGTCATTGGATCAATCGGATCTGTTCTGTAGGCTCAGTTAATAAACTGCTGTGTTAAAATATGATGTCTTCTTATAAAACACATTTATTTTCCCTCTCAGCATTTATTTTAATAACTTCTCATACCAAGAACTTGTGCACACCTGCTTTTTATCCACATTGCGTGTACAATACCGTGCATAAGCCATTTGAAAAGGGATGTGAATCTCAGCATTTATGTCTGCGTGTCCTTGGGTGACGAGGGACGGGTGGTAGAACGGTTTGAGACACGTGGCAGGGTGCCTTACAGCAGCCGAATTATCTCATGTCTGGGTGCATATCTACAGTAATCTAGACAAGTTTCTGATTTGTTTTTTCGGTACTGTAGGATTAGTCAATTTATTTCTAATTAAACATTGTCCATTGCATGGTGTGGCCAGACAGCCAAATGAGATCATAGGCTGCCATAATTACTGACTGCAGGCAGGCGGCTTTTCTTACCCTAGATAGGTCCAATATGGTTACTAATGGGCAGTAATGTTTGGGGCAGATATTATTTTGTGAAGCTTAGGGAAATGCTTGTGTTCTGTCTGGCCAGAGGGCTGTCAGTGAGTGTGGAGAGCCATGGGGATGTCGTGGGTGTTGTTTCCTCCGTCTAAAATATACAGGTCAAAATCCTGCTCAGGCTTGTGAATTTGCATTGTCTTATCCATGTAACAGTCATTCTTAAGTCGCAGGCACGTAGTGACAGGGTAATGGCTTTAAGCTGAAAGAGGGTAGATTTAGATTAGATATTAGGAAGAAATACTTTACTGTGAGAGTGGTGAGACACTGGACCAGGTTGCCCAGAAGAGCTGTGGATGGCCCATCCCTGGCAGTGCTCAAGGTCGGGCTGGATGGGGCTTGGAGCAACGTGGTCTAGTGGAAGGTGTCCCTGCCCGTGGCAGTGGGAGTGGTACTAGATGATCTTTAAGGTCCCTTCCAACCCAAACCATTCTAGGATTCTGTGAAGTCCCCCGCTGAAGCTTCCTTGAGCTAACACCTAAGCTTATCACAGTCCAGGAACTCCACACCAACAATGAGGCATTGCCTGGATTTCTCATTCCAACAGTGAAAGTAGCTAATGGCATTAACATCGCAATATTTTCTGCTCTATCATAAGCTCAGTGATAAGGCACTTCAATTTATTGTCCCCTTGTGTAAGGGATCGAGTGACTAACTGAATTATGGGAGGGCACTAGAGATGCCTGTTGGTTTATGGATGTGCCCTATTTCCAGAAGTCACGGCTGGTCTGGCCCTTTCTCTTCTCCCCCACCAGGCATGGGCATGCCGTCACAGACAGCGTGCACCATCATCCTTCGCTCTGGTTCCTGGATATTGCACATCACTGAGGTCTCTCCAGATCCTTTTTCTTCACCTACCAGCCTCCATGCAACTTCTTTTCCTTTGCATGTTGTCTTCCCCACTTGCTCTTTTTCCAGCATTTTGCTGGCCCCAGTATATCAGTCTTCTGTTCCCATAGGATTCCTACTAATTACAGAGCTATCTTGCTGCTTAATGCGACCACCTCTTTTCTAGCTACTTCTTTAAAAGGGCCTTTAGCTAGAAATACATCATCCTTCAGCTTTGGACCTGAAGTCCACTCAGTAAGCATTTTATACAGTCTTAATAAATGAGAAGAGAAAAAGAAAACAGCAGAGGAATACAAAAAGGGTCCTCTGGGAGTAAGGTTGTCAGAAAGTCATGCTACTTCATAACTCTGGGCATTAGTCATTTTTCTTACCATGGGTGGTCCCACTATGAGCTGAATTTTGAAAAGTTTTTCTTACTGTTCAGCAAAGATGTGACATTGCAGAGCGCTGGAGGAGAGGTGAGACATGCAGGTGCTAGTGCTGCCGTGCCGCGCAAAGGACGGCTCTTTCTTACCGGCTTCAGAGCCTGTTTGTTCTTGTGGTTGCTTTGGGGCTTTGTGGGAAGTCCTGACCCTGCCAAGAGGAGAGCATCGCAGCTGGGCTTGGAGCAGGGGCAGATGAGAAGTTTTACCCTTTGTGTGGCCGCTGCGAATGGCTGCTCTCAGTGCCATGCCTTGGCTGCAACATAGTCCCAAAACGAAGGACCGCTGGCAAAGCTGAAAGAGATGACCAGAGAGCAGGTTTGAGGATTTGCTAGCATGGAGGTGATTCTCACCTGGACCGACTCTCTCCGTCTCTCCAGGGCAGGGCACAGGGCTTAGCCCTTAGCAGGTACCAGCATTTAGCACGCGCGTGTGCTCAGTGCAGCGCAGCCCCCGCTGCTCCCAGACCCTGCGGTGTAACGGTGCCGAACCATCAGTTTTAACCCAGGTGCAAGGAGATGCTTGCCGGGAAGTGGCAGGATTTTGGAAGGGGCTGGTTGTGCGCAGGGAGGCTGGCGGGGCAGTGCCCGCTGCAGCAGCATGGTGCTCCCCGGGGGCCGTTCCTCCTGCCGAGAAGCTCCTCCAGCAACGCACACGCTTCCCAGCAGGATACGTGAGGCTCCCTCCTGGGCTGTGCTGCTGCAGCCTGTGTGCAAGGATGCTGGTTCAGGTCTCTGCTCACCAGTCCATGGTCTGGAGGTAGATGTAGCCTTAAGCTTGACAAGAAGAGATCCTGTAATTCAATTTTGTAGTTGTTTTCTAAGCACCTGGCTTTGTGCTGCGTCATTTTCTCATCTGTGTTGCCAAAATACAATGTAAGCATTTTACATTTCTATGAAGGGCCAGAGGAACTTGCTCTGTTGGATGCTGATTTTTCACCTTTGTGCAAACCCAGTTTCTCATCTGGTTCCAACCTCACTGACCCAAGAGGACAATTGGCCGATAAGATAAATCTCAAGGTAGAAAAGGCAAATGATGTGGGCCTGATTAGCTGCTGCAATAATTCAGATGAATGATGTAAGAGCAGTGTTGGAGCTGCTGGTGATGTTTGGATGATGAAGTGGTCACTGCTCCAGAGCGTGGAGGAAGATGAATCTGTTGGGTTTTAAAAGACTATTTAAAACCTACTAGATTGAATGGTTACAGTGAAATTTGGATGCGTGGTTCCTTCCTACTCTGTGTTACCTGAGCAGGTTGTGGGGGAACATTACCCCATTTTACACCACTCCTTATGTGAGATGGAACATCATGTGCAAGCTCTTGTCCTGGAAAGTCCCATAAAAGCTGAAGGCTGAGGAAATGTGCAGCTGTGCTGTCTTTGACCAAGCCTCCTATGCTGTGGCTCCGATGGTTGCAAAGCAGCTTTGCTGACCCAAACGTCTGTGCCTCTTGCTTCTGTGTGCCCAGATACGACACTGGTCCCAAATGACTGTATTTAGCTGTGTCCCTCCTGAATTCAAATTATACCCACAAGCAATACTGTGCATTTACTGAAGCTCATTAGAATGAAATGGGGAATACATGTATTTAAAAAGTATTTTATTTGGAATACTAATCTTATTTTAGAATTCACGTTAAGCCATTGAATCCTTGGCAACTAACATGAAAACACACTGAATCATAATGAAATACAGTGCTACTGTATTCCATTATACACCATACCAGCGTGACAGCAGCTTTTTCTCTTGCTGAAAATAGGATTGCTTACATTTTATTTTTATTTATTTTAGGGGAACAAGTAAGAAAGCATTTCCTAATAAAATTCAGCCATTATCTTGTATCTTGCTGCATGTACTAGTAGCTGTGGGGCAGGGAGAGGGGAACTGATGACTGCACAAAACTCTAGCAAGTATTTCGCTGCCTGGTACTTCCATTCTGGGCATCCTGGACCTCAGTTCAGGCTGCAGAGAGTCAAATAGCACAGAGCAGTGTTGCAAGCACTAGGCTGGGAGCTGCAATATACAGCACATCAACCAGAGAAGTGATCCAACGCACTGTATATCATCATAACACTCTAGGTAAAGAATACCATGGTGATATAGGGGAATAATACATGGCTGACACCACTTTATGGCAAACAGTTGCCGTGCAAGTCATATATAACACTGTAGAAGTCAACACACCGCAGACTTCATCCTCTGCCCTCTTGTAGAAACAAACAGCTGTGGAATAAGGATTACTGAGTACACAAATCGACGTAAAGCTGCTCTTATCCCTTTCCTTGGCAGATGTAAGATTGGAGTTGAAGACTGAGGCTTGGTTGCTTTGGGAACTACAATTCAGAGGTACTGATGGAGCAGAGAAGAAATATATAGCACCCTGAGTGGGCTGAATCATCCCAGTTGTTTCACTCCCTTTTATGCTGAAGCACTTTATTTTTAACAAACAGCCTGAGAAACAGAGATTTAAGGCCCAATAATAGCATGACGCGAATGAATTAGTCTAGTAACACCAGAGACTGCCTTGGAAACGCACTATACTCACCACAGTAATTAAGAAAGTAGAAAGAAAGTAATTTTAAGAAAGTAGATTATACCGACTG
This sequence comes from Ibycter americanus, assembly GCA_035590275.1. NCBI lineage: Eukaryota > Metazoa > Chordata > Aves > Falconiformes > Falconidae > Ibycter > Ibycter americanus. The sequence goes on along the minus strand of JAVJGI010000064.1, from coordinate 57,250,255 downwards.
CCCTATATTTTTTCTCTCTGTTTTCATGAAGAGTGACGTTTGTGTGGGATACAGCAGAGGAAATATCAGGCTTTAAGAATCAGGGGAAAAGGTAAAAAGCAGGACAGAAAAAACTTAGAACATAGGGGCATTTTATTTGTATTGTGGTTCAAATCAGCTCCAAGTTACCTGTAGGCTGTGGACTCCTTTCCTCAAAGATGGGTCAAGAATGATGCAGCTCAGTGGCAACGTTAAGGACAGTCAGGGCAGGATGCAATGTATATTCTATCTTCTCCTGCCCAAGATCTCAGTCATAAGTTAATTTTCCTCTGAACTTCAGTCTTCAGTTTGCTCTGCTTGCTGCGTCCTTCATCCTGCTGGCTAAGCATCTGAAATACTCCCTTGCACTGTCTCCTTCCTCTGCTTCATTAAAGAAGTGAAAAAGTGGGAGATGCTATATAGACGAAATAGAAATTATAAGAGTGGAAAAGACCTTGGGAGATGATCTAATCTATCTCTCTGCCTCAAAGGAGCCGAACATGTAATTACTTGCTCCTAGTGGCTGTCCGTCTGATCTGTTCTTCAAAACTGGCTGCACGGGGATTTCCATCACCTAAGAGTTTAGCCCAGCATTTCACTAGTTTCACACTAGAGAGTTTTTCTTAATCTCTAACTAAAATCTCCTTTGCTTTTATTTAAGCCCCTTGAGACGTATTCTCATGCTTTTCTCATGCTTTTTGAAAACTTTGGTTATTCTTGTGGTTCTCCGTTGGAATTTTTCTTGTTGGCCTGTAAACTTTGATCATATGCTCAGGCTAAATCTGTCAGTGTTGCCCCCAGCGCTGGGAAGAAGAGAAGAATTCTTTCATTTATCATTTCCAGGTGATGGTTGAATCTCTAACTTAAAGACATTCAATACTTCTGCAGTTTGGTCACTAAGCTCTTAATTTCAGCTAATTCCTCTAAATAGTACTCCTAAATGTTCAATTTTCCCTTTCGGGAAAACATTACTTACAGACCTTTTTCTTTAAATTTACTTTTAATTTGAAGAAAATAAACTCACGTTGATTCACTTATAACAAAATTATTTGTTGTAAGTGAGGTTCCTGTGTGAATTTATTGCTTCCCCAAAGCCAGGTATTAAGCATCTGGTTTACTCAAGAGTCCATGCAGCAAAGAAATGTGTTGGTAACTACAGCCAAGTATCTGAGGCCTGCTGTAATAAGTAGCATTTGTTTTGAAATTTCCATCTGGAACATTAAAGCCTTCCTACTACAATTCCTGTAACCACAACTCCGATGTCATTCATATCTCTAATAACATCGTACAGATCTCTGTTCATATCATATCAGATATAACAGCGACTCATCTTGTTTTTCATCTCTGTCTTCAAAGAAGACATCATTGTTCTGAAGATGCAATGATCGGCTTATCTGAAGTGTCCTGGAGAGATACTGGCTCTTTTAACACCGTTTTTATCAGCTCTTTAATTACTTGGAATTTTGTCATGCAATCTGTGAAGCCATGTACACATCATGCAGAAGATTTTGACTTTCCCTCAAGCTGCTAAAACAAAAAGGGGTTTTGCACAGAAAGCTGCTTCAGATGACCTGCTGCTGTGTTCCAGGCACAACCCCGAGGGAGAATTTTGCACACACAGAATTTGGGCTGTCCTATGATGCTGTGTGGATCTTGGAACCAGTGGAAATACCTACCTGTAGATCCATTTGACCTTGCTTAACTCCCCGAAAATGCCTCTCAGCTCTCTGCAGTATGCTAGCAGAGGATCCCAGGCTTTTGCATGCTCAGAACATCTTGTTCTGCCTGAACATGCACTTGAATGTCCTTTAACATCTTCACTTGCCTTCCTTACCTTTAAACCTATGACTTTCTCAGGGTTCCTTTCCCCCAACCCACTGCTCATATATTTCCTGATGAACAGGGGACTGAGGCACTGGCGTCCTTGTTTTTTAAACCGAACAGTGGTGGCCAGAGATTGTTCCTTGCTGGCATGGAAGTGCCAATTTATCAGCCTTATCTAACTACTGACAGTGTAATATTAATGTAGCTGGAGAGCCATTTTGTTGTTTATTGGAGACAAAACTCCCATCTAAAGTCCATGGATGGTTTTGCCTAAATAAATGTTGTATGGTAGCTGCAGATAAAAATAATCATCTGTCTAGTTAAAGTAAAAGATGTGAGCAGAGCTTTTGTAGTTTTTCGAGCTCACTCTTGCTAAAAAAGCAAAGTTTAACTCATGTTAAATAACCTAATCCAGGTTTGTTGAAAATTATGAGTTTTCTTGTGTGTCAGCAACATCTAGACACTCTTTATTACCCTGGTCTGGTACTTCTGTGCAGGCAGCCCAGTGAATGGCAGCAGAGAGGTCAGCACAGCCCCGGCCCATATAGTAGGAACCACATCTCCTGACCAACACAGCTGAGACCTGCAGAGACTGCTGAGGGTGTGGGGTGTCCCTCTATCATCAACAGAAGGGCAAATCTGGCCAACAACCAGGGGCAAGGATGAGCTGCAATGCAAAGTGTCTAAATGTTTTCAGTTCTCATGCAGGATGGTTGCATTTGGATCCAGAGTTTGGTGCCTGTTTGTCTGTTAGTCCCAGCACAGCTTGCTCGGATCTTTCTTGAAAGATGTTCGTGGAGGAAATGGCAGGAGACTTCGCTGCTGTGGGGCAGCCAGGCAGCACTGATGAGGAGTGGGCTCGTTAGCCTGGCAAGGAGGCGTACCAGCATAGGGATCCTCAGCTGGTTCGTCTACCCAACTTTGTACACTGTATGTGAAGGTACCTGTTGGAGTTGGCTTTGGCTTGCGTCCTCTCCTACATGTATTTTAATGATGGAAAGATGAAGTGTTGGTGTTTTTTCATCACTGGGGTTAGTGAGTGTTTTCAAAGAGTTTGCCTAATTTTTGTCTCAGCCTTCTCCCAGCCTTCCTCCTGCCTTGCCTGGTAAGGCAGATATGCTGCAGCAGCAGAGCAAACCTGTCTGCTTCTTTCTAAAGTCTCCTGCAGTAGCAACTCCAGAAGACCCCTGGAAACAGGATTGACTTCCCTTAAAGGATGGCTCCTTTTTCCCTGGGAGCAGTGGAGACAGAACTTCTGTTTCCCCAGGAACCTTCCTTGAAAACTGAGACATAAATTCAAAGAAAGGTATGTCCTTGTTTAAGGAAGATTGAGTTTTACACGAGAAGTACTGAAGTATGCATATTCTGGCGGTAGGTGCAGAAAGCCCAGCAAGCTCACTGCCTAAATCTGTAGCATGGAGGAGACAGGGACATAATTTTCCTTCTTTTTTTTTTTTTTCCGCAGAAGCTTGGTAAGTTGAGGAGGCAGAAGCAGTGATGTCTTAATGTATAGATACTATTTTTGTTTGTACACCTGAGCTGGTGCAAGGGTGCCATTTCCTAATTCCTGAATTATGGGAAGAACTGTTAAAACCACACAAGTCACAAGGAAAGCAATGAGGGGTTGTTCATTGAGTATCTGGCTGAGGGGAGGTAAGCTGGTATCAAAGCAGTGCATAAAATCCAGCAAAACACACACTCAGCCCTTTGCTGTGACCACTGCCACTAGACAGGAACACGGCCAAAGATCCTGATACAGTTTATTCCAATAATTTCATAACAGCACGAAGAGACTCCTGAAGTCTTTGATTCCAGTCTCCACTGTAGCAGTAATGAGTAAAGAAAGAAAAAAGTCAGTTATAAAATCTGTCCCTCTCACTGTGAATACAGGCTCAGATATCCCAAAGTTTTTAAGTGTCTAAACTTCCACTGACCTCTCTGAGAATTTAAACCTTCAAGTAAGAGAAGGCACCAACACATCTTTACAGATCTAATGGCTGGAGTCCGGCGCTCAGTCACATGTAGCATCCTGTGGGAAGGAGATAGGTACGTACGACACCCTAGAAGAACAATGGTAGCAAAAAACAAGGGGCTGAGGAACCCTGGTTTATTATGGAGAATTACATCTTTCTAAGATTCCCTTCCTCTCCACTGCACGTACAAGAAGGTAAGGTGTTGTCATGACAGTCCAACCACTCTGCTTTTCCCCAGGTTTCCTGGAGGTTTTCTAGCCCCTTTTATCCCATGGCACAGTCAGGCCAGGGTGACATGAAAAGGGACAAGAAAATCTCTGATGAGAATGAGAACGGTTGCCCTGTCAGCTGTGATTAACACCAATATGGTTAAACACCTTACCGACACAGACCTGCAGGATGTGCATGAAATTTTAAAAAGCCGTTCTCTTTCCAGTCATGCCCTCTTGGTAAATTATAATTTCAGTAAATTAAGCAGAATGCTTATGAAAAATTTAATGTGGTGGAATTTGGCAATTCTGACAGCCCAGCAAAGCCTACAACGACCCTTGAAAAACTCTTCCTTTTGATATCGTGATGCAGCTGTGCAGTACAGCCGTGTCCATCCCGCTGTACACTGTACAGCAGAAGTTGATTACAATTAAAATTAAATGCATTACCTTTCTCCTGTGGAAACCCCCCTATAAGAAAGTTCACCAATCATAATGAAATTACAGGCTGCTTTCTGGTCTCGTGTTAGCTGCAGAGCCGGTGACAAGATGAGCTGTGAGCAAGGCAGCCTACACCGCGTGCCGGGAGCGGCACGACAGAACCACATCCCTAATAGTGCAGTCAGGGCTCTCAAGCTGTCATGTACAAATCTTGCTATAATGAGAAGAGCATTAGTAATAGAGGCTGAAATTTTCAAGCTGCCTAAGGGATTTAGATGCTCAGTTCCCATTAAATTTAATGGGATGGGTGCCTCAAAATCCCACCCACAATAAATTTTTACCAGCCATTCTTTGTGCAAGGGGAGGAAAGGGGAGAGAAAAATAGAGAGGGATGGAGAGAATCAGGTATAAGAGTGTTTCTTATTGGGACTGAGGGCCAGCTGGGTGTTGTAAAATAACATCCGAAAGGGGACTAGAGTGAAATACTGCATAGGGGTCTTTCCTAATGCTCAGGTAATTTGGGTCTGGACTGCTCCTGTCTGCCCTGTAGGGTGGATGGGAACATAATGCCCTCTGTGCTTTGAGACTTCTATTTCTGGGCTGCAGACCTACTTGCAGTCATTAAAGCACGTTTTAAAATGAAAATTAGGTAGAGAGGCAAAGATGGCATAGCAGCGGTCTTTGGAGATATGTAGGAAGAGGATGAAAGGAGGCTGTGTTACACCAGTTCACTTCTCTTATTAGGTCTGGTTGCATTTACTTCTTCAACCAGATTTATCTGTATTTAAATCAGGTGCATTTTTTAAGTGTCAAAAATACTAAAGATCAACATGTTTCCTTGGTAGCCATGGATCCCATTGCTTTGCTTCCAGGAAGCCATCAGCTCCTAGGCTCAGCTCCAGCCTACCTAAGTTCAGCCCCCAAACCGAGCAAGGGTCGCTCTAGGTTTCCTCCATAGATTAGGAAAAGAGAGAGATGAAGAGTGACGTACCGATGGTTTGGCTCTTGCCCTTGGGGAGGAGAGGGGTTCACCTTGTTTAACTTCACTCACTCATACATTAGGCACCAGCTCTTTGATCTCTGCCTAAGCTTCCTCCATAGACTGGCAAGTCCTTCCAGTAGGAAATTCCTTCACCTGAAGTTATGTATTTAAGGTAGGTGTCCTGACAGGAGCCTACATGGTCCTGGCTCCAATGAATGCTGACAGTTGCTTAGCATGCCCAGATAGTTCGAAGTAAATCCCACTGGGCTACAGTTGCACATGCTTTTGATCATTGTGTTTACATTTCCTTGTATTGAGCATTTCCCTCATGTCCATAGTTACCTTCTCTTTTGACTAAGTCACCTAGCAGAGCCCTAGGTTAACAGAAGAAAACACAGCTCTGGTGTCAGTACTTCCAGATTTCATCCCATGACCTGTATTTCCCTTTTTCCCCAAAGAAGCATCTGTTTTCAAGATGGTAAAGGGTTTTTTTTTCCCTTTTTTTTCTTTTCTTTCCCTTTGTTGGCTATTTCCTTGGCTCGATTTTCCATCTGGAAATAAATAAGGATAAAACACTCTCTCCACCCTGTGTTTGCCCTGCCTGTTCAGCCTGAGTGATGTGGGGGCGGGTAGGAGGGATTCCAGGCAGCCTGCTGCAATGTGGCATCTGGAGACACAAACTTGGAGGGGTTCCCAGGGAGGGAATATAACATTTGGCAACGAAGGATGTAGCTTAGATAAGAGAGGGCTGTGAGGTTTCCCCCTCTTCTGTCCCCATCCTGTTGCTTATTTCTGAATATTTGTTTTATTCCCCAGCCGTATTAGAAGTGTAAATTACACAGACAAGCTAATGAGATCATCTGTGTCTGTGCCATTTGGGGAAGAGGGAAACATGGAGATGCTTTATCCTTTCTAATAATTTACCTTTATTTTGAGACCGACGATGTTCAGATTCTGCACGCTCGGCTCTGCAAGCCTGGAACAGATCCTATAGCATTTCTTCTGTGACTTCATACATATTTCTCCTTTGCATTTATGTGGCCTGCCATTCACCTCAAAGATCTCTGTTGCCTCATGCAATATGTATGGGCTGAAGTTGTGGTCCGTGGAAGGTTTAGGTTTTAGAGGAATAGGAGCTGGATTTTGCCCATGCAGAGCTTTAGGTTCAATAAATACCATGAGTCACTGTAAGGAAAAAGGGGTTGATAGCAATCTCCTTGTTCTTTTTGTCCCTAAATTCTATTGAGCAATGATTGCAGGCAGGACTGGGTAAATGTTCAGCTGGCGTAAATGTAGGCACCTTCACTGCAGCATTGCTGATTTATTGGGATGTGACCCTATGTTTGCAATTAAGATTATGTCCATAGAACAGATGGGTCAGAGTGATGCATTTGCCTTTATGAGGCACTGAATCAAATTCGATGCAATAGATCATTCATATCACAAATTGGTGCCATGCTGTTTTAAATAGCAGTGATGCAAGGAGGAATTTCTTGCAGCAGTTGACAACTTTCAGACTTTAATACGTAAAGTTGCTTCCCTTGCTAAATGTTTATTTGCATGGAAGGAAAGCAGGTCTGTAAGGCATTTTTAGTTTCTGTGCTGAAATTACAATTCTGTTTTTACACAGAGTTTGAAAGATGCTCAGTAAGTAAAAAGCTTTTTTAGTGGGAGGGTAAAGACAGTTCTTTATTCAGAAACAGCTTGTACAGTGTGGCTGTGAATCCCTCCACAGAGACACTACCGTTGCTTTTATCCTCACTCTTGGTAGTTGCTTTAAATGTAAATTCTCAGAAACACACAAGATCTAATTGGGAAACACACACTGTGTTTCTCAGCCGAGACAGGGACATTATTACTTGAGTGCTCTGATGCTGGAGATGTGGAGTAAGAGGTAATATACGGGACATTTCCACGGGATCATCAGGCTCCTGTCATGTTCCCCATTACATGCTGGTTTTAAAAGAGCTTTCCTGGTCACTGGAAGATGCTTATTCCTTCTTCTTAGGCCAGAGCTGACAATGCTGGCATCTTTTGCTCCTTGAATTTCATTCTCATTACTCCTTTAGGAGTTGAATAAATGGTTGTTGGTTCATTCGAGTCAGTTGTCAGTAGACATGAGGAGACACGAAAAGCAAGTACTTAAAAAGAGGCAAGGAAAAATTATAAAAAGCTTATAAAGATCAAGGGAAAATCATAAAAATATATAAATATTATATAAAAATAAATATAAAAATATAAAATGTCTTCTGTAGCACAGATCTTTCTTCTCAGCTTTGCTCCCCAACAAGCTCCCCTACATTCCTTCCTTTCTTAACTTACAGGTAAGCTTAAGAGTAAGTGAAATTCTGTTTCTCTGCATTGTCGGGGGTCTGTTCCCTCCCTTCTGGGAGGGGAGGAAGGGAATATGCCACCCCAAACTAGAATTCCCAATCCTGTTGCATCTCTTCTTCCAAGCTTTACTTTCTCATTTCTTCCACTGCAATACCATACGGGAGAGAGGAAAGAGGCAGAAGGAAGAGCTATATCTTTTTGTTTTTCTCCTTAAAATCCTTTGACAAACAGTCTTATGATGCCCCTTAATATGTGGCTTCAGGCTGCTTTTCTGTTTGGATGCCTTCTGCATGATAACCCAGATAGCAGAACTGGGCAGAAGCTGAGCAGCTGTGCTCAGAGTCACCCCAGGTGGTGGGACCAGGCTACTGATAATTTGGGCAGTGTCAACTTTTTTCTTTCTTTTTTTCTTTTTTCTAATTTTGGGTAGGAGAGCAGCAAATGATTCTATGAAATCACCCATCCTTTCCAAACAGAAGGGTCACATCTTGTCGCCGTGACTTCTAAGCTCTAGGCAAGGAAATGTTAAGGCAGAAGTAATGTCAAGAAGGGATGGCCATGCTCCATGGTCAAGCCCTGAGTGGAAAAGCCTTGCTCCTTTCGCTGTCTGAGTGGCCTGTCCCACCAACCAGACCAAGCTGTCACTCCGTTTCCTATTTCTTACTCTGAGGAAGTTCAGGCATGACACAGAGGGTAGTAAGAGCTCAAAGTAAGGGTTCCTCATTCCGCTCCTTAATCCGAAGCATGGTGGGACTCCTTTTTGCGTATGAGTCATCTGGACTTAGAATGCTTAGCCTGGGGCAGAAATAATTCAGATTTGAGCACATTAATTGCACCAGGTCAAGGTAACAGTTGTTTTTTGCATGGATCGTTTCAGAATATTTTCTGCGGGTGTTTGTAGCAAGCAAATCATAGGATGCAGTTGTTGCTATAGCAATAAGCCTCCTTTAGTGAAGGAGGTAGAGTAGCCCCCCTCAGACAGACCAGCACACTCCCACCAGTTATCACTGCAACGTAGGGGCCTGACATGGTTTACTTACCAGGGGTGTGATAGGTATCGATAAACCCTGAATTCTAGGAGCAAATGGATCCTATGGGATTCATATATCTCTGAAAATCCTTCTTTGTTTGAGGTCTGAGTCACCAGTGAATCTGCAATTTGCCGACTGTAATTGCATTAATTATAGTAATGAGTGATTTTTTTTTTCAGTTGTGCATGTTCTGAGTATGGGATATGTAATTTAGGTGTGTGTGTGGCATGTTGTATTTTAATTTGGAATCTCAGAGAAACACAGTGGCTTGGACAGCCTCCGTGACAGCTCTGCGGACAGTCTGGACCAGCCAGGGCAGTCGATATAACACAGCTAAACCCGGCTTTAATTCTCATAGAAAACATTCGGTAAAATATCCTTGAAATATTTCATTTAGAAGAGAAAAATTAAAGCATAAGAAAGGCTATAACAATAACTTTTTCCTGGTGTCAGCTTTGTTTATTGGCTCATACAGCGACTGTGGCATGCAGTCTTCGGGGAAAGAGTGTTTTGTTTTTAAATAGTCCGCGGGCTGATCTCAGCAGATCAGCCAGGCAGGACTGGCTGCATCCACACCGCGTGAGATGGCTAATCCTTGTGCCTCCTGCTTCATGAGGAAACGAGTCCGGTCCAAATCCCTTTGAAGTCAGTGCAGTGACAGCCTGGGATCCTTTGGAAGGACCTTTTGGATTGGCTCCTGTGAGTGGGCTTTAAGGCTTGACCATTCAGCTCTGCCTCCGGACTTGCTGCCTGAGTCACTGGAGTGATTCTGAATTTACCCAATATGAACAGAAGGAGAATTGTCTATTCTTTCCAACATTAGCACGTAACGAGGAATTACCGGCTCAGTTTGTTTTACTGGTGTTACTGTTTCCTCTCATCAATTCTCTCCCTCATATTCTTCACATACTCACAATAGATATGAAAAATAGGTCCTTTCAGATGGCTCCTATAGGTGCCATCTAATTTATGGTGATGATGGGCTAGTGGCTGTTGGAGAAACAGAATGAAAGAGAAAAGCAGTTGTAAAATTGCTGCTTTTTGTGGGCTGCTTGCACTTGCGTATAAGTATTTATTATCCTAGATGGCAATCTAACTGATTCTCCTTGATGTGCTCCAGCACTAATAAAGGAATTTTGCAGTATTATTACAGCAATTTTAAATCAATTCACTCAGTGAACGCTGTTGCGCGCTAGAAGTCAATTATAGATATCACTTAAAAAAACAGATAATGCAAATCCGGACCTCTGTTTTCATCACCATGCAGATAGCAAAATAAAATTACAGTAAGGGAAATGCATGTTAGAAAACTGGAGGTGTGGTGAAGGGAGAGGGCTAGCAACAAAGGTGATGTTTCTGCTGCAAGGTTTTCTTCAGACCTCGGAGCATTTCTGCCACTGTCACCTGCTTTGCTTTCCCGTCAAGCTCCCAAGCGACCTTCAGGCAGAAACATTGCATCGTATCATGGCTTTGCTTTCTGGAACAGGTCTTGCTAAAGATCATCATGAAAACATCCAGGAGCCACGTCTGGACCTCAGGTGAATTAAAAGATACTGCCTCAGGTTGATGATGGGTTCATCCTTCAAGGCCAGCAAAAAGCCAGAAACTGATAAGCGTAAAGCACATTCCACCGTGTGAGGTAGATGCCTACTTCTTTAATATTATGTTTCATTCCCTAGGCACTGAAGGTCCACATAATTTTCAGTTCTTTCTGTCACCATGTCCTTCACAAAAGTGATTTTTTCTCATCATTAAATCTCCTGGGAGAGTTAAAAGGATTTCTATTATTGTGGCTGGAAACAGTGGCTGTTTTTAATTTTTAAATGCCCTTTTCCTCTCTTTTACAGAGAAAAGCTTTGAACGATTTCTGGGAGTCAGCTTGGGTTTAATGCAGGGGGGTCCCTAGAAATCAGAAATGGAGATAATTTGTAATTGTTCATGACTCCAGTAATTGAGTCCCGATCATTCAGTAAAAACATTACCTAAAACAGGGGCTAGAGCAAGCAAGTGCTCTGTGCAAAATAAGCATTATAGTGCTTTTTTTTTTTTTTCCCCCCTGCTTAGAAAGGCCGCTCTTTTCATAAAAATCCTACTTTACCTATAAAAAAGTGGTTCTCATGCCTATTAATTGTCACACCTCTGGGCAGGGGTAGTTTGAAGTTTCGAGGCAGATAATACCATGCTAACACTATGATAATCAGCCAAGCAACTATGCTGTATCTTTGGTGAAAGATAAGCTGCAATAAGGAATGTGATGAACAGTTGTGTTCAGGATTTATCTAATCAGCTTGGAGAGCAGGTCAATGTGTTGTCTTGATACGATAGTTAAGGCAAAGTTGCAAGTTCAAGCAGGTTTGACCTCAGCATACTTGCCGTGCAGCCAGCGATCCTCTTTTGATTATTCCCTGTGAAGCTTTATAAGATAATGAAATAAATACGGAGGGGAAGATGGAACATAAAATAGAATCACTTTTTCCTCCAGCCACCCCCTGCCAGAAGCTGTGCTATCGCACGGGGTATGTCCCGGCCCCTGGTGGGCTCTGTGCACTGAATCAGGATAGATGAGCTGTAGCATGAACAATTTTGCAGAAGGAGAAGATGAAAGGCTGTTCCTGGGCTTTTTGGTCCCGATCAAATGAGATCTCCCTGCTTTTCAATCCAGAACATGTGTGCTCATGGCACCTGACTTTTAAATATCTGTTCGGATTTTTTTTCCATTCAAAAAATGAGGATGTGTAGGCATGGAAGGCTGAGGAAGCGGAGCTGAAGAAGCAAGCCCTCCGTGGTTAGCCATCAGTTCAGATCCATCAGGCTGAGCGCAGGGGCTCTGACACAGCCCGGAGTCACTCGGACGGTGGCACCAGCTCTTGGTGCGGGGAGTGAGAAGGCACACCACAGGGAAAAGAAGTAACATAGTGCAAAAAGCCATGACATCAATCATAACTGCAGCAGTAAAACATTTCAGGCCACTTCCAGGGAACCTTGTTCTACTCTCCTTCTACTTCTAAGCCCCCTGTACGTACTGGACTGATAAAAACTTTCCAGCAGCCTACAATGAGGTAAAATTGCTCAGCCAGCCTTGGGGCAGAGTAAGCAGAGCTGCTGTCACATTGCACCCACTGCAGATTAGCTCCATTATTTGGCACTGATGGAGATGTGTACAATGGAGGAGGAGAGAATTATTGTATATAAATGTTGCAATATACACTATTCCTACTTAGAATTGATTTTTCCCTTGTAAGATGTGCTGTCTCATTGAAAGAGGGAGAAAGGTATCATTTTAAACCCGAGTCCTGTAAGAGGAATTAAACACGGGGAAAAAAAAAAAAAAAAAGAGCTGAAAAAGTGGAGGCATTATCTCATGGGTGCTATTAATCATTTTCTTAGAAAAACGTAGTCTTGCTGTGCACCTTACTGACCTCGTGAAACAAGCCTTCCTGTATCTTCCCACTGTAATATTTACTACTGAGTCCCTCCAGCTCTTTTCCTCTGCATTCAACACCAGTTTGGCTTGTTTTTTGCAAGTGTCAGATTGGAAAGAAGTGGTGGTTACCTCTGACAGAATTGTCAAATTAAATTTATCCTGATCCCTGTACCTTCTCTGGGAGACCCCATATTTATGGTAAGGTACACACAGCTCATAAACATTGGTTTTCAAAAACACTTTGACAACAAATAATAAATATAAAATAATACACAATACAATATGCAATTGACTTATATGCCTCCCAGTAAATGCAGGCATTATCCAGCATACATAATTATACTGCAGGCAGCACATCCTTTACCTGGGAATGACACACTCTGATAAAAAATAAATAATAATAATAACCCCCCTAAGTATGCACCACTGGGTGCCTTTTCTAAATCTGGCTATGAAGAATGAATGTGAAATTAGCATTCGATTAGAAGTCAAGGAAACGCAGGATGTGAATGTAAAGCAAAGGACTATATCAATGTCTAAATGTGAATGTGACATTTGTATGGCTGCATAAATAGTCTCCTTGTGCAGCATCGCTCAGAGAGATCTGCCGCAGGAACAACAGAGCGTGGTCTTCCACGGGGTAGGAGAAGTCTGGATTTCAGGTGGTTTTCTCAAATGGAAGACCTGTTCTTCACTTCTGTTCCCATCCTCTTCTTCCTCTGGGATCAGCAGGGACCTGGGAGTGCTGCAGTTTTTTCTCCTTTTCCTATTTATCTGTTGTCACTGTACAAGATTCATAACAAGTGGTTTTCTCTGAATTTTTTCCCTTCCATTTTTTTTCTCGGGTTTTCCATAAAGTTGAGGCTGGACTTTATTGTATCTTCTGTATGGTTTTGCAATGTTTGTCTTTACATCTTTCTCTCCCTCCACTGAACATAAAATGATGAAGGTGGAGTGTCGGTCACCCCTTACCCACCAGCAGGCATCAGCAAAAGAATGCTTGGCCAGCCCATGCGGTCTGTTCATGACATCTAGGACCTGAAGGCAGCTTTCAACCCTTGTCAGCATTAGATGTACTGGAGCTTTGACCGTGTCACCAGGTAGCTTCTCGCCTCCCCCAGGGGTTGCTGGTGCACCCTGCACCCACGCACCCCCTGTCCCATGCACTGGGCTACAAGGACCATTGGTAACGTGTCTTTTTTTTTTTTTCTTCTAACTTCATACTCTGAGTATTACTCTGAAAACAAGACGATATGTCTGCTTTCCTGTTGGTTTTGACCATGGGGATTTAGGCAGATGGGAGTGATATCTTTCTTCCTCTGTCCTGGCTCCATTCAAGACTGACTGTACATTTTTTGAGCTGATGTGATTATTGCCAGTTGTGCTTAAACAAGAAGGTGAGGTATGCAGCTTATCAGAGATGGCATTAGAGCTAAACCTGCAGTTTGCTTCGGGTGTGTCTGATGCCACCCTAGAATCATATCAATTTGGGATCGAAGAAAAATGCTCATTTTAGAAAAATGGAATTGTCCTTTGCCATCTTCCAAAGCTATCAGGAAAAGTTTGCATTTGTTACAGCCAACTTTGCCATCTACTTGACCTTAAATCCAAGCATTTATGTGCTGCTTCCCAAAATAAGCATCAGTTAGGTTTGGGAGGATGCCTTAAGGGTGTGCAAGCCAAATTGTACCAGTCAGAAAGATGCTGTTTTTTAAATCAGCTTTACGGGTGAATCTTCCCATCGCTGTTAACGTTTAACATATCCCCCTAAGCCTGGATGCTCTTTGAAGCAAGTTACCAGCTTAATTGGGACTCTTTAATAAAATTTAATGCTATTTTTTTAATGAAGAAAGATGAAAAGTTGCCTAGAGGGGAATCTTGAGCACAAGGTATTTAAAGAAATTATTCTTTGAGAATGTTGATCTCTTATCTCATTCTCCACAAATCATTTAATGAAATAACATTAGCGTTTCACTTCTAGTTATATTTGCTTCCCCCTCCCTCGCACACATTTCATAATTTTTGTTTTTTCTTCTTTTCAAGGAAAAAATAAAGCACAACAAGGCTCTTGAACAGCAACCTCAACTGCTACTGAGTCACAACATCATCTCATTCTCACAAATGGGGGGCATAGTTTTTTTCCATACAATTAGGTAGATAGCTTTCTCTTGCATTTATTAATGCTGATCTCAAGTTTAACAGGCTTGGCTTTGCCAGTTACGTAATTACTGAAAACCTGGGCATCTGCAGCCGGGCTCCAGATACAAAGCAACCCTGTCGCTGTTCCCTGTAGGCAATAACCTGAAACAGGAGATGGCTTTCTGCTTCAAATGTAGATATTGAGAGCTCTCCCTCTAGATTAAAGAATTGTTTGGGTCCTGCTGTCAGTGCCTATGTTTGTCATTGAAAGATTTGGCGTCAGTGCCTGATTCTGTGAATGGGAAGAAGAGGCATTAGTTTTTCCCTGCAATTTCCTTAAAAGCCCCAGCTCTCCGTAACAAACTGTTAGGGAGCGACCGTTGTGTTTTGAACTAGGGAAGGGCAATGTGTGGTGTCCTTTCCTTGACAAATTATTGTCTCATTTCCCTCTTTGCCACTTCATCTATTGTTATCTCAGGTCTGGTTTCTTCTTCTTAAATGACGTAATTGTCCAGTTTTTGTGACACAGATGTTGGATGGCAATGAGTGGTGTCAGCAAATCAGTACATTTTACTGCAGGTAGGATCAGAAAGAAGAAGAGGGATGGGCTATAGGAGCAATGGGGTGAAAGATAAATCCAGCCCACGAGCTTTATCATCCCAGGCAAGAATTTCTCTGTTCTGGACCTGTATATAAATAATTAACTTTTTCTTTTGACCAATTCATAGTGCTTATTCAATTTTCAGTACACTAGACCCTTCTTCACTTATTTGTTAGTGCTTTATCTCTGTTCTGTTTCCCCCTTTTTTCAGGAAAAATAGGCAACAATATGTAATTTCCATAGAACTTGGCTCAGCCACATTTTTCTTTATGACTTTTCCCCCAGATTTTAAAGTTCTATCATTTTCTGTAACACTGTAATATGATCTTCGTGGTTCTTGTAAGATTTAGGAGAGAGTGGATTATATGAGAATTTCCTGAGCAGTCTCCAGAGTTTTGTCTTACATTCAGATCACGACACACATCCATAGGAAACAGAAAGAAACAGCTCATGGTGTTCCTTCCCCCAGCCTACTAGTTTAACTCCTCCAAAATCAGTGGGAGTAGTTATCCTTCAGCACAGAGGGAAATCAATACATGTCCTGGGATCTGACCAGTGATGCTGAGACTCCTCATCTGTCTATGGTCCCACTGATTCTAAGGTTAGGTTGCAGGACTAGGATGTAGGTTTACCTTAATATAACGTTTGTTGGCCTTCCAAAAAAAGGAAACCCATTTTTAAAATGTGTGTGTGTGTGCAATATACACACACACTTTAAAAAAAAATGTTACGCCCAAGAGAAAACATGTGTCATTGCATCCCAGGAAAGAAAGCAACAGGCTCAAGCAGCGAAATTCATCTTCATTCAGATCTAAAATACTTCAGGTACCTTTTGTCATTTGTCAGCTGTTTGTAACTGCCATGCGTTCAACAGGTAACTCAATAAACATCAAGCCAAGCCCTCTTCCAGACTGCCAAATCTTTTCTTCCAGCCAGGCCAAAGACATCCCACATTCATCCCAGCTCTGCCTGGGTACCTGCCTCAGAAAGGACTTTCCAGCTATGTAAGAAGCCAGACAATTAACTAAGTGACAAAAGAAGTACAACTCATGAAAATCACTCTTTTGGTTCCTAATGAGGACTCATAATAACCACGCTGTATTTTTTCCTTTTATATTTATCAAGGCATGATTTAATTGTCATGAACATCCAGAAGACAAAAAAAGTCCCCTAAACTCAAACTGACAGAAAATTCTGGGGTTTTCAGGTACTCTGTAGTAATGATTCATGCATTTGCAGCTGGGATAATAATAGTCTAATACCTTGATCATATTGCATTTTACATAATTTTACATAATTGTTCATAAGGGCTACAATTATTGCGACTGTGGAGTGTAAAACTACAGGAAGAGAATGAAAAAGCCAACTCAAACTAATATGTTTAGCCTGATTTTCTTGTGCTAATTACCACTGGGAAAACACATATTTTAGCCTAGCAATGTTTGAAGGTTTTTTTACTGCAGTGCTGCCACAAATGAAACAGTTTAAGAAAGACCGTTGTCGTAGTTTAACCCCAGCTGGCAACTGAGCCCCACGCAGCCACTCGCTCACTGCGCCCCGGTGGGATGGGGGAGAGAATTGGAAGAGGGAAAGTGAGAAAACTCGAGGGTTGAGATAAAGACAGTTTTATGGGTAGAGCAAAAGCCGTGCACGCAAGCAAAGCAAAACAAGGAATTCTTTCACTCCTTCCCATGGGCAGGCACGTTCAGCCATCTCCAGGAAAGCAGGGCTCCATCACGCCTAATGGTGATTTGGGAAGACAAACGCCATCACTCTGAATGTCCCCCCCCTCCTTCTTCCCTCAGCTTCACATGCTGGGCATGAAGTCAAATGGTCTGGAATATCCCTTTGGGCAGTCGGGGTCAGCTGTCCCAGCTGTGTCCCCTCCTGACTTCTTGTGGCCCCCCTGCCAGCCCGCTCGCTGGTGGGGTGAGGAGCAGAAGAGCCCTTGGCTCTGTGTAAGCACTGCTCAGCCATAACAAAAGCATCCCTGTGTTACCAACACTGTTTCCAGCACAAACTCAAAACACAGCCCCACACTAGCTACTATGGAGAAAATTAACTCCACCCCAGCCAAAGCCAGCACAGCAATGACTGTCATCCCAAGTGCCAAATTACCCAGCACTAAGTGTGTTCACAGAGCTGTGGAGGCATTCTGGCTTTCTGAAACATTTCTAGCAAAGAGAGCGTAGTTGCCAGTGGTTGAAAGTACAGATTGCACTCACCTGTTTGGTTATTAGACGTGTTAATGTTTCTGCTCTCTGCCATACTAAACAGCATTCTGGCTGTCAGTGTCATGAGGAATGTGCTGGGTTTGTGTTATTTTTACCATTTTTTCGTTGTTCTAATTGTTCCCTAGTGTCCCTGAGGAAAAGCAACGTTCAGCTGCAGGGAAGAAGGCAAAACCCACTCATCTGAAACACAGAAGCCGGCCTGAGGAAGGAGAAGCTGGGACAGCCGTTCACTTTGGTAGATGCAAATTTCCGTGCAAAAAATCATCCTTGTGGCTGGGCTTGCCTGTGTGATGGTTTGCATGCACACACACACATGGACTCCCACCAGCCGCGTGCTGCTGTGTGTCCCGGCTCTGTTTCTGCAGCTGGGAGGTTGCAGTTGCTGGCTGGGAGGCACCTGGAGCTCCTGGAGTTAGGACAGTGCCCAGCTCACTACTTGTACGACCACCACCCCTCTCTTTCAAAATAGCCTGGCCAAGAAATCCTGCAGAAATAACAAACACTGTAAATGCAGGTTGGCTGTGTGCTGAGGGGGTGGTGAGAGGCTGAGGGCATGGAGAGGTGGGCTGGAGTGGTGGGGCTAGCAAAGATCTGTCCCTTCGGCTACTGCCCCAGTGCCAGAGCCACACAGCCACTTCAGCACAAAGTTCAGTGCCTTGGCTGAAGCTGTGGCTGACCATGGGCTCACATCAACATGCCAACCTCTACCCTGAAGCCATTGAAATGCAGGCACATGTTTGCCTTTAATTGTTCTGGGGAGAGCTGGCTGCTGGGAGCACTGACTTTTTAAATTGCCTCTGCTAGATGGCTCAGAGCTTGACCGCCAGAGCTGTCATCACCATTTAAAGCTGTGTAAAGCCCAGTCCTCTAGACTGGGGTGGAAACAGGTCCTGGGCATGGCCTTCACCCCATGCAAGGAATGAATTTTGCCCAAAAAGCTGCAATACTATGAAATGTGTTAACAGCACAAACTGAGCTTCAAAATGGTTGTCATTTAAAAGGAACACTGTAAGGCAGGAGTAAAAAGGCAGGCTTCTGGTGCACAGAAAGCCACTTGTTTGCCGCCTTACCAGCTTATTGGAACAGCTTGTAGGTGTGATCAGCCTCTCCTGGTTCAAAAAGACCCTCTGGCTTCTTGTTGGGTGCAACAGGACACAGATTTCTGTACCCCACCTAAATTTGTTCCTGAGGTGTCAGGAAGACATCGCCTTCTCTGCGCCACTTTCTCTGTGAGTTCATGAGCGGGAGGAGATTAGATGCTGTGGGCATTGACTTGCTGTCTTCATAGGGAAAGATTTTTGCAAGGATTTACTCAGGCCTGTCATTACATTGCTGTTCCCCGTTGGCTCCTACAGTAATGAGAGGGGAGAAGATTAACAAACTGTGACTGCCAGAACAGAAGGGCCACCACGGTAATCACGTCTGCGTGGGGGTTTGAGTGAGGAGCTCATTTTCAGAAGAGTATCTTGACTTTAAAATCCTTCAGGATGGATTAAAACAAAATTTGCTTAGTCCAATATCTTCAGGAATCCGAATGAGCATCAAAGCAAAGGCTTCGTGGTGGCACTTCTCCAAATCAGCTGTGTTATCTTGAAGTTAACCAATTTTCTCTTTCCCACTTTTCCCATCTCTCAAAGGCAAAGAGTAACGCGCTGCCCACGCGGCACTTGGAGGCACTTGGACTTCCCAGGACCTGCTGTTCTGGCAGATCAGAAATAGATTTCTATGCCCCTCTTATGTCAGTCTTTGATCTGTGGAGACTGACCTGCACAAGTTTAAATTAGCTTGTTCAGACAGTGTGTAAAAATCAAAATAGTCAGCTCGCGTGTAACGGCCAGAGCGCTCGGTGCCACATCCCAGGGCGCTCGGCGGTCCCGCACCAGACTGGTCTGCAGACTGCTCTTGCTGGTGAGGGCTTGGGACTGGGGGTCTCCTGGTGGTGGGATGGGATGGGCATGGGAGGGTGAGGCTCAGAGGAGATCTAGAGCTTCCCACAGAGACATTGGCAGGGGGTCTGCATTCAGCCTCCCTCTGCGTGTTCCTCTGCGAGCCATTCTTCACCTCTCCCATCCACGTGGTGACTGCTGACACACGGTGTTTTCCGTTTGACTGACAGTGGCATTTGTCTGTACCAAAGTCCTTCGTGCTCTGTCAGATGGTAGTTAAGGAAGGAATGAAACTCCATCATCCCTATCTAATGTGGGACACTGTGTGTGTCCCCTGTGCAGGGTCACGAAACACAAGATACATTCCTGAGCACACTGGCACTTCTCCATGGCACAAAGGGTTGGTAAACAGCGATACTAGGTCAGGGCTTGGAGACAGCATAACTGCATTCACCGCATGTCACCAAGCATTCAATTCATCCCTCTGCGGGATCAGCGCTTGTTTTGTTCAGCGAGACAGTTCCTTTTGAGCTGTCAGAATGACAGGAAGCACCCAGAGTGAGGAAAGCACCTGGCGCCCAATTTTAAAAACGCTACATTTAATTTAATATATTAATTTGATCGTGTGCTCTGCAGCACTTGTTGGCTGCCCCCATGTCCTGAGATTTCATCCTCACATGAGAACACCCTGCCCAGGAGTGAGCACCCACCTTTCCCCCCTCACGCTCAGCCTACCCTGCAGGACTATATATAGGGCAGATTAGCACAAACTGCTTGATGGGGCTGCAAATTTCCCTATTAGCAGCATGTGGAGCTGGCAATACTGTGTTGTACTCCTTAGTTACGCTTAAAGTTCTTCCGAAGCAAAAAAACAAAGGCAATATTCTTTGTCGTCATTCTCGGTTACTTCAAAATTGCTACCCACAGCAGAGCATCATCAGTCATTAGAGTCACATATAGGAGCATTATATTCACTTTGCGGTCTCCCAGCTCCATCGCCAAGGACATCACAGTCACAATGAGACATAATCAGTGTGCTGTTGCCAATTTCGAGACATTGTAATTTAGCAAAAAATTTCCTGTGTTCAGAGTCCTCTGAAGTTGGAGGAGCCGCTCTGAATTTCTCTGCATTCCTTTTAGCAAGTTCGGTGTGAATGACACAGAGGGAGAAATAAGGAGTGAGGACCCTTTTTATCATGCCATCGTTACGCCTATGAATTGCAGGGCACGTGTGCTGCATAATATCGGGCGTGACCGATACAACAAGGGACAGCAGGAGAGAGCTGAGGAAAAGCCTCAGCCCTGAGTGACCTTGCTGTTGTGAATTTCTATTTTTCTCCCTATTGCAGCTCTGATAAAAAGATACCACACAAAAATACTCTTTTGCGTCGAAGTTTCAGGAAGAAGCTTCAAATCACACAAATGTGAGGCAGCTGATCTGGTCCCTCAGGTTGTTCCAGGAGGCATTTAGCTGGTCTGATCTTTATTCCTGACTGGTGACAGCTTGATGGGTGATGTCAGGCAAATCACACCCCTCTGTGCTGCACTTTTCCTGTGCATGGTTGTATTTACCCAGTGCTTGGTGAGCTAAGGATGTTTTAAAATTCTCTGTTAAGAGCTGGGTAGCATTTGACCACTAACTGCATGCTGGAATTTCATTTATATTGCATCTTATGGCAACGTTTTGTAACATGCAACCTTTTAAAAGCTATTTTTTGCTCTGAAAAAGATCTGCTGACACTAGGGCTCAAGAAATTCTCTATCCTGTCTAAAAGAAAATAAAAAGGGTGAATTTTCACAATCTGGAAGTGGAGCTATTCCCAGAATCTTCCCTTTCTGCTCAGGAAAAAGAGATTGTCCACATCAACAACAACATTGCTTCCAGTGGTCCCCTTCCAGCCGAGCCAGGCTGGGTCACTATCATTTTTGATTACCAGTACTTTGACTTTATTTACCCTCGCTGAAATGGTTATGAGCATTTGGCCATGCATTTAATGTATGCAACTTACTTGGGGTCCTTTGCATATTTGAGCATGAAGGGATATAAACATAAATGCAGACAGATTTATTGCAGTCTAATTTAATAAAAATGTCAGCAAATAAATGCACGTTTGACAGGGGAATAAATATCAAATAGGAGCGAAGCAGACAGTGGAGTAGGTTGTAAGAAATTAACATGAAACATTTTGGTTTGACAGTGACTGTAAAACAAAATTGTACTTTGGAGACTTGGGGAGTGATTTAGCAGAGACGGGCTTCCAGGGCACGCAGAACCAGCTTGCACGTGCCGGGTGCGGAGACACGGGTTCAGGATAAGACCACATCACGACAGAGGGGAATGGTTTGTCATCTGTCGCTTCCATTTGTAAACTGACATTTAATGTAAGGGGAGCGAGATGCTGCCTGGATCGGTTTTCTGACACGGGGCTGCGGGTTATGCCAGCACGTTGCTTAGCAGCAGCATGCCAGCCCCAGCCCGGGGTCGGCTGGCTTGCTCCTTCTGCCTGGTGCTTGGACTTGTTTGGCCCCCATGACTCCAGCTCCATGTATTTATGCTTCAAGGGAGAGGCAGGGAAAAGCTGTAATCCGTGTTTTGCACATAGACTGGCTGGGTGTTAACTTACAGAGTGGTTTGCCCAGGGTGAAATAGGAAGAAGCTGAATCGATTCTCTTGGTACCCCACAAGGTCACATCACTTGCATTTTAAATGCTTCATCCTCCACTGCCCCTTCCTGGTGTCTGCTTGTGCTCCCCGGAGTGCCAGCTGCCTCGCAAGACCCTCGCCAAGACACACCGTGGGTGTCCTGCTCCTCTTGGGCCCCGCAGCCGGGCGATTTCACCTTCTACAGGGCTGAGTTAAGCCTTATGTGAAGGGAGTTTCAGCTGTGAGCCTCATTTCCATGTCAGACAGACTTAAAGAGGGCTGTACTAGGAGAATTTGAGGGCTCCTATGGATGTCAGAGAGCAGATCCATAGCACAGCAGCCGACTGTGATGCTAATGGACTCTCCTAGTGCTCTCCATTGATTTCATTGAAAGCAAGAATATTGGGATGCTGCTCCCAACAAAAGCTTATAGCATTTTTTCCTGTAGCAATGAAATAGCTGTTCAGGTGTCTTGCAATATTTGTTTTCACCTTCAGTGGTTTTTTTTGTGGTATTTGTTCTTTCCTTCATCTTTTGGGCTTCAGTTCCTCATGAGGTCCCCAGGCAATTACTGAGGCTGTGGTTGCCACAAGCATTGTTCTCGTCTCTTTATTGCAGATATGTACTCGCATCCTGGGAGAGATTTTAACAGCCCAGTCGATATATGGCGCTTATTCCACCTCAAGCATTACAAAGAGGTTTTTAAAACATACTTGTTCATCTTAATACCTCTGCTAAGCTTCTGAAATGCTCAATATATCCTATGTGTTTCTTAAAATTTCAGCACAAATCCAATATCGTACTTTCACTGTAGGTATAGAATCATCACTCACTGTATCGGGGACCATATCTCAACGTGTGTACACAGAAATTCAAGGTAACCAGTGTGCGTGGGGGTAAAAGTACAGTGGCTAATGGGAAGGAGCGTGTGGGAACAGAGTTTGCCTCACCATAAGTGGAATAAAAGCTTAAAGTTTTCCATACCACAAGTTGGGTTGAGTGGGGGGTTGTAGAGTGGAAACTTTTGGTCCTAAAGTTCTGGAAGAATTGATGTGTGAAATTGCAAATCTGGTAGTAAGAGTTTTTAATAAATCTATCAACTCGAGGGTGGCACTGTGTGACTGAAGAACAGCAAACACAGTATCTGTATTTAAGAAAGGGAGAGGAATAAGGAGACCAGTGTGTACAGGCCTTTCAGTCTGACACCTCTACAGAATCAAAATTTTTGGACAAAATTTGTATGCCCACTGTTGTGATGAGTTGTGGAAAGGACATAGGCTACAGCAGGAAAAGTATCAGCTATATAGATCAGGAGCTGTTAACATCCTTGCTTGATACAGCCATTTCTAGAACATCTGTGCTCAAAAAATGTGAATTAAAACAGGGATGTATGCGGATGGGGGTATTACAGGGATCAGGAGAATGGAGAGTCTGATTTACAAGAGAAGGCTAAAGGAGCATGGCTTGTTGATCACAGCAAAATGAAGGCATAGCAGGGTTACGGTTGCTGTCTGTAAAAACATCAGGGAAGAAAAAGGACTAGTTGCGCTGGGGAACAGTGTTATTGTAAAAATGAAGGGACATGAATAAACTCACACTGGAAATCAAAACAAGTTTTCTAGCCATTAAGGCAGGGAGGTTGGAACAGCTTTTTGGTAGGAATGGCAATGAACAGACCTCCAACTACTTCTAAGCCGCCGCTCAGAAAGTTTATGGAGAGGCAGTACAACGCAGCGATGATAACAGGGACTGCATTGGGTGACCCCGGTGACGACTTCCAGTCTGTGTAAAGGTGCAGGAACTCCATTTCAAAATCCTCATTAAACTTTCTGTGTATTTCTTTTTCTTTATCTTCCTTTAAAAAAAGATTATCCTGTAATAAACGGGGTGATGCCATCTGCCACAGTCTGGCGCAGAAGGGAGGAATTGCTGTTTCATGTTAGCTAGCTGTATTGAGGAGGGTGGGGGAAGGATTTGGGGCTGCTTCCATCTGGCACTGGGGCTGATTGAAGGTGAGAGCTGATCTCTTGAAATTCAGTGAAAAATGATGGGTAAGGCAGATATAAGTTGTGAAGCGCCTTGAAAATACACACCGAGCAGCTTAGGTTTGATGTGGCCGCTGAAGGGAGGTGAGAGGAGGGCTGTGTAGAAGGGAAGGGCATAGTCTGAAGTGAAGCTAAGAAAATTGTCTTTACAGCGATGTTCTCAGAGGATACAAGCAGGGCAGAATGGCAGTTTTCTATGTTACAGAAAAGAAAATTAGAGTTGATCTGTGGTATAAGATTATGAGAGCCTGGGTGAGACTTTTAGCTCTGCAGGGAGGAGGATGACCCTGTTTCAGCAGAGAGAACTGGTGTGAGGATGCATTGATCTAGTGAGAGCATGCAGGGCAGATCAAAAATTATTCCTACGTTCCAAAGCTGGGAGAAACTGAAGTATTTCTCCAGGGCATTGGTCTTCTTCCAGCACTGACTGTGCTGCTTCTGTTCAAATGGAGCAGATTAGCAGGAAACCCTAGCTTTTAAAGTATTTGGAGTATGACTGCTTCAGGCTCAGTCCCCTCCTTAAAGGAGAGGAAGGTCCCTGGGAGGCTGGGCTCCCTCCAGGGAATGTGCTGCTGGACCCCATCCTCTGGCACTGGGAAGGGAGAACTGGGTCCTGAATAACCATGCTGAGACTGGTTTGAAATCCATGAGAAATTAAGAAAAGGTCAAAAGAAAAAGATTGAAATCTGAGTTTATTTGTCTTTTCATTTAGGTCCCTGGGGAGTACCATTTTCAGGTGCTTCTCTCCAGCCACGAGGGTCAGAGATGTCTTTCAGTGAAAGCTGAGGATCCTGAATAATTGCTCACAAAGCAGCTCTCAAACAGACGTTTGCAAGCGCAGCCACCTCAAATTAATGGCAGTCACAGATCTGGTGGTCAAAAGTACATGTAACGCATTTTCACTGCATCGTGGTGATGCTGGAATTTTAGGAATTCAACCAGATGTCGCAAAGTTTGCACTTGCACCATGATGGTAGTGACATATCTGGTAGGTGACTTTATTGGAAGTCTAATTTTCTCATCGCTGTGCATCTCCCCACATCTGCATCTCCTCTCCCCTCAGCGCTCCCCAGGTACAGGTTTCCTATGCTAACGCAGTGTCTGCATCAAGTCACTCCCCCTTCTGTTCTGCCTCAGGAGCAAGGACTCAGAGCAGCTTCTGGTGCGCTTCTGAGCTGCCAAAATCCTGATTTCATCGTTCGCAAGCCTCTGATGCAGGCTCCTCTTGACTCCTCTTGTCTTCCCTGGTCAGGACTGTAAGATTTGGCTTTTGTAGAGCAGTTGCTATGAAAATGCTTATTGATAGTTACCCACATCCTGTTGTCCTTGTGGTGCTTCTCCTTTATTTTGAGAGGGTTTGTCTGTAATGCTGTTGATCCAAAATTAAGGCTATCATAAAGTGGGTGATTGAAATGGCACCGAAAGCTTTGCACAGATAGGCTCAGTCAAGCCTTCATTAGCTTAGCTTAAATCACTTGAGGCTACTTTGATTCTGAGCAAGTTCACAGAGGATTTTTGGATTAATTTTCCCACATATCTCCATCCAGGCAAGCCCTAAAAAAATCACCAGCATACACAGCGTGCCTTTAGGAAATGAGCTCTTCTAGGGATGAAGGATGCTTCTGGAGGGCTGAAAGACTAGAGGCATGAACTAGCAAATGGGGGTGACGTGAGGGTGGCAACCGGCAACCACAGCCTTTCCCCTTCCTTCAGAGAATCCCCCCAAGCTAGCAGAAGGTGATAGTAAATTAAAAGCTCTAGAATATGGCCTGTGACAAATACCAGTTTCACTTTCTGAGCTTCAAACATCTGCTTGTGTTACTAATTTGACAGTCCAGATATTGCTCCGTTTCTTAGTTTACCCAGGTGTAAAACGGGGTGAAAGGTACTGGTCTCCTTTGGAAAGTGTTTTGATACCAGAAGCTAGAGAAGTTCCAAGAGTTCATTATCGCCATCCTATTAATGCTACTGCTGTTATCATTCCGTGGTTTGCTTCACTGGAGTAATGACCCATTAATATTATTTTGTTGACTCTACAGATGATCTTTCAAAGCAGCAGTCAAAAGTACCATTAAGAGCTCCAGACAACTTACTGTCCTAATTTATAAGCAGATGCAACCAGTAATAAATAGGAGATTAAAATGTAGTAATGGTCGAGCAAGTTTTTGCATAAAGAGCTGTAATCTCCAGCTGTCAGTACCTCTGTGTGCACCAAGACTCGGGTCTGCAGATAAGGAAGCGGTTTCTGTTTTCGTTGCTGTGCATCCACCTCTTTTACAAACATTAAGTCTATGTTTTAAAAAAATAATCCCCTGAACAAGCCTGCTGCTCGTTCATCCTGGAGACATTGCCGAGAAGTTGGGCAACTGATATGTGCAGGTTTTCCATGTGGTGCAGCTTTGCAGGAGCTGCTGTAACCCCTGAGACTGCTTCCTAGGGACCCTGAGGAACCAGCACAGCTCCTGTCTTCTAGGCTGTTACATGCAAGACCAAGTATGTTTTAAGACTGATGTCAAAATAGCTAATACAGAGGCTGTGTTTCTGGTTTAAGAAACACTGTGATATACTTTACCTCCCAGTAGGGAGAGTATGATAGTAAACCGCCCTGCCCAGACACTGCTGAATGTTTCATTAGCTGAGAAATGCAAAGTCAGCTTTTCTAGCAGAGACTGCAGAGGTGATGGGGGGTCTGTGATATGGGACAACATTTATTCTGTCTCAGCACAAAAAGCGCAGACAAAAACCTTCACCCAAAAGAGCCCAACCAAAAAAATCTAACATAAACACAGTGGCAATTACTGAAATCTGAAAGAAAGAAAAGAACATACTGTTAGTTTATGGAGCACATTGTCATTTTGTATTTAGCAGACTAAATATACATGTATAACAACCTAAAAAATAGTGCAATTCAAGGTATCATAATGCCTCAGCTTTTACTTACTTTCTTAAGTGATGAGGCAGAGGCACAGCAATTAATGGTGTCTCCTGCCACATCTGAAACAGAAAGGGATAAAAATAATAGGTCATCCTGTTATGAGCTCCTTTGAAAAAGGAGGGATTTCAAAAGACGAATTCCCAATGGAAATTTCCCTTTGAATTTCGTTATGCTAACTCTAATGGCTGCCCAGTTTCCAGTCCCAGGAACGTGAGGCTCCACTGTCCCACGTGGTGCTTGTGGTGCCCGACGCTCTGCGGAAAGGATGGGTTAAGTTTCGAGTTGCACATCATCATTATTTTCTTTCTCTCTTTTGTGTTAGTAAACTTCAGAAGTCCAAGAAAGAACATGCTGCTTTGCCTTCCTTGTTCCCTGCTGACTTCATTCCCCTGATCAAAGCGAAAATAAGTAGGCCTGGTTTGTTTAATAGAGAGGGTCTTACACAGTCACGCCTCTTTGTTTGCCGACATAATTGAGGAGAAGACAGCTTGGGGAATAGTGCTGCTTAATTGCTCTCACAGACGCTGCAAGACACTTGGTGTAGGGTCGGGCTAAATTGGTCCTATTGTGGATTTTTGAAAAGCCTTGGTAACAGAGGAGTCAAAAAAAAAAAAAAAAAATTCCCCCAAAACCCAAGCCCTTATATAACCAGCAAAGTAACCTTCATCTCAGCATCAGCTTTTCTCTGCATAAAACTTCCTCGCAATGAACTGGGGAAATAGCGTGGCAGAGGCGTTGCTGCCCCATCCCCGTGGATCTCTAGTGGGCATGGAGAAAGAAGGTGTGGAACTGAACATCTGGGTGTAACTTCTCATCCATTAAAATGTTCAACCTTTTAATAAAACATAGGTATGGAAGTAAAAGCTCCCTTCCTAATGAGTGCCGGAGTGTGGAAATTGCTGTTTCTCAAAGGCAGGCCAGGCTGTAACCCTCTTGATTTTAAATGAAAGGTTGGCTGGGACTCCTCAGCGCGCCGCAGCCCAGAAGGAGTCAGCAGAGCTGCTAATTAGAGCGCTGGTTGCGTTTTTTTTTGGTTTGAAACCCTGAAATGAAGGGCAGGTCTGCTCTCTACCTTGCGACAATGAGACTTCAGATTCCTGGCTAAGGCTTTTAGATGACAGAAGTGGAGAAGGGCTTCCCGGGGACAGGTTCCCCTGGCCACGGAGCAGGTGAGCCTCCACCGCCTCGGGATGGCACGGAGCGCGGGATTGCCCTCCCCTGTGGGGCTGCAGGCGACAGCTGCCAACTGGGCTCCAACTTTAATGGTGCTAGTAGTGAATTCTCAGGTCGAACCTCTCCCTTGTTTTTTAGAAACGGGTTTTAGTTCTGTGAAACGATTCTATTTTCCGCTGTTTAATAGGTAGGATTCAAAGACAGTATTGATAAGTATTCCTGCACTGGGGGGTGGGGGGAGAAGGAGGTACTTTATGTGACAACGGGGACAAAAGCCTCATTCTTTTCCCATTATAGTCATTACAGGTTCTTTTGTTTACAAGACTGTCTTACTCCATCAGAGGTATGGCAAATCGTCTCCTAAAGATAGCAATGAATTCACTAGACATATACCTAAACTTTGACAATTACTGTCTTTTGCTGTATATTTTTTAAAGCCTTGAATAGCATTAATCACATAGCTGAAGAAAAGTATGTGCCTTTCTCTGTAGCAGCCTTAGAAAGATCTCATGTATTAAGAAGCTCTCTGCCAACAAGAGAACTGTAAATGGCTAAGCAACACAAGTCCCCCTAGTAAAAACGAGAGTTTCAGAGGCAAGCCACCAGGAGCCCTGATTTAGCTGGGTACAAATATTCACCTGAAGTTAAATATGTGGTTTCCCTGAGACTGCTCACAGCTTGGTTCTCTGTGCTGGCTTTTGGGCACAGCAAAGATAAAATACTTGCAAGCAAATGCATGAACACATCCTTCTTTCAGCCTTATGCTCTTCTGAAGTTGTTTTAAAGCTTGTATTTTCTAGAAGTACATTAAAAATGTCCTGGCCAGGTGGCAGGAGACATTCGTAATGCAAGACTGGTTAAGAATTGCAGGTTGCTTGCTGGTTTTACCACTAATTCAGTGCCCTAAACCCACTTCTTGGGTTGCTGCTTGGTAGAAGTTCTGTGGGTTGGGAACTACTGTTGTGTATTAATTTATTAAAAAAAAAAAAAAAAGATAGCACTGACAAACTACAACAAATAATGCTAACATTTAACAGCTGGCACATCCCTGAATGCCTTTGTGCAGTAGATTGAAAAGGCTGACCAGTATTCAAATTATAAAAGGGAACTATCATAGTTCAGACTTAGAGGAAACAGTTGGCTTTTTCAAACTTCATATTTCTAGAATTTATCAAACATCCAGCATCAAAAGAGAATAAGATGGAAGGTTGTGAAGGGATTTTTTCCCCCCAGACTTTCTCCTTTATTTTGCTAGAAATGACAGCTGAGAGTAAACAGTGGTTCTCCTCAAATCTGAAAGGATGCGAGACATTTTAACACAGAGACTTTTCTCCCAGACTTTTGCATGTATGCCAGCAATAGGAAGGAGTTAACAAGGCAATGATGGGATGACTCCTCTGTTATGTCCTTATCCTTCAGGTCTTAAAAGCCCTGACATAGTTAAAAAGTATTTTCTCATGAAAAAAAAAGGCTGTTAAAAAAACCCCCACCAACATATTCAAGCTTTGCTTTTTTAGGAACAGTGCAGAATTCTCCCTTTTTTTTTTTTTTTTTTAATTTATTTTGGAGGCTTTCCAAAAGTTTTTTAAATGGGCTTTCAAAATGGTCTTCACTTTTACAGATATTTTAGCTACATTACAGTAATTGGGAGCAGGGAACCAACATACGATGTGGCTGCTTCTCTTCAGTTGCCCAGCAATCTATTTTTGGTTCAGTGTTTAGAGCATCAGTATTGAAGATCTAGAAGAAAATATCCAAATACTAATGACAAAAATTACAGATGACAGAAAAATGAGCAGATTAGTAAATAATAAATCAGTCCTGCAGAGTGATCTGGATCCGATGAATAACCAGACTCATTTGAACAACACAGAAAATATGAGGTCCAGGAACCAAGAAAATAGGTCATGCTTACTGGCTGAGGTGACTGTATTTCTGAAATGATAAACACCTCAATGTGAGCTGGCTTCAGTGGCTG
Source organism: Ibycter americanus (assembly GCA_035590275.1). Taxonomy (NCBI): domain Eukaryota; kingdom Metazoa; phylum Chordata; class Aves; order Falconiformes; family Falconidae; genus Ibycter; species Ibycter americanus. The sequence continues at coordinate 57,220,384 of JAVJGI010000064.1, read as the reverse complement.
AGAAATTAAATAGGAACCTTGAATGTGTGAACTGGTGAAGAATGAGTTCATGCAGGTATTACCACTATATAAAGAAATAAAGACAGACCATTTCTGTGATGCTATGTGACAAATTTAGAAATGCTTCTGAAAAAAAAAATAAATTGCAAGAACTGTTTGAGTTCTAGAAGTTCTGGCTTATGGGCTAGAAGTGGCTTCATCTCATTAGCTTCTCCAAGAGGAGTTGGGAGGGATCTTACAGGTACTAACACTGAGGAAGACTTCTGGCAGCACAGGACCCTTGGATGTCATGGAGGATGTCACAGCATGATCCAAGCCCAGCAACCGGAGTGAGAAACACTCAGAATAGAGAAAAGGCAAATAGTTTTAGTAATTAACACTGGAACAGCTTACCATAGACCATGGTGGATTCCCCAGCATTAAATAATTTTTTTTAATGGGTTTGGTCATCTTTCTAAAAATCGTGGTAGCATTCAGCCCAAAGTTGTGAGGTCTTCAGTATGGTCACAGCCTGGGGGTTCCTCTGTCCCCCTCTGAATATCTGGAGCTCTTGGCTCATGCTGTAGATGCCCATCCGTAGTGTCTCTCTCAGACTACTCCTTCCCACGAGCCAAGAGAAGGAAGGATGTTTGTATGTTTGTTCATCTTGGGAAGGAGAAGGCAAAGCAGGGGGAGATCCAGCTGCTGCCTTTGGTCAGGGGAGCCCCCAGGGCCGGGCTGTACCCACCAGCCCTGCTCCCTGCCCGCAGCGGGCAGCAGACACCCGGCGCTGCCTGGCCACGGCCATCCTGCCTGCTGCCTCCCACCGCCTGGAAGCGCTCGGCTGCCTTCTTTTAGCTTAATATAAAGCACTTTACATTAGGCAACCAGCAATGGCTAACAGATAAGACCTTCCCTTTTGCGGTGGAGAGAGACTATTAGAAATATTCCTCTTGAAAGAAAGTGCCTTTTCAGAAATGCGCTTTGGATTTAGGGACTCTGCGCAGTCCTTCATCTGTCAGCTTCCTCCTGCGTTCCTCACATTTGATGGTTCACTGCTTTTAGATTTGTTTCTGCCTGGCTATCCGTTCCCATTCTCCTGTGACTAATATTTAGTTGTATGGTACCACTGAGAGCCTCTGTGAGGTGGTAGCATGGCATATATGGGACCCAGAGGAATTCTGAAACGACCCTTTTAAAAAACAACAGCATAAAATAAATTAGGAAAAGGAAGCAGCTTTTGGGAAGACTTGATGCTTAGAGGAGCAGGCGCAGGCGAGGAAAATTTAACTGTTTCAGAAGGGATTTTGCCCTACCTGAAGTCAATGGGCAAACTCTTCCGGAGTCACAATATTCGCTCAGGTACCAGCCTCCCATCCCTGCTCCTGCTCTCCAGTCCGTGTTTCATCTTCAAAAGTAATCATTATGCTTGCATATTTTAAAAATACTGATAAGCTTCTGTTAGTTGGCCGGGCATGTGGTCAAGAGTTGCAGCTGCCCAATGTTCATGGCTGCTCTGGGTCTGATGGAGCAAATGGCAGAAGCACATCATATGCAGGAGAGGGTGGCCAAACCCTATATCTTTCTGGGGTCAGCTAAGGAATGGGGGCAATGAATGATTCACCATTAAACAGAATTAAAGCTCCAGTACTGTGATTTTAATATATGGCCAGAAACCTAGAAGACAGATCCAGCCAAGTGCTGTCAGTCTCTCTCCTCTGTCTTTCCCTGATGTGCCCCCAGAAAACCACAGACCCTTCGGGGTGCAGTGGTTACTACATGAGTAATCTGATGATGAATGTGTCTTTTACAAGTAAGCCTCGTGTCTAGTTGTAGCATGTACCAGAGGTGGCGTGAAGGGGATAGAAGGCTCTGCCACTTCGAATAAATTATTTGGGATGGAAATTTAGTGTTCAATATGTTTGTAAAGAGTCTAGTGAGTGTCTGGGTACTCCCTGGGCAGAGTAATAATTGCACTTTTGCTTTTCTGTTTTATATTTATAATCCAGAACAGCTAGCCCTTGAGTAAGCATAAACTGCACTTCCATCATATTTCCATTTGGGTTATGAATATTTCACACACCTGCAGTCTCAAAAGCACATAATTGCAAAACCACACTCAGACAGGGACTGAATAAACACTGTTGCTGATTCTTAATGAGCCATTAATCAGATGTTTAACTACAGGTAATTCCCCTGAGTCCTGGTGTCCCAAGAAAAATCTGTATTCCCTCTAAGTCATAGAGAAGCAGATGACTTACGAAGAGGAAATTGCGAGCTGCGGGCTGAATGAACAACGTTGGCTTCCCATGGCAACTCCTAATGGTGAAAGGTAATATTTTTTAATTTTGTTGGGGAGTCTTAAGTCTCACTGCCATGAGCCATGGGCTCCAATGTCAGATAAGGACTTCGTAGGAGCAGAAGTTTTCTGTTTCGGTTGTTGAAGGGTACATTCTGTCAAGAGCTGGGAAGATGCTCTGATTGCTTCCTGTCAGTCAGCGTTACCTGCTCTTTCTGGATGGGAGTAAGAGTGTGATTCTTCACACAGTGTGAAGTCCTCCTCTGTAATCCATTATCAAAGGAGGGTGCATATTCCAGCTGCATTTTAACAAGGGATGGATAATTTTATGGCCACTGCTATTTGTAGCTTTGCATGGTAAATTAAGGGTAATAAAATAATGTATTTCAGAGTGTACAACAAACTCTGTAGGGGCTAGGAAGAAAATTTCTTGCACAAACAATATTGTATTTTTGCTTAGCTGGACTGAAATGGACATTTATTTCATGGGGAAAATAACAATTTCAATATTTTGTTTAATTCCGAATAAACCCAGTGCTATATGTTGAGCATGAGATGATGTGCTGAAAAATCTTTGTTCAGAAGCACTGCAGTCTTCCATTAGAACAGATCAATGTGTTTGAGATGTAAAAGAAAGAAAAGAAAGATTTTTCTAATTTCTAAACTTGCGTCAAAATGTGGCTGGTTTCATTCCCAATTTCGCTGTCACTAAAATGTCACATTGCGCTAGGACGGCTTGGTGAGTTACTGATGTTCATGACAGATCTGCTGTAAACAGCATTTCGTAAAGGACACAATGGTTTTAATAGCTGATCTGCTTCTCTTCGTAAAACAGTCACACATTTTTGTATTAGCCAAGTGGTGAACGTAGTTGGTTTCCCTCTGAAGAGCATGCACATGGAGATGAAGCCAGCCTACACATGTTAGATATTAGAAGAGCTCCAGGTTATTAACTATGGAGAACAAAAGGTTTTAGACGATCTCTCCATCTGTTTCTCCCTCCTGTGCCAGAGACACAGTGTAGCAGACCGTATCTTCACAGACATTTTCCAGGTGGAAAATGTGCATACAAGAAGCGTGTGCATCAGCTCTTATATCTTTCCCAAAGTATAAGCTCCTTCCATCACCGCTGAAGGAGCCATATCCCAACAGCAGACATCCATAAAGCTGATAGAGTCTCATTCATGCTTTTACTCCCTACGTGCTCTTTCCTCAAAGGATGCTCCATTTAGCGGGATAGTTATATAATAACTTCTTAATTAAATACTCATTGACACTCTATGCCTGCCTTTTTTCTGTGGGGGTGTGTACAGGGGACTGCTTGAGGGAAGAATGAAAGTCTTCTGCTTGCCTTCTTGCAGAGGGACTGTACAGCAGCACTCCTTGCCTGTGTTACCCTCTTCCTCAGAGACCTATGTAGAGACTGGACTGGAGGACGTGTAGAAAGATTTTGGGCAGCCAGGCACTGCACTATTGTACAGCCATGTCCCAAAGCGCTCCCAGACCCAAAGTTAATAGATGGAGGGGATATGCAGATCTTCCTGCAAGTAGTCTGCTCAGCAGCCACCAGCAGAGCTACCCTAGCTGGCACATCCCACTGAAGTGTGTGCTAAAGAATGGTCATACAACAAAAATAAGAAAAATTCATTTACAGGAAAGGTGTTACCCTTTGGCCCCTCCCATGGGACATGTGGGTTGCTGTCAGCAAACGCTGGGCATGCTGCTGCTCATGGTTCTTGGGCTGGGGTCATCTCCTCCTACTGCAGATGAGGCATCTTCTTGGGCTGTGGAGTGTGGTGTAAGGGGAAGAGGACATGGTAAAGGGGTAGGTGACACCAGCTAACAAAAGAGGCACTATTGGCTCTGGACTTGCTTCTGTAGACAGAAGGGTGGGCAAAACCCACTCCAGGTTGGGCTGTTCGGTAGGATCTGCATGGCCATTTCATGTGCAAACAGGGGTGAGGTGCTCTGGAAGAAGCTAATGAATACGATGTAGAAGTCTTTTTAGGCTTTTCTCAATGAAACAGCACTTGTCATAAAAATGGGAGGATATATCATTCATCATTGCTGTTTTTACCTGCCAAAACAGAGCTAGAAATTTTCTTTTTTGTATCCACAAATCCTGAAATTCACTATAATCTGTTTAGACAGTTTCTCTCTGGGGAAAGAAAAAAAGTTTTTAATCTAATAAATAATCCTCTGGAATGTTTACAAAAGATACATAAATGCCAGAACCTCCTCTAAAAATATACTTCAGTGTCTTAAAATCAACATATGCATACTGGGTGACTGGCTGTGAATATTCTCCCTAAACTAAAAACCAGCCAGGCAGACCAGCAGGGTGCTATGCAAATGGCTGAAGAGCGATGATCTGCCTTCATTGCAGGCTTAATTTATGAACTAGATTTATTAGATTATTATTTTTTTTATCGAATGAATTACTGCATATCCTACTTCTTCCTGTGTCAATAGCTGTGTCCATAAGAAGGCAAAAAAAATCAAGGGCAGACAACCCAAAGGCTAGCACCACTTTGCACGTGCAAATTATTTGCAAATACCAGTTTGAAACTCTTTCCACTTGCTGCTTTGTACCCAGTAGCAGCTGATCCTGGAAGAAAAGGGACTAAAGTGGGCACTGCAGTTGAGGGTGAAACCCTCTCCCAAGGCATCCACGGCGGAGCTTGGCGTTGCTCTCTGCCCCACGGCAGCTCAGCCACAAGGGATGCTTCCCAGCCCCGCTCCTGCTGCCTCCCTCATGGTGGCCCTGCCCAGCACCCCTTGTTCTTCCCTGCCTCCCAGGGAGCGGGTGCAGAAACACAGCGCACAAAACCGAGCATTAGGGACGGGAATGGTGCTCCTGAAAATGGTGGGAGATGGTAGCAGAAATAAAAAAGAGCAGGCAAAAAGGACATCGTGCACAACATGTCTTGAGTTTCAAATTATCAGCCCCTGCTGTATCCTGGGTGCTGCCAGTAACTTTTTCAGACCTGTCTGGAGAACGTAACTAAGTGCCCTTCACCTGTAACTCAGCAGTCCCATAAAAAGATCTTCTTCTTGGAGACTCTGACTGTGCTCAATTATTTTTTTTTCCTTCTAAATTGCAGGTTAGGGATTCCCTCAGCTACTGCACCTGACAGCTGAGGAGAATGATCTTAATTCTAATATCAAGTTACAGACAAGTGATAAGACCTAAAACCACCTTAATGTTTAGTGAGTATAATGTTTAACACATACCCAAGAAATATACTTAGCACTGTTAGATCTAACATAATAAAATCAAGTTATGGACTACTGAAATCATAGCAATTCAGTATCTTGTCATTGCAACACAGAACAAGAAAAATTGATATTTTAGCCCTGATTTTCAAAGCATCTCCAAAGCTGTGTCTATTGTTATTGTGGCTTTTTCCCTACATGCTTTTTTTGGATATCTATTTATTTTTTCCCCCAAAACACAGATGTTTGCCCTGTATTGTATTCATACGAACAGACCAGCCAGATAAGCATTCAGCTGCTTTGTGCGTGCAAGTACAATCACTTTGCATACAAGGAAAGGAAAAACCAGCCCCATAACTGAGGAAAATGTCAGCTGAAGTATTAAAAAAAAAAAAAAAAAAAAAAAGAGAAAGAAAAGAATATGTGTGAACATGCATTCGGTGATAGACGCCTGATCTCTGAGATTTTGGCCCTTTAGTGTAAGATTGATGTGTAACACTTTTCAGTTTTGACATTGTGTTGGACTCATCATCAGAGATGTTCCCATCTTTGCAAGGAGGGAGAGAGCTGGTGTCTGGCTCAGCAGGCAGCAAAGTAAAGCAGCAGAGACTCGAGGAAGCCTGATATGCCTTCCTTACAGTACAGCCATTTGCGATTTCAATGTGTAAGACTTTTTGTTGGTCACAGGTTGCCTGTTCCCTCAAATGCCTCTGTGCCACGTTTACTCTTCTTAATCCTTTTTGGGTCCAGCTCCAAATGATACTTATTTGCCTTTAATTTCAAGGGTACTCAGAGAGGTGCAGGGGTCCCTCAAACACCTGAGGAATACTCGTGGAGTTGAATAGATAGAGTAGGCTGCTGCGCGCACACAACAGGGTGAAGCAGGGCAAAAGTCTGGGCTACATGTAGCATGGGGAATTAAGTAACAGAGTTTAATTATGAACTAATTTTAAAATAATGGAATTTGATTTTCTATGCCTCTAATTGTAAGTGAATGGTAAAATCAAATTCCTTCCGACCAGGCACACTGTGACCCCAAATATTTAAATAGAGTTGGAGTGTCACTGAGGGCTGAGTCTGCCTATGTAAATAAGCTCCAGCAATCCTCAGATGCCCATGAAGACGAACTCTGGGCATCGCTTACACTGGCACAGAAAGGAACAGAATCAAGGCCTTTGTGTTCAGTAATTTTGACACACTAATGTATTCAGCTCTCAATCATCTAAGCATCAAAGCAATTAAGCACAGGTTTTCTGCAGTGCATCTCAATTGTGCAGTCTTCATTGGAGACGATAGATGATCGAGCTCACACGGCAATGCGGAGCACAAGGCAGGGATGTCCGTCCCCGACCCAGCTACCGCCCCCCGAGAGCTCTCCGTCCCTGCAGAGACAGCGGCTGGTGCTCAGGGACATGCACCCTCCACCCGTTTCTCATTCAGTGTCTTTGATCCCATTATTGGTACTGTTTGACCTTGAAACACCCTTTATTTTTTATTTTTAAGTAGATTAGGAAGAAAGCTTCTTGCAGGGCTTAAAAGACTGTATGCTAAAGATGATTTCTGCAACCTGATACGGATTACCATAGTTACTCCATCTGAGCGTGGCAGCTTTCCAACTCCTCTGCCAGGAATGATCTAAAAGCTTTTCTTTTATTGTGTCTTGAGGTGAGAGTCTGGCTTTAAAAAGCTTTCAGAATTCTAATTCTTTCCTCCAGTTTGTTGGCAGGGCGAGTCCAGCGCCACTCCATCTGATGTCCAATATCGCTGATAACCTACAAACGATGCGTTTGGGATCTCTGATTGTGCATGTCCAATCACTTAGTTAATTGAGAACACAGAGAGCTGCAGCTCATGGCATCGTGATTATCTCTTTGATCTTTTATTCCTCCAGCGTCTTTCCAGGCATATTGTTTAGGGCTCATGGCACTCTCCCTTCTTCATGGAACGTGTGCGTTGGCTGGGCCAGGTCTGTCGTTAGCAAGAGCAGCAGAACGTAAAGGGCAGTCTCTTGAGTCTTGTTATCTTCTTATGCACAGTAATAGCACAGTCTGCATGCCATTCATGATTTTTATTTAATAGAGTTTCCTGGTGTGTATTTTAGGATTCATTTAAAAATACATCAGTGATGAGCAGGGTAGGAAGAAGAAACTGAGCCAAAAATTCTCTCTAAAACCAGACTAATAACTATCTTCTCCTGCCTGCAGCTGACACTTAGGAGTATTCTTAAATCACTTAAACTGATTTTTAAAAATCACTTCCAAAAAAAAGGAATCTGAGAGAGACACTATTGGGTGGATTGCCTGATGCCAACATGAGCTGGGTGAAGAAATCGAGTCCTAAGTTAGTGTTGAATTAACGCTGATTAGTGATTAGAGTGAAACTGGAACCAGCAGACTGCGTGTGGAATATCTCAGCCTTGCTTATGGCACTTTTTAAATGATGAAAAATCCAGGTTACTTTACATAATGCAGATTTCTTCCTTGGGATTTTAACTGGGGCTTTGCAGTAGAGCTCGTCAGTATGGCATGGACCACCCTTCTGACCACATCTGGGACAGGGAGTGATTTTTCCGTTTTATGTCTCTATTTGGCAGGTCCAAGCTCTGCCGGGAAGCCTGCAGCCGAGGTTGGGACAGACCTGTTTCTCCCAGTCTCAAATCAATTCTTTATCCATGAGACTATTCTTTATCCTGCCGTGCTGTCTGGAAGTGATAAATTATTGCTCTAGATAACAAATACTTTCTTCTTCTTCCTCCCCACTGCTTACCGGTTCATAGTATTGTCCTTTCTAGTTGCAATAGTTGGGGTAAAGCGTGCGCAGAAACCCAGGTCACAGTGAAATGTCAGCACACAAAACCAGTCCAAAAGGTCTGGATGGCTGATAGAGACATGCTGCACATTCATCCATCTCCCTCCTGCAATCAATAAGTCCTCTCAGCTCCCAGCATGAGGGATCCCAGCAGAGCCTTCACTGCAAGTTTTCTTCTCCCACCTTCTTTTTTGGCCGAGTGTCCTTAGGAGCTGGCTGTGCTGCTGCGGAGGCTGTTCGCTGCCGGGAATGCCGGAGCTGGTTCAGCCATTTACCACCAGGTCCACCAAGCCCAGCACGGAAAGCATTTAAAATGCCATGAATATTTAAAACAAACAAAAATCAAGCCCTCAAGCATCTTACTTTGCCAAATCATGAGAGCTGTGACCAAATGCAGACACAGGTAGTTTACTCAATTAAAATTAAGCCTTCTTTTCCATTTCCCTTCTTTTGTTTTCCCAGCAGCACCCCACTTAATGCCTATGGCAAGATTCATCACCTGGAGGCTGTTTTTTTAGGAGATTTGACAAAGATCATTCAGGAGTCAGTATTTTGCCAAAAGCTAAGTGATAAGTCTAGTGTCTTGCATATAATTACTCCTTTTCTTTTATGTCTTCTTTTCCCCCCCCCTCCTCTTTTCATTGGGGTTTTGAGTTACTGACAGCAGAGCAAATGAGGTATGCTCGTGAAGTATGAAGGCTTCGGTTTTGTACCTTGCTTTGCTCGCTGCCTCAGCTTCATTTTGCATGATTTCTGAATAACAGCAGGAGCCCTGAGAAACCGCCGTGTCTTTATGTGAAAAACATACAGCTCTCTGCTGAATTCCTTGAGGTTTCGTTATTATTTGATGAGGTAGGCAACAGCCGTTCTGGCAGGACAAAATGAACTTGTTGAAAGGAGTAGCGTGGGGAATGGGCAAAAGGAGTGAGGTTCGTGGATACCTTTAGGCTCCTTCAAATAACCTGGTCTGAGCAAAAAGAGGTAGATTTTGGTACAAAGAAATTTTTGTCTTTGTGGATGGACCTTACACAGAAACCAGGCATAAATACCCTCTCAGCAGCTGGATCCCTTCCTAAATATGACCATCCTTTGCCCTATAAAATTATGGCCCTAGCATGTACTAATGTAGTTAAAGAGCAGATATATCTGGGGCGTTAAATCACAAAATCACATGCCAGGTGCAGGCAGAGATGCCCCAAGTCACATTTTTTCCCTTTGGGTAAAGTTATTTCTGAGCTTTTACAAAGACAAATAAACTGACAATTCTTGGTTTTGCTTGTCTGTTTACCTTAGGAGTGCTAGTGAGGTTTTGTAAGCAGGGCAGATGTGAAGGGGTAATGAGAGCAACGGGGTACTGTGCCCCTGCGTTAGGCATCTGGTCCCATCAAAGCTGAGTTTTCCTGTGAAACCTTCCGAAAGGGAGCAAATCCAGTCCAGTCTCCCTGAAAGGAAAGACCTGCCTTGTGAATAAGCTAATGCTCACCCAGTCATATGAAACAGGTAGATCAATTTTAGAGGGAAGGTTGTTATGTGGAAGTATTTCCGAAGACTCAAGCAGGCTAGTTAGTTCATAGCCATTCTGGGTTAAATAGTTCAAAAGTTGATGCAAAAGTAAATTAGTAAGTCGTCTAAACGACATGGTTTTATGGCAAACTTTATCAAAGAAACCTAATTTTCACTCTCTGATTATATTACATGTCTGGTTGACAAAAACGATTGTATAAATTTAGTGCATTTAGACTTTTGTAAGGTGTTTGACTTGGCACTGAATAGCATGCTGATTAAACATTAGCACTATTCAGTAACATTAGAATATACATTAAATGGATTAGGAGGTGCCTGACAGAGCTCAACAAGTCGCTGTCAATGAAGAATCAGGGCTGAATGGACCTCTGGTTTGTGGGGCACATGAGGGTCAAGTGCAAGTCCCAGAGCCCTCCATTGTTTGCATCAATGGTCTGTAGCAAAACACAAGATGAAAAAAATTTTTGCAAAGCACAAAGATCAAGAGAGTGGTACGCAGTGAGGAGGAAAGGAGACTGGCACTGGGGAAGCCGAATCTTTTGGTAAAGAGGACGAGGAATCCGTCAAACCACGTGTTGGTCTGTGCGAGGGCAGAGCCCTGCACGCAGGAGCGCGGGTAGTGCTCACGGGATGAAGGGAGCAGCGCTCCGCAAAGCCTCTGCGCATCGATCCCGCTGTGATGACCCGACAAAAGGAATTTATGTGGCCTTTAAATATATAAAGGGAGTAGTGAATAACAGGAAAAGAGGTAATTCTACTTTTATGTGCAACATCGCTAAAACCAGGCCTCAAATAGCAAAATATCGCGTTGAAACTTTGAAAGGATACGGAAAAGTTGGAGAATGGGTCGGAAAGAATGGCTAAAATTGTTTGAGGGTCTAAGGAAATGTTTTACAATAGGAGGCCTGAAAGGCTCAGTGTGTTTCATTGACCAAAAAAAGGTCTGAGGTGATTTTTTTGTGCATGAGTCTGTTTCTGGGAAGAAAATACTCTGTCATAAAAGCAGAGAAAAATGAAAGAAAAGCCCGTGTCTGAAAGCTGAACCAGGTATCATTAAATGAGGTATGGGTTTGGTGAGGGTTTTTTGGTTTTGTTTTTTTAACTGGGAGGTGACTTTAGTCAGTGGAACAAATTATCAAGAGAAAAAAAGAGGTTTCTCTGCTTTTTGGTGGCTCCAGAGCAAGACTTGCTGTTTTTCTTGGGACTTACAGCTCTGTTCAGTTAGAAGTAGCTGGGTAAAATACAGTGGTTTGTTATAAGGTCAAATGAAGATCTAATGAGTCTTCCTGGCCTTCAACTTGATGAAACTGTAACTGCATATGAACACACTGATATTAAAAATGATCTTACCTGATTCTGAAAGGAAAAACCCTACCAGTGTTACTAGCTTCCTTGCGTGCAACAGTTGTTGCTCATGCATTTTTTATGTTTTAATCTGGAAACTCATTGACATTTTGTTTTGAAGCTCAGCAGCAGAGTACATTCATTCCCGTAGCTGCACCACCCAGGGCAGGGGGAGCGCCGGGGCTTCCCAGGAGCAGCCTGCCCCGTCCGGCTGCCAGGGCTTGGCAGGGTTTGTTCTGGTGCAGGAATTGCTCCGCTGCCATCAACGTGGTTTGTGCCGAACTAATGCCGAGGCTGTCCTGGGCTGCTCCAGCACAGCTGGGACTCAGCGCTCTGCTCAGCGGTATCAGCAGTGACAGGCAAAGGTATGAGAGAAGAAAGAGATTTATGATGCGAACCTGGTTCCAGCATCAAGCTTTAAAGATTTAGAGGCAAAAGGAACAACTACAGTTATGAAAAATGTCAAGAAGTGTTTCCCACTAGGGAGCAGTGGATGAATTCACCACGGCTTGGCTCAGCTGTGCCTGCCATCTCACCCGGGCTGTAGGGCTCTGCTTCTGACGTGATGACAGTCACCTTGTGCTGATTCTGCACAGGAGTGACCGTCTCCCTGCTCTTAGCTGTTAGCCACCCTGAACACAACTGCTCTCTGCCAAAAATCCCCCATTTGGGTACAAATTCTGCAGGGCTCTTGCTCCCAAATCTTCGCCCAGGTGGGATTGCTGCCTTCTTGCAGAGACCTAACAGAGTTTTTGGCTTAGGTTGCCTCTGCTCCAGCCTCAGTGTAGGGTGTTCTTTATAGATTTCCCCTCACACTATTACCATAATGACTTACCCCTTTCTAGCAACTAAACCTCAGATACATCCACGTCACGTAGCTGGCGGTGACCCTAGGGACCTCAGTTACTACAGTTAGGGGCAGCAGCCACAACACGCTCCAAGGCCAGTGCCTCTAAGTGGGAAGGAGGGAGAGTTGCAGGGGAACCTTTAAATTCCAAAGCGAAACTATAATTAGCTGTAATCGTACCCAGAGTAACTTCACTGCTATAATTCTCAGCAGGAAAACAATTACATTGCAGCAGTATAACCAGACAGACACGCTGTAAATACAAAACATCCTTTGGAAATATATGCTCCATATTCTAAATACATTTAGAATTAAAGCAAACAATTCTTTTCTAATTGGGATTCAAGGCAGATATGCCAAGGGATTTGGAGGGGTGTTTTTTTTTCCTCCTTCTTCTACTTTTGTGTTTAGCAGACATACAAAGGCGCTGTGTTAGTTAATATGTTAACGGCACTTTCAGGCTGTCATGGGAGGAATGGCAGGAGAGAACTGACCCTCGGAGCTTGGTTTGTAACTCTCCCTGTCGCAGCTGGTTACTCCTGTCCTCCTGAGGTGAAGGCGGGTGTGAAGAGGGGGTTTGGGGTGGGTTTTTTGACACGGGAGAGGCCAGCGGGACTGAAGCAGAGAGCCAGACCTGCTGCTGGTGCTTGTGAGATGCAGCAGCTCTGTTGATGCGAAGGCTACATACAGCTGATTCCATACCCTCAGTGCGCTGGTCACTAGGGGGGAATAGAGGACCGCAGAGCGTGTGGGTCACTGACACGCTCCTTATGAAAACTGTACATGCTTCAGGGTCTGTCTGCATGAAATGCTGCTGCTTCTGCTACAGCAGAACCTGGAGAAGCAGCTGGATATAAAAGGGAAAGGACCCATGGCTTTCTCTTTTTATACCTGTATTTGGTGGAGAAGACCCAGAGTTGATATCTGGGGCATGTTGCCTTTCCCCCCTACATCCAGGACTTGGCAGACGGTGATTTCAGGTGGTAAGATGGTAGGTTTGTCAGGGGTTGTCTTAAATTACTAGGCTTGAAATGCATTTCTGAACTCTGTTCAGAGAGCCTAGAACATATGTAAATGCAATTTTTGGGGGAGCTTCATTCATCTTTTGAGAGGTTTTATGTAGCACATGTCCCTAAACTGCTCAAAGAAGGAAAATTTGGCCATTTGCTGCTGCCTAGTCCAGCCCCTCTTGGAGAAGGGGAACCAGGCAGGCTGGGAGAGTTTATTAGTTTCTGCCATCCCTCGTCCAGTTCAGCAGAAGAAGGTGGGGTGGGAGGTGGAACAGAGAAAAAAAAAAAGCAAGGCTCCAAAGAAATGTGTTTGAAAATCTACAGAGTTCTCTGGGAGCAGAGGTATCTTCTTTATACGTATTTTAAAGTCCTTCTCCTGCAGTATTGTCAATATGATGGTTTTATAAACCTACAGGAAGTTTTTAATTTTCCATTGAATACTTTAGGTGTTTTTCTATGGGAGAAGGTACAAGTTTATGTGGTTATATCAGTCAGGGTATGGCTTCATGTGTTGCAATACCTAATGCTGATTCTTGGCCATGACTGTTAAGGTTATTGTGAGATGTTCTAGCACCTCCTGCAAGCACCCATCCCATTTCCACTGGTGTCAGTGGACATTTTACCATTGCCTTTAATAAGACTGACTGTGTTGTAGAATTTAAGGACAGTAGGGTGAGCTAAGGTTAAGACGGGTGAGTACCAGTATCCATCACGAATGGAAGTATTGCCCAAGGCAGAAGATTAGGACAATGCCTTATTTCAAAGACAGAAATAACCAGAATTTCACATTCTGGGGGGAAGGGGGGGAAAAAAACAGAAGGGGAGAAGGAGACAGGAAAGGAATAAAAGAGAGATCTTCCAGAGATCACAAAGCCAAACTGCAGCTCTTTACTGCAGCTCTCAAAAGTTTCGAAGTGCAGCCCGTAACGATGAAATGCATGGCTTGGAGGGGAGAGCTAAATCAGGCTCCTAGCACAGACCAAAGGCTTGTTCTATAGATATGTTTGTCACTGCAAGTAATGGCTGTGAAGAAAACAAAGGGGAATACAGCTGATGTTTAAGAGCCACTCCACAACCACTGAGCTACTTCTGCCTCCGATCTGGAAGCCTATATGGGGAACATTTAGGTTTCTCTTCTCCATGCTAGCAGGTTATAAACCTGAGTTTCCCCTACACGTCCCTTTCCCGTGCTTATTCTTTCTTGCTGTGCATGATTAGGGAAGACGGGTTCAGGATGGAGCTTTAGATTTGTAATCATTAAATTTCCACTCATGTTTGCAGGGAGAACACTGGTTTGCGTGTACCAGAGCAGGAGCTTGCAAGAGCACAATCACTCTGTGCACGTGTAAAAGGGCAGATATACGTATACACACCGGTATACATGCCACAAATATCAAGAAGCATAATTCTGCTATACCTCTCTAGAGCTTCTAGTCTGAACAGAACACGTTTTTTCCCTGTGTATTTGTCTTCTTTACACTGCCTTCCTTGCGCTGGTTTGATTTGCTTAGAGTAACAGGAAGACACAAATAAGATGTGGGGTATGGAGGAAAATAAGCAATTGTCTTTACGTTTTGCCTATATATATACCATTAGCTTCACACAAACCATGACTCACTGGCAGCAGGTGCCCTGCTGTTATGTTAGGCAGATTAGTAATGATAGGGAGGGGGCTGCTCTCCCTATATGGCATCCCCGAGGGGAGCTAAAAATAGTTCAGAGACTTCCAGCAAAGTAAAAGTATTTGTGGGCTTTGAACGAAGTTGGCTTCTGAAGGTAAGAATCAGAGCTGATCTGTTTAATCTGACATTCCTTAATTTTTTTCTCTTTCTTTTTTTTTTTTTTCTCCCCTGTGTGAAGCTTGCCTTGGCAGTTGATCGGCAAATGCTATCTGGCAGAAGGCTGGGAGTTTGGAATTATAAACAGTCTCTTTCCGTGTTTGTGGAAACAGGGTGGGGATTGACTGGTTAAAGGAAATCAGTGTAAAAGAGAGTGTTCACAGCCGAGGCAGAGGCAACAGAGGAATGTGTCTCAGTTAGAAATAGTTGCCTTTCCTCCCCCCCTCTCTTTCTTTCCCTCTCTCTCTCCGTTAGAGAATCAGAGCAGCGTATGAGCAATCACTGCATGTGACTCTGCTCTGAGTAGCAGGCAAGCTATTGCTGTAGTTACACCCACCATCAAACAAGTCCAGTAAGCAAAGTTGCCTGCAAAGTTACTGTGGCAGCAGAATATGTAAAAAGAACTGTTTGTATTTTTGAGATACGTGCAAATCAGGGCGCTACGTGCGCTCGATGGAAGCGGGGCTGAGGAGGCTTTTCAGCCTTGCTGGTAAATGTCTGTCTGTATTACTCAGGCGCACCGATAGGCAGGCTGCTGCCTAAAAGAAAAAGTACTGTTTTGGAGGAAAACTGTGTATGTGTGTGTGTGTATCGGTGTGCACCCACATCGGCGTGCATGCAGGGAGATGGCAAGCTGCCGGACTGCAGAAAAGCCCCGCAAGCCTTGCATCGAGCCACCACCTCTGTGGCTTTGCACAGTGCAGAAATGGAGACGTGAGGGCTGAGTCTCGCTTCTGAAAAATGAGATGCAAGGGCTGCTTGTTACTCCAGAATAACCTCACGGGCTGTGATGGATTTCCTCTGATTTTTCGAGTGGCATCACCAATATTGATAACAAGCGACTTTGGCGTTGTGGAAACTGATAAAAATCTGACAGCCCTGCACGGGGGATCTCTGAGGATAGCGGTGCGTGTCGCTCGCCCGCGTGGGCATCCTCACCCAACGCTGCCATCCCCTGACTCCGAGCCCTGGTGGATAAGGATTTTCTGTGCGTGTCTCCTTCCCTGCCCTCGTTTAGCGCCGGTTTTGGCAAATGAGTCCCAGAGGGGTGAGTGTGCCCGGGGGCCCGGCTGCGGGAGTGGGGATCGCATGGCTTGGATGGTCGTGGGGCTCCCACCGCCGCAGCTCCTGCAGTGGGTGTCGAGAGCCCCTCAGCGATGTGCCTGGGACACCCGGGCTGTTCCTCCAGTGGGTACCAATTCCCAGCTGGGCCAGTAACTCCCTCATCTGGTATGGGGGAAGGGGTGAGACCAGCAAATGGCAGCAGCAGTCTAATTTTATCTCCCTAATGTTGGGCCAGCTTCTGCTAACATCAGCCTCAACGTCAAAACCAACATTAATTTGAGTGGAAAGAGGACTGAACCCAAATTAATATATACTGGCCTGTGTAATTATCTTTATTGGCTGATAGGGAAGGAAGACCTTATTCACTCAGTGCATTCCTATGGCTGCCTGGCTGTGCTCCAGTGATGTACCAGCCTGTGAGCAGACGGGCTGGGAGAGGTGGACAGGAGCTCTCCATCCCTTCATGAGGGGCTGTAATTCACTGTCATCCACAAGTGATTAAATCCTGCTTATTTCAAACTGGCAAGTAATGGAGAAACACCCACAAATATGGTGGGTAGGATTTAGGTCTAGGTGCTTGTGGAAAAACTTTTCCTATTGAATCCAAAGTTCCAAGTCCTGATGCCTGTGAACGGCCACAGAGGAGGGCATACAGGTTTTAGTCAGTGTTAAATATTTGCACTGGTGAAAAGAGTGAAAATTGAAGAAAATATCTATATGCTTAGAAGCACAAGACAGGTCAGCTTTGCCTAGGTAGTAGGGATGGACATAAACTAAGGAGAAATCCTGTCTGGCAGCACGGAGAATCTGCTGGGGCTGGCAGTCTGAAACCTGCTCCATGATAATTGTTTTCTTTTCTATTAAACCAATGTGTTGATTAGGGTGAGAAGAAAGGATCAGTCCCAATGGAGATCTACAGGGCGTTTTACCTCGCTGCTTAGTTCAAATGGTCACAGTTGATGTTCACGTGTTTTCCTCTGCTGAGCAAACTGGATATGACAGAAGACAATGTAATTTAGGTTTTTTTCCTTTTTCTGGAAATGAATTGCTACATGTGATTTCATATGCTCACACTTGCATATTTATGGGAAGTCCCAAAATCTAATTTCCATTGTGCTAGCGTCTGTTTAGCACAGGCTTAATTTTGCAACTTCTAAATAAATTCTCTTGACAAAATAATGTCATGGCATAGTGAAACAAAGCAAACATTTTAATAGAAGCATGCTGAAAGCGTTGTTCCTGAAAGCACATGTCAATGTTATCTTGGTGATAGCTAAATGACCAGTTAAAGCCATGTAAGCCCAAGATGGCGTAGAAATGTAGAGCTGTTCCTGACCCTCGTGTGGGCTCTCCAGCGCTCTTGAATCTCCCTATTTTCTATGAGAGGGTGCATAAATGATTTGCGATTGAGAGGGCTCTCCAGCTTGTTTACTCCTCTTAATAATAATTCATGATAAGGACATCAAGATTCAAAACATGCCAGGCAAGCTCAGAGGAAGGAGGCCACCACGGCGGATGCTGTCAGTAATCATCCCGCAAAGGCTGTAGCGATTCTTTGGGCTGGTCTTCTTTAGCTGGCCATCTGCTTTGCATTCCCTGGTGATACTTCGGTTTGGATCTCCGGTTTGTTTGTCATTTCAGTCTCCCACTTTATTATTTCCAGAGCCAAGTGAACCTCTGCCAGTGCCAATGCAATGAGATTGCATTGTGAGCTTTGCAACATGGTATACTTTCCTTTTTATCTTGAAGCCTCAGCTCCTGGAATTAGTTGATTCTGTTAGAATCCCAGCATTCATTAAAAAAAAAAAAAAAAAAAAGAGAGAGGAAAAAGACTGGATCTCTGCTTCTCAC
>JAVJGI010000064.1:57182993-57198605 GCA_035590275.1 Ibycter americanus | reverse complement strand
GAGCGGGGCTTGTGCGTCGCCGGGATGCAAACTTCTGGGTACCACGTACCGCTTACACGGGAGGCTAAAGCACAAGTGTTTCCTGCATTGATTATTATTATTTATTTCTCTCTTTTTTTTTTTTTTCTTCCTGTTGGGGAAATGTATCCAGTAACAAAACTTTCTAAGAAAAGTAATGGATTTTCAATGAGAAGCTCCTTTCCCTAAGTATTACAGATTTTCCCAGGCTTGGTGGTTGTATTGACAATGCACTTAATTTTCTGGTGGTCTTCTTCGGGAGTAGCTAATACTGCAGAAGGTGCATTTTGGTCTGCAGCATCAAGAATGCTCGTTGAAGTATCTTTGCTTTAGCATTTGTGAATTTCAGGTATAATGTGTAAAAGGCAAAGAAAAAAAAATCAGATAAAATATATATCAGGCTATGAAAGGGTATAAACCCCATGGATCCAAGTGCTTCCTGTTAAGTCAACTTTTAAAGCAGCTTCTCCCTAGACAGCAATTCACATTTTTCAAGGGGAGAAAGGATGGTGAAATTCAATTGTCCAAATTAAGTTAAAATGAATTGCTTAATATTCAGAGGGGTTGATAAATGAACCATTAAATCAACACTCGCGTACTGTCTCATTGAAAAGAAAAATGAACAACTCTCGGTTGTGTGGTGGGCAGAATAGGTCAGCCGGTGACGTTACTACATTAGTGTGCTGAACGGAGTCCTCCTCCTGCTAGCAGATATATTTACTCTGTGACATTACACAGGCATGGGAACGAGCTCTCGTGCCCTGTGCTGCGAGGAGTGGCATCTGCTATAAATGACCATAATTGCCCCAGCTTCATCTCGAAGGAGAGAAATCTTGGTTATGTTTCATTTGGCATAAATTAACATAATGCCACTGACTTCTCATACTGATGTATATTAGTTGAGAATCCACACCTGTATTTCAGACTACTGTTTTTTTCCTCCCTGAGGAAGAGCTATGTTTTTGAATGCCAGTTTGAGGAGAAAATTATACTGATAAATGGAAAAATAAGAGTCGTCATTTTGAAACAAGCTAGACAAGATTCCTTTTAGTAAAAGCTTTTTTTGAGAGCATCACCTCTTAGTAATACAGTGCCTGAACTTTGCTTCTAAGCCCTTTGATTAGCATAGGTACAGCTGTTGCAATATTCTGGTTTCCACTGACAAATTACCTTTCTCTTTGCCCCTTGAAGTCCTTGGAATTCTTGTGTTGGAGTGCACTGAGGATGTTGACTCCATCCTTATTGTGCCTTCTGGAAACTTCCAACGCTTTGTTTGAAGAATCGTATGCCCTGATGTTTCTCATTTGCACCTCTTTGCTTTTGCAGGTAACTTAGAGTAGCTAATTTTGCTTAAAGCTTTTAAAACTTAAGAAGTGACAGCTCTTTTGTTTTGTGCATTCATACTGAATATTACAAAGAAGAAATTATGAAGAGTATTTTTTTTTTTTTTTAATGCTCAGAGAAACAGATTATCTGGGCTCCAGCTGAAGGTGGGATTGTAAATTGACTTGTGCCTTGAGAAAGCTCCTTGCCTACCTTTAGTTTGACCAAGAGAGAGTCTATATGCAAACCTTCAAACAGGCAGTGCCATTTATTCAGATGTTTATAATTATATAGAAGTTTGTTACTCAGTTGTTGCCCTTTATTTAGGGTGATGTGTGTGGACACAGTACGCATGCACGGATCCTTTAGGCAGCGGGGTATTAGGTGGGTGCAGCAGAAGTTGCTTGAATGTATAGGGGCTTTCATGTCATCTGTGATGAAGACGGACAGGTAGGTGCGTTCCTCTCACAGGAGAGGAGGTTCTGGATCTGGAAGTGCCTTCAGATAGTATCCGATGGTGGTATGCATTTTCAAATGTTTTGCTGTTCTTAAGGGCCAGGGTAGCTGCAGGTGTATTTGTGCAGTGGCAATGTCTGGTTAGACTAGTCTTTGTTTGCTTCTAATCATCCTCAAGAGTAAAAGAAGTGAAAAAGTTTTTCTGAAAACCTACCGTGCCTTGTAAGGTTATCCGGCTGCTTCTGTTCCCTTGCTTGCTATTTTTCTTTGAAATCATAATGCATTTCTTCAGTTCTTTTGCTAAAGACTTGAACTCAAGCTTGCTGGGAAATGGTCACTCTGTGCTGAGAAAGTGCTGGCATCTTATTGACTTATTTTGGGAATACTGGAGAAAAATATAAAAGATTCACTTGCATTGATTAAAACCTCCAGGGCAATCTTCTAACACTGCAGTTCTCTAGGTGAAAAATTAACTTTCTCCGTTGTCTACTCCTGCTTTTATTTCATTTGTGAGAATTTCAGGCTCTGTTATCACTTTATATTGAGTCCCTTAGATGTGCTTGAAGGGGGAAGTATCTCAGTCTAAAAACTCACACACGCTATCACCCTTGGAGTCCATTTGTCTCTGGCCCCCAGCAGATCTGCCTCGGTACCATGGGTCCTCAGAGCGGTAACGGAGGCAGGATTTATACCAGCCCATGGTTCCTCACCTGGGAAATGTTTCCCGAGGGATTGTCAAAAAGAAAAAAAAAAATTAACAGCTTCCTTGACGTTTCTCCAGAGGTTTTGGCAAGACAGCACTTTAGGTGTAGCTTAATGACAAACTTTGATTTATGTGGTAACTGAAAATGTTTGAATTTCTGGATGTGGAGTGAAAGCATCGGAGTTTTCTACATTTCATCTGCAGCTTCCCAGCACAACGTGCAGCTAACGGCTTGTCTCTCATTGATTTTAATAAGAGATTTTTGCTGAATATGCCTGGAGTAGTTTGGAAGCATACTGTTAACTTTTTTGGGGGCAGCAGGTTACTAAACACGGTAAAGAACTTGGCAGTCTTTTTAAATATCTTAGGTCTGAGCTACTTTTCATGCTCCCCCTCTCCCCAGGTTTAAGATGGACCCTATGGGAAAGGTGGTATTTTTTTCAGTTTTGGGCTAAATACTGAAAAGAAACAGAATGCTTTTCCCAGCCCACTGATCAAGGGCTGGGGTAAGCATGACTTGTGTACCTGTGTGTTTCCCCTCTGAATTTTGTGCTTTCTTCCCCTCTGAGACGATCAGCTGCACTCAATAACAGCCTAATAACAGCCACCTGGATGTGGCTTGTATATGACTCCTGAAATGGTTCAGAAAGATCCCATTGGCATTACCAGGCAATGGGTCACACCTGAAGTCTGGCCATTCTGGTGTCAAGCCTTTATTCTTTTCTCCACCCCCTACCCCTTCCACCCTTGATTTCTGACATATTTTCAGCTGCTGGTCTGTTGCATTTGAGTGGAGCTAGTGATAACAGATGTGTTGTTGAGGGTTTTATGTGGTGTGGGTTGGGTTGGTTTTTTTTTTTTTTTTTGCTTTTGAGAAATGGAGAAACTTGCTTTTCACTGAAGATGGAGCACTAGGGTGATTATCTGCTTTGCTGCTTAGCAAAGGAGGATACTAGTTCCTTACAGAGGTGAAAACTTTGTAAAAGCTCAGCATCACCACAGTTTAGCTGGAGAATCTGATATGGATGCTGAGGTTTTATTATTTTTATTCTTTTAATTGAATGATGGTTTTAAGGAACTGGTGCTGCACAGAAGGCTTCCCGAGTCTAATGCATTCTATGGTAAGCTGGTATTGCTGGGTATGGTAGTATTGCTATTATCGCCCCTGTTTGTCCCAAGGGAGCGGTAGAGTTTGTCAGGTTGGGTGTTGGAGAGCTACTGTGAACGTGGAAGAACTGCTGGGCCACATCCAGGGAGATGTTGTCCACTGCTGGGATGAGGCAGGATCTTCTAGGATCACCCCAGCAGCTGAGATGGTGGTCTGGTGTTTTTATCTGTGCCTTGCATGGAAGACTTGTGAGCAGTAGGACAGGCTCATTTCTTCTTTGGAAAGGTGGCAGCCAGGGCTGGTCCATAGCTGGATGGACCATGCCTGGTCCATAGCTATGGTTGGCCACCAGCTGATGTACTGGTTTGGGCAGGTGAGCAGGTACTTGCGGTGTGGGGGCTTGCAGCAGCCTGGTACGGCTCTGCAGACTTGTTCTCCCCCAGGTTGAGCTGCGGTGGCTGGCAGCCACAGCCTGCCTTGGTGTGTGCCTCTGCCGGTGAGGGGGGAGCACGGGGCTCAGCAGAGCTCTGGGGCCGTTTTTCCTTTTTTTTTGGTGTTAGCCAGAGAAATAAAGTTTGTTCCCTTGCAACAGTGACACGACTGAAGGACCTCTTGCTGCAAGGCAGCACTGTTACTCTCTGTAGTGCTTGGATTGCTCAGCAGAGGGAGAACAGACCGTATCACACAAGGCACCCGAAAACGCCAGCAGCCAGAGCCATGTCCCTCTGACTGATGGCAGGGAAAGGATTCCCAAAGCCTCCCTCCCTGCTTGATTTTTTTCCCCTCTCTTTCCTTCTTGTTTTAAAGCTCAGAGCTACACTGTGATTTTTCACCTCTTGATCAAAAGTAGCTGCCTTAATCTGTAGGTTAATGGACTATTTCAGATGGCAGAGTAGGTGGCTGTGATAGAAAAGATGTGTCCAGATCCAAGAAGCTGCACGCCTGAAAAAATCTCGTAGGTCCAAGCAGCTTTCCTGAATATTTAGGAAGAAATGATGGAGCTGGCCTTTAGCGACTGAAGCTTTGCAGCACATCCAGAGATAAGCAAAACAAAACAAAACCAAATGCCTCGAATTAGCTGAAATTGAAGCAGCAAGTAATCCACATGACTCATCCTCAGGCCAGATCTTGTAAGGCAGCAGAGCTCTGTTGACTTCCCCGGCACCGTGCCGGTTGTGCCACAGGCTGAAGGGCTGGCCTGCTGTCTTTTGAGGGGGAAAGTCTGAGCCAAAGATTGTCACTGGGTTTTTTTCTTTTTTTTTTCCTTCCATTTGATATTTTTTAGGGATGGGAAAGGTATTTGGTTAAAGAGTAAAATCTGCGCTCAGGCAAATAGTATGGTTCAATAGAGATTTGCTCCCCTGCAGCATACTGTGCGGAAATCCAGGAGAATTAGACATTTGTTTTTTGTCGGAGATGTCAGTTTAATGTGATAAGAAAACAGCTGTTAAAATGCTGCCAGATAAAAGCATGATGATAAGCATGAAGGGGAAAAAAGGATGGGAAGTTCCTGCAATTGGATTGAATAAGGTAGTGCTGGGAGACCCAGCTCGTTCCCCGCCTGCCACCAGCCCAGCGGGTGACACGGTCGGCTCCAGGGCTGTGTTCTTCAGAGCAGGTATCGGTGCCCTTACACCACTGCAATCAATGAGGTGCCATTTACTGAGCCTTTTTGTAGGCAGAGCAGATGAAGCTACTCACCCTGGTAGGGCAAGGCAGTTTAAGTGGAGTGGGGCTCCAAACCCTCTCCCCGACTTGATCGGAGAGCGTGACCTGGCTCGGCGCTGGACCCTTTCTAAATAAATGGAAGTGTTCTTTTAAAGCATGAGCCAAGAGTCTGCAGAGGATGATGATAAGGGCCTTAACCCTCTTTTAGACAGGGAAATGCGTCCAACTGGCAAATGTGGCATGTGCTACTCGGAAAGCAAAAGGAGCATTGTTCGGAGGTGCCTGTGAGCCGGGGAGGACAGCCAGCCTCCCACGGAAGGCTTTCCCATCTTCTGCGCTGGCTTGTAAAAACAAATTCAAACCAGAGCCAGCTCGGGGTTTACTTTCAAATTCTTACCTGCCCAGTTACGAAGAGCCTGCATTTCCATTCCTGTGGGAGGCTGATCGCCATCCTTGCTTCCAGCCCAGCTCTGTCAGGTCCTTCCCAGTGTGCAAACTGCCTGTATCGCCCTCACGTATCAGCTGTGCTCCGCTCGGAGCAGGCGGTGGGGGCCGTCATATCCAGCCGATGCTATTAACAGCAGGAGGAGCACCTCTCTCCTGAGGAGAGTTCATCTCTGCTGGATAATGAGCTCTGTTTCACTCAGGACTGAATTGCTGCTGTATGGATCACAACAAAGCACAAATGAGGATGCAGCACTGGGCACTTCCTACAGCCTCTCTTATACATAGCAAATAGCTAATTAAATGAGAGCTGTTTTGAGCTATTGAACTGCTGCTAGCTTGACTTCTTAGAGAAGAATCTTGTGTAGTCTGTCTTGCTCCAGTAACTTTTTGAAGTCTTTCAAAACTGCGTGGCAGCAACCGCCGGCTTTTATTCTGACTTTTCGGCTGTTGCAAGTGTGACATCTGAGGAGCAGAGCTGGGGAGTGGGGCTTCAGCTACACCGAGGGCTGGCCGTGTGCATGTGCAAAATGCATTGCTGTGGCGTGGGGTATGAGAGCCTTTCCATGACTTAAAAAATAACCTGTAAATCTCTCTGCTTTATATATATATATATATTTGAATTACAAAATTGTTTATGCAGAAAGCATAAACTTTTTTTTGAGTGTCAGCATGGGCAGCCTTGCTCTTCTTGCAACTTATTTTATCGATATAAATGGCATGTAAGTGGATTTTCTACCTTATGCTGTCTGACTGAAGGAGGATAAAGTTCACTGTTGTTACTGTCATGCTCAGGTAAAACAGTAACCCTGAATTTTAGCAGTTTTACATTATCAGGTTTTACAGATATTCCAGCTTTCACATTTCATCTTCTGGTATACATAAGTTCTCAAAGAAGTGAATCCAAAATAAACTTTAGAGCGAGAAATTACCTTATTTAACCTGACTACTTTTCAGTGTTTCAGTAAGACTAAAGAAGAATCCTACCCTGTACAGAGTATTGCTCCGTTTTCTGCTTACATGTTGGTCCTGAATAGCTGAATTATTCTGCAGTTTTCTTCACAGAGCTTGCATTAGCATTTTGCAGAAAAATCATTAGTTGTGTTACTGTTTCGGTATAGGCACTGGGAAATCCACTTCTGTCTGTTCCTGCTTAACAGTGTGTGCTGGCACAAGGCTTGCCTTGCATCTACTGAAATGTGATTAATTTTGGGGGGGGGTAATGATGAAACTGCAGCACTTTGATAGGTTGATTATTTTACGCTCCACCAGAAATGGATACTTATAAGGAGATATTGGATCTGAATGAGATGTTCAAGAGCAAGTTATAGGTTTGAGTTAGTTAAAAGGGAAGAGGCCAATCCTACTGCCGCCGGTGTCAATGAAAATACTGGGAACGGAGTCAGGCATGCAGTAATTAATTACCAACAGATGATGATTTTTGAAGGTGTGAATAAAAGATTTGATGTATTGGTTGAATTGTCTGAAAAAACAAATCTGTTAGCTGTTATTCTTTTTTCCTGTTCTCTTGGATTCCCTGCGTTCTGTCTGACTGCAGCAGCAGAGCTCCTTGGCTGCTGAGCAACAGGCGGGTTTAAATTCCTCTACCCCGGCTGGTATCTCTTTGACAGTTATGGCATGGACCCTTATGCAAGCTGATGCTGCACGCCGTTACATGCTTTAATTTCACACTCTGAAAATTATTTTGAAGGCGGGCCTTTTACTTGTTTAGACGAAAAGCACCTACATGCTAATTCCTGAGTGTTAGAGCAACGATATTTTCTGTTAACAGGTGTTTCCTGAAAGAGCTTTGTGAAGCCAGAGGTGAATGATTTTAAGTATCATATTTAACAGTCTTATTATTGACATGGAGGGTATTATAATTGTTATAGATGAGTCAGAAACAGAAAAATGTTGCAATTAAGCTTCACCATTGTTGTTGTTTTCAACAGTACTGTTATCAGAGGTTCACGTCCCGTGGCTCGAGTAAGCGGGAGGAGGGAGGCAGGGTGTGCGTGTTGCACGGCCGGCGTGTCCTGGGGGGGCTCCTTGTGATGTTGTCCTACACTGGGATCCCGCTGCAGCGTGTCACCACCTTGTGATGTGCTGGCTTACAGACTGTGACTTAACCCTGGCATGGTCCGCTGCCCTGACTTCTTGCTTATTCTGGGCTGATCATGTTCCCCATAGTGGTTTGGTTAGATTTCTAATAATGTTTTTTACTTTGCTGGTGATGTTGTGTGCTTGGTGGTGTGGGTTGGTTTGTGGTTTTTGTTTTGTTGTTTTTTTTGTTTGTTTGTTTTGTTTTGTTTTTTTGTTCTGTTTTGTTTAGTTGGTTTTGGTTGTGTGTTTTGTGTTGGTTTTTTTTGTTGGTACAGTCATTGGTCAAGATGGTGACAACAGGTTCCCTCTCCAGCCTCCCTCAGGAGCATGCAGGCAGCTGAAATGGGCCGAACGTTGTGCTGTTGTATTTGCACAGCTATGGGTACCTGCTGCTGGCGCTGGGTTGTTGCCTTTGGGGAGGTGAGCCGCATCTCTGGGGTGTGGCCCATGCGTGTCCGTGGGTCCCAGACATCCCCTGATGCCGCGGGGTTTTTACTGCAGTAGCAGAGAAGGGGTCTGAACTGGCGTTTGAGGAAGACAAGTCTGTATTATAACCGAAGGGAACCCAGGAGAGTGCCTGTGAGGCTGAGCTGGGATTTCTGGGGGAAGTGCGAGCAAAAGTATGGCTTAGTGAAAATCAGTGGCTGAGAGAAGAGCAGAACCTTTGGAGGTAACCTGCTTTACCTTTCTCTGATGCTCTCTTCATCATGGTGGTGGGAGCTGTGTGTCATTTTGTCCCTGCTTCCCCCTTGTTATATTACAACGTATTTCCAAAGCCAGAACGCATACTGTCGTTAAACTAGCAAGCGTGTGTTACTCTGTGTTTGAGCCTACCTTTACAGCTGAAAGTCTATTTTTTGATACCCAAGCAGCACACCATGAATAGTTTTAGTACATGAGCGTATTGCCAGTAGTCTCTGCTCTGTTTCGGATAGTGAAGCTGTCTAACTTAGGAAATGAAAACTCCTTTAAAAATGAGGTGGGGACTGTTCTCAGGGTGACTCTAAAAACCTCGGCTGTGGCCCCTTTTAATTTGCTACCATGTAAGCATATTTGTTCAATCAAATATTTTGAAAAATGATGCAGTGTGGAGGCTTTGTAAATAGGAGTGTTTCTTACATGATTTAGTGAATTAATAGTTTCTATGTAAAATTGTTCTCAGCATCAGAACGTACAGCAAGTCAGGAATTTTGTTATTCTGCTGTGTTTCGGTTTGTTTGTAGAGAAGAGACATTAAGAGAGATTGGAGCAGTTAATGAACTGAAATAAGTCAGAAAAGTTTTCTCCAAACTTTACATCTTCAGCAGTTGGTAGTTAACTTTTCCCACCGTGTTCATGAGTACGGTGGCAGTGGAAGCATTGCTTCCAGAGCTTGGGCCAGAAGGTGAATGTGCTGCTGATGGTGTAACAGAGCAGCTGCCTCAAGTGACTGGCTCCATCCTTACCCATTGCTTATCTCGCGAAAACAACAGTTGGTTTTAAGGTGGGAAAAGGGTGTTTTGTGATTAATGACACAAAACCCCTTGGTCTTCAAATGCTTCTTGTGCTGTGCAAGGGATCAAAATACTTCTTTTTCTTGGCCCTTCCATTTTCCTCCACTTATGGGGAGCTTCTGATCTGCTTGAACCCATGCTTGTAACTTTTGATCTGCTTGAACTTGTCTTTTCAGCCAGCTTGGAACTCTGTCTTTGGGCTACAACAGCGTATATTGTCAGATGGACTCAGGGTGCTCTAACCCAACCTGGGTATAATACCTGGTACTGTAGATGTGTCTGTTCAGCGCAGTGTTTAGTACTTCCTATGTATACTCATTTAGACACAGAAGTTGCTTTTTCTTGCAGCCTGTAGAGGGGAAAAAATAGAACATGTGGCTTTTCAGATGGAAATAGAAAAATACGGTATCCAGGTGGACTTGGATCCACCCTTTTTGGATGGCAGATGGCATAGGTGGCTCTGGATGTTTTTTGGTTTTTTTTTCTAACTTAAGAAGCAACTTGAATCTAGTCTACTCCATAATTTCAAGCCTCATGTGCTATTTCCCATTTGTTACCCTAATAAGACCAAAGGTAAAATTTTACGGCAGGTTGTGAGCTGAATGGTTAACTGCTTATTTAATATCTTTGCTTCCAGGGCAGATGGAAATGAGAGAAGTGTCTCTTACAGATCTGAGCCCAATGAATACAATTTATCTAAATATGCTCTGGCTTATCCTATGAACACTTCACAAGAAAGCAGAGATTGTCCTTACTGTGTCCTCTGCCTCACAAGAAAGTAAGAACGGCTTGGGTGGTCAGACAGAAGGCTCGCATAGCCCAGTGTGCTATCTCTGATATGTAATATTTATCAGTCCTGGATGGTTTGACTCTTCTTCAAGCTGTAGAGTCCCAATGTTTTCCTACTTCTGATGCATTCTTAACATTTAAGGCTTTTCACTATTTAGAAATAATTCCGCTCTTGTAATCCATCACTGTTGCATGTCTTTGTATGTTTTCTTTTAAAGATGGGATAAACAGAAATCTATGCATTTTTAAGATGCAGATGAAGCATGAGTTTATTTTGTTCTGTAATGGTATTTTGTATTTCAGTCTCAATATCTTTCCTGAAAAGTTCTGAAATTGTTTGCTTTTTTTTTGGTTGCTGCTGAGCTGATGTTTCCGGAAAACTGTCTGTAATGACTACATCTCTTTTCTGCCTTAGAACAGTTAATTTGGAGCCTGTCAGTCTATGTGGACAGTTATACTCCTTTTTTTTCCAGTGCAATATTTTGCATGTATTAACATTTAATTTACTCTGTCATTTTGCTGTCCAATCACAGTGTCTTGAGGCTCTTCTGCAGCTTTCATGTCAGTTATAATTTTGCCTACTCTTAATCATTCTGTTCTGTCAGGAAAGTTTGGTACTTCATTACCTCCCTCCCCCCTACTCAGACCGTTAATGGGTATATGGGCTGGTGCGGGTCTCAGCGCAGATGCTGAGATGGTGCCTTAACAGCCTCCCGTCATAGTGAGAAATGATTCTGTATTCTTTCCTTTTTCTGGTTGTTTTTTTTTGTTTTTTTTTTTTTTTCTTTTCCAGTTGTTGATCATTAAGACACCCTTTCTTTCTGTCCCACCATATCCGACTTTTTTTTTTTAGGCTCTTTCTAAGATTCTTTGATACTCCTTGCTGAAGGGCTTGGGAAGAGCCGCATGTGCTGCATCAGCTGCGCGCAGATCCCTGCATACTGTGTCACCTTATTCACATGCTTGTAAACTCCTTCAGGGAAGTCTAACAGATTTGTTGTGCATGACTGCTGTCTGCAAAATATCTGACTCTTCCTGCGTATATAATGCACCTGCTGATTCTATTCTTTATTATATTTTCTATCAGGTTTCCCAGTATTGAAGTTAAACTCAGTGGTCTGTGTCTTTGAACATTTGGCTTTTTTTATGAAATGTTCAACTGTGGAGAGCCAGTGAAAGAAGTGGGATATGTTTTACATAAGATTTTGTGGGTGTTGTGGGCTTTTTTTTTTTGTCGCACTCTGAACTGCAATGTTACAGCTTTGTTCAGTGGTGGGGTCAGAATCAGAAATCAAGAAAACGACACAACCCTGTCGCTGATCACGTCACCATGGTGTTGCTGTGTTACACTGCGCGACGCTGCTGCATTTCACCATGAACATTTTCAAAGCGGTGCCGTGAGGTTTACAAGATAGACTTAATCAATGGTAATAAGCTTTAATAATTTATTTATTGTGAGGAATAAATCGAACACTAGAACTAATGTTGACTGAAACCAAATGTTGTATTACAGTTTTAAGCTGTTCTTGTGTATCGAAGTATTAAGACATAGGGCTATCTGCGTGCCCAGCAAAGGAACTTTAATGAGTGTTTCACATTTGAAAGGTTCCAGAAATAAACCTATAAGTTGGGAAAAGAAGAGACTTTTATTTTACTCTCTACATCTTTTTTCATTGCTCTACAAACCCCTATCAGAATAGCAGTATTGCAGGCTTCTGATGCCAGCATTTGTCACTAGCCTTGTATTGTAACTCTGTTTTATGGAAAATTTAACGTTAGAAGCTTATCTATGTTCTCAGCAGGAGAATCTGAAATATATATGTCAAGTCTTGTAATAAAAACCAGTGGGAGAAAACTACAGTCTTCACAAATACCCACCTCAGAAGGGGCCAGCTGGCATTCCTGAATACTTGCTTTTGGTTTGTGCTCTTGGTCTCTCCTGAAGCACCAGATTGTGGTGGGTACATGTTTCTTGTGACCTTATGTGCTGAGGCTACTAGAGCTGTCAAACCTCTCTGCTGTAGCAGCAGAAACCATTTACTTGCTAGATTGTCATCTTGGTCACTGAAGGGTGGGGAAAGTCTTGTCCAGCGGTTACAGGACCGTCAGGTGTAAATCAGCATGGTCTCCAAATTTTGTCTCATCAAGAATTTTCCCTCTGGTCCTGGATGGTGACCTTGCATTAAGAAGGGGTATTTGTTGTAGAAGGACATATTGTGCTTTTAATGACGAGACGTGGGCTACACTGAATTTTGTTGTTCTTCCTTCCGTTATTTCTGGGATTTGCTGTGCCTCAATTGCACACCTGCAGTTAAAAACAAAACAGCTTTTGTCTTTCATGGAGCAGCTGTGATCTCAGTCATGAGCTGTCTTGGGGCAGTGGCAGCTGAAAGAAATAAAATTTCCACAATTCCAGTTATCTGGTCCCAGGAAGGCAGAGCCCTGAATCTGGCAGTAACTTGACGTGTTCTGTGACATTGCTCTTGGTGGCAGGACTAGAGTTTCCAAATGCAAATTGCCTGTGTTGCTGTCCTTCTGCTGTCCCCCCAAACCAGAGGGAGATGGCTCTAGTCACTCCTTGCTATGCCAGGTCCCTGTTGGTGTGACTCAAGCAGCCTAGTGGTATTGCTCAATGTGTCTTACAGCACCTGAAATTCAAGCCTAGGTTTTTTTTCCAAACAGGTGGCTGCTCCGTGGAGCATCTTTCCAATTGCAGATGCCTTAATCTGGTGGCAACAAAATATCATTTCTATTTTCCTCCGTGCATCTGAGTTGCTAGAGCTGTCTTGTGTTTGCACTCCTGCTTTTCCTCAGTACCTTAGAGGGAGCCATGGGTTTGTTTTAAATGAATTTCCAAAGACAGCTAGGTGGAAAGAAAGTTAACAAGAGGCCGTTGTGGATCACAAGTTCAACTGAGCTCAAGATACAGACAAACCTGCAATCATCAGCACGCTTTTTGTGCTTCCAGCCAGCCAATGTTCATCTGCTCCGTTTCATTCCAGACCCGACTGATTGTCCTTATGCTACACTTCATGATCCCCCATACAGATGACCACTGGTTTAATTAGCCCTTTGTACTGGGGGGTGGAAGCACCATGTGCAGGTGGAGGTAAGGCATGAGGTGCGATGCGTTCTGGAACGAGGTCAGTTAGAAGCGTGTTTGAGAGAAATGACAGTGGGCAGCGTGCCCAGTTCTGGGAAGGTCTAGGGCTGCGTGGAAGCTGAGAGGGAAGAGAAGTGACCTGTTGCTCCGTTCACGGAGATTGAGAGCCCGCTTTGGGTTTGTAGAGTTGGTTGTCCAGTTGGTTCATGGTGCTTAACCCCTGCTGGTGCTGTAGTGACTGGGAGGAGGGATAGGTCCCGGGAACATTGGCATCTCTTTGTGTGACGCAACCATCCAGCTTCACTTCGTCAGCCTTGTGGTGGCAGATGGAAAAATTTAAACACTTCAGCTGGGGAGAAATCACTGCAGTCTTATTGCCATTGTTGAAATGGCTTGATTTCTCTCTTTGAAGGAAGCATGCCAGGCTGCACAGCCGTGTACGTGCTTGCTCCAGGCTGCGCCGCAGGGCTGGGACAGTGCCGGGACAGCTGCCTTGGTGTGGGCTGTGTGGGATGTGAGCTGCTTCTCCAAGGTGTTACATGAATATGCACCCTGTGCCAGCTGCTGGAAGGTGCCTTCGATCACGTCCGATCTTGCTGGGTTTCATTGCACTTGTGTAAATAACAGAATCATTGCATCGGGTTTTTACACAGCAGGGCTGATACTGGCAGTGGTACCTTGTTAAAGTGAAGGACTGTCTGTCTTATTACAGATAATGTGAAACCAACCTGCATTTTCTGCTTTCTGACAATATACTGTACCAGATAAAGTCCAGTGAGAGTTATGTGCAAGTTCAGTCACTTTAATACTGTTTTTCAAGAACTGCTATACTTAAGAGAGTTTTCGTTAGCAGGAGAGAGACAAGAATTTGGGGTTTGCTTGCTTTTTAAGTTGTACAATCATGGAAGAGTTGTTTCAAAGGATAGACAACTTCTGTGGTTTTGTTTGCACACATCCTGTTGGCATGAGTCTGCTCTGTCCATGTTTATAGCAAAGATGTCTCTTGCTATATCTATATTAATTTTAGATGCTGAAATATCAAGTATTTGACTATAGTGTGCTGCAGATAATAAATGTTGACTGTAAGCTTGTAGGTGGTTCAGTGCCTTGTGTACTTCGGGCATCACCTTCTCCAAAAATGACAGAAGACTCTTGAGACTGCTGTTGCTATAGTTAAGCAAAAAATTTAAAGCAATATTAGGTGTCCAAATTCCCATGGTGTTAACTGAAAATTAGATGGCTAATAGCTGTAGTCGCATCCAAGTTCAGGTATCTAATTTGGGAGCTCAAGGCCACACACAGTCACTAGAGCCTCCACAGGGTGATTCAAAGCTCTGGATTTAGAGCCTGATTCTCTCCGTTTGAGTATGTGAGGAATTGAGGTTCCTGACTTGGGTGTTTAAACTGGCTGCCTAGGCTGAATTGATTCTCCACCTCTTCTCTCTGCTTGCCCTTTGTGTCTCTGAAAACACTGCTTCCTCTCTTTCTTCCTCTTTTTTTTTAATTTTTCTTTTTGAAAATTATCCAGGATTAGTTGGTGATAATGGATATGGGTAATGGGTTCAAGTGATGGAAGGATCTACCTAAGCAAAGTGAAGATAGAAGCACTTTCCTCTGTATTGAAAAATTGCATCTTGTTTCCATTTGTAGATCTCGCTTTGACTTCCAGACACAAGAACTCTGCTAGATGGAGCCCTGTAGTAGGAGATTTACTTACCATGTACAGGAATTAATTAGCTGTAATTAGGTTCTTTCTTCACCTTTTCACTCATAAATTAAATATCCTTATTTCCTTTATTTTTTTTCCAGGCATTTTATTTAGATTCTGATTAGCAACCGTGTACGGTCATACTATGAAGCTGTTTCAGCGCTGGTGTATTTTGCCAGCGCTGTGCACTAGTGGTGCACCCCGAGAATGTGAGGGGGGTGGGGGGAGCTCTCAACGTGGGGTCTGGCCCCCAGCGCTGCCTGCAGCTGCCGTGGTTCGAGAGGGGCTGGGGGTCCGTGGGCATCCAGGATCGCTTGTGCCTGGGAGAGCCTCTTCCCAAAGAACTCCCCGGCGCCCTGGGGTCAGTGCTGCGAGCAGCCCCGAAGGGGAAAGCGGGGCGCTTGCGCGGGGTAAGCAGGTGGAGGGAGGGTGGCAGAATTGTTCCATCTTTTTTTTTTTTTTTTTTGTCTTGTCCTGACAGTGGCATTGAGGCACTTCCCAGGGAGAAGAAGAAAGAAATGGAGAAAGATATGAGTTGACTTTTTTTTTTAAATTGGAAGTAAGGACTTTTAAGTTTTTAGGATTTTTGTTTGTTTTTCTTCTTTCTTTATTTTGTTTCTCTTTCTTTATTTTGTTTCTCTTTCTTTATTTTGTTTCTCTTTCTTTATTTTGTTTCTCTTTCTTTATTTTGTTTCT
>JAVJGI010000064.1:57148433-57173619 GCA_035590275.1 Ibycter americanus | reverse complement strand
TCTATCTGTTTCAGATTAGGCCCCCTTTAAATGGCTTTCATGTAAGATTGAAGCCAAACAGCAGTAGGTTTGGAGAAGCATCTGGCCCAGTATCTCATATGCTGTCTTTTCTGAAAAAAAAAAAACCAAACCCAAACCAACAACCTTCCTTGTTGCATGCTAAGCATTAGCATCTCATACCTCTTTACATTTGAACATATTTCTGCAGTCATGTCTGGGCAATAAGGCTTTGGCGGGGAGGAGGAGAAATGAGTGTATGTCTCATCTCGAAGAAACCTTGGAATGTGAGAGGATAGAAGAGGCTCTAGGTGTATTGGGAGAAAGAAAATGCAATGGGAAGTAATTCTGGAATTTATACTGATAAATGAAACCTGAAAAAAGAAATCCCTTCTTGTGCTGTGTGATTGCTCCGCGGGTGGTGCCTCTCTCTGAAGAGGCATCTGGCCAGGTGGGCATCGGCTGGGCAGGCGGAGCAGCACCGTGTGCGCAGGCAGGTTTCACCGTGCGGTCCAGAGCGAGCCGCCCGCACGGGGCCGATAGGAAAAGCCTCAGCGATGTGGATGGCTTCAGTGGGTTTCCTGCCAGGAGGGGTCTGAGGGAAGAGAGCAGCAGGCTATCAGTTGCATCTTCAAACCGTACTGATTTCCTGCATAGAAGCATGTCTTGTAATCTTCAGCTGAAACACGAAGTAAAACTGCACGTACAGTTGGTTCAAAATAAATGGCTATCTATTGTTATTATTATCATCGTTAAGTTCAGGCTGAGTTGTCAACACTTCTGAGAAGTAAAGTTTGTTAAAACCCCCCCTCTGTGCATGTGTCAAAGACTAGGAGTCAGGCTAGCAAGACCCTTAGCATGTCTGTACTTCATGCCAAATCAAGTAGACCAGGCCATTCCTCCTTTATCAGTGAACTTGTCCCTCCATTGCTATAAATTAAGCTAGTCATTCTTGTCTTGTCCTTGGTGCACACAGAGACCAGCTGTTCTTCCTCCTGATGTTAATCACTTCACACATTTGATGATGGCTCTTGCATGCTTTCCTGGTTTTCTCTTTTTCTACTTTGCTTGTTTGGTTTATTTGTTTCATTTAATGTGTTGGTGCATTTGGAGTGCTTTCTACTTTGCTTGCTCTCCCTCATTTGACTATATCTGTTTAATGAGCAGTATATAAAACTGAACACTGTCTGCACCCAAAGTTGCCTCAGTGCTTAGGAGATAAAAGATGTTTTGACATGAAACATGGCTTAGATCGTTACTATGGCTTCAAAAATGTGATCCTAAGCACTGTTAAGAATTTGACCTGGAGCAGTTGAAAGGCACAATATTGCATCTCCTCTAGGTAGGAGGGGATATACACAAACCTAATGATCGGGTGGGAAATGGGTATATCTTTTAAATCCAAGCACCCCTGCCTTCCACACAATGTAGACCAGCAAAACTTACCAGGTGGTTCTGGTATTGGGTTCATAATTGCTGGTTGAGCCAGAACACGGCTTTCCCAAACACTTCTACTCTCTGTTTAAACCCATGCAATGAAGAAACATCTCCAAAAAGAGCATTTATAAAAGGGGAGGGGGAGGTGGAGGCATCCCGATTGTGGCAATTATTCTGTGCCTGTCTGTATCCTTTGGGGTCTCCTAGGACAACCGGCAGCGTGTTAGCAACTAGACTGATCATAAGCTGAAGAGAAATGGACATTTTGGAGCCAAGATAGCAGAACTACAAGTATGTTTATTTTTGGAAGGATTTTAATGCCAACTGGCAGCACAAACTTGGCTAGGTTAAGGGTCTGGTGCGGCTGCAATAAAACATAAGGATACTGAATTTAGCAAAGGAGCAACAGGAATTATCGCCGGTATTGTTGCTGGGGAGTGCAGATGCAGTCTGGCATTTTATCAGCATAATCTCACTTTGAACTTCATGAATAAAATTTAATACAGGGAACTTGGAATAGCTGGTGCTGGATTTATACCCAGAGAGCAGGTACATTTAATTTCAGTAAGTACATTGCACTCCTCCTCATTGTTTGTGTAATTTGAATGTTAACTGTTTAGTATCCATCAGTTTTTGATCGTTCAGAAAATTTCCCTGTCATAAATTATGTTATGCTATTTTCTTCCTGTGTATCATTCTCCACAAGTGAAAACATGGATTAGTTTTTGAACTACTGGTTAAGTGTTTCAAGTGGAAACATTCCTCATTACGATTCTTCAAATGAAAAGAAAATGCTTTTGCTGTGCCATTCCTGAGTCTAGAAAATTATTAGCTGCAAACTGAGAGAAATAACCCATGCAGTTATGCTACCACATCCAAACCCAGCATGAATAAATGTGAGAAATTGAAATGGCAAAGGGAAATACGGCAGAAATAAGGGATGATGTTGAGAAGTCTGAAATGGTGAAAACCATTTCACCTACGTTCTTGCTAGTTTTGATTTTTTCTCTTTCTTCTTATAGCTCCATTTGCATCGATGCTTTAACTCATGTAGAAGCTGTGTTTGGCAACAGAGTCCTCAGCCACTAAAGCAGCTCCTCTTCCAACCTTATTTCCTTCTTCACTATAATTTATTTTTATTTTTTCTTTAATGTTTTACTGCTTCTGAGAGCCTGTTTATCTGGATTGGTATAATCTGAATCATAACAAGTTTTTCTGTAGTATAAAATGCAATTTTTGCAACTTGGTGCTGATCTGAATCCTCCCCAGCTGAGAAAATTTGCCTTTTTACAGTTTTCTTCATTCTGTTAAACTGCAGCACAAATTCTGATGTACTCGAGTGTGTTCCTTTTGTTTATTTTTTGCAGGATTAGTGTTTTTCGGCAATGATCCTATTTTTGTTGTTGGATGAACTGAGGAAGCCCGGACAGCATGGAGCAGGATTGAGGTGTGATGCCTGGACAGCCCTTCGTGCCAAAATCTTGTGGCTATAGATGTGCTTGCTCTGGTGTTGGCTCAGTGGGGAAGTCTGTGGGTACCTTCGAATTTCAGTGTTGCTTACCAGGTCATATTTGCCCTGATTTTGCAATAGCCTTCAAAAAACTTGCTTTAATTAACTAGCAACTGAGTAGGAGAAAGGAATAATCCCTACCTGATCAATCACATCCACTTCCCGGAGTAATGAAGCTAAGTAGTCTGGCAGTAAAACCAGGAGACAATACAGAGGATCTGCTGTGCGGTAGACAGCAGTGTGAGATGTGGTGCTTAGCTTGGGCCTCATTCTGTGCTTCAAATTATCATTTTAATGACTGAACTGAAAGTCTCTGAATTACCATGCCCCTGCCTCAAATCCTCCTGTAGCTTGCGGGTCTGAATTCTGATGCAAGGAGTAGAAAGCTGTGATTTATTTACTTTTTTTTTTTTTTTTTAAAGGAAAAATGTCTGGGCATGTCAGATTGGCAGCATTTGTATATGAGTTTGCTTATCAAAGAACAGAGTGACATTACTAGAATTTTTTTCTTATGCTTTCTTAATAATTTACACCTGATTATGGTTAGATGGGTCCGCACGGTGAGACGTGGAGAGGGGCTGGTGGCATGCTTGCAATGTGCTGTGTCATCCAGAGGGATACTCTTGGGCATGTCCAGACCTACTGCCGATGGGGGACTTGACATCTCGGGTGTTTGAGGGTGCTTCTGTGCAGAGTGCTTGCAGGCTGGCTGGGCGATGCAGGTCCGTGGTGAACTGGAAGGCACCCCAGTCACGACACGTGTGTGACAGGCTGAGAGCTTGGCTCCAAGCTGCTGCTTAAATCCCTTTTCAAATTCACAACGATTCTGTGAAGCTCTAAATCCCACCGATTTCTCTGGGTGTATTCTGCAAAATTTTGAGCGAGCTTGCTCCGTGAGTCAGTGGAGCTGAGCAGATTGCGTGAGGATGAGACACCTGGCTGGATCTCCTCCAGAGCAGAGAGAACAGAATCCTGGCAAAGTTTCCCTCAACTTCACTGGGAAGAGAGTTGAATGCTTAGCGAGCTTGCTGTGGTTTTGGGCCATCATTAAAAAGGATGGTCAGAAATAAGAGGAATCTGCTTGTGGACCAGAATCCCAAACAGAACCCGCACAGTCCTAAAGAAAAGAGAATTGCCCACCTTGAAGGCAGAAAGCTAATCTTTAGGAAAGATAATCAGCTTCTGTATGTTAGCCATCATCACCCCAGAGGGGAGCAATTTTTGCAGTTCCCCTGTACTTCAGCCAGTAGTAGGTATCAGTGTATGGATTTAATTGTAGCTCAGTTGATGAGGAGGTTAGATAACTAAAGAGCCTGTAGTTACAGCTCACACATTTCAGGTTAAAAGAGCACGTTTTGTAAAATCCCCACCTAGTTCTTCTCATCTGGCAAGTTCTATAAAAATATTTTTAGATTCTTAAAGGCTTCACTGTCCTCTTCATATGTAAGAAAATGTCTTTAAGCAGACCAGTTTCCTAATGGTGGCTATTCTACAGCACTCTGCTTTTTGTTCCAAAACACATGGGGCTCAAAAAAAAAAAAAAGCATTTTAACTATTTTTCATATGTTTTAAATTGATTATCAGTACCTTTGAGCATTCTGGAAAAAGACTTTATAGTGCAGGATGGGGAAGAGAAATAAAATACTTTAATAATGAAACATTCCTGTGAACCCAGTAACAGTATGTGGTGGCTTTTTTGACCTCTTCTAACCCACATCCCTGTGCTTTTATCTTTCTTTTAGATTCCCCTCTTCAGTAAAGCTCATCACAGGAAGAGCTTTGGAGGAAATAATCTTTTGTAATGTAGGTCTTCGAGCGGAGGGGCTGGGAGGGAAGTGGTGTGGGATGTGCGCCGTATCGGAGGATCAGCTCTGGTTTTATAACGAGTTTGAAGTCCTTTTTTAACGCTGTGAGTTACTGGGCTTTAGAAGTCAGTGCATGTGGACGTCACCCTTGTGTTTAATGGCTCAGCCTATGAAAGGTTAGAAATTTTGCACTGGAAGACCATTGCTGGTTATACTTGTGGTCCGTGGTGGAACCTTTTTTTTCTCAATGCAGTTACTGCTCTTTCGGTTATGCTGGCGTCCATAACAAAGATTTCCGTCCCCTTGTGCAAGGTCTTGTCGTGGTGCACGCAGAGAGATGCTTGCTCCTTTTATAAAATATGTGGGAGGAGCTGTGGAGAAGAGGTCTTGCCAAAAGCTAGCCTTTGGCAAGGCGAACTCACTTCAGTTAGAGAATTCGCTTATGCTGGTGGCTGTGGGAGCACCCTGGCTAAATAGCGAAGTGCCTTAATGAACCAGGTAATTTATTTCCCGTGAGATGCGTTTCACGCAGAGCTGTCCTTCAGCCAGACGGCTGGGCTGCTCTGGGAGGGCTGCCTGGTCCAGAACCCCGAGGCAGGAGGCTGGTCCCAGAGAGGGAGGGAGGTCTGGAACCAGTGTAGGTTCCTGTGCAGATCCCAGCCCGAGGGGATCCCTCCCACACCCTGCCTTCCACGAAGGTCTCTTTGTTATTGCTGCACTTTCATTCCGTGCCTTTTGGCACGCTTAAATCAAATTAAAGGTAAGAGCGGAGTTCCAGCAGGCTTCTGGTTTAGGTCTGGTCTTTCATCATTGAGAGTCTAAAATGCCCTGTAGGAAACTAATGCTTTATGTAGACCAACTGCAGTCCCATTTGCTACACAGATGATAATAAACCCGGAGATTAGTGAAGGTTCCTTTCTGAATTAAAATATCATTTTGGGGAAAAGCTGTCTGTCTTCACTTGCTGTTGTGCATAGTCAGTGTCTCTTCCAGCTTGGATTTCTGCCAGAGCTCTGGCTCGGGGCTTTCTCCTGACCCTTACAGGTTGTGATTAATGTTGGCTGGGTTGTGTATGGAGAAACTGCAGAGTGCCCTTGGAGGGTTGGGGGCGTTGGTGAATTGCAGTTACTGTCCTGCAAAGGTTCGGTTTATGAGGATAGTATTGAGAAACGGAATAACGCTGGAATTGTGGATGTGCTTTCTTTCACATGTGGCTGTGGTAACTTGTGCTAAGAATCTTTCCGCCTGCTCTTCTCTGCTTATTATAGATACTGAGCACAATTTTCAAGCTTAGACCAGTTCAGTCCAGCATTTCCTTGGATAAGTATCCAACCTTTAAAATGAAAAAACAAACAAACAACCCACCAACAAACCCAACCCCAACCCAAAAACCCTTAACCCTCTTGTGTAAGGTCGGTTTACAAGTCAAATAGCACCTCAGCTTCTTTCCTGGATCTTTTTCCTGGGGTGATTCTGCAGTTTTGAAGCTATGAGGATGTTGGACGGTTTTTTCTTTTCTAGCAGAGGTGTTCCAGTCCCCAGCTGCACAGCCTGTGAGTAATGCACGGGGAGTTTATTCGCTTGTGCGTGGGAGAAATCCTCACTGTTCAACACCGCTCTTGTCCTTTCTCTTGCGTGTGAACTTTTTTCCTCTCCTCTGTTTTTTTTTATATGAGCATCTGAGCAGGACATGAATTCACTGGCTGTTGCCAGTCAGTGATTTTTCAAGCTCAGTGTTTTGCTCGCTTGGCTTGGCACCCATTTCCTCGTCTTACACTGCTGTTGGTGGCGGTGAGCAGCACAAGGGGAGCAGGTGTCCCTGGTGGCAGTCCCCACTGGGGAACGAGGGTGACTGCAGACCATCTAGCCAGCGAAAGCAAATCAGGGGGCCATGGGAAAGGGCTGTGGCTACAGGCACTGCTACCGCAAGGGTCATAGGTCTGTTATTCATTCCTTTTTCGCCTAGTGGCCAATGCAGGCTGCACTGGTATGCCTCTGAACATCAGGTTGGTTGACTTGCCCGGAGATCCACCTATGTTCCAGCACGTGGAACCAGCCCTTTTTCATGTGGGTGATAGTCTAACTTCAGTGCGAATGAAGGGAGGCTGTGACTGCAGAGCTGAGTGAGTTGGAGAAGCTCATTTTTATATCAGCAGAATTAATTTGATTGATCATACTTGACACCAATCAGGGAAGAGAGAGGTATTCAGGCTGAGAGACCAAGAACACATTCCAAGCTTTTTTCTCTTCTATATCCTCTGAATATGATGAATTTCCCCCCCCTCAGCTGTCATAGTCTCCTAATGAATGCTTTTCCTCCATTACATTTTTAAAAGTGAGATTCTCTCTGTAACACAGTCCACAGTTTAAAAATAATTTCTGTGACGTACTTTAATGGTGGCAATTTCAAAGCTGGTGCTGGAAGAAGCTTCTAATCTAATAATGAAATGTGTACGGCACGCATGGAAGAGAGAGAGGAGTAGCTGGAATCAGCTTATTTTTCCTTTCTTGTCTCTTGCTTCTTCAGCTGTTCTGGTATCTTCCCCTTTTAATTGCGGGGCAGAGCTGAGGAATGTGGAATTGTAGTTGTCATAAAACCTAGAAGAAAAGGTCTATTTCCATAATCTTGTAGCTTCTTCTCTTGCAGAAGCCTACTGAAATCACTGCATCCTCATTTCAGAAATGAAAAGTATAGTCTGCTTCATCTCTAACTGCTGTCAAATGTTTAAGCTTTCCTTTTCCCAGCACTTACTCAGAACACATTTTCAGTTCAGCTAGGAATGTTATTACTAACTGATGAACAAGCCTGAATACTGAACGTGGCGAGCGATTGACATTTTTAAAGTTAATCATAGAAACTTTTCATCCAGAAGATGCTGAGGCTGCTCTGGATGCTGATATACCATCTGACACCGGCAGTGAAGAGCGCTGTACAATGTCAGTTCAAGATGAGTGGCTATAAAACAGCAAAAAAGAAATATGATTCCTATGACACTAAGTCATCATTTAAGTCGGGCAGACTTTCCTGACTGGCAGACTACTAACGAAAGACACGTTCTTGCTAGTATCTACACGCTCAAAGTGTTGTAGTTTGAAGAACTTCTCTTGTACAAATGTTAAAAAACCACCACATCAGTAAGAAATCATCCAGCTAATTACACAAATTGCATCAACTGTTTTTTGTTCTTACTCTTATTGTGGTAGTGTATTTCTGGAGAAAGAAGTAAGATTGATAACAGCTTTAGCAAAGAGGATGGGAATTTGAGTACAACTTATAGTACTGGGGATGCAGATGAAAGATTTGCAAAAAAGCCGTTGCTGGGTTTAGGAATGCAATTCACTCAAGGGGAATTGGGCTCCTAAACCCGGTTGTTTCTCTCGAAATGCTTTGAATGAAGCCTTGCTCAATGCCTACGCTGCAGGCGCTGCTGTGGTTGTAGCCATTCTGTGCTCTGCTGACCGCAGCACTGAGCCCTGGCTCCTGGTCCTGTTTTCTTGACTGAGATCTAGCGCTTTACTCTTTAAATAATTGAACAGTTGTCAACTTGTCTACTAGAGATGCTGAATTTTCCCAAGCTGCCATCAGCAGGCATGGCAGAAGTCAAGTGGAGGAGCCCAGCATGCCTTTGCTCATCCTCATCGCGCTGGGTCAGCCCACCACTGGGAAGTTACAATCAAGATTTTTCTTACTGAAAGCAGAATTTACGCTGGCTCTAGCTTTGACTTGGTTTGATTTCCTTTAGCTGGGTTACTGTTACTTTGCAGGAGAAAAATTCTTATTTTTTCTTCCTGTTGACTTTGAAATTCTCTTTTGTTCTTGAAGGGCTTCCTTCCAATATCGGATGTTTTCTGCTGGGTGAGATCATTTAGCCAAGAGCCTTGTCAGCTCTCACTATGTGTTGTAGCAGATGCTACCTCAGAGGGCTCTGGGCTTAGGTGGTGTTTACACACACTTCAGATCTACTGATCCTGCAGCACAGAAGTGGGAAGAGTAATTGAAAGGGTTACACTCGTGCTTAACGTCTTTTTTTTTTAGCATGCACTGAAACCAGGTGCTTCTCTGATACAGGTGATATTGGGAGACAAACTGTTAATGCATCCCAGTACTTTCTAAGTAGCTATTTTCCCTGTAATTCCCACTTTGGTGAAAACCGCCCTATTATGAAAAAAAAAAACTTTATTTGCGACCCTCTTGCAGTATTGTGTAATCGCTTCATCTGTACTTAAGCTTCAGTTGCAGAGATGCTTGAAAAATATTTTGCTGTAGTGACTGGCGTGGTGATAAGATGGGAAGCTTTTAGGCGGTTCTCCAAATGGCTTTTAACACTTCACACAGCCTTGCTTGATGTGAGCGCTAAGGGTCCTTGTGGAAAATATATACGTTATCTACTGCCCTGTTTTTCATACCTAGTCAGTAGTTCCCTGCGATTAGCAAAGGTTCCTCTCTGAATTATGCCATCTCCATGGGAATTTATGCCTCTTTATCCTTGCCATTCTTCCACAGAAGGAATTGTCTTAACCTGGCCTCTTGCTTGTGCGTCTCGGTGTATGTAGGATGCACTTCAGCTGAACGTGCAAGCATGGGAAGAATATTTTGGTTCTTGTGGGTTGAAAGTGCTTCAATGAAGCAGCGTGCTTTAAATCTATTCATGAACAACATCCTCATATTGAAACAAGTGCTCAGTTACACCTCGATTACAAAGGATGGTTTGGCTTTCTTTGGGTTGCCTGTGAACTGTTTGAGACAATCTGGTTTGTGACGGTATTTTGAAGACTTTCAGTGATTAATTAAATCACCTCTGGGGGGCAGCAACTTTGAGGTTGTTAATATTTTCAATACTATTGATGAGCTCAAATACTCAGAAAGAGCTCAAGTACAAATCCCATGAACCCCCAATGAAAAAAAGCAAAACCAAAACCACAAACCCTTGCCTTTGGCTTGTATAAAATGTTGCTTTTTTTTGCTTCTAGAGATGTCCTAAGATCTTTTTTGTATTTAAAATTCATGAGCTTAGGGAAGTTCCCATATTGTGACTGAGAAAAGAAAAAAAAATAATAATCCTAGACATAAGTTCCCATATTGTGACTGAGAAAAAAGAAAAAAAAAAATCCTAGACATCAGGGTAACAAATCTAAGGGATTAATAGATATTTCTGGATTTCAGGCTTTATAATTCAACATTTGTTGGTTGTTTAGTGCTTTCATCTGGCCATACCGAGCATATTTATTCAACATCTTCTGTCAGATTCTCCTGGGCTGTGCGCAATTTGCTGAGCACTCTCGGTAACAGCGACACTACTTTATTTCTGCCCTGGTATTCTGGGAGGCTGGTTCGAGGGCACATCTTCCAGGAATTTTATACAAGAAGCAACAAAAAGAACACTTATCTTAACAGAGCCACAACTTCACTGTCAACTATAAAAGAAAAGCCAACAGATTCCAACTTAGATTAAAAGTCAGCTGCGAATAGAGGCAAATATTCCCGTAGGCACAGGGCATCTCTCTGAAGAGAAACTGTTGAAAATGCAAATGGCTAAAAGAGAGTTCAGTGTGATTACTTAGTATTTCACAAGCACTGTGGATTCATACGCCCCAGGTCAGCTCTTACGAGATTTACAGAAAAGATTTCTGGAAGACCTATGGCAACTTTCCACATGCCATCTTCAAAATCCTCCCGTTTTCTTTGCAGGCGGGTTCACTGCTGTGGAGGGCTCCTTTGGGGAACGGAGAACAGCTGCCGGCGTGGCCCCCTCACGCAGCGGGATGGCACAGGGCAAATACTGGAGAAGAAGAAGAGTGTCTATCTTTTTTTTTTAATCCCAGCTCAGAGCTGTCACATCAGCTCTTCCAGTTGTGAAGGCATCCTTGACAGGACATCACATCTTAATAATGCCAAATACCATCCTGACCATAGCTATATGAGTAGGCAGGGGGTAATAATCAGTTCAGACTCCATCGGGAGGCCATCAGCTAGATGAGGAACAATTGACCTTTCAGGAAAAGCTGTACAATTAGAGGCAAACTAAATAAAGTAGCAGACAAGGTAGAGTGGAATTGGAAAGCAGCGTGTTTGCATCAAATAAGAGCAAGAGGATGCTGGGACTAAGGTTTTCTCCATCTTCAGGCAGAGAAAATGCATCCAGAATCTACTTTTCAGGAGGTGGGTTACCACAGCTGTCTTCTCAGAAGAGAGTGATAGAATTAACAACTGTCCTTCAGTTTTACTGATAAATCCATGTGCCAGTGGAGAAACTGGTCACACAGATGACACCATTAAGCTCCCCATACTAATTAGCTTAATTTGACAAAATAGTTTCTGGTGTCCCTGCTTCACATTCAGGGCAGTCTAAAAGTTCACTGAAAGTTGTTATTGATTTTTGTGCCTTCTGTTTGCCTGTCACTTCTTGCTCAGGA
This sequence comes from Ibycter americanus, assembly GCA_035590275.1. Taxonomy (NCBI): domain Eukaryota; kingdom Metazoa; phylum Chordata; class Aves; order Falconiformes; family Falconidae; genus Ibycter; species Ibycter americanus. The sequence continues at coordinate 57,162,456 of JAVJGI010000064.1, read as the reverse complement.
CATAGAAAATGAGGATAGATTTGAGGATGAGCACCATGAGGAGGTAAGAGTGGAAGCAATGGAAGCCCGAAGTTGGAGCGCCCAGTTTAAAGACTCCAAGATTTGACATGATGTAGAAGGCCAAAATGCTCTGACCCGAGCAGGTGGCACTGATTTCTTTCAGAGAGACTGTTGTGGTCCTGGGTTGGGAAGAGGGAAGGCAGGAGAAGCAAGCAGCCAGCAGAGAGTCTTACTGATGGGCAAGAGCGATTCCATCTGCGGGGAGGGTGCCCAAATGGATCAGTGGTTAGCCTGGCAGTAGGCAGCACCGAAGGAGAAAGAGCTCTTGAATTAAGACTCGGAGCAGACTGTTTGCAAAGATGCCGTTGAAGTCTCTCTGGTCTTCGATCCCAACTTTAAGGAAAGAGGAAGGGGTTAGTTTGAAGCATTGGTCCGATGCCTTTAAGGATTTAAATTCAAAGGGGGGGCGGGGGGGACAAAGAGAGAGAGATTCACAAATTCTGTTCGTGACATTTTATCTCAAAATGTCAAGTGCTAAAGCTCTGGAAATACTGCTTACCTGGTGGATGCAGTACTGCATAATTGAAGCCACTGGAGAGTTAAGGAAATCTGTACTTTCTGGCCTTTATTTATTTAAAAATAAAAACTTTGACAACACTGTATGTACTGCTGAGTACATATGGCACTAAATCCAGTGCAAAGTACTGAGATTTCAGGGACTGAGCAGAGATGCTCCCTATGGCACCGTTCCTTCTGATCTCAGAGGTTAACCTTTGACAGCCTTTGCTCTTACTTTTCATCCATTATGTCCTTTCCTGAATTGCTGGGGATAAAGACTGATGCAATTTTGTTCTGAAACCAGGGAATGTATGTGTTGGTACATGTAAAAAAAATGGTGAAGATGTTTATTTCTACCACTGATGAGACATGCATCACTAGGTGTTGAAATGTTTAAAAGTTTCAACTGAGAAGCCTGGAAAGGTTCTAGCTCAGCAAACTGAGCTCTTGCGTTCATCCTTGGGTTGTTTTGTGGAAGGTTTTGGGGCAGGACAATTAGCCCCAGGCTGGCTTTATTCTTCATGCTGTGCATCTTGTCACAAGAGCAGCAGTGTCCATGTGTTGGGCTGGCCACTGCTGACACTTGTGCTGCTTTCCCTGTGCTGTTAGGGATATGTAGCAGGAGCAAATGGGTTCCTGCATGACAGTCACAGCTCTGGTGGTAGCACAAACACCTTTGAGAATCATTCCTATGGCTGAAGGAGTTACCTGCAGGAACCAGGGTTTCCATACTCATTATTTTCCCACCTTTGTGGTGTCACAGCACGGTGCCGCCATCAATATAATTTTCATAGATGAAGGTGCCCAAAAGTTCGTCCGCGAAGGTGATCCCATTTTTATGAATGATCCTTTTGTCCATGGTTATGGCTAGTGTTCCTGGTTTTAAGCTCTGACCGAGACACAAATGAGTGTTTAGCTTGCTCAGCTCTTTGGGACCCCGTAGAAACGCACCTTGCTTCTGTCGGATTACATCTGAGAGGGTCTGGTCTGGAAATTGGTGCTGGAGGCTCCCACCTGCCCGTCCTTCCCAAGACTTAACTGACCCTTGCCACCACTATTAGAGAGAAAATCCCCTCCAGAAATGTTGCTGGGTTGTCCGTAGGAGTATTATTCAAAACAAACGTGTGGGACATGCTTTCCTAGGGTTGGAGGAAAGCCTGTTTGTGTCTGTTACATTAGAAAGATTGTAGGAGGAACGGTTCATCCATGTGTAAGGTTACCCCCTGTAATTTTGCCAAGGCTGAGGAGCAGGGGGAGACCTGTTGGCCACAGTGCCAGGGGCCTTTTCATCCACCAAATTTTTCCAAGCTGCTGGAGGTCAGAGAGGAGCGGATATGCAATTTGCTCATCCGAACCCGTTCTTCTGCTTTGTTTTGTATAACTAGTGAGTTTTCACAGTGTGTACCAAACTTCCAGAGACAAAATACCGATACTTCATAGTTTAAATAGGAGAACTGAGCCTCCTCGCGCTGCAATTTGCATTATGCAAAAGTCTGAGATAAAGAGGGTTGGGAGCACATGGTGCAGGCTCTCACCTTTGGAAGCTCATCAGCATGACAAATCACCTGGCATACAGTACAATTTACAATAAGCCTTTCTAGTTGTTTACCTTTATATAATTACACAGCATGGGCTTTTTTTTTTTTTTTAGGAAAGTACTGTGTGAGGCAGTTCTGTTTCTTTGAATTCTAACTTTACCAGCATTTTTTTCCCAGTGCATATGTTGGAGGAAAAAAATGCACATTTTTTCTTGGTCGAAGCAGGTGCATTCATTATAGCAACTGAGAGTGTTATGCACAAGTTTTTTTTTTTTTTTTTTTTTCTCAAGGTAAATATTTAATCGCTTTGATTTTGTTTTGCTCATATCCCAGGAAAAAAATTACGATAATACAAGCAAGTTCCTTTAACCATTCTTTTCTATATAGCGTATGCTTCTGTGTACTTTGCACAACCTGCCTTATGCTAACTCTGCCCTTACAGTCCAGCACTCTTAGAGATTTCACTTCCTACAGTTTCAAGGGTGGGGGTGTGTGCATGTATGTGTGTATATATATTTATATGTGCGTGTGCGTATGTATACATACACATATATAAAAAAAAAAATCTTGGCTTTCACTTTAACTTTGTTTACTTTCAGCTCCAGCAAACTGGATTGAATTGTAGCTATATTGAGTGCACTTCTATAGCACCTTCCCTCAGGGATTTAAAACAATTTTCTCACCACTGCTAAATGCTGAACTTTCCCTGTATACTTGCAAAGTAAGTAGGATACTGCTATCTGTGCCGTAGGGTAGAAAAATTAAGAAAAATGTTGAATGCAACATACTGTTTGGAGGAGAAAGGGGTAAGATTTTTAGCTCTTGGTTTTGAATATTATCGTGTATTCACACAACCGTGCTTTTCTGGGAGAAAGGAATCTTTTCTAGCTACAACATGTGACTTTAACGTGCCAAAATGAAGTGCAGTATTTACATGTGTAGCACTGTAACTGCCTTTTCAGTCGGTATCGAGCGTAGCTTTTTGATAGTGCAGGAGCAAATGGGTGAAATAAGGAAGGAATAGTGATAAGCATTTTTGAGCAAATATGGAGTGTGTTCCTTACTTGACCCCAGAGGCGGTAGCTTAACCAGTCACAGTGTGGGCTCCAGCTTCTGCAAAAAATGCATTTAAAAGTCAATTCAGCAAGGAAAGGGGGAGAAAATAGCTCCAGTTTGCAAGTGCTTGTCCACTGTTTGGTGGCATAGCCTCTGCTAAGGCAAATGGAGATGCTGCTGTGCTGAAAATGAGTGAAATCTGCTCATCCATCATATCTAGCGTGAAGGTTTGCATATATGATGGCAAGGACAGAAGATCTGCTTCTCAGAATTTGTTTTTGTTCAATTTCTAGTATGAACTTTCTGTGTGTTTAACAAACAAAGGGAGAGTGCAATGATATTAACTATCGTTTGGTGATTCCACGGTGGTTGTGTTCCTAATAAACTGTAAAAAGAAAGCTGACTGCAGGAAGGCTGGTGGCTAGGTTAACATACACTTTAGTAGAGTCATTTTAAAATAATCCAAGCAAAGAAAGGAGATTTATATAAAAGTACATTTCCATTACTTGTGCCTCTGGCACACTAATGTCTCATCCAGCACAGCAAAACCCCAGCAACACTGTTCTTGTTTCTTTTTGTAACATCCGTGGCCTTTAATACTGCTTTCCTCTGTTAATTTTTGAAAGATTACTTGTTAATTAAGGACATAACTGACTCAAATGTGAGTCTTGACTGACAAGATCTTGAAGCACATAGCAAGTGTCTTGTGATTAGGGTTTTTTAATAATGTCTAATTTTTGAGCATGTCAATATTCAGTTAAAGTTTTGATGCTCTGGTAGAGTGGGATGCCATATCCTATAGATGTCTTCATGGCAACTACATTTTCTCTCTGTTTTTCTTAGCTGGAAACAGTTGGATCAGTGAAAGAAATCCACTTTGAAGCAAAGAAACCAGAGTATAAGTTCAGTTAGTTCTTTGAATTTTTTTTCCTTTTTTTCTCACCCTCCTTTTTTTTACCCAGAAGACTCAAGATCGGTCTTTAAACACCACAGGTATGGCAGCACATTTTAAACCCACTTCTTGTTACACTTGTCATAAGAGCTTAGCAGTGCTCCTGGTGAGCATGTATGTGGAGTTACTAAGAAAGTCTGGCTACTTGCTTTGGTACTGAAATAGAAGCAGCTTTCTTCTAAAAATCTACCCCAAAGGGCCAAGACTGAAGTATTTTGTATTCTTTGGATGGGAATTTTTCCTTACTAAGGCGTTTGGCATTTGGCTTGCTTCTAGAGCCAGGCACTTCTTTTATGTAGGTCCATTAATTTCGATCCTGCTAAATGTGTATTCCTAATTGCACTAAGTCAATCTATGTGAAGAGATCTGAGGAAGGAACGGATTCAGAAGGGGGGATACTCAGTACTGTGTGCTTTGAAGCTGTGGGATTGAATGACTGTATCATCCTGGATGTGACCTTCAGATTGGTAAAGTGAATGTATAGCTTTTAAGAGATAAGTGGTGTAATTAATGATTAATCAGCATGCTTTGTTTTGCATATTTTTGAATTCTGCAGTCAAGGTTTGCGTGTAGAATGGATTTATTTTTTTTGTTTTCTTTCCTCTGCAACTCATCTTTGCTGACTGCACCCGTTTGCTCCCTGATGTCTGTAGGCTCTAATAAATAAAGGAGTTTAGGCGGACAGCTCCTTAAGCAAGAGCTCTCCCTCGGCTGGTAATGCTGTTGAGATCTGCCTAGACTATAAAAGGCTCAGAAAAGGGTACAAGCCTATGGCTGAAAGCCATAAGAGAAGCGAAACAACTTTGATGTCCCCCCTTCTTCCCTTTTCTTGGATGTTTAATTGGCATTAGAAAACAGAGCAGGTCATTGGATTCATAAGCAAAAAAAGGACTGTTTGAGTCAGAAATACTCCTAGGAAGTCTTCTGTGGGTAGTGTTTGCACTGATGTTATGAATTCCAAGATATTTAGTGGTTTTTAGAAATACCTTAGCTGTCAGAGTGATGTGATAAAGCGAAAATGTGAGTTCTCGTCATAGAAAAGATGTTTGTCTACGTATTGGGGAGAACAGCTTGAAGATGTGACAGCTTTGGATTTGAATGCGCAAAAAACCGCACCGAGCAAATAAAAAGACCCCCACAGCTTTCATTCCCATGATGTTGCTGTCTTGTATAAATATCCAGAGAGAACTGGTTTATAATTTCTTCTTTATTAAGTGAATATATCTTTCACCAGCTCCTGCTTCTTTGCTCTCAGAAGCCTGCCTGACCCATTCTCAGTGCCATAACTTTACGGGTCAAAGAAGAGATCCTATATGATACAATCCATAGTAATTTGGCTAGCAGTATCTGCGTCAAGCTAATGTCTTTCCGTTGACGGGAGTACTTGGCAAGTCTGTAGGTAATGACAAGAAAAAAGCCACTTGAAATCATGGTGGACAACCGCTTGCTTTCTTTTTTTCTTCCCATGTTTGAATATTGTCTGCTGGCAAGAGCCTGCGGCTTGAAAGGGGAAGGTTCAGAGGTGAGAACTGCTGGACACAGTAGCCCTAATATCCTTACAGGAGTACAAGCACTGTGGTTGTGGGATGAAGAATGTGATTCTCCCTTCATCTTTAGGGAGAAGAGAGGGTCTTCAAGATTAATCATCTCTAGACAGGACAGATCAGTTAATTTCTGTCCTGTTACCATGATGCTACCTTCAGTATCCCTTCCAAAAAAAATCAGTATTACAAACTAAATAGAGCAACGGGAGCAGGCAGCAGTGGCAAGAATTAAAACACCACCGAGGCTGGGTCACTGGGGACATTGCTGCCTTGTTCTCTGGCTGCGCAGGGAAGGGGAACACTCTTCTCCTTGTCCATGGGGGATGAGATGAGAGCTAATGGGCTTCAGCTGCAGTAAGTGAGATTTACTTTAGTGACAAAAACTTTCTAGGGTGAAATACTGCATTAGATTGCTTGTGGGGGTTGTGGCACTTCCATCACTGTGGGTCTTTAAGAACAGGTTAGAAAAACATCTGTCAGGAATGATATCTGTAGAGCTGCTCCTGCCTTGGGGCACGGAGATGGACTAGATGACCTCGTGAGGTCCTTTCCAGCCCTGTTTTCTATGATCTCTAATCCAGGACTTTTCATTACTCATCCCTTGAAGCCCCAAAGGTGACAGTACTATCACACTTCATTTTTACCCTTACACAGTCTTTTTTGCTGGATGGTTTTTACTCAATTTGAGAGACTGGCTTCAATTACATTTGTCATATGATTCTCCTTTCTTATAGCTTGTATTTTTTTTCCCCACTCCATCCCCTCCAGGCTTTTTCTCTCTGTTTGTTAAATGGATCCTACTCACTTCCAAACTTTCTGAAAGCAAAACTTGCTCAAAACATAGATCTGTTTTGTGGATTTGAAATGTCAAATTAGACAAAATGGGTTAGAGGAGCTGTTAAGTACCAATGCCATGCTCAGTGCTGCAGCAGTTCCAGGAATAGGAACTGGTTTTGCCTTGTTTAAGTCAGATAAATGTGGATGGGGCAGATGATGATGAGATGGGGAGCTGCCCAGCACAGAGGCTGCTTTGCTTCTTTGTGCAGGACTTGGTGCAATGTGGCCCTGAGCCTTGAGTAAGAGCCGCTCTAATCTTACTTACGATGGGAAGCACACGAGATACCAGATGTGTGTGTACAGTCTGCATGTGGCATTGCTGTAAGGTATGAAAGAGCTAAGGTTTGAGCTCTGAAGTGATAAAGTCTTGACGATTTAAAAAATGCATTACATCAAGATAGCCAAAACAGCACGATCCTGCAAGCGATGGGTTTTTATCAGGTATCATAGCAGCACTCAGTACCCCGCACAGCTGTGCAGTCCTCTCTGCGTGGCACAGCTGGATGTTTCAGGAGCTGGTGTGAAGCAGGAGGTTCCTGTTATATTTGGCCCTTTTCATCTCTTCCTGAAATGCGTTCTGGTAGTGGCGTGTGATGGTTTTTAAGTGGTTCCCTTGCAGGTTTGCTTTAGGGCTTCCCCAGCTCTTGGTTTGGGTTAGTGAAGTGGAAGATTGCACGATAAAGGCGAGGTGTCAGCCTTGAGGTAAACAAACATCGTGCGTTACCGCGTAGCAGTTTTCCAGTTCAGCTCCAGGATGCCTCGGTCTGTGGAATAGCTGTGTTGGTTCTCCACGTGTCCGAGCGTTAATCGCTACAATCAAAGCTGTAGAGAGGAAGGCGCTTGGAGCAATCCCTGCCGTGGTGCCTGCCCCGCTCCTGCCACCTGGGCTTGGAGAGGAACGTCATTCTTGGGATGTCATGATCATTTCAACAACTGTTGGAGACTTTGTTAGCCTTCTGGTTTAAACTGACAATCAGAAGATGAGAGATCCCTGGAGGCGTTTTGCACAGGGCTGCACGATGCAGTGATTCACCTCAGTGTTTTATGTTCCCCTGAATATTTTATGTTCAGTCAATGAATGCAGTTTGCAGCGGCGGAGCGCCAGGGGGGGCTGACGGTGAGTGCTGCGATGGGGAGCCCGTACTGGTCGCTGCTTGCCTCTGCTACATGGGGCAATGTATTCGCAGGGTTTTCAAGTTTAACGTGGGTAATAAAATTATATTTAAATCATGAAATTATTAACCCTCCCTCCTCCTGACTTTTTAAAAAGTTGACTAACCACAGTGTATCATTTTTCTGAGGACCTGACCCTTCTGTAACTAATTATTCTGCGCTCAGCTATATGCATGTTCTGAGCGGTATTTGCTCCGTGGCTGAATTTGATGCATTCTATTTAATTATGCAGTTTAAAAATAAAAAATAAAGGAGAAGGGAGAAACTCGCTTTGGTAGCTCCAGGCCGCTGGAGTTGCCATGTCCGCTCCAATCCATCTGCTCCTTCTAAAGGGCCTGGCTGCTGGAACCCACAGACCCCTTCAGCGAAGCTGTGAAGGCAGAATTGGAAAAGCATGTCTTTATGGAAACTTTGACTAATTTTTCAAGGGGTGACCAGAGCTGCCGTGTTACGGAGCTGTCAAACACCGTACGTCCAGAAGCCCTGTCATCTGAATTTCAAAGTCAGAGCTGTATTTTAGGAGACTTGCCCTTTTCATCCTATCTGGTCTGTGGGGGAGTGTCGCTGGGGCTGAACCCTGTTTGGCTGCGTGAAAGAAGCCTGCCAGGCTTCCTTTGCCAGGGACTTGGAGTTTAAATCTATTTCAGGCCTTTAAAAAGGTCAGTCAAGGCTGCTAGGCAGAACCTGTGTCTTAATTCGATGCTATTAGAATCACAGAAAAATAAAATCCCCGATCTCGGGCTGGAGGGCAGGGAGCGAGGGAAGTATCGGGCGCTTTATGAACTGCAGAACACTCTCTCATCGCAAACTGGAGCAAGTGGACGTGTCCCTGCACACCGGGAAGGTCACTGGGGTTCGGCTGCTGCCTTTGGGTGCCAAGGCTGGAGCCTGGAGAAGCTGCTTTCCCCTGTTTGCCGGGACAGGTCAGGATGATGTTCCTTACTGTAGCTGTCAGGTGTGGTACCTCTCAGAGGGGAGCTGTGCCTGGCGGTTTGGGCTCCCCGTGTCGGTGATACTTGGGCTGCTGCTGTGCAGCGAGGCGAAGGGGCAGCAGCGGCGGCGTGGGGGTCTGGGGTCTGGGGTCTGGGTTCGGGTTTGTTGGTGCGGCCGGGCCAGGTGCTGAGCTTGGTGCCTCAGTGGCCCATCCATCCTCTGCTGGTGACCCCAGAGAAATGTCCCCGCTTTACTCTTGGTCTGTATCTTCTGAGATACTTAGTTGCCCTAGCGAAAAGTTCGGGTGGGTTCCCGCTGGAGGAATAGGAGCTGTATTTCTCCTTTATTCCTACTTTGCTGTAATCCTTCACTTTGTGCTCTTATTTGTAATCTAACGTGCATTCTTTTAAAATTGGAAGGAGCTGACATCAGCGGTTTGAAGAGCCAAAAGAAAGATTTCTTGTAACGGTAATCAGTCTGGCTAATTTCCCAGAAGCACGTAGACCTGCCGAGGTAGGGAGCAGCCAGTGTGCAGGGCAGTCTCTTGTTCCATAGTCAGGTATAAATTAATAATGCTTTGTTGATTTGCACTGCAAGTTTGATTCTAGGTTTTGACTGGTATCTTGGAGTGCAGCTTTCTGTGATCTGGAAAATTTTTTATTTGTTTCATATTATCGTATCAGGAGAGATTTAATTTTTTGGGCTTCTTTACCAAATAATCTGATGAATGTGAAAAGCAGCTCTAATGTTATTTCTTGTTGATTATTTTCATATTTAAAGCCCTGTGATCTGAAGAGTAGTAAGTTTGTATTCACTCGCCATCTTATAAGTAGGTCTTAATTTTAATCTTGTAGGGTTTTAAAATTGAATCGGCAGAAATTGCAGAAATTATGTTTATATTCACTTACCATATTACTAATGGATCTCGGCTTTAATGTTTCTGATTTTCCAAATTGATTCAGTAAAAATTATGTCACTAGGATTTGATTAAAGCATGCAGCTTCAGCTTAATTCTTTCCTAACATGTTAAATTTTCATATGCCAATGTGAAAAGTTTTAGCAATATTAGCCTCTTATCTAATAGATCCTTATTTCTCAAAGCGTTTTGAGAGCATGCTGTTAAGTTTATATTTTTTTAATTAAAATCTTGACTGCTAGTAAAATGTACTTGTCAATTATGTAGTTAACAGCTGTATTAATTTTGAGGTTATAAATAGATGTGGAAAACTTGATATCTGGGTATTACACAGCAAAAAATAGTCGCTGCAGTAGGGGTGCTGTTTGCTAATATGCATCTTCTGTTAGCATGTTGTTGCTTTTATTCATCTTGTGCATTTTGGTGGGCTGAAATGCAGTTTGCTACGATAATGGTTGGAAACAGGGATTTGAGTGCTGGTGGATCCGTGAAATGCACTGGCGGAAGGAGGTTTGCACAGCAGAAGATCCATCTTCACTGGCAGTAGGTAGCATCTGTCTTGGAGTTGGGAGCACTGTGTGTGGCTGTCGTGGCAGCGCGGCACTGCGCGGAGGCAGGGTGGCGTGGTGGGTGCTGCACCGTCGCTGCACGCGTGCTGTAAATCAGTGGTTAAAGAGATCAAGGTAAGGAGGTCAGCTTGCCAGCACTGGTGTCTGCCCCAGCTGTTCTCCCAGCCTTTCACAGGTATGAGCGGAGCATCGATGCATTTCCATCATCTCCTCCTTTTCCATGGCACCGGCTACCTTCTAGAAATAGATTATGCAGGGTAGCTGGCATGCGTGATTGTCTCAATTTTTTTTTCTTCCTTCCTAGGATGGCTTTGAGAGTTGTTTCATTTTCTTTTTAAATTTATCCTTGTTGTATATGCTTGCTGCTGAGGGCAGGCCAACGCCCCCCACCCCCCCCCCCGCCCCCCAAGACAGAAAATGAGGGTGGTTTGGTTTGTGCTTTTGTTCTTTAAGCAGTTCTGAGGTGTGCCCAGCTAGCAGGGGTACCAGATAAGCCACTGCAATGTGTTACTTGTCAGCTCTGTTATTGCTGCCTGCATTCTTATTGCCAAGGGGTAACTTTGAGGGTAATTCTTAGCTCCTGTACATTGCCAGGGAGCATGAGAAGTTCTTCCTTCTCTGAGCAGCTTTTTACAGGTCTGCAGGGGCAGGGAGACCCCTCCTGAGGGGCAGGGAAGGTGAGGGCCATGCAGATGTGCAGAGTGGTTGGCACTGGCCTCTGCAGATGCGTAGAAACTGAGGATCCCTTCCAGGCCCCTGTGGGAAAAAAAACCCAAACACAACCAAAAACAAACACTAAAACCCACAACCCAAAAAACCAATCAAAAACTCAAAAAACCAAACCACAACAAAAAAAACCTACAAAACCCCCAAACCCACCAAACAAACAAAAACTCCTAAACAAACAGAAACAAGCACACAAACAAAAAAACCCCACAATTACCTGCAAGAGGTTCCTCTGCGAGCCCTTCCCTGGCTGGGGCTGCAGCATCTCCGTGCTGCGGAGGGGCTGCGTGTCCGACCCACGCCCCTGCAGCCGCAGCCCAGCCCAAACCTTGCTCTGTGCTTTAAGTCTTTGGAACTTGGCTATATGCTGAAGATGAGTCCTTTTTCCCACTTCTGAAGGCTGGTTTCTACAGGACAGGTATTTCTTCTCAATGAGAGATAGGTGAATAAATAAATCTGTAGGAAAAGCAGATAGGACTATAAATTTCTTTGTCTTTGTTAATGTCTTTAATAATGCAAGGAGTATTAACAAGAAAAAGTGGCCTGGGATGTGATGTCTTTTCAATACTGTTACACAAACCTAAATTTAAACTGTGGTCTCACATGAGGTGGTGGGTCTGTATCAGTGTATCTGAACGCCAAGGAAAAGGCATAATTACACCTCAAGCCGGAGTGAACTACCACACCAGGGCAGCTGCGAGCCACCTCTCTTGCTGTACATGTACATGGTTCACAAAGCCACCTTCTGAAATCCTTCGTCCTGGAGTTGCACCTCTGTGGGTGGCTGCTGTGCCATCAGTGGGCTCTGAGCATCGGAGCCAGGGTCCCCCCACTCGGAGGGGGTTATAGGATCAAGGGTTGGATACTGTTGCGGTGTAACGTGATGTGGTGGTCTGTGCTATTTCAGGAACATCTTGAATTTTCACAGAGGGAACACCTGTGGTAGGTTAGCTGCCTGGATTTTGTACTCAGCTGAGTCTGAAAAAAAAGTCTGAGAATTTCTGGAAGAAATACGAGCTGTGCTTTGCATGCAGGGAGCAGTACCGTCCCTAACGCTGTAAAGTTGTGGAAGTCCAGTGCTCACTACTGCCCAGATGTGCCTTCAGTTTGCTTTACTGTTATCAAAGTAGAAAGTAATAAAACCATGCCAAATCTCAAGAGAGGCTTGAGGAGATTTCTGGGAGCACTTGCCACATTTCATGTCTCCCCCACAGTCGCTTTGCCTGAGCGGCGCAGGCTAATCGCGTGAGCATCGCGGCGCTGGGTTGATGCATGGCTGGCAAGTGCGTTTCGTACAGTCACCTCCTGGGAGCAACCACCTTCTGTGCGCTGACTTGTTCAGTGTTAGCTTCAGCAACCTCAGCGTTGCCCTGTGACTGTGTTTTTGCTTTCTTTGTCACCTTGAGTTGCCTCTCCATTAGCAAGTTGAATGAAGAGGATAACAATGTAATTGGACAAAATGTTTTTAAATTAGTATCGCAGTTCTGGTAGTAGGTTTGCAAGGGAAGCGTGGGCACTGACACCTGCGGTAGCGTGTGGGAGAGAGGAGCACAGCATGGGGGTAGGGTCAGGTTAGGCTAAAATGATTTAAGGGCATGCAATCAAAAGCGAATGATCATTTTAGAGGTAAAATCTACCACTTAAGCTAAAAGTTAACATCAGTTTCTTGCAAGCTGTGACAATATCCTGCTGGTTACGAAGACTGCCGCTGCTTACCGAAGTGAGATGCTTAAACCATCCCATAAGTGGCTGCTAGTGATGTCAGTGCAGTAAATATCAGCAAGGTCAGGCTGCTGATCTGCAAAAAGTTTTCCCTTCTGGAGGAGTAACTCCAGAAAAGGCAGACTGCTAATTTGATTTTTTGGTGTTTTGTATTGTGCGGTGTCCATAGTTTTATAAAAGGTCTCTCCCCACTGCAGGCACATCAGCTGTTTCCACTGAGCACGTGTGTATGAGGGCTGAACCAGAACATTTTAAAATATATTAGTTTGGAAATTAAGCATCGAGGTGTAAAAAGTGTATGGAAAGATTAAAGAGGAACTACTTGGGGAAGGGGAAAGACCACCGAATCATAGGATGGTTTGGGTTGGAAGGGACCTTAATGACCATCTAGTTCCAACCCCCCTGCCATGAGCAGGGACACCTTCCACTAGACCAGGTTGCTCCAAGCCCCATCCAACCTGGCCATGAACAATTCCAGGGATGATAACTTTGTGTCCAAAAAGAGTATGTGACTTTCTGTTACTGTGAACAGAGAGTCAGGCTGTACAGGTAATAAGTTTTGTGAAGGTTTTATAAAATGACACAACTCACTACAGTGCTGAGCTTAATTTAGTAATAGATCAGTGTCCTTTCTTTTAGGCAGCGTTGCTATTTAAGTAGAACATTCATTATATCATAACAGAGATCCTCCGAAAGCTAAATAATTCAAGACAGGCGCTGGAAAAACAGCAAATATGCATTACAGTTTCAAAGACTGCTATTGCTGAAAGCCACCTAATTGTATTCTGCTGCAATTAATAATCATCTTAATGGCTTTGCATATTTATGAATGTATAAAAATAAATAAGACAATACACAGGCTAGGATAAAATGTTGGTTCATAAACTTTTATTGCTGAACAGTAATTAAACATGCCTCTAATCACAGCATCATTTTTCATTTTGGATAGGTTTGGGTGGGATGGGAAGGTTTGAGAAAGAAAACGTGACAATTCAGAAAATTACCTGGCATGAAGGAGTTCAAATCACAGATATTTGAAATGAGGCATATGTTTGCTTCTCAATGCCTGCCCGTTACCAGTAGCGTGGCTTTTTGACTTGATATTCCTCAGGTATGTGGAAGGACATCGGTTCTCATCCCCCTTTCCCCTGTGAAATGGTTGGTAAAGTTTCTGGCTGCTTTCTTTTAGTCCGTGTTGAACAGGAGGTCATACTGAAAGATTAGAGAAGCCCCTCCTGGCCTTTAAACAAATGCAAATAGTCTCTGAGGTTTTGAGATTAAAACTTGTCTCATGGGTGTGCAAGCATAAATTCAGGATAAGGGCACAGAGAGTGTTGCTGGAAGTTCTGGCCTGAGTGGAATTGCTCTCCACTTACATCCACGCAGCTGAGAGATGAGCTTGACTGACTGAGGTTTCTCTTCAATCTGCACAGTAACTGCTTGCTCTTATTAGGATATTATTATTTTTTTTTCCCCCTCTACAGCCCCGTGCATTACAA